>CM041017.1:23086285-23707714 GCA_022984855.1 Dimocarpus longan
ATTACATATAATTTTTTAATAATTTTTTAACCAATTTCTTTTGTTTTTATTACAAAAATTTTAATTATTTTTAAATTTTTTCCCTTTTTTTTTAGTTTTTAAAAAATTTTTGTTTTAATAATTAATTATTAAAAGTATATAGGTTTTATTTGGTGTTGATATATGTCCTATTTATATCTAAGATAATAATACCCTTCTAACCAATAAGTTTAACTGATTACTAACTGACAAATGGATCCGATTGATGCGTTTCTAAAACTTAAGGGATTAGACATCAAGTTTCTTAATTCATCATAAAAAGGTGAAATTGCTATGAACTTTAGGAGCCAAATGAATTGTCTTTTCATTTCGTTTGTAATGTGTATAATGAATTTTCATATGTGATATCGATGGTACATATTTAATTGGGTGCCGATATGATTGGGTTAATTTGTAAAGAGTGTCATTATTGGCACCCTCGTAGTCTGTATGTACACTAATCAACTCACATTAAAAGTTTTTTCTTATTTTATTTACAAATTTATTGTTAAAAAATTTATTAAAGTTACTCATATTTTCTTAGAGTTTCTTGTCAATACGATACTTAAAGATTGTTAAAATAACAAAATAAAAATCTAAAATAATTGTCTATATTCATTTTATTCTTGTTTGATAGTCTGCTGCAATTGTTCTTGTTTATATAATGAAAAAGTTAGTGTTACTAACTTTTAAAGTGAAATGTTGTACTCGTTATATGCTTAGGCTTCATTTTAATAAGGTCTTTTATACATTTATTGATTGATAAAGTTATAAATAATTAATGATAAAACAAATTGATATGGGAAACAGACAACATTAGGGGTGCTAATATCGCCTCTCTTTTTTTAATTTTAGGAGCATAGTTGACAAGATGAGGTTGGTATAGTAGTATGAGTCCCTATACTTAAGCTCTTGAAGTTATGAATTTGAGTCATGTTTTTGTTCTAAATTATAAATTATTTGTAATTATTAAAAATATATATATATTGGCGTGCTTGTAGATTGTAAATCATGTGTACTGATACATACATTTTTATTATATGTATTTGATTAGACAAACTTACAAAAAATAATTATTTGTAATTATTTTGGCTTGATAGATAAGGAAACTACTAACAGGTCAGTAGCTGAGGAAACTAGCAAAAGATACGAGGAAATATATAAAGCTGCGCTAAATGGTGATTGGGGCAAAGCTGATGAAATTTTGAAGTCTTATCGAGATGATGCTCGAGCTGCACTCTCAGAAAAAGGAGACACCGCTCTTCATGTTGCAGCAGCAGCAGGCAGGAAGGATTTTGTGCAGGAACTAATGAGCAAGTATATGAAAGGAACTGATTTAGAAAAGAAAAATAAAGAGGAAAATACAGCTTTTTCTATTGCTGTAATATCTGGAAATACAGAACTTGTGGAGATGATGTTGAAGAAGAATAAGAACTTAACAATGATCCGTAAATCGGGAACGTTACCAGTTCAAATGGCTGCTTTCCTTGGGAATGAGGAGATGGTAAAGAACCTTTATAAAGCCACCAAGTGTAACTTAATTGAACCAAATAGCTCAACAAATGACGATCATCGCTTAACCGAAGACGATCTAGTTGAATTGCTCCTCAGACTCATAGACAGTGATTTATACGGTAAGCTTTATTAATCTCTTAAGGTGCGTTTGTTGGAGGGGAATTGATTGAGATTGAAGAAATTCCTATCAAATCTCTTGCTTGTTTGTTGCATGGGATTAGATTTCTCCAATCCCATGCAACCAATCTTTTAAAAAAAAAAAAATATTCTTTCTTTTTTTTTTTTTTTTTAATTTTTTCTTTCTGTTCTTATGTTATTTGTATTAAACACTATTTTTTTTAAAGATTAATTTTATATGCTTTATTAAAATATTTAAAAATATATATATTTCAATAACAGTTATACAAATATTATTTTAAAAATTAATTTTAAATAGTTAGATTTAGTTTTTTTAACTTTATTTTATTAAAAAGACATAATACACAATTATTTTTATCTAATCCCATAATATACTAAACAACGCACTAGTACTATTTTAATCCAATTCCATACTTCATAAGAATGAGGGTCGTTTGATCTCCATAAATAGAGGTTGCTTGATCTCCTTTAAAAAAATAATGTTTTACCTCCATCAATGGTGGTCGCTCATAATCTCTTCTTTCTCTATCAAAGGGGAAGATCTCCTCCTTCAATGGAGGATGGAAGATTAGGCAAATTTTCATCCACCACAGTTGGAGTTGTAGTTTCTTTTTTTTAAAAAAAATGATATTAAAATGAATGGAAATATTTTAGTCATAACACGGCCATTTATTTGTAAAAACTTAATCTCCCTTTCCCAAAAGGTAATTTATGGGTTTTTTTTGCCTTTATTATCATATCTTAATCATGACAAAAAATATATATCTTATCGACATCACATAAAAATGCTTTAGAATTTGTGAATATATTTATTTTGGTTGTTTAAATCATATTAACCAAAAACATAAAAAATTATTTTACTAAATAATGAATAGGTACCAAAAATACCGATGGTGGTGGTTTTCTGTTTATTGTTTTTTTAGTTTTTTATATTAGTTTTTATATGGTAAATATGTTATAGGTATCATTTTTGAGTTAGTTGAGGGGTATTATATCTTGGGGCGGGTAAATTTAATAATTACATTTTTCAAAAAGGCTAGTTTTGAAGTTTTGCTTCTGATAAATCATGATATAGAAATAGTTTTATTTTGTTCTACGAAGAAACTAAAAATTAATTAAAAAAAAATTGAATTCAACAATGGTGTTGAAACTTGCAACGTAAGCTCCACAAAATATGCACTTATCTTTTTTCAAAATTGTTTATTACAGGTGTAGGAGGTAAAAGGGGACTTTTGTCTCATATAAATTGATTATAGAAAAGGAAATATGTTAGCTTTTGGAGAATAACCTTGAAAAAATATTTTAATTACAATCCAGTTTTTTTTTTCTTTTTTCTATTTTTTTTAAATGAGGTGAAATGTAAATTTTCTTTTACTCTTTTAATTGTTTTTTTAATAAGTTTGAAGTTGTTAGACTACTTAAAAAATAAACAAAAATACTTTAACGAGTCCAATTCAAATACATTAACTTATAAGTTGAAAAATCAAATGACACTTAACATTTTTTTAAAGATTAATTTTATATGCATATAATATTTTTCTTTGTTCCACCAGATATTGCGCAGTCGATGGTAAAAGAATTCCCACGGTTAGCAGTTTTACGGGCTAAGCATAGAAATGACGAAACTGCGTTGCATGCCTTAGTTCAAAGGCCTCTGACCAATTCATATCAAGGAATTTTGAAGAGATTTTCCAATCGAGGTTAGTCCTTCTTTCATATATTACTTGAGCATGAGTTGATTACATATATTACTTGGCTTATACATATATTGATCCATAATTTACATTTCCATTTGACAATTACAAGAGTCAGGAGTGCAAGAAAGCCCAATATTTTGCACTTATATCATCGTACTTTTCCTTTTTGTGTCAGAAAATTCCCTATCCCGCAACATTCACTATCTAAATGTTTGTGATGAAAAACATCTGCGCTCTACCTAGCTAGTGTATGAAAACAAAAAAACGGTCGATCAAGTCCAAGATTTTTTATAATGGGATATTTGCGATTTGAAGTTTCTTGATATGACATACGTCAAAAACCTCACTTCAGTTTCTGCACAAGCAAATGCACTGCTACTAAGCCCACTATTATGTTGGATAGTAATTAAAATTAGGATACAATCAATTGTTTATGGTAGCTCATAATTTATGTATCTTGTCCAAAGTTATAGAATTTGCTACTCGACTGACGAGGTAGCGAGTAGTGAGTTCTCAATTACTCGTCGAATATTGTTCATCAATGGTCAAACTGAATCAAACCTATAAAAAAAAATTAAAAAATTTTCCATACAATTAAAATACAATCATATGACTGTTGACCAATTGATTTGATATTTTTCGTTATTAACAATTAGGATTTAACAACTTTTTAAAGGCAAGGGGTATTTTTGTTGAGTTTCGAAAGCTCAAGGGAGGTTTATGTTATTATGGTTGAATTCAGATATTAGTTTAATTTTATCAAATTTCAGGGTATTTGTATAATTTGCTATAATATGTATATATATGTATATATGAACATAAACACTCACAGTCTCTCAACGGCATAGTCTTTCAAACATAGAATCCCCAGTTTGTTCTTTGTCTCTTTCTCAAACACGCAATGCCTCCACCCTTCCTCCCACCACCACCACCACCTTATCTCGCCCTCATCAACAACCCCACCTCTCAATCACCACCCCACATGGCCCCTGTGCCTTTGAAATCGATGGCAGCCCTACCACACATTCGAAACCGTCCTTGGTGACCGACAGTCAGAGATCCTTCATGCTAACAACAACCCTTTAATCAGCATCGCCTTTGTCCCCTTTGAAGAGGTAAAAAGAAGCTCGACTTGGTACTTCCTACTGTTCCTCTCTTCTCCCCATCTCTCTAGCCCTCCTTTTATGTTCTTTAGTTTGTGCTTCTTGGGGGTGGCGGTTGAGTGTTCATTAGTGTAGTTGTAAGTGTGTTAAGGTCAACTTAGCCAATGAGTTGGAGGAAAACTTGTGAGTTGGCTGAGTTGGTTCCCCTAGTTGAACCCCCAATCAGAAGGTAATCGCATTAACATGGTGCCGATCATCGATTAACAGCCGAGAACTTGATCTACTCGATCAAGTTTTGGTACAATGCCTAATATCAACATAGTATCTAGATAAAGACAAGAATGAAACCTCCATTTCCTTTTTCCATAGAAAATTAAGGCCCTACCTTAGCAATCAGTTCATCTCTTTCCTACATGGCTCACTAATAGCAGAATCTCCTTTCTTCGCTCTACGCTTTTGGTGGAGCTCCACCTTAAAATTTCGATATAAGCCACCTTGGGACCAACTGTGACAATTGTTTCATATTTTCCATCTTCCATCCAAGAACCTGCACCTCAACCTCGGTTTACTCTCATTAATGTTTGAGTCGATGAAAACACAATCCTTTTCTTTCCGTAGTTCAATTCTTTAAAAAATAATAATAATAATGTTATTGTGGCTTATCCTTCCCCCTAAAATCTATACCTGAGTTTGCTTCTCACATCTTCACTGGTGGAATGGCCTTCAACCAGAAACCAAATTTGGCCCCCTCTCTTTTGAAAGAAGTAGGTTAGTTCTGCCAAACTTGATTCAATTAATGGAGAAGTTTGATAGGACTCCTTACAAATTTTGAGATCCATATTACACATTAATTTTATGTGCCAATTGCGGTGATCAATGTATTGCATTGACTTATGGGTACATATTAATTTGCGTCACACTTCCTACTTGGTTAATTAAAGTATTTCTTAATATTAATTAGTCCAGTGATAAATTTCTCATACTTATACTTTAAAAGTTGTGACTTTGAGTCATTCCCCCTCCCAAAACCTCAATTTAATTGTAATGTTTAAAAAATAGGAAGGATTTTCTAGTAATATAGGTTCATTTTAATAGTGTGTGGTTTGAATGAAATTATTTCAAATTCCTAATTCAGCTGGTTGATCTCTTGAGTTTTTCAATTTAAAATTTGTTGCAAGGGTATGAGGTTTCCATTACTATCTCAACCTGAAAGTTCCTACGCAAAGTAATTATAGTTAGCTCAAACCAAAATTGCTGCAGTTTCAGGTACCAACATGGTGGAGAACAAGATGAACCCAAAAGCACTTAATTTAGTCAAAACCCTTTGGAAAGAGGTAGTATCTCGGTTGGGTTACAGCGAAACTTCGAAGCTAATTGAAAAGCCTTTTAGAGTACACTTAGCTGCTGCAACGGAAGGGAATTTTGAGTTTCTATCAATTATTATCGATGAACATCCCGATTTGTTATTGGAATTCAATAAAAAAGGACATACCATCTTGCATCTTGCTGTTTTGTATCGTCAGAAAAACATATTTAAGCTCATTGATGAGAATAGTTCCATTTCCATCAAGAATGTTATAGTTGCATTGACGAGTGATCAGGAAAAGAACAATATTTTGCATTTGGCCGCAAAGTTACCACCGGATCCAAATCGGCTCAATGTTGTACCAGGAGCAGCTCTCCAGATGCAACGAGAATTGATCTGGTTCAAGGTGAAATTTTACAATCTCAAGAAGCTAATCAAAATTAATTTACTTCTTCTTTCTACAATTAAATTTACAGAATTATTCATAACTTTATCGTAGGAAGTGGAAAAGCTAATGCCAACATCTCATGCCGGAGACAAAAATGAAAAGGGTGAAACAGCCTGCGCTTTATTTACAGAAAGTCACAAAAATTAGTGAAACAAGGGGAGGAATGGATGAGGAAAACTGCAGAATCATGTATGATTGTGGCTACACAGTGGCGGACTCAGAAATCTGTGTGAGGGGGGGCACTTTTATATATTAAATATTCTTTGTAATATTTTCTTCAATTGCTAGAATAACATTATATGAAATAAAAATAGTATATAACCAGTAGAGAATATATAGTTTTACCTCTTGCAAAATTGAAAACAAAATTTCTTACAATAATATTCTTAATACAAGTATAAAAATAAAAGCATACTAATTGTGAGTTGATTGTGCATTAGTTCTATTTTTCTTAGTGTGAGAAGTTCAAATTTCATATTACTAAAAAAATAAATAAAAACTTAATATAAAGATATATCTTCTCTATGATGATAGTTGTTAATTAGATTGCAAATAGATGTATGTAATCAAACTACATATATTTATTACTGAAGTTACTAATCAACCTGAATTTATAGTCTTTTATTTAATAAATATAAGTAATTTATAATAAAGTAAAGTAAAATAAGAATAAAAGATAAAAAATAATTATAATTCATATGAATATTTTTATTTATGAAATTTATCATATAAAATAATTTATTTAAAAGAAAAATAAGTCACAATAATAATCGTAAGTAAATTAAGACGTATTAAGACTAAATAACTCAATATATTTTATTCTCTAGTTCGTATAAATATGATATAATTTATAATAAAAAAATCATTTGAAATAAGTATAATAATTTATAAAGTCTAAATATTTAAAATTTGAAGATCAGTTTGTAATAATAAATGGAAAAAAAAAAGAGAGAGAGAGAGAGAAGAAAAAAAAAAGGAACAAAACAACTGTAATAAATGAATAAAAAAATTAAAAAAAAAAAAAGAAAAAAACAAAAACACATTTGAAGGCAATGGGTATTGAACCCGTTTTCTCATAACAAAGAAAGACAAGCGTGACCATCAAAGCCATCAGCCGATTGTGCTTGATTTTCGCAATCCATTTATATAATATATAAATAAGTGAAAAAGAGAAAAAGCAAAATCTTCAACTCGTGGGTAGGATTCGAACTTGTGATACGTAAGAGAAAGACAAGCATGATAACAACCAACGACACCAAGCCTGAGATGTGAAACATTATGGTATTAAAATTATTTAATTAATTTTTTAAAAATTTCGGGGGGGCACGTGTCCCCCCTGGCCTAACGGTGGGTCCGCCCCTGGCTACACTTATAGCAACAGTCATCTTCGTTGCAACTTTCACAGTACTAGGTGGCATCAAAGGTGATACAGGAGCTCCGAATTTCCTTAAAAAAGCCTCTTTTATGATTTTTATCATATCAGATACAGTATCCTTGGTATCATCCTCTTGCTCGATACTAGCGTTCTTATCTATTCTCACTGCACGATATGCAGAGGAAGATTTTCTATGGCAGCTGCCTTTTAAGTTGCTTCTGGGACTTTCCACGCTTTTCATTTCAATAATAACAATGATGATAGTCTTTTGCACAACTTTGTTCATCGTCTTCAACGAGGGAACGAAATGGCCTGCAATTCTAGCTGTTGGACTTGCTTTTGTCCCGGTCATCATGTTCCTTTCGCTGCAAATCCCTCTTCTTTCCGATGTCATTGGGTTGATGTGTTTATCTAAATCTTTCTCAAAGAAGAAAAAGACGCTTTGATGTTTGTTTACCAGCCTTCTTAGTAGGTTTACTTGGCATTTGTTATCTCTTAAAAACATCAAAAGAAAAAACTAGCTATGTATCATGGGACTTTCATTTTGTTTGATGTGTCAGCTTATATTGATTTCCAACACCAATTCTATAATTATTAATTTCTAGGACTAATTGTACAACACCCATGAGACTTGCCAATAAACAGAAGAAAGGAATATTTACGTTTTTGTTACGTCATATTTCTTAGTTTATTACGTTAAACTCTCATATTATTAATTAATTTTTATCAATTTTAACAATTGACCACAATATTTGATTAAATAATTATTTTATCTATGAATAAAAAAATTTTAAAAAAAATGATGAATTTTAGATTGAATCTTCATTGAATTTCTATCCAATAGTAGAAATACATTTTACCTTTTCTCTAAATTTTTTAAAATTTAAAATTTTTAAATATAAAATAAAAATTAAAAATGTATCTCCAGTAAAGATTTTTTTTTTTAATTTTCTTTTAAAATGTAAAATTATTAAATATAAATTAAAAATTAAAATAAATAAAATAATTTTTAAAACTTTCCTAAAAGTAAAAACAATGGATCTCAAACAATTTGAAAAGAACTATGAATAAAAGGAAGGAAAAAAAAAAAAGACCCGGTTCATCTTTATCGACTTCATCAAACCAACATCAACTTTAAAACTCATTCATCATTAGACCATCATCTTACAGTCTCAGATTATCCATCATCACTAGACCATCAGACCTGCATTAGCCATCATCTTCATCAGCCAACATCTTTTTTTTTTTTTCCAAATATATTATCTTCTTTTGGGTCGACGAACCAGGTGAAGAAAAAATGTCTTTCCAAATATACTATCTTCAGTCTCGATTTGGAAGTGAGCAAGAAAATGGGAGGAAAGAAATGGATAGAAGGTGTTTGATGGATGTCCTCACTGATATCTTCATCCTCACTGACATTGTTTTCAGGTTGGTTCATCTGAATCTTCTTTTTTTTTCAATTTTTTTTTTCTTTTTTGTGTTAGTAATGGTGGATTGATGTGATTGATTGTGTAGGATTAAGGATAGTTGGTTCTGTTGATCAGGCCAAAAAGAGTGTTATGAGCGACGCCAAAGTGTCAGAGAAAAGAGAGATAGAGTAAGGCTGTCTTTCCAAATGAATTTTGATGAGAGAGAGAAAGAGAGAGAGAGAGAGAGAGAGAGAGAGAGAGGAAGTGAGGAAGAACACCTTGAGGTTTCAAAGAATAAAAGTGTCTTTCCAGGGGGTATGCTTCCCACGTGTCCCAACATTTAATTTTTTATGTTTTTAATCACTTTGCATTTAATTTTTTGATTGATTTGATGCCATCATAATTTTTAATGTTTTATTTTTTTTCATGTCATGCTGATGTCATCTTTGCATTAATCCTATCAATTCAGGCGAAAAGACCAAACTATCCTTGCTTATTAACATTCAAAAGAATCAACCGACAATGTGAGGATATAACGTAATAAAATAGTAAATGTTATGAAACAAATACAATATTAAGATATTGCAAAGTAAGAACGAGAACTAAAGATAAAATATAAGAAGAAATTTGGAGAGAGTTGCTATTTTATTATTTTATTTCTTATATAAAAGGATCAATCATACAAACTTATGTACCCTCTATTTATAAGCTAAGAATCATAAATGTAAGAAATAGAAAGGGCATAAATTATACATAATAGTAAGACACTATTATAATGATCATTATTTAAGTGATAATGATCCTTAATGTGGAGGTTATAGAAAATATTAAAGCACTATTATGATGATCATTGTTTAAGTGATAATGATCCTTAATGTGGAAGTTATAGAATATTAAATGGTGGTATCAAATTGATTTATAACACTCCCCTTTTGGATGTCCACTGTACAAAGAATATGCCTCATTAAAAACCTTATCAGGAAAAAACCTTATAGGAAAAAAATCCTGATGAAAGAAAAAAAAAAAGTATATAATTCTTGTACGCAGTAACCTCCCCCTCATGCTAGTATGTCTCCTTTTGGTGAATTTTAACAAAATTCTCCGAACTGACACATGCCAATGTTATTCACCAATTTCTCAAATGTTATTGTAGGAAGTTCATTTGTGAACAAATCCGCTATGTTGTTAGAAGATCGAATTTGATGAACATCCATCTCTCTTCTATTATGAAGTTCATGTGTGAAAAAAGACTTTAGTGAAATGTCCTTGGTTCTGTCTCCTTTTATGTAACCTCCTTTGATTTGGGCGATACAAGCTGCATTATCTTCATATAAAAATTATTGGACTTTCTTTAACAAATGGAAGATCACATGCTTTATGGATATGTTAAATCAGAGATATCAACCATACTCATTCTCGACTTACCTCATGTAATGCTAATATTTCAGCATGATTTGAATATGTGACAGTTAGAGTTTGCTTTATAGGATGCTAAGATATAGCAGTACCACGATATGTAAACAAATAACTTGTCTGAGATCATTCTTTAAGTCTTTTGAATAAAACAAACTTATGTCTGATGTTCCTCGAAGATAATGAAATACTTTTTTAACACCATTCCAATGTCCTCGAGCTGGTCTGATTTGTGCTTGATCTTCAAGCTATGACAATATCTTGCTTTCTCAAAATCTTACATGTCAAATTCTCTTTTCAAATATTTAGCAGCTTCTTATGAGCTCTTTAGGAGTTCTAATTTAATTCATGTCATCGACATATATTGTTACAATTGTAAATTCATATTTTGATTTCTTTATAAATACACAAGGACATATAAATCATTAATATATCATTCTTTTATGAGATATTCACTAAGATGATTATATGACATTCATCTGAATTGCTTTCAACCATATAAAACCATTGTAACTTTATTGAATATAAATTATGAGAATTTGAATTATATGCTTCAGACATTTTAAATTCTTCAGAGATTTTGATGTATAAATTCGTATCTAATGACCCATATAAATATGTCGTTATCAAATTCATAAGGCATATTTAAAGTCTTGTGGAAACTACCAAACTAATTAAAAATCAAAATGTAATTGAATCCATTATAGGTGAAAACGTTTCATTTCATTATGTTTTTGAATAAATACCAGTTTATTTTCATCAAATTTGACGTTTTTGGGCGTTAGACTTTGGTTCAAATACATTATGTCAATTCTGTTTGAATTGCTTAATTCCACTTAGGTCAATCATGCATTTTTCAACACTCATTGATACTATGTAGTTTATAACCATAATTCATAATCTTAATAGTTACTGCATGTGCAAATAAATTATCAATATTATTTTATCATGACTGTACAGTTCTCCTAAGGAAATTTTTTGTATTTCTATGATTTTGTATCTCTTCAGGAGATTGTACCATTTTTAGGGCACTAGTTTTTTGCAAAGACTATTAATTCTCATTATATGAAATTAACTATGAGATAATTTATTTTAACATTATTAATACTGGATTTCTGCAATAAACCTTTGAGATATAATTATATCTTACTGTCTCAATTTTCATATGAGTAATTATTTTGATTAAAATATATGATGTCTTCAAACGTTCACTTGACAAGTTTAATACAACTACATAAGTATAGCTCTTCTTTTATTTTGATCAGTAATTTTTTTATGTTGACATTTATCCACAATATATTATTCAAGATCCTCATCATTGTTCTGTAACATGCAGAGCAATAAAATATAATATCTTAATTTTCTTTAAGTTTTCAGTACACATGCTTCTTCAAGGGCTACTGTAAACTTTCACATATTCTTAGGGTAAACTATAATATTTATAGTTTGAGCACATGCACTTTTTCATATGTAATTAATATCTCTTTTGAGTTTCATAGGGGGAGATTTAAAGAGTTCTATATCTTTAAAAATATTTAACTCTTCAGAAGTTGTATTTATATGATGAGGATTATATATAGCACGAGCGTAATCTTTAAAATGATCATGATCTTTTATTATTCACTTCAAGAAATAATAACTTTACCATCAAATTTAATTTTCACACTTCTATGTGTAACGAATGATTTATTTGTTACTATTTACGTAAATTATTCTTCAAGAACAATCACCCGGGTTAGTATATCGGCAATGAGTATAAGATCATTCGAGTATATAATTTTCAAGTAAACGATCATTTGAACTTCGGGTTCATATGGGTAGGTTCATATGACTTATACAATCATTGTCATAATGAATTATGCATGCCAATTGTAATTTCATGTAGTTAAATTTTTTAATTTTATCATTTTTCTCTCCCTAACAATGAGAAAATTTATTCATTGATATTATTATTATTATTATTATATCTTTCATGAATTTATTTGTATTATCATAATGTCATTTTGGGATTTATTTATATCATCATAATATCCTTTTGGAATTTAATTATACTGTCTTACTATCTTTCAGGAATATATTAGACTATCATATTATTCTTTAATGACTAAAATGTCATATACTATCCTTCAGGGACCAAATTATAATATCAATTATTGTCCTTCAGAGGCATTTACTAGATAAGAATCTTCAGATCCGATAATGGATATCCATATTACTTTCAATAATTTGATGCATAATTTTCTTTGTATTATTGGATGAAAAACAAACTTTTGATTCATTACAATTTTTGATCATGTGATAGTCATCGTAAAATTTGTTTCCGGCATATGACAATATGTAATGTTCGTTTCCGAATTTTTTTTGTATATGAGGTTATAAATATTGTAAAGGTATTATACTAAAATGCTCTCATTGATGGAGTAATAAAATCATTAACTTTTTCGAATATATAATCGAAATCGAGTGAAATTTCTGATTTGATCGGAAATAAATTTGAATCCAAAAATTTATGTGATGATTTATTTAAGTTGGAGATGCAATTGGAGTCAAATAAATTTCTATGATATGACATAATTAAATGAATTAATTAGAGATTGCATTAGGACATTTTTAGAATTGAAATTTTTAGCGCAAAATGAAGCAAAATTGAGGGCTAAAATAGACATTAAAATGTATGGCATGAATGGTAATTTATTTACCAACTTAAAGGACAATTGTGTACGTAAATTAAAGCTATAAAAATTGAAGAAAAAATCAAGAAGTGTAGCAAGTGGAACATGACAGAAGAGGAAATAATGCAGCAGAAAACTAGTGTGATTACATGAAAATTTGAGGGCTACGTTGTTAAACAAATGAGTGGCATGAAATGTAATTAATTGACAAAGTTTAGGGGCAATTTTTAAGGCCTTTGGACAGCTATATAAGAGGATAAGCTGCTGGAAAATTCAAGAAGAAAGCAAAGGAAGTCAGTCACGGGAGAAGAAGAAAATTCTATAGGGCAGTTCGATAACTCCTCATCCCATCCCATTTTCACAACAATTTCAAGTGATTTTAAGCCCCAAAAAGGTCAATAACAAGTTGAAAAAGATCACCAAGCAAAATCAAACCAAAAGGAAGAGGTAAGATTGAGTTTGAATGAAAAAGTTAGATGAATTTTTGGTTCCAATGTTGTTCACAATCAAACTTGATACTGATGAGGTTTTGATGGTTTAATTCAAGGTTTTGAAGCTCAAATCAAGTGGAAAAGCAAGCCAATACACCTAGGAACAATTGGTAAGTGGTTTGAATGAGAAATAATGTGATTTGAATGAGTTTGAGGGTGTTTAAGTGTGAGAAATCTGATGACGTGATTGAATGTGTGTGTGGACTGTTTTGTGCAAAGATAAATGATGAAAGGGTGATGCATATTATGAGATGTAATTTGGTTATTTTAAGGTGAGATGATGTAAAAGAAATGTGCTTGGTTTGGCTTGAATGGGGGCTGGTTTGTTAGGCAAGGAAGTGGATAGTTGGAGATGATGTGTTTAATTAAATGCCTAGGAGAATTGCCAAATCTAAAATTATGAAAGTTAAAAGAAACAACATATTAAGAGTGCATGAGGAGGTTTGGTTATATGGTGAATGGGGTGTATTCATTAGGTTTTGATGCCTATCAACTTGAACAACATGCATAATTACTACTAGAAAGGTATATAGGAGTGTTAAAAATTAAAAAGGAAAACTAGATGACATTGTTTGTGCATTTTGATTTGATGAAGAGCAGTAGCTTATGCATGAGTTTTGTTGATGTTTATGGCATATTTGGGGTCCTAAAAGCATGCATAAATGATTAGGAATCAACAAAATTTACATGGATACATATAGGTACAAGAATAGCCTACAATCTAGTAGAGAGTAAAATAGTGCACAGAAACAAGTTGATAATCCCGAGCTCAAAAAGGGGTCTGGTAAGGCCTGACTTGTTCTAACCCATATGGGGATGTTCTATACCTCAAATGATGCCTAGGAGTCATAGAAAACTATAGGTTTTGGAACGGATCCATTCCGATAAAAATTGTGTAAGTTATACGCAAAATAGTGCTGTTAGAGAGTCGATAGGTGAAATAACTATGCAAATACAATTTTTATTGTATGGAATGAGTTAATTTTATCATAAATAGGTAAAAGAAGCTTCGATACGAAAGAAAAACTATCGTCGCTCGTTCAGTGCAAAAAGTGCATCGAAAAGTGTCCAAAACAAGGCGTTTTTCCTAGATTTGACATAGCAAACGATAGAATTTTTGGACGAAACTTTACGGGTGACTTAGTTATGTGATAAGGAGATGCTAGAAAAAGAAACAGATGCGAAATGAGCGCCGGTTCTAAATCTGTTTTTGTTGGTCAAACGGGTTATTAAAAAGTTGACTTTTTATTTTAAGCCTCCGGAGACCAAATGAACCATACAGGGATGATCCTAGGGGTCTAAAAGTAAGACTTTTACAAAGAAATCGGAATTAGAGAGTCTCGGTTGAGTTAAAATCGAGTTAGGAAAATTATAATATAAAGAGTTGTTAATAGAGAAAAGTGTATTGAAAATGTTATTTTAAGTTTTGAGCTATGTGATTAAGCAAGTAATGATAAGAAATCGATATGTAGGTGACGCATAAGCAAGCGAGGCAGGAGAGGTTCGTTGAGGTAGTTGAGCTTGCGCGAAGCGAGGTAAGTGTTTTATCACTTGTGCTATTTCCATTCTTTCTTTAAATATATTTGTGTTGTTGTAGAAAAATGATTTCCAAGATTATGAGTTAAAGTTTTGTAAAATGACCTTTACATTGGGTCTAGAAAGGAGAATTTAAAAATAAAAAGTTTTCGAAAAGAAATGAGTTAAGAGTTTTGTAACCATGTGTATACCTTTAGTTTCCATAAGATTTAGCGCTACGTGACGAGGTAGAAATTCCGCACGTAGCCAGTTAGATTTAAAATTTTGGGCACTATGGGGCGATGAAAAAATTTCGCACATAGTCGTCAAGGTTTGATTTATGGGTGCTATGGTTGCGATGAAGAAATTCTGCACGTAGTTGCTAGAATTATAAAATTGAGTACTACAATTACGATGAAGAAATTGCGCATTGTAGTTGTTTAAAATTGAGATAATTTCACACCACTCGAACGACGAAGTAAATTCCGCACATAATGGTCAAGATACTATAGTAGCTTCACGTCGACGTCAGTCAAAAAAGTGTCACGTGATGGTTTGAGTGCGTTAGGTATACAGATGGTCTTTTTATAAGAAATGGTTTTGAAAATTTAAAACCTCCAATATTTATATAAATAAAGCATTACTATGGAATGTTATTTTGTATTATTAATATGTGACAAACTAACATTTTACCTTTATTGTGTAGCTTTCTCATTTCATCAGGTGTTGTTTAGGTGATTTGTGGTGAAAAGATCGACGTCTTACTTATAGGTGGGGCACGAATAAACGAACTATAGGAATGCTTAATATATGTTAATACGATTGTATATAGTTTAACAAGATAATGATGTGTTGATATATGAACACTTAACGGATTGCAAACCCATATTTTGATATGTATATATAGTTGTACATTTACACTTGAGATACACATATCACATGATGCACATGATATATATATATACATATGTTTTGATGAATGATATATGAGTGATATGAGAAAATGTATGTTTGTGGTTATAAGAAGTTGGGAGGTGATTTGATATAGTCGAAGTGTGTTTTCTTTATTGGTAAATTTTTGAAATGTTCAATTTATAGTAGTTATGTTGTCCAAATTTTTATAAATTTCGTTTTAAGAAAACGAGAAAAATTTACACAAATCTCAACTATTTAAAAAGAAAACAATATCCCTAAAAGTTATTATGAGTAAACCGGTAAAGTATTCTAGGGGTTCGCTTCTCGGATTTCTCCAATCCTACGAGTCGGGTTCAGGAAGTCCGTTGAAGTGCCCGGCAGGATCATTCAGACAAGAGCCTAGAAAAGGTCTGGTTCGGCTCCTGTCACAATATGAATAATACAAATGTGATATACTTTTATTAATATATATCTAAATAAATTCCTTCAGGATCTATTAAAGTAACAAAGTTTTATATATATAACATTGTTGTTTTTCACTTTGTAATATGTAAATTTGCTCTTCTGGAGCCTTTATATATCAGTAAAAGATTAATATAATACTTATGCATACTTTAGGTACACAATTATTATAATTTCATATTCCATCAATAGTAAACATTTTATTTACTTTGCTTTGGTGTAAACTTCACTTCAAGTGGTTAAAATTTATTATGCTCACCAAAGCCTTACTGACCATAATTATCGTATGATTATCAGATAATTTAACATTCACTTCAAAGAATAATATTAATTAATTTAGCCATGCAAGATAAATGATTTTTCACCTCATAACCATTAACATTACTACTTCAGGAGTAAATTTAAAGTACAAATTATTTCAATCATCTGACTTCATTATTTGGTGATTAAATATACATATGTATATTTCTTTAAAAATATATATAAATTATAATCACAGTGAATTAATGAACAATTTCTCAAAATACAATTACAACGAATTGTAACAAATATTTAATAATTAAATAAAATATAAGAAAATACAAGTTGCGTCCCTTATTTCGTATCTTGCTCTGAGGAAAGAAGAAAAACAAAAATAATATTATCCTTCGCTAACAAAAAATTTTATGAGAAATAATAATTATTATATAATTTAATATAAGAAGAATAAAGATATTATACATTTTCTTCTCAAAAACTCAAAACTTCAAGCTATGATGTGATTGTTTATCATAATTACATATTCAATATGATAGTAACTCAAAACTTCAAGTTTTGAAGAATTGATAATGAAATTCTTTTCCAAATCACATCAATCACTGTAATTAGTTTTATAACTTCAGGTTCTAAGTAAATTACATCATACCTTAATTTTATGATATATTTGAAATTATTATAATGAGCACCATGATATCGAAAATTATTTCGACCTCGGCCACGTCCTTTTCCATGTCCACGACCATGTCCTCAACTATTATACATTGTCACATTCACTTCAAGGAATGGACTTGTACCAGTGGAGTGTGACTCATGATTTTTCATCAAAAACTCATTATTTTATTCAACCATAATAAGACACAAAATCAATTTTGAATATTTTTTTAAAACCTCTTTCTCGATATTACTGCTATAGGAGCATATTAAGGGCACGAAAAGTGGAGAATGTTTTTTTTCTAGCATATCTTCTTCAATGATCTTTTCTCCACATAATTTTAATTGAGAACTGATTTTAAATATTGCATAATTATACTCACTTACTGATTTAAAGTCTTATAATCGTAAGTGCATCCAATCAAAATGAGCTTTTGTAAGAATTATAGTTTTCTAATAATCATATCTTTCTTTCAAACTTTGCTAAAGGATATATAAGGGAATCTTTTACTGTGAGATATTCAGATTTTAGTCCCTCATGAAGATAATGTCTAAGAAATATCATAGCTTTAGCACGGTTTTGACTAGATGCATCATTTTTATCTTTAATGGTGTCTTAAAGACCCATAGCATCAAGGTGGATTTCAGCATCTAGTATCCACAATAAATAATTGTTTCTAGTGATATCAAGTGCCACGAACTCAAGTTTTATAATATTTGTCATGGAGAATACTATCACAAAAGTAATAATTAGATAAAAGATAACTTTAATTCATATTAACAATGAAAAGAAAATAACTCTAAATATTCAAAGACAAAGATAGAAAAGAAATAAAACATGTTGCATATAAACAGAGAAACTAAAGAAGTTAGAAAAGATATACGTTAACGAGACAACAAAATCTAAATAATAATCACATTAACTTCATATATTTGATGGTGTGATTATGAAATAATAGAAAAACAAATCAACCATGTATCATTA
Source organism: Dimocarpus longan (assembly GCA_022984855.1). Taxonomy (NCBI): domain Eukaryota; kingdom Viridiplantae; phylum Streptophyta; class Magnoliopsida; order Sapindales; family Sapindaceae; genus Dimocarpus; species Dimocarpus longan. Next base: position 23,104,657 of record CM041017.1, read on the forward strand.
TCATTTATAATAGACACAAAATGATAAGAGAAAAAAAATAATAATAGATAAACTATGAACAAAACAAGCATAGAAGTGTAAAAGAAAGTTAGAATACTTATCTTGAATTTCTATGCTAGAATAAGCAAAATTGGTAAAGTTTCGTGTTGATAACGTGTTATGAAATAAATACAATATTAAGATATTGCAAAGTAAGAACAAGAACTAAAGATAAAACACAAGAAGAATTTTGGAGAGAGTTGCTATTTTATTATTTTATTTCTTATGTAAAATGATCAATCATACAAACTTATGTATCCTATATTTATAGACTAAGAATCATAAATATAAGAAATAGAAAGAGCATAAGTTATACATAATATTAAGATACTATTATGATGATCATTATTTGAGTGATAATGATCCTTAATGTGGAGGTTATAGAAAACATTAAGACACTATTATGATGATCATTATTTGAGTGATAATGATCCTTAATGTGGAGGTTATAGAATACTAAAGGATGGCATCGAATTGATTTACAACAGTAAATATATTTTTCTCTATATTTTAGCAAACCATAGGAAGGTATTGTGCAATTAATTCTCATAAATTATTGTATATTATAAACTTTAGTATTTTAATGCATTGACCATTAAATTTCTAATAGAAAGTACTAAATTTATTTATTCACAAAATTGGAGGGATTCTTGAATTATTTTGTATATATAGTAAAAAATTTGATAATTTCTCGAAGCATCGGGACGTAACAAAATTTATCCATAATTTTATTAATAAAATTTATAAACTTTTAGAAACTAAATTGTAGTTTTGATACGGTAGCCAGTAAACTCATTCAAAAACTAGAAGTAATAAAACTTATTAATATTTCCAGAAAAGACCAAGCAACAATAAATTCATATTTCAAGAAAAATTTATAGTCAATTTTATGTGCTTTTAGAAAATTATTAATCATGGAATAAGAGAGACCAAAGATTCTTACAAGTCTAACAAAGATAATTATCTTATAATTGACTAAAAATTACTAATGCATCATTTAAAGGTAGAACTCCACCTTTAAATGGAGATTCATGAGAATATCCTTTATTGGATATCCATTGACTATAGACAGGACGGAACTAGGATCTCAACTTTAAGGGGTTAAAAGAATATTTTAATTGGTACTGTATAAAAAATATGTTATTTTATTTAGATTACTGATCTTAAACTAAATTCTTTTGTATAAAACACTTATATACTTAATTTGAAACTATGTAAGTAATCATGAATATTTTATGATATTCGTGTGAAGCAAACATTTCATAAATATATGTAATTGAATAAAATAATAATATTTTATTTATTATTTATTTAAACATTTATAAATTACAAACTTTCAAGACACAACCTAACACTAGGTTCACCAAATTATCATGATCTACGTTTGTGGTAGAAAGCAACAATAACTCAAAGATGGAGAGATCTTTAACTCTATTGCCAATGTAATGCAAGATGCTTAATTGGCAAAGATTCCGGATGAAATCAAGTCTTGGGGTCTTCATTGAGTGTTTTTTTTATTGTTAATTATCATTATTTTATTCTAAAATTACCTATTATTTATGTTATATTTTTGTGTAGAATTAGTACTTTTATTTTGTTTTGTGTTTTTGTATTTAAATATAGGTTTTAAGAGAAAAAGATGGAATTGCTGATTTTTTTGAAATTGATTGCAGCACAAGAAAATCAGAAATTCAGCTCGAAGAAAAGTAGAAAGTTAACAAAAAGAGAAAAAGAAAAAAAAGGCAAACTGGGGGTTAAATTATAAACATTCAGAATATATTGAGACAAGTGAAAAAATGAAGAAGTTGGTGGCCAATATGTAATTCCCAGGCCGCACATCAAGAAACGCGCACCATCTTGTCGTTTTGGCGCTGATCTGGTGGAGCTACTCACGTGTAAGCACGCCTGAATCTTGAAGCTCAATCGTCTGGGTGAGGATTTGGTGGGATGCGTTCACATGAGAGCGCTGACATAGCAAACCGCTCGCCTAAGTTCTCCTGGTGGGCCAATCTAGTGCATTACGTTTATCTAAACGCGCTAGGCCCACCAATCTGGTGACGCCACGCGTCCAGAGAGTTTAATTAAAAAAATCGTATCCTTTGAAATGGTTTAGGGATATTTCTCGAGAGATTCATTCTCTTATGCGTTTAGGTACGAGAGCTTTGCACACCATACAACACACATAGAAGACAGAGAGAGAAGCAAAGCGGCAAAGTTGAAGGTAGTGACTACATTCATCATAATCAATATATTATATATACTTATTGTAATCACATATATTTAGTTGTAATCATATATAATAAATTATAATCATATATTTTAAAATGAAATTATATATATTTTTTATCAAATGTATACATACATCCAGTGTAGTTTAGAATGCATCATATATATAATTTGAAATTGTAATAAAAAAATTATAAGAAATTAGAAGGAGAGGAACAATGTGAATTCTGCAATATATATAAATGGAAACTTGCAATTGTAATTGTAATAATAAAAATTCAAAAGTGAAATAACATATATGCAGTTCTAATCTTTGAGTCTATCTACAACGAATTTTCAAGATTCTGGACATGCTCTATAATAATTTCCCAGCTTAACTGCACTTTTTCTTTAAGTTTCATGTTTATTAAATTCCACTGCTTTCTCGTTTCAATTGTGAAATCCCCAATATCATAATATTGTTTAAATAGGGCTTTGTGAAATCCCCAATGTCATATTGTTGTTTAAATAGGATTAATATTGGTATATTTATGGGTGCTTATATTAATATGTAAATTTTTAAATTTAATTAATGCATGCATTAATAATTTGGATGTGGAATTTATATTTGTGAGTGCTAATATCTACATCCTTTTAGTATCTATTATGAGTAATTTCTGGATCACCTAAATGGGTCGGCCCAATGGACCGGGTCTCATATCTCAGCTCGCAGAAGCAAGACCTCTGTACGTCGTATCCTCAACTCGCGTCTATTGTAGTCTAACGACGTCAAGCTCGCTAAGCCAAGGTCGTATGCTACTGCCAGGTTGAGATCACCAGTTATCTCTCCAGCTTCAGCTCGCCCAGAGTGAGGCCAGACTCAGTTCATGATGTGCCGTACATGAAATCTGTTTCAGACTAATTGCAGCGTGATTTAAGGATATCTCACCTAACCAGTATAGGTTTAGCGTCTAAATCCATGTTTTGATAGAGTTAACCTGACAAATGTCAGATACATTAAATGTAATCCATCATTTTATTTTAACTTATCATACAACTGTAGCACCTCTCATTCTCTATAAATAGAGGAGAATTTTCATTGTAATTGAAGAGAGAAACACTGAGTGTAAACTGTGCCGTTACTCTGCCCAAATAGTGAGAGAAGAACAATGGATGTAAGCATTAATTAGCCGAACCACTCTAAAATCTTGCTGTTTTTTGTTCTTCTTTTGTCTTCTTCTTCATCTTTCATCTGTTTTGATCATTTTGCAGCATTGGGCTTTGAAGAACCTGGTTGACTGGTTTTTGACGTCAACATTTTTAGCGCTAGAATGAGGGCCCAACTGTAGTTCTTATTAATCATTACCATGACAAAGGGTAGAACAACCAGGAGTTCTGATGCGATGGCTGACCGAATGGAGGGTATGAATCACCAGCGAGGTGCTCTACCAGCTAACCTCGTTGCAGGTGCCTCGAATGCTCTAATGGATGGGATTGCCCAAGAAGGGGATGTCGTGCAGGTATTGCAAAAGTGCCAAGAGAGGTTAAAGAATACAATGATATAGATGGCAAATGCTGTAAGGGCGCTGACATAGGCCCAGGTTCACTTATCTGAGAGACAAGTTAAGATCCCAACAGTGAAAGGGAAAGTTACTAGGGAGGTACCAACATTGGAGGGATCGAACCATTCCTCAAATGTACGATCTGGAGCTCGGGCTCATCGAGCTCATGGGGAGAGTTACTAGGGAGGTGCCAACATTGGAGGGATCGAACCATTCCTCAAATGTACGATCTGGAGCTCAGGCTCAGCGAGCTCGTGGGGATGAAAATGTAGCTCAGCCTTCAGGACTAAGAGTGAGGGTGAGTCATGATAGGCAGTGACAGGTTGAAATGAGCCATGGATATATGCGGGCGTTAACTTGGAGAAGTGAGAATGAGCGTTAACACCGACATGGAGGCTCGCGTAGAGAAGATGGGTCGAATAGATTAGACTGGAGATATGAACCAGGCCGCCTCGCCCCTGAGCTCGAGCACAGAAGAAAGCACGACGTACCAAACCAATATCCCCCAAACAAGGAGAGCAGGTGAGGCAGGCAATCCCCAGGCAGACAATCTGAAGCACAAGATTTAGTAATTGAGCAGCTCATTCAGAGGGTCTAACAATTAGAAGCTCGTTCTGGGGCTTAGAAGCGGGGGAACCAAGGTGGAGAGAGGACTCCATTTGGCCTGGAGGTTTAGTTGGAGCTGCTTTCCCCTAGGTTCAAGGTTCCCAACATCCCAAAGTACAACAGGGACACTAACCCTTATGACCATTTGGACGCTTTCAATGTTCCGATAGATTTGCAAACACCAGCTCGCTAGTCAAATGTCGTGTTTGCCCAGCGATGCTTGGTAATGTTCCGCGAATGTGGCTTAAAAACCTCCCTCCTCGCAGTATTGGTAGTTAGGAAGAATTCTAACAAAAGTTCGTAAACTAATATAAGGTGTTGAAGAGGTAGCTCGCGCCACCTTATCACCTCGCTACAATATTTCAATGTCCTGGAGAACTATTAAAGGACTACATCAGTAGATTCAGGCATGAGGAGAACAACGTGGAAAGCCTCACAGACGAAGGGATCTTAACACCCATCTCGGCAGTGCTAAGAAAATACAGAAAGCTGTATGAGAGCATCTACAAGTCCCCAATGAAGGACCTAGGGGAGTTTTATGAGCGGGATGCAAAACAGATAAAGTGAGAGGAGGCATTTGGATAAAAAAAGCCAAGTGATTAGAAGAACAAGGTTGGTAGCTCCAATCAGAACAAGAAAAGGAGTAATGAGGGAAATAGCACTGAGGGCCAGAGAAGTAACCACCAGGTGGCCAAGAAAGCCAGAAGCAGACCTGGGCCAAGAACTAATCAAAGGCATGAACGACCTCCCCGCCTAGGCCGCTATGAGAGCTATACTATCTTATCAGGCTCCAGAGACAAGATCTTCGCCACAGAAAAGAATAGGGAGAATTTTGGCAAGCCTGCCCTAACGAACACCCCCAACAGGTTCAGAGACAAGAACAGGTACTGTGCTTATCATTATGAGACAGGGTATAAGACCTCAGAATGCTGGGCTATAAAAGACGCCATTGAAAAATTGATCAGAAATGGTCGTTTAAGGGATTATGTGCTACGACCTGTGGGTCAGTGATCTCGATGGCAACATCCTCAACAGAGATCAACCCCGCGACCAGCCTAACAAGCCTCTGACCCAGGACAAGCACTCGTTGTGAGGGCAATTTTCACCATCCACGGGGGTCCTTATATTCCTGGGACATCAAATAGATCCCATGAGCGCTACGTGCGTGAAGCTAATCACATACGGCTTGCAGGTCGGAGAGAATTAGAATGACCTATCAAGAGGGCGAAGATATCCTCAGAGGAGATCGTTTTCCTGAAGATGATACCAGAGGCGTTCATGGCCTCATAATGACGCCCTAATGATCCAAGCTTGTGTTGGAAAAGAGGAGGATAATGATTGACACCGGGAGCTCGGTAAATGTGATGTATAAAGGGTGCTATGACCAGATGGGGATTAGAGACGAGCAGCTAAAATCTTCCCCTGAGCCTTTATATGGTTCTATAGGAGATGCTGTCACTCCTATTGGGCAGATCAGACAACCTTTAACCCTTGGAGATACAGAGCGCCAATCAACCATGCTTGCGGACTTCCTAATTATAAACTCCCTCTTTACCTACAGCATAGTATTAGGAAGGCCCACAATGAATGATCTGGATATGGTCACTTCGACCAAGACCCTCACGGTGAAGTTCTCAACCCCTAAAGAAATAGGATATGTGTGGGGTGAGCAGTATCTAGCTCGCTGCTGTTATGAAGACGCAGTGAGAATGGGAAATAGAGGGAAAAATGTGAACATGGTCTCAGGAGGTGAACCACGTGTTATAACTGAAAAGGGGGTGAGCTGCGACCTTGACCCTCGCGAGGTAGACGCAGACAAGGCAATCGGTCCGGTAGAAGAGCTGGAGGACGTACAAGTCAACGAGACAAATCCTAAGAGATGTCTCAAGTTAAGAAAGAACCTGGCAAAAGATACGAAAGCCTAGCTCGCTACCTTCTTCAGGACAAACTTAGACATTTTTTCCTGGAATCACGAAGATATGGTGGGGATAGATCCTGAGGTGATATCACACAAATTAGACATTGCCCCCTACCATAAGCCAGTTCGCCAGAAGAAGAGACGAATGACTCATGAACGATATGATGCCCTAAAGGAGGAAGTAGATAAGCTATTGGCCAATAATTTCACTAGAATAGCCCACTATCCAGTTTGGGTTGCCAACCCCGTGCTTGTGAAAAAGAAGAATGGGAAGTGAAGAACATGCATAGACTTCACATACCTCAATAAGGCTTGTCCAAAGGATAATTTCCCTTTGCTCATAATCGACCAGCTCGTAGATGCAATTGCTGGTCATGAGCTTCTCAGCTTCATGGATGCATACTCAGGTTACAATCAGATCCCAATGCATCTTGAAGATGAGAAACATACCTCGTTCGTTACAGATTACGGTTTATACTGCTATAAGGTAATGCTCTTTGGACTAAAAAATGCAGGGGCAACCTACCAAAGGCTAGTGAATATGATGTTCGATAACCTAATTGTGAAGACCATAGAAGTCTATGTTGATGATATGTTGGTGAAATCTGGGTAAGCCTTTGATCACGTGCGTGACCTCGAGAGGAGTTCCAAGTGTTGAGGAAATATTATATAAAGCTCAACCCTCACAAATGTGCTTTTGGAGTGGCTTCAGGTAAATTTCTAGGGTTCATGGTGAATAACAAGGGGATTGAGACCAACCTTGATAAGATAAGGGCTCTGTTGAACATGAGGTCGCCAGAGAGGATAAAAGAAGTACAAAGCCTTAATGGCCAGATTGCAACCCTCAGTAGGTTCATTTCGAAAGCCACTGATAAATGCATTTCCTTCCTTGATGTGCTGAGAAGGGCGAAGAATTTTGAATGGACAAAGGAGTGCGAAGTGGCATTCCAGCAGTTGAAGGAATTTATGGGGTGAGCTCCGCTCCTCTCAAAACCAAAAGAATGAAAGGTCTTGATGATCTACTTAGGGGTATCTCAACACGCGTTAAGTGCAGCCTTGGTCCGAGAAGATGACAGAACGCAATTCTCTGTTTATTACACCAGCAAGAAGTTGGTTGACACTGAGACAAGGTACACCCCTATAGAGAAGCTCACCTACTGCCTAGTGGTGGCATCAAAGAAGTTGTGTCCCCATGCACACAAAATTGAAGTTTTGACCAAATATCCACTCAGGCAAATCCTCCAGAAGCCAGATACTTCAGGCTGTCTCCTTAAGTGGGCCATTGAGCTGGCCCAATTTGACATAGAATTCAAACAGAGGTCAGCGATCAAGGGGCAAGCATTGGCTGATTTCATAGCCGAGTTCACTGGGCTTGTTGAAGAAGAAGCTGGGACTTCAGAAGGACCCTATTGGGAATTGTATATTGATGGGTCTTCCGGCGAGCAGAGGGCAGAAGCTTGGGTATTGCTAATTAGCCCAGAGAGGCATAAAATCCTGTACGATCTCAGGTTCAGATTTTGAGCTACCAACAATGAAGTTGAATTTGAGGCTTTATTAGCAGAACTTCGTTTAGCCAGAGAGATGAGAGCTGAACGACTCAAGATTTTTAGTGATTCCCAACTTGTAGTTTGCCAGGTGCAGGGTGAATATCAAGTCAGGGGGTCAAGTATGATGATTTACTTGCAGAAGGTCCGAGAGCTGTTAGGGACATTCAAAAGGTATGAGGTAAATCAAATCTCGCGAGCTCAAAACTCCCATGTAGATGCTCTACCTCGCCTAGCAACAACTCAGGACACAGATTTTTTTGGGGATATACTAGTAAAATTCTTGCCAAAACCAAGTACAGAGCCAGCAGACCAAGTAATAGCCATAACTGTAACAGATGACTCCTAGATAAGCCCCTTGATTAAATATCTACAAGATGGAAAGTTGCCAAATGACAAGTTAGAAGCACGCTGCCTACGATCTCGAGCTATAAGATACTGCATTTGTGACGACGTGCTCTACAAAAGAGGCTTCTCAGCTCCACTGTTAAGGTGCATTGATGAGCCTGACTGCATAAAGGTTCTGATGGAGATTCATGCAGGTCATTGTGAGAACCATATCGGGGGGCTCTCCTTAGTCCAGAAAGCACTAAAGCAGGGGTATTATTAGCCAATCTTGAAGCGAGATGCTATTGATTTGGTCAAAAGATGTAACAGTTGCTAAAGGTTTTCTAGGGTCCCGCGAGCTCTGCCTGCCTACCTGCGACAGATGTTCAGTTCATGACCATTCACGATATGGGGCATGAACTTGATAGGGTCTCTCCTAACAGGCTGCGGAAGGTGCAAGCATGCGATCGTTGCAGTAGATTACTTCACTAAGTAGACAGAGGCTTAGGAACTTGCCGAGATCTCTACTGCAAAGGTTGAAAAGTTTATCTGGAATAACATCATTTGTAGGTTTGGAGTTCTTTGGTAGCTCGTGACTGACAATGGCACTCAGTTCAGCAGCGAACAATTCATCAGATTTTGCAACAGTCTCGGCATCGTAAAGAGCTTTTCAGTAATAAACCATCCTCAGGTAAACAATTAGGTCGAAATAGTCAACAAAATCATCAATCAGATTTTGAAGACAAGGCTCGAAGCCAAGAAAGGAGCGTGGATGGACGAGCTGCAGAAGGTGTTATGGGCTTACAGAATAACAGCTCACAGCACCACTGGAGAAACTTCTTTCTCAATTATCTAAGGGTCCAAGGCTATGATTCTAGTTGAATTGGAGGTGGCCAGTTAACGAAGAACGAGCTTCAATCCAGCAGAGAATGATCAGCTCCTCGTCGTAAACTTGAACTTACTTGACGAAGTGAGGGAAACAGCCTGCATGAAGATTGTCATCTACCGATAGAAGGTGGCCAGGTATTATAACAAGAAGGTCCAAGTTCGGAGCTACAAACCTGGTGATCTCGTATTTCGCCTCATTCTATCTAGAGCTCGTAAAGCAAGCGATAGGACGTTGAGCCTGAGCTAGGAAGGACCTTATATCATAAAAGAAGATTTAAAGAATAAAGCATATCACCTGGCAAACATGAGTAAAGCAATAGTGCCGCGAGCTTGGAATGCAGAACACCTACAGCTTTATTTTCAATAGTTTATTGCTGACTCACCTCGTTTTGTAAATCTTGTTTGTTTGCCAATTAATAAAAGCTCCATATTCTCTATGAATTTTACTAATATCACTTGTTCATGGTTATATGCAACAGAAAGTGAACTCATAACGACTTTTAACTCGATGATGGGGGTAGCAAAGTTAGGAATTCCGCCTAGAGTAGGGTTCTACAGGGGTAAAGGGCTTAATATCGGCTTCCCAGCAGACCCCACACCTACTCTGTGGCCCAAAGGGAATTAATACCCAAGAAGCTCCCACCAAAGTTGATAGGTCGCACGAGCTCATATCATCAACCTTCGTTGATAAGCCGCACGAGCTCATATCATCAACCTTCATTCATAGGCCGTGCGAGCTCATATCATCAACTTTGAATGATCCATTTGAGTACATTGGCAAAATAAAGGCCTTATTTGAAATTTCAAGTAAGAGCTCATCTACATATTCTATGCAACTTATTATGGGCATTAAATCCAATTGAAAATTCTTCATGTTGATTTTATCTAAGTCTATTTAATCTAGTCCATATTGCGAGCTTTATCTTATTAAGCAAATGTATGTAATATTTCGCAAAGGCTATGAGTTATAATTTACCATATATATATCTTAATCTATTCAAGAGGTCTATGTTATAAAATTGCGAGCTAGAGATGAGTCAGAAGTGATGAGCTCTCGAAACCACCAGCTGCTGTTACCATTGGCTCACAACATTTATTTTATCAGCTCACAAAAATACATAGCAAAGTTAGAATATATATATATATATATATCAACAAATAATAAAAGAGCCTCGAAGGAGGTCAACATCCATACAATTAAAAAAAATAAAAAATAAAAAAACCTTACAAGCGAGGTAAGTCAATAGAAATAATCTTTGTCCAAGTACAAAAGCAAGATCTAAGAAACAGAAAGAAAATAAGCTTTGCTCGCTAGGCCAATCAAAGAGGAGCTTAAAGGACAAGGTCTTGGGGGGCTGATCCAGAAGGCGCTTGATCATCTTCAGTGGGCAGGTCTTTTGCGTTCTCCTCAGGCAAGGTCTCCTAGACTTGATCTTACACCTCACCTTGCATTCTCTCAGTGTCCTCGATAAAGAACTGGACTTCTTTAACTTCTTTCTCGTCGAAAATGGAGAAGTCCAAGTTGGGGTACGATTTCCACAGGGTATATAAGAACCCTGACTCGGTCTCGGCCCTCACCTCTTGAGCGCGAGTTTTCACCTCGTTTCTTGCCCAGGTAACCTCCTGTTTAAGCTTTGCAGCCTCTTACACTGCCAGCTCCTTCTACTTTGAAGCCACCTTCAAGTCTTTCTCCCACTCCTCCAGTGTAGCCATAATATTGTTAAGCTGGGAGTAGAGCTTGGAACTGATCGACTCGTGGAGGCTCTTCTCTTTTTCCAGGGTGACTTAGACCTTCCGTTTGGCAGCTTTAGCAATGTCCAACCTAGTCTGCAAAAGCCCAACTGCCTCCTTAGCCTTGCCTGCTACATCCTTAGCTTTCTCGAGCTCTCTTGTCAAGGAGAGCAGCTCGTCATCATGTTTCTTAGCTACCTCCTTGAGCTTCTTGTTGGCAGCCTTGAGCTTATTGTATCACTCCCCCAGGATAGGCTCTTCGTCTAGGGCCTTCATGAGTCCCGTGGAGGCCTACAGAATCCAAAAAATGACGAACAATAGGAATCATGAAAAAATTAACAAGTGTACGGAGAAGAAAAAGAACCTTACCTTGATGGACTAGCATAACGACCAGGAAAGTAGATTCACACTAGAAAAATCATCTTTTTCAAGGTTCTTGGCTGAAAAACCTATAAGAGAAGAGAGCTACTCGGATATGAGGTCGAAGTAAGCTCCTCCAAGAATTGTTGTAGGAGGCAGCTCGACAGTGGCTTAGGGTGATGCCTTCTGAAGTGGAGCTGCGACCTGCTTCCCCTTCTTTTTCTGTGTCCGCTTGGCAGGAAGGGGCTTGCTCAGAGCCTCGAGGCTTTTTTTCTTCGCCCCCCAGCTGACGACGACCTTTTTACCTTTATCCGCAGCCACCACGTTTGGATCTTAGGAAACTTGTGGCTGAGGGGCAGGAATGATGGCCTGCGAAGTCCCAGAAGGGGCAGCCACTGAAGGAGCTTCTAAAACTATAGAAGCAAGAGACTCAGCGGCGCTAAGGTCCTGCGGGGTTTCCTTTGTTGCCGTTGCAGATAAGTCGGGAGCAACAGAAGTAGCAGTGGCTTAGCTTGTAGGCTACCGAGACTTTTTTTTGGAGAGTCAGTAGACTCAAGTTGGCCATCTTAACAGCCTTTTTGGAGATGATCTCAACCTCGACGTCGTTGGAAGAGGACAGTCCCAACGAACTTGAGGTCTCACTTATGTCTCCTACCTTAAAGGTTGATTCGATGTCTTTGGAGCCGCGAGAGCCTACGTATTCGCTCCTGATAAGCTTATATCCAGGAGAGGGGGTGAGCAGGTATGTGAGAAGAAGCTCTCCTATTAGCTTAACGTTGTCCTCCTCTGATTTCAGTGCTGAAAGGACTTTAAAATTTGCTACCTCGCCTTAAGTCTATTCGATCTTCTGGGTCTTCACGTCTAAAAAAAAAATAATAAAAAATATAAATAAAAAATAATCGTCAGTAAGAACGCAAAGGATGAAGATGTCCCATGACGTGATCTGAAAGCCTTTACCTAACTCAACTTGAAAGGTGAAATTCCAAAGGTTGACCAAAGAAGGGCAAGAAATATAAAACCAATGTGTCTTATAATCGCCTATATTAGATTTCCTCTTTGTCGGATCCTGAGGCAAGATGCCCTTGTATTAGGAAGAACGAGCTGAGACGTAATACAGCCCATCCCGTGGTTGGCCAGTGCTACTGCCCTTAAAGGCGAACATGTACTTTATTAGCTTAGGAGAGGAAAGAGGAAGATTATTTTTCCAAAAAAGAATGGCTAAAGAAGTAATTTGGAAGTACGTATTCGGGGTCAACTGAAATGAGGTGAGTTCCAAATCGTTTAGAAGATTTACGAGGTAAGAATGGACTGAAAACCTAAACCCCGGCTTCTAAATGGTACGGGCTGATGGCAATGAAGCCCGTAGGAGGATAAGCCACGTGGTCACTATGAGAGGCAGCCATGATGCGACAACCTCTTGGGATATGGTACTCTAGTGCCACTCCCAAAAGTTTCATAGAGGACATTTTTGTGTGATGATGCTTGAACATTTCTCGAGCTCTCCTCTCTTCAGCAGCCTGTTCAGCCACAGCTGATTGTTGGGCCAGATCAGGATTCCTGTGAGCAAAAGATCCTTCAGCGACCTCCTTGCCTTACGAGATAGCCTTTTGAGGAGCTCCCTCTTGCTCTATTTGCTCGTCAGAGCCTGAAGTTTCTCCCTCTCCTATTATGTATGGTTGGCGTCTGCGACCTGAAGACATCTACACAATGAAAAAGACAGTTAGGTCGCTATATGCAGACCAGGCCTAAATTATCTAAGGCTCCAATTCCTTAAACTACTAGTTCACCTAAGGTCGACAGGTCACAAACGCCACAAAAGGTATCTACAAGGCATGTCTTAGTCTACAACCTAGCAACCTACAAGCTGCTAACCTACTACTCTTTCTATGAGCTTGCGTGCATGTCACAAACAACAAACAGATAACAAAAAATAGATTCACCAAATCCAAATCAACAAAAATCGAAGTTTCAGTCTCAAACAAACTCTCAAACAGCAAGAACATGAAGAACAAGCCCAGAAAAGCATGATAGCAATACAAATAATGCAGCCAAAAGAAGCAAAACAACTAAGGAAGAAGTCACAAGAGCTTACTGTAAGCAAAATAGGACTTGGAGGCTCTATGAAAACAGAAGTTGATCTTCAATGGAGGTGGATGATAATTGTAGCAGTTGAGAGAAAAAAGCAAAGAAGGGTTGCTGGAATCTGGAAATGACGTGAGGATGGAGAATATGAAGGGTCCCTACCTTTTTATAGCTGACTCGCCTCAGCCGTTGGATCTAAGAGCCCAGTAACCGCTTTAGATTTGATGGCGCAGCGTGATGTTTGGGATTTGATCATAATGTGCCGTCAGTTGAAAGACGTGTATTAAATGCACACCCTGCACGAGACGTACACCGAAACTGTCGCTTGAGAAACTGTCTCGTGTCTAGAGATAAGACAAAATTGAAAAAGGCTAGGTAACAATTCCTGCCAAACCAGCTTTTACCAGCGAGCTCGGAGCTCTCAATTCGTAGGACGCCCTAAGAGCTGGGGCTTGTGTTATGGGTAATTTTTGGATCACTCAAATGGGTTGGTAAAAGGTCAATGGGCTTGGCCTAATATCCTAGCTTGCAGAAGCAAGACCCTTGTACGTCGTATCCTCAACTAGCGTATATTGCAGTCTAATGACGTCAAGCTCGCTAAGCCAAGGTCGCATGCTACTGTTAGGTTGAGATCGCCAGTTATCCTCTCCATTCAGCTCGCCCAGAGTGAGGCCAGACCTAGCTTATGATGTGCCATACACGAAATCTGTTTCAGACTAATTACAGCGAATTTAAGGAGATCTCATCTAACCAGCATAGGTTTAGCATATAAATCCATGCTTTGATAGAGTTTACCTGACAAATATCAGTTGCGTTAAATATAATCCATCATTTTATTTTAACTTATTATGCAGTTGTAGCATCTCCCCTTCTATATAAATAGGGGAAGATTTTCATTGTAATTGAAGAGAGAAACACTGAGTGTAAACTGTGCCGTTACTCTGCCTAAATAGTGAGAGAAAAATAGTGAATGTAAGCATAAATTGGCCGAACCACTCTAAAATCTTGCTGTCTTTTGTTCTTCCTTTGCCTTCTTCTTCATCTTTCATCTATTTCTTGAACTGTTTTGATCATTTTGCAGTATTGGGTTTTGAAGAATCTGGTTGACTTGTTTTTGACATCAACAGTATCCAGCCAAACCTTTTCCCATTTGGTAATTACACTCAATTTGGGCTGCCTATTGACATCTAATGAGTCTACATTCACTTTTTCACTCAATGGTGATCTCATCTCTTTCCTTTAGAGATGACCTTGCCTATATAGAGAAATTTGCTATGTAGCTTTGTTCAAACAATGTATAATGAGGTACGTCTCTTTCTATTTATTTAATATTTTTGGTTGTTAATCATATCTCTACTTCTCTCTTTCTCTCTCCATATATATATGCATATACTTACATACATATACATGTATATATATATGGCATAAACAAAGAGTACTTATAACACTAAATTCATGTCTAAATAATGTAGAATGTGAGTTATCAATACCAAATCATAAGATGATATGATAATTATTTATATGGTGTTGACAGTTCATATATCACTTTATTGGGACATAAATCTGGATAAAATATTTAGGATACCTAAATATTATTCTTATATATATATATATATATGTAAGTATATATTTGTGTGTGTACATATGCATTCATATGCTTATTTTATTTAATATAAAATATTTTAGTTGGCTTTAATCTGTTCGTTGATTTACAATGTACAAGAGGCTAATGCCAATTTTTTCCTTTCAATAAGGCAAGATGGGTGGTATGGAGTGTTCATATGATTAAAGAGGGTTGATAGTGGAAAATTATCATTAATATTTTGGTTAAATTGTTGACTAATTTAGTTACTATTGTTTGTCTCCCACAAAATACTTGCTAGTAGACTTCTGAGAGTATTTTCAAAACATTATTTTGTTTGTATATTAAAAAAATGTGATAAAAAATCTATAAAAAAATTAAAAAGAAAGAAAAATATTGTAATCCTATAATCCTTACCAAGGCACGTACCTTTGAAAAGCTTGGTTTGTCATGACCTTAATTTACTTCATGCGTAGTATACAAATATTTATAATTTCAGTCATAACATTATTTGGTTGTAAACATCTTCAAAATAAAATGTCTTTTCATTTTTCATTTTTTGAGTACATGAACTGTAACTAGGACTGGCCCAGGACTGACCGGGACCAATCGAGATAGGACACTAATGGCACTATTGATAATAATTAATACAATATATGAATTACAATCTTAAATTATTTTTAGATATATTTTTGTGTTGGAAATGATTGTGACATCTCGTTAGTGGAAATTTAATGAGGTGGTAAAATTATATGCAAGATATCATCCTCGTTTGATCACTTTAATTTTTATTACTGTAACTAATGATAATGAACTAAAACATTTTTTTCTATGAGACAATTCATTTCATTTTTCTTAACCACAAGCTATCTAGCCAGTTGGATTTTCATAGTTTAATTGTTTGTACTTAAATTGTAGACTTTCAGTTGCTTCCATGATTACAATTTGGCTCAGAGTGCATATTCAAGCTGTGAAGAAAATTATTACAAGGTAAGTGTTAATTATTGTCCATTATAGGCATTATCAAAGGAATGAATCTCTGATTAAAATCACTTGTGTGTTATGTTTGAATTTTAAATTAATGTCAAACGATCTTGTAGCTACTGCTTGATGAAACTATTGCATTTTTGAGCATTTAAAATTTGATATCAATTTTGAAATCCTAATTTGGATGGCTATGAAGCGCAACTTTGGAAGTAAGAGTTTATAGCATGCTAAGCAAAATACCTTGTGAATTGAATTATCACATACTAATAAACATAAATTTATGATTGAGTACATTAGTAGACGAAAATGATGGCATGTTTGTTATGATAACCATCATTAGATTCTTGTGTAACACATAAGCGACTCTATTGAGTATTGCCTCCAATCCACATGCATACACGACATGCATTTTCTTTAAGGGATTATGAGAAAGGTATGGTTCAATATGTTAATGTTTATAGTCACATGAAGGAGCTTTAGGCCCCAACTATGAACAACTAGTTGAATCATTTATTAAATGGAGCTAAAATGTTTATGATCAATGTTCCATAAATCAGCCGTACTAGCCAATTTTTTGTCGGTCAAACAGTGACTAGTACTATGCCGATTTGATGAACCCTTATAAAGGAGGTCATACTAGCTAGAGGTGAGTGACTAGCTGGAAATCACCCCAAACACCACCAAAAAAACATGGTTCTAATCGACGAAACATCCAAAAAGTAAAAAGAAACAAACCGGGGAGACAATGGCTGAGGAGAGTGAGAGAGTGATAGGTGTGACGTTACTACGTGGATGGATGAGGTCGAGGCTAGGGTCACTGTTTAGGCCATTCATCGCCATCACCCTCGCTATATATCTAAACAAAAGAAAATGAGAAAAAAAAAAGGAAGAAGAAGAAGTGGCACTGTGTCGTACACCTGGTTCGGTGGTTTTAGAGAGAGAGAAAAAAGAGAGAGAGGTGGATGGCTGGATCAGCTAGGGTTTTGTCATTTGTGTTTATGTTTGTTCATATATTAGGACAAATTATACAAATCTCTCCTGAGGTTTGATGAAATTACATCAATATCTAAGTTTTGACCCTTAATGTTTAAAAAAAGATTAGTTTACACCATCAGATTTTAAAAATAAATAATTTTCTGTCAAAACAATACTCATCAATTAATCACCGATTACTCATCCACTAATCGATAAATCGCTAACCGATACCTCATCAATCGATTAGCAAGCAGCGCTTTTTAAAACCATGGTTATGATATTAAATTGCTTCTTTATTTTCTACATACTCTTTACATTTTAAATTATACTTTCATACATTAACATTGGATTTCATATATTCTGTACATAATTATAGTACTATACATTGGTTTCAGAATGTGATGTGTATATTTGCTTATGTTTATGTACTATACATATTAATTTTAACCTAGTTGTTGTTGAAAATATAAACTTGTTTTGACCAAGCCCATTTTCAAGCCCATTACCAAGCCCATTTCCAAGCCCATTACCAAGCCCAAGTCCATCAAGAAGAACCTTTTAAGGTTAAGTGTAAGGTTAGGTGAGTCAATTTAAAAGTATTTGTTTGGTTGGTGAAATTGTGTGGTTAGGATTTATTTGTATTTATTAATTTGAATGGTTTAGATTAATTTTCTAGCACTATATATAGCCCCTCTTGCATGAGGTTTTATCATCACAAAGAAGAAGAAAACATAAGAGAAGCAAAGCTTCTAGTGAGTGTGTGAGAAACAAAGCAAAGCTTTGTATTGTGAGGTGTTTTGAGTGTTGTAAAAGTTTTATTTTTTGTTTTAGTGAGAATTTCGATCCAACAAAGTGGTATCAGAGCACGGCTAAGTGTCGTGTAATATACCAAATCGAAGCTCTCGACGAGAGGAGCACAACGCCGCAAAAATCATCCCAATCGGAGGTTCCACGCGCCCGCACGCGCCGCCGAAAAATCGCTGCAGAAAACTGAGTCAACTCAAACGAGTTGAACCGGGTTAACAGACCGAGCCGAGCCGAGCCGAGCCGAGCCGCTGCTGACAAAAGCCAAACAGGTTGGTCCCGTTGACTTTGACCGTTGACCGTTCACCATTGACTTTGACCGTTGACCGAGTTGACCAAAAGTTGACTTTTAGGTTCAAGTTCCGGTTGAAGTTTCTCGACGTTCTGAATCCATCCGTGCAATCAGAATTTCGAAATTCTAAACATATTAAAAGGTATGGCTAATGGTATGGTATCATTTCAAGTTCCAACACTCAAGAACGACAACTATGATAATTGGAGTATCAAAATGAAAGCACTTCTTGGAGCACACGATGTCTGGGAGGTCGTAGAAAAGGGCTACACCGAATCAGAAGATGAGTCGACACTATCCCAAACTCAAAAGGATAGTTTAAAAGACTCAAGGAAGAGAGATAAAAAGGCTCTCTATCTCATCTATCAAGCATTAGATGATGATGGCTTTGAGAAAATTTCAAGTGCAAAGTCCGCTAAAGAAGCGTGGAATAAGCTACAAGCCTCTTGCAAAGGATCCGAACAAGTGAAAAAAGTTCGTCTTCAGATTTTAAGAGGTGAGTTTGAATCATTACATATGAAAGCATCTGAATCTATTTCTGACTACTTCACAAGAGTGTTAACCGTTTCTAATCAATTAAAAAGAAACGGTGAGACACTGGAAGATACCAGAATAATTGAGAAGATACTCCGCTCGTTGGATTCCAAATTTGAATATATCGTTGTGACGATAGAAGAGACTAAAGATTTGACAACCATGACAATTGAGCAACTTCAAGGATCGTTGCAAGCTTACGAAGAAAAGCATAAAAGGAAGCAAGGTATCAATGAACAACTCCTCAAGTCCCAACTCAAAGAGAAGGAAGAAATCCAAAGCCACGAGAAATACCAACGTGGTCGAGGTAGAGGAAGAAGCCGAGGACGAGGTACAGGTCGTGGTCGTGGACGAGGTTGGAATTATAACAACAACAATTCCAACAATAGCCATGAGAGAGGAGAAAATTCAACAAGAGGTCGTGGGAGAGCCAATTCGAACACGAGGTACGAAAAATCTCAAGTTCAGTGTTATAATTGTCAGAAATTTGGACATTATGCTTCAGAATGTAGAGCTCCAAATAACAAGGTTGAAGAGAAGACTAATTTTATGGAAGCAAGAACAGAAGAGAAAGAAATTTTGTTATTAGCACACAGAGGCAATGATGGAGACCAAGAGAATACTTGGTATCTCGACACCGGTGCGAGCAACCACATGTGTGGAAGGAAAAACATGTTCATAGAGCTCAACGAATCTGTGACTGGCAATGTCTCATTTGGAGATAGTTCTAAAATTCCAGTGAAAGGAAAAGGTAACATTCTTATTCGTGCTAAAGATGGTAGTCACCAATTGATTTCAAATGTTTATTATGTGCCCAACATGACAAGCAACATCTTGAGTTTAGGTCAACTTTTAGAAAAAGGCTATGATATTCACATGAAAGATTGTAGTCTTTTTATAAGAGATGACATAGGAAATTTAATTGCTAAGGTGAAAATGTCAAAGAATAGAATGTTTTCGTTGAACATTCAAAATGATGTTGCAAAGTGTTTGAAAGCTTGTTACAAAGATGCATCATGGTTATGGCATCTTCGATTTGGGCATCTCAACTTTGGAGGATTGGAAATGTTGTCTAAGAAGAAAATGGTGAGAGGACTACCTCGTATTAATCATCCTGACCAACTTTGTGAAGGGTGTCTACTTGGGAAGCAATTCAGAAAATGTTTCCCAAAACAGTCAGAATCAAGAGCCAAGAAACCACTCGAGCTCATCCATACTGATGTGTGTGGTCCAATCAAGCCAAGCTCTCTCGGTAACAGTAATTATTTCCTTCTCTTCATTGATGATTTTTCAAGAAAAACGTGGGTATATTTCTTGAAACAGAAATCAGAAGTCTTTGAAGTATTCAAGAAATTTAAAACTGCTGTGGAGAAAGAAAGTGGCTACCAGATAAAAGCAATGAGATCTGATCGAGGAGGAGAGTTCACCTCAAAAGAGTTCCGAGAGTTCTGCGAAGCAAATGGAATCCGACGTCCTCTAACCGTTCCGACATCGCCTTAGCAAAGAATCCGGTGTTCCATGACAGAAGCAAACATATCGATACTCGTTATCACTTCATACGAGAATGCATAGCAAAAGGAAATGTGCAAATGGAATACGTAAGGTCAAAGGATCAGATCGCAGATATTTTCACTAAACCACTAAAGTTTGAAGATTTTGCGAGATTAAGAAGTTTGCTTGGCATGGTAAAACAAGTTTAAGAGGGGGTGTTGAAAATATAAACTTGTTTTGACCAAGCCCATTTTCAAGCCCATTACCAAGCCCATTACCAAGCCCAAGTCCATCAAGAAGAACCTTCTAAGGTTAGGTGTAAGGTTAGGTGTAAGGTTAGGTGAGTCAATTTAAAAGTATTTGTTTGGTTGGTGAAATTGTGTGGTTAGGATTTATTTGTATTTATTAATTTGAATGGTTTAGATTAATTTTCTAGCACTATATATAGCCCCTCTTGCATGAGGTTTTATCATCACAAAGAAGAAGAAAACATAAGAGAAGCAAAGCTTCTAGTGAGTGTGTGAGAAACAAAGCAAAGCTTTGTATTGTGAGGTGTTTTGAGTGTTGTAAAAGTTTTATTTTTTGTTTTAGTGAGAATTTCGATCCAACAGTTGTTAGGGTCGTCAGTTTTTTCTTTATGTTTGTCTAGTAATTGACTTGTGCTCACGAATGGTGTTACTGCTATATTGCATAGAAATGTCATTGAATTCAATAGTCTAGAATTTTCTAAGATATTACCTAGAATGACATTGAACTCAGTTTGAATATAAAATTCCGTAACAGATGTAATCCTTATAATCAATGCAAAATATGGAATTCTTGTTCTTAATTAGTTTAAGTATTTTCTCGGCATCTTAGTAAATGATAATGATCTAGTTTGTACAAGTTGGTGATGTTCATTAGTTTGTTTCTTTCTTAAAATGGAAAAAAAGAATAAAATTTACATAATATATTCTTAGAGACAGAAATTGCCATATTGTGGATGCAACTCAACTTATTTGGTTGTGGTTTCCAACCATTTTTATCGTTTATGTAGTTATATCTTACATGTAAAATGAAAATTTTGATTAGTTTGTTTGGCTATTATTAAAGTGTTTTAATGCCTTTAAGAATCTGACCTACTCTGCACTCGAGAAGAAGTGTTCTCCAGATGCAATATGATTCGCCCCCTTATGGAACTAATTACCCTCATCTCTTCTTATTAGGCACTAATTTAAATGATTATGATGATTTGTCTAGGTAAATGAGGTTTCCCTCTCAGTTTCATAATATTAGACAACCAAAAATTTGAAATTTGATGGTAACCATGTCTTATCGCAGCAAAGCATATACTTGTGTATTAAACATTGTTATTAGACAATTGTCTAGAACAAAGTGTTTCTTTGTTTAGTTTCATATAAATATGCCCCTTGAAGGGAAAAAGCAATGTTATAAAGGCGCTAGGTGCCAAGCGGTTTGCAGTTTGGTGCCTAGTGTACAGGCTGCCTGGAAGGGTCAACAGTCAACCCACTGACGGTAGGTCAAATCTAAATAATACTATTTTATAAACATTTCACAAGCACTTCCTCTTCCACAAAAATACCATCTCTAATTCCATTTATTTCCAAAAAATAAATGCAATTATAAAATATAAAAATGAAATAACTATAAGAAAAAAAAATTGTAACATAGATTTAGATTAGTGTATCAAAATATTTGTAAAATAAATCTAAATTAATAAATAAGAAAAAGTCAAAAAAACAAGTAAAAAAAAAAAAAGTAAAAACAATTACCTATGATAGCGAGGAACGGTGGTGAGAAGAATTTATAAGATTTTACCTTAGTTTTGTTTTTGCTATTACACATCTGATTGAATGTGAACTAAAACTATATGTTAAAAAAAAAAAAAAAAAAAAAGATGTCGTTTAACCATAAAAAAAAAAGTAAGGGTCTGTTCGACACTAGTATTTTAAGGAATGGCGATGACGAGGAGGAGCTATACGATAATTGAACATATGAAGTCAGTTGGGGTAGGGGTTTGGCGTGCATTGGTGACTGCCACTGGTGTACAGGTTAATTTGGTGTGAATGGATGAAGGCTTGAAGCTGTTTTGAACAGTTTTTTTTTTTTTTTTTGGTTTTTTCAAGTAATAAACATTAAAATGACCCCGTTTTGGTTTATTTTAATATTTAAGAAAACAAAAACCAAAATGGCATCATTTTGGAGAATTCAAAATGACACCACTTTGGACACAACTCGATTCAAAATCAATCAACCCATCTCCATTGGCATCCACTTTAACCACCATCTCTTCAGCTTTGTTCTTCCAAATGAAAAGCCTCAAATTCTTTATTGACTCTTTCAACTCTTGCTTTATGATGAACCCTTCACCATTCTTGTCAAACGTGGCAACCCTTTGGAGCTCCACTGCTCTTTTCGAAGTTCTCTTCTCTTCATGTGACGAAACTTGAGCAGTACTAGATGCAATTGGAGCAGCAATAAAGCTTTTGATGGATCGCTTACAGAGAATTTAAAAAAAAAAAAAAAGGTCCTTGCGGTTTGCTATCACAGAGACCGATCTCTCTGCCTAGATGGCCGTAATTAACTGCCTAGATGGAGACTCACCTAGGACCTTCGATTAGGGGATTTTCAGATTGGCTGGCGGTCGCCTAGTGGAGAGAGATTAATGCCTAGGTGGCTGACTCGACTAATTTTTAGAACACTAGTGTAAATATTATTTTTGTTATACTAACTGCTTATGCCATAACAAGCAAATAAAGGGAATATGGTATCTTTTCAATTAATTCCATTAAGGATATATGGGGCGCAATTTTAATTTTGATGGTACACCTATTTTCCTGTAAATTAGAATGATAAGCCCATACTACAAGGCAACCCTAGCTACAATTGGTAACGTTTCACAACTAATGCCAAATAATGCTTTACTGTTAGGAAAATTTACTATATACTCACTAATGTGTGCATTACCTTTTATGTTATGCTTTTGTTAGCATGATGATGTTTCAGCTTCAATATACCATATCTTGGTGCATATATTACATTAATAATATCACTATATAGTTATGTGACATACCCTCTCAATTTGGTAATATGAATATTACTATGACAAATTTTAGAGCTAATTGGCATGATATAAACTTATAGTTAATGGTTTCATAACTAAAATATATTATTTCAAATACAAAAATTTCTTGCTTCAAAAGCAAACCTAATTAGAATTGTGATAAAACAAACATGCTTAAATGCTTAGGGTTTGTTTGAAAGAGCTTCTTCAAGTAGAATATTTTAGATGTAGATCTTTTGCAAATAGAGCTTGTAAAGAGAAATCATTTTATAAGTAATTTTTTATAAATAGAGCTTGTAAAGAGAAATTGTTGATCTTTTGATTGTCAATTTAAAAAACAATTTTAAACTATAGATGGTTTGGTTGAATTAATTTAAAATACTTTTAAGTTATTTGAAATAATGTAAAATAATATATAACAACATTTGAGAATATTATATTTTTTTTAAAGTTTAAAAATTAAAAATATTATAATGAGTAAAAAAGTACGAGCTGCAAAATAAAATCCAAAAAACTCAAAACCTAACAATAATAATTTCTTCCAATTGAACATCAACACAAATAACCTAAAATAATTACTCTCAATGTATGAGAGAACTGCAATTCGATCATGTTCCTCATCCATCTCTTCGCCCAATAATTAGTGTTATGCTCTTCGCTAACTCTTTCTCTTTCATTCTCTTGATGAAAGATTCAAGGATAAAATCATTCCATTCTACCTTGATTCATTTCTAAATTTCTTTTTGAGATATCCATTCTAATTAAACAAATAATATAAATAAATTGGTATGATTAAAAAGCCATTTTTAAACTAAGAATATATATATACATATATATATGTATATAAGTCAAATTCACTTTTATCCAAAAACAAAAGAAAAAAATTTGTTTTTACCAATTTTTTTATGAAAAATTATTTTTAACCCCTCAAACAAATTATTTTAATTCTATACTCAAGTTTACCAGACTACCATTAAGTTCAAATTTAAAAAATATGAAATTTAAACATGTTATTTTATGGGGCCATGGGACCATAAAACCCAATACCGAGTTTTATGGGGCCACAAAACTCGGTAACTGGGTTTCGTGGCTTCGTAAAACCTGATAAATTTGGTCGTCATCTTCATTATTGTATTTTACCGAAAACTTCAATTTTTAAGCCAAATTTAATTAAATCTAACCTTAAATATTGATACCTAACATCTAAAATACAAAAAAAAAAAAAAAAAAAACTCAAAAAATTACAAAAAAATCCAACAAAACTTAAACAATCAACAAAGAAAGCTAAAGATCTCATACCATGAGCAATGGAGGAAGAGAACAAGGTAGGTAGGGGCAATTTGGGCAATATAGGTACATGGTGCGATTAATTTGTTTGAAGGGTTGAAAATGAATATTTTAAAAATGGGCTAAAAACAAAATTTGACATTCTTGTATTGATATTTTTTGTATTTTTCCCAATATATATAAGTTACAAAAGTGTATGTTATTAATTCAACATACAGCTGGTCTAATTATAAGTGTAGCTAAATTCCAAAATAATAATCAAATAACAACTTTTTTTTTTTTTTTTTTTGAGAATAAAGATTTGTATTAAGCAGCAAAACCGCCAGAAAGGTGGGAAAGAGAAACATCAAAAGCTGCTAGATTTTGCAGCCAAAGAGGGAAGGCAGAAAGCCATAAAGTGGATGTGTTAATCAAGTAACAACTATGAAATAAGTAATGTGATGTTTTTCAAATTTTTTGTCCAAATGATATAACATTTGAATTGTTAACATCATATTAATTATCACATGATCACATGATTTAAAAGATGTTGACAACTCACATGCCACATCATTGGGATATGGATTTAACAAAAAATTTGAAAGGCCTAGCATTACTATGAAATGCATGTATAGGTACCTTTTTGTTAGGATCTAAGTTATATGTAATGATGAATAAAATATCATAGACATTCGAATGTTAAAAAAAAAATGTTCAATAAAATCTACTTGTAAAGGCCCAAAATTTAAGTTTTTAATTACTCAAAGGCTCTATTGCAATAATAACTAAAAAAACACAAAAAAAAATAAAAAATAAAAAATGAAAGATCTTTTAGGATTAAAAAAAAAAAAAAAACACTTTTAGCTAGTAGATAGGCTCTACTTTAACCTAATGAATGTGCCTTGCATTCCATTATGTCTAGATGGCTTGTTTTGATGTTTTGAAATAAACTATCATAGCTGCAGAAGATACTTATGTAATTTTCTTATTACATTTCTATTTGAAAGATATTGAGATTGTATTTATATGGTAAATGCATTTTGCTGTTTTCGTAACAGTTTTTTTTTAAGATCCATTTAGTGTACCTTGTTGCTATGTATATGTTAGTAGATAGCCTATGAGAATTTAATGTATTCTTCCTATGTTATCATTACAAATTAAGGAAATGAATGAGGCTCATTTATCCTGTAAATGAACCAAACTAAATTAGGTTGGACACACTTGATGCGATATAGGTTTGCGTTTGTAATTTGACATTTTGCTAGTGAGAATCATATTGCAAGTGCCATTACCTACCACTGTTATAAGATCATTGAATTTGAGTTTTGGTGATAACCTTACTGTTGTCATCATTAGTCTATACCATTAATAGAGATTTTGTTATTTACAAGTTTATCCATTTTAATTCTCTACACTTTAATCAAAGTACATGTTAAATGCTGTTGGCAAGGACTTGAGGTAAATTATTGCCAAATTTTGTAGTTTTATGGTAAAATACTAAAATTTAAAAAAAATAAATAAAAGAAAAATCTCATACATCCATACATCAACAAAGCTGTTGTGTGAAACCACTCATTCTAAATTGTTTATCTTGAAATACGAAAAAAATTCTTGTTTCACATGTTGCATGAGAATGGATTAGTATTATTTCTCATGTGTCATTCAACTTTTCAGTTTAAACATTAATTGTGCTCTTTTCATTTAGTAGCAATCAATAAGTTGTGTAATAGCTTATGTATTTTATTGACAGCAGTGATAAGCTTTTTTTTTTTTTTTTTTTTCCTGATCTATCAAATATGTACTAAAATGACAAGTTAAAGTTGGTTTAGTGATATACTCTTAATTTTACATTGTTAAACTCACAAGTTCGAATTGTGTGTACCCCTCTCTTGAACCCCAAATTAATTTGTAATAATTCAAAAAAGAAAAAAAACATCGTTTTAGGATTCCTCATTGAAACAAAAGGAAACAAAATGTTTGAGTGCTAGTGGCATTCATGGTAATTTAGAAAAATCTGGGTGTCAGATCTACAAGGCCTCATGCTAAACACATGTTGTCTTACCCACATTATTTGTCTGTATTTGTAGGTGCTAAAATCTTGAACTGAAAAATGGGCACCTGGTATGCAACTGTGTTTTTTTCTCCCAATAGCTTTGAGCTTGCCTCTAGTGTAGTGCTTAAAGGTTTTTCTCTCCTATTATATCATAAATGGCTTTATCAATTGTTAAAGGATTGCTCGATCAGTACATACAATCATTAATTGATGAGGTGAAAAATTATCAGTTTGGATGAATTTTGTTTCCCTGAAACAATTTGATTTGAGAAATTGTTTTTAGCTTTTGTATTTATATATTTTTGATGTACTTTGCTTATTTATTTTTATTATTTTAGTTGAGTTATATTTTATACTGGGTGACATGCAACATGATTTATGTTTCAGACGATTGGCAGACGTGTTTGACCAAGTATTTACATGTCATTGCTTCCAGGGCACCTTAAGTTCTCAGTTTTCTCATGCCCAAAATTTGGAAACAATGGAGAGACCTGATTGTGTCGAGCAATTAATCAATACCTACTGTCATGATATGGAAGAAATTTTATCGGGACTCACAAGCTTCATGTACCATTACACTCTAATTGAATATATGTAATTCAGTACATGGTCTATACTGGTTTAACTTGTCTTATACATTTGCAGTGATCATCCTGATGTTGATTACGCTCAGATGTCTCTGATGGCCAAACAAGTAGAAGAAAAAAGTGCAAGGTAAAATGTATATTTACTTCTACAGAAACGTTGTTTACTGTCTTACCCTTTTAGTTCGATTCATTTTTGGCCAAATTTGGTTTAAGGATTAAGTTTATTATTCTGGTTTTCTATATATGCTCTTCCTTGGGAGTAAAACTTGTTAAAATGATTGAAATAGATGGACTTGGTTTCTCTTGCAAATATATCTCTTTTGACTGTTGTTTGTGTGTTATTGGAAAAATTTGAAAATCTTATAAAATTGAAAATAATATAATTGAACCCCATTTTTTAATATTAAAAAAATGGGTGGTTTCACTTATTTTCAGGGTTAATTTTGATAATATTCCGTTATTATTAAATGTTCATATGAGAAGAAAGGGTAATAAAACTAGAGGTTTCATACCAGTCGGTGTGCACACCTGTGTTGGATGCTCCTTATTCTGGAAGTAGACACCTTATTAATCATCATGCATCTGTGAAATTTAGTATTTTATGTTCAAGTGAGTGTTGGGACTAAAATAGTGTAGAAGGTTCCATAATTTTTTTGCCAATTATGTTAGTCTGTTGTAAAATAATTAACATTCTGTCGTTCTTGTTTATAGGTCTTCAAACAGTTTCTCTTAGATTTAGTTTTCTGCCACTCATAATATAAAATTCTATTGAGGTGAAGTCACTTAATTGGTCTTGTTATGAAGAATGGGAGGTTACAAGTGTTCATTGATAATCTTGATTACTTTTAGAAGCATCGCAATATTCACTCAAAACTAATATACCCTACTTTTAGAATAGGGAAAAATCTAAAGCAATCTCCAAAATAAAAAATATTGTCAGTTCATCCAAACTTTTAAAAATGTTAGTAAAAAAAATCCCTATCGTCAGTCCAAAAGTGGTTTCATCTAAAATTTGAGTAATTTTGGGACAAAATCATGAAAAGACAAAAATAACCTTGCTAAATTGAAAAACAAAAAAATAAAAAAAAATTATAATTAAACAATTATAATTGAATATAATTATTTAATATTTAGTATTTAAACATTTTAATAAATATAATAATTAAAAATTTATTAAATTAATTAATGAATAATTAAAAAAAATCAAAATTATAAAAAAAATAGTGTTTATATTCTTATATTCAAACCAATTAAAATTAATTTTTTTTTTTTAGTTAAAATAAACAAAAAAAAAAAAATCTGAGTAACCAAGAAAAAGAATTAAAAGAAAAAAAAAGGGAAAAAATCATTGTAGTCCCTAACTTTTGGGAAATTGTCAATTTTTTAACTATGTTTTCTAAAAGAACGAAATGAACCTTAACTTTTCGAAAAAGTGTCAAATTAGTCCCTCTCATCAGTCAATTAACGGTCAAACCTAATGGAAAACATGAAAAAACTAATTTAACCCTGGACACTATTAAAACAAATAAAAAGATCATTATACCCTCAAATAAAGTAAAATATTACAATAATATATAATTATCAAAATACCCTTAATGAGTTGCATATAATTTTCATAAAGTTACAGTTTTACCCTTAGAAAATTTTTGACTAGGTGTAGCTTTGTTTGAGGATCTTATGTATATGTATTAATTATAAAATTACCATTTTACCCTTATAATTAAAAATTTTCATTAAATCTTTATTCATGGGTGTGATTTTTTTTTTTTTTAAATTTCTACTTTAGCTTGTAATTTTTGCTCTTTTTTTTTTTTTTTCAAAATTTCTGCTCTAGCTTTTAATATTTTTACAGTTTCTGCTCTTGCTCCATCTGTTTAATATTTTTGTTGCATCTATTAATTTTTTTCAGTCTATAATATTATATATTTGAGATCTATATATTTATGGTATAATTGGTATATGCTTTGAGATGATATTCATATTTAACAAAATGATTTTTTTTTTTAAATAATTTTGTTGAACGAGATTTTTTTTTTTTTTGAATTTTTTCCCCCATTTTTTTAAAATTATTTTTTCCCTTATTTTATTTTCCTTGTACATCTTCCTTAATTATAATTGAAAATATCAAATTTACCCTCATTTAGTATGCTATTAGTTAAGTTTGACCGTTAGTTGACCGATGGAAGGGACTAATTTGACACTTTTTTGAAAAGTTAAGGTTCATTTCGTTTTTTTATAAAATATAGTTAAAAAATTGACACTTTTCCAAAAGTTAGGGACTAAAATGATTTTTTCCCAAAAAAAAAAGAGAGATGGAAAGAGAAACCTAGATCTTCAAGAGAAAAAAAATCAAAATCAACGTATTAGTTCAAACATATCCATATCAACATTCATAAAAATTGAAGCCATGAAGTTCTGGGTTTAAATCAAAATCTAATACTGTTAAAACAAAAATTCAAAATCTAACCCAAAAAAAGCAAAATCAATATCTCTCAAACCTAACAAAAATTTAACTTTTCAAAAATTCAAAAATCAACAGATCAATCTCCATCAATAATAAAACATATCCATCAACAACCTAAGAACTCACAGATAAACATTACAAAGTAACAAATAATCACAATCCATCAACAAGCCAAAACTGAACCAAGATTCACAAAACCTCTTTTTGATAAAACCACAAAAACAACATCAACAAGCCAAGAACTCAAAGATAAACATAATCGATTCATAGATCCATCATTTTTTATCAAGACACCCACATCAAGCCCTTCAATACTCTTTTTGATTCTCTCAACACCCTCATCAAGATCACCACTGAAATCCACTACAACATCCTTGATCTGGGTTTTGGAACACTTTTCTTTGAATCGAATCTGAAACATCCTTCACCTTATCCTGATTCCAACCCACCAGGACAAGATTGAGACCTTTCCTGGCCAACTCAAAAACGCATCCCTTACCGATACCATTAGTAGGGCCAATGACTCGAGTCAGAAACCGTATTTCTTCGGTGGGTCTGAGAGAGTTGATGTAAACCCAATTGTCGCTCGACGAAGAACGGCCAGCAAACCATTGGCACTACACCGCACACGAACAGTAGAGAAGAGCAAGAAGAAGAGAGAAGGAAGCGATGACAGCGAGAGAGTGGTAGTGGCAAACACTGAGACTATTGACGATAGCGGGGGAGCTCAGGGACCAAGGTGCGCTCATAGGCATAGGTGTCATGCCCGTCAACGACGTCGGGTGGTGCTTGAGTAGATGGTGTGCCTCCAGAAATCATGTGATGTGTGGAGGGTGATGTATGCCTCCAGAAGTTGAAGGGTGATGTTTGGAGTCTATGGCTCCAGATCTTCCATCCCATTTTTTTTTTAATTAATTTTTCTTTTTTTTTTCATCGATTTTTTTAGAAGTTTTTTAATTAAACAACAAATTACCTTTTTCTTTAGTTTTTTTTTTTTTTTTAATTAGAAAAAAGGTAATGCCATCCAACTGTGATCAATTAGTCTGCTGAACCCCAATTACCTTTCTGCCTTTACACCTTAATGGAACCGTCTATTTACTAACGGAATTGAGTCGCCATCTAACAGTTAGACTATTTCAACTAATATTTTCAAATCAAGGATAGTTTAATATTATTTTTAATTTCAGGGTAAAATAATAATAACCTTTTAGAATGCAAGCTTCTTCTATCTGTGACTGTTACTCTATTATGATGGATGTAGAAGAGAAAGAACATGTGTTGGTGAGAGAGAATTGTCAAATACAAGTTTAAATAGGTTCATTCAAGATGGCAAAATATATATATGAGAGAAAGAAGAAGTAATTGAAGTGTATAGCAATTTGTCTGTAAGAGTATTAATTGATACTAGCTATTCAAAAGTTTTGGATCTAATGATTATTAACAGTGCGTGAAAGAATGTAGGTTTATAGTGGTTTCCAACTTTTTATACAAAATTTTGCAAGACTTCTTAACCCTAAGATTATAACAATTGAATGGTATACAGTAGATAATAATATGCACTAACTAACATAACAAATAGTATTTTCTCTCTGTTATCCTTAATAATTTCTTTGCATGTTCTCTTGGTTTTTCCTTCACATTCTCTCTACACAATAAATGATGTTGTCAAAGAAAACAATTAGGGAAAGTGGATATACACACATGAAAACTAGATCAACAATGACAAATTTGTAACTATATTTGTTGCTGTTAAGTAATTTTTCCTTTATATGAAATAGTAGGGCAACTTATTAGACCTCTTCTAGAATTGAAGAAAGCGGTCTATAGATCAATTCTCCTTTATCGACACTAAAATGACTTTAAATTATGTTTGTGCATGGAAGCAGGATAGGGTGTGTGCTTGAGCTAAAAGAAAGAAAATGTATAAATGTTCAGCATAGATCAATCTAACTTTGCATTTAATATATTCGAAAGATTATTTACTCTTGTCTAGTAGTTGGCTTCCTCTTATTATCATTTTCATTATTGGAAAGTAACGAATAAAGTTAAACACTTGAAGAACCCAGTGCCCATTATGCTTCAAGATCCACTGTATTGATGCTTGATGCCTATGTACATCTGTCACATGACATACATGCATAAGCATTAAGATGCAATGAAAATCACTCTCTCACATTTGATGCTTAAACTACCAATATCGAAAAGAAAAAAATCGTAATTAGATATTGTTTTCTTTTTATATGTTGCAAAGGAAAATCCTTGTTTACTATTTATAGCTTTAAGGCTACATAGAAATGTTTATGGACAAAACTTGCACTCTTTGACTGAGCTATTTCTTATGTTTTCATGAACTTATAATTATCAAAATTTAAAAATATTCAACAATGACAAATAGAGAGATAATGTTCCATTTTTCCTCGTCAGGAAAGCTTATAGGTATTTTGTTTAAATTTGTTGTATGTTTCAAGGAGATTTTATATTTCCACTGTCATCTAGCAAGTATAAATTGGATCTTACTTTTGTATTTGGCAGTATTGGCGTAGAGCAAGTAAGACTTGCAAGTTTAAATCTTATCCAGGCTTGTGATCAAATGCAAATGAAAGAGTAAGAAGTATTTGAGCATCCTTTTTAATTTATGAGTGCTTATTTTGCATAAAAATCCGTTTCATTATTTATTTTTGACATAATTAGTCTTGACCATTAACGACGTAAGCATGCAACCTTTCCAACAAATGCAAGTTCGTGCACACTCATGTAAACGAACACATGTTGGAGATGTCAATGGACAACATAGGGCAAAACCTCAAGTACATTACAACAACTTAGGTAAGGTAATCTAAAGAATTCACTAAGAAGGAAAGAAAAAGTGGAGGAACCACTGATTTGTCCTCTTATTCAAAAACCCTGCTATTACTTTTAGCCAAAAAATATTATGTTTTGTGGGAGTAGAAAAAAAGAAATAAACACAACAAGGGTGCAAGTGGAAGAGTGGTAAGAGACGTTGGGAATATAGAGAAGTTTTGATGCAAAGTAAATTCTATTGACTGTTGGAATGAATAACACCCAGTGTTGTAAAACTCACTAGGTGTCAGGCGGCAGGGCATAGGCGCTTGAAGTGTGTTGAAGAGAATTACAATTTATTGTTGGGCTATAATGTGAAAGTGAACTGACATTTTAGTAAACAGATTTAAATAATATTTAATAAATATTAATAACATTAAAAGTATATAAAAATATTAAGTCAATGTTAACCCTAATCAACTAAACTCCTCTCTCATGAGAGTGCTCTCTCTCCCCTTCAGCTAAACTCATTCTCTCTCATCAGAGTGCTCTCTCTCCCCTTCAGCTAAACTCATTCTCTCTCATCAGAGTGCTCTCTCTCTCCTCAGCCTCCTCTCTGCTCTCTCCCACAACTGGACGAAGTCAACGAAGCTAATGGTGCTCTCACCGAGATCAAAGAGCTAATCTTTCCAAAATCGCCAAGCCTAACGTGCACAGGTTCCAGTAGTGGGCAAGGGAGTGACGCTGAGTATGATAGTGAGGACAATACAACAATTTTGCTCTTTGATGATGCAAGTTAGTCATCACTAAATCCTACATTTGCATCGTTAAATCATTTTTGCAACACCAAAGTATGTGTCTCCACCTCGTCGCCATAGCCATGTCGCTAAAAGGAATAGGTGACATCTTAGAATATACGTCTTAAAAGAATTACTTTCTGTGATAAAAGTATAATATCACCATAAATGTTTAAATAGTTCAATTTGTTACCATAAACAACACTTTTGGTGACACTCGAAATATGCCACACAAAGTAAAACTATTTTATGTATATTTATAAATATTAAAATATTATTGATTTATTTATCAGAATATTAAATTATTTATTTCAATTAAATATTAGTGACATTTTTATTATACATTTAGCAACACACTAAAGGAGTAACTAAATATAATCTTATTAACATTTAAAAATTAATTTGAAAATATTAATTGAATTTATATTTAAAAATATTATTAATATTTAGTTACCATAGTATTATTCATTTTAAATATTTAATTCAATTATTATTTTTTGTTAAACATAATTAAATATTGTATTCATACTTATTTTTAAGTAAAAATAATATTTATTCATTTTTTTTATAAGACTATTATATAAATTCAATATACATCATCAATGAAACAAAAAGAAAAGTCAAATACTATTAAAATTCAATCTAACATGAATAATTTTATAAAAAATGGACAAATCAAATGTAACATAAAACTAACTAAAACATAAAAATTTATTCAATTTAATATCTTAAAAGAGAAGATGAACAATCAAACTATCTTGATCTCTATCTAAGCAAAACTCCTCTAAGCTTTCACAAGTTCTTTTGTACTTTGCCATATTCTTGCCTCTTGTATACTTCACAAAAGCCCTTGATATATGAATTCAATTAGATCCGATAAGCTTCCACCTACAAAATACAAAAGAAATATTATTAAAAAAATGTACTTCAAAATGTACATATCAGGGCTCTTTGTAGATTATATATTGTTAATCGTCACTGTCATTTCAGAAACACAAACAAGATAAAGACAGTTTGAAAGAATAACCAAGATGAGTGGATAAACAAACAAGATAAAAACAATTTGGAAGAATAACCAATATGAATGGATAAAGTTTAATAACATAAACAAGATAAAAGCAAATGAAAGTTTGTTAGTTTTTGGAAGTAAATATAGTATGGATGAAAAAGATAAAATGTTCAACATTCTGTCATACAACTGATATGTTGTAGATCTTTTAAAACAATAAAAATGAAGCAACACTTCTAAAATTACTCTTATATTTTATATTCACAGGAAAACAAGACAAACAAAACAGTTCATTATCTTTATGTGCAAAGATCATGAAAGTTAAAGAATTTGTTTTTTTTTTTTTTTAAAAAAAAAAATGAAAGTTGAAGACACCAAAAGATAAATGCAATAATAAGATTATTAATTATAGAATCAAAACATTAAAAAAAAATGGTAATAAAATACAAAATAGAACATGATGAAAAAAAAAAAAAGGAATGGTACATGTTAACATCAACAAAGATATATAAAAAATAAATAAATAGCTCACAAAGATGGTGATAGTTGGAGACATACCCAGAAGAAAATTGTCAGAGAAGTTGCTATCTGTGAAAGTGGAAGGGAGAAAGTGGGAGGTTTTGAACCGTTACCAAGTGGGTTTGAACTGTTATCAAGTTTCTAAATGGAGGGAAAAAAATGACTAATGACTAATGGGATGTACAGTTTTTAATGGAAGAGAAAAAAAATGGGACCACTTTTTTTTTTAATTGGTTCTTAACAAATTTTATTATCTTTTATTTTAGAAAGTATTATCTTTTATGAGAATTTTAAATTTTAAATACTCAAATAAAGCTTTTATCCTTTTGTTTTTCCTTTTTCTCCCTTTTCAAACTTACTTATTTTCCATGTTCTACCGTGAGCATCCCCACCCATGACATCCTACCCCAATATTTTACATAATCCATCGATCAAATCTATTATTACATCTTTTTTTAAGAATACTATTATTACAAAATTAATTAGTAATGAGTATCTAAAAATCATTAAGACTATTTCTTAAGAAAAGCTAATAGCAGGATCATTCAAAAAAGCAGTAAAAATATTTGGAAAACAATAAAAATATCTTTTATTATTATATTTAATAAATAGCATCAATACCATATATCCTACATGTAATTATTGTACAAAATTGCATTAAACGGGAACTATAACACATCAATTGGTTATATGTCAATTAATTATAAATTATATGAGTCACTAATATGTATTGCAATCACACAAATTCTATTGTGAAATTTAATGCTTACTTTCAAAATACATCAGTTTACCATTCAAGATGACCCAAACACACAATCAAATTTATGAAGATATAAAGACCTTATCATTGGAGTAACTTTAAATTGTCAACTTTAACTATATTTGGATTAAAATGATTATAAAAGTTTGATATAATATAATACATACCATATAAAATAGGAAAACTATTTATTACAAATACTAAACTAATGACTTTTGGTTATACTATTTGACTTTACTTATACAAATATTCATGTGATCAAAAGGTTATATTTGTACTTATAATTGATTGCAATGTCAATTATGTTGAATTCAAATCAAATTAAAAGACTTTAAATATGAAATTACCAGTAGAAAATGATTAACAAATTTATATTTTTATAAGTTGCGATTGGTTTAGTGGTAAGCCCTTTTACTTACATACTAGAGGTTAAGAGTTTGGGTCATATTCTTACCCCTAGACCCGATTTAATTATAATAGGTAAGAAAAAACCTATTCTTTTTTTAACAAAATATAAATCAATAAAAAATCAATATTTTACTTAACTAAAGCGGAATACTTGAAGTAGAGAATATTTGAACACATATATAGAGAGAGAGAGAATTATTTAAAATCAATAAAAATTAAACATTTTACTTCTAATTTGTAAAATTATAATTTTAGTGACATTATGGCTACATAAATTAATATGTCTTGCTAATAGCACATTTTAGCAAGGCTTGATTCATTCAATTACATAATATAAAATGTAGCCATAAAATCAACAAGTAGATGTCATCAAAACTCTATAATTGTGTCACCAAAGAATGAAATTAAAGAGTCACTTTGATGACATATATGCAATGACGCCATGCTTAAAGTGTCACCAAATATTAGTTTTAGTGAGACATTTATTTATGTAGCAAATAGTTTTGTCAATGAGCCATTTTCTTGTAGTGGGAGGAGCCATTGTCTTGTATAGTTAAGGATGACTGTAACCGATGATAGGTAATCGATGAATGGATGAAAGGTTGGGGCCTGGTATTATGTCTGATAAGTGATGAATAAATGAAGTCTTTTGTGTTAAAGCTATTCAAATCCACAAACACACACACACACACACACACACATATATATATATATATATATAGATTTTTAAGCTATTAACACCAAAACGATGTCATTCTGGGTTTCAAAACAATGTCAATTTTTTTTACCTAAGCAACCCTAATAGACTGCCTTGGTGGGTATTCACCTAGATTCCCTGATTATAGGGTTTTTAGATCGGCAAGTGGTCGCCTAATTTGTAGCAATAATTTTGCAAAATTGTTGCTACAAATTTCTCTTTGTTAATTTTTTTTTAAGTTCATTTCAATTTATAGGAGTTAAGAATAATTCTAGAGAAACAAGCACTTCTACAAGTTACAAAGACATATTCAATACATGTACTTGAGAAACCAAGGAAACTTTGTGTCATTTATGTTCTTGAAAATCATCATGGCAGCTATAATCAAAACTTTTGTTTATTAGATTACAAATTACTCTTTAACACGCCTTAATTTGTGATCTCGAGTTGATTCTTTAACTTTTCCAATTTCTTTAGTCTAATTGATTTTGTTAGGACATCTGTTGCTTGATCATTGGTGGTGAAGAATTCTATAGCAACTTCTCCTTTACTAATCAAATCTACGATACAGTGATGATGCAACTCTATATGCCTTAATTGGGCATAGAAAATTGGATTATTTGTCATGTCTATTGTTGATTTATTGTCGTAAGATATTATTGGTTAAGAACAAGGCTGAAATCTTTGTTGGAATCTTTGTTGAGAACAGGGTTTCGTTTCTCCTTCAATGTGTTGTGTAACCCAGATTATATTAGCGCATCTTTGACTTGCATTTACCACAAGCCGAAATTAATCTTTTCATCAAATTTCTCCACATCAAATCTCACATGAATTGAAAACTTTGACATAATCGTATACTAGAATAGTGCATGTAGTCCGTAAATAGTACATCAAGTAAGTTCTTAGAAAAAAGAGGTCGGTCACAATGGATACACTTAAATATCAACTCTTTCATAGCCAGAACCATTCATAAACATATACTTCTACACTACCACACTTATTTCTAGCAATCAAGAGCAATTTTTTTCTGATGTGGAAGATCAAACAATGTTGTAACCATAGAGCATATTAAAAAATTTCTAAAGAATCTAACACTTTAATAGCCAGGCTCAAATGCCATTTGTTGGGAAAATTAGCACCCAAAACATCCTTTAACAACCTGCCTTATATAGAAATACCAAAAATAGCAGAAAAATAACTTAGAAAATAATAACAATCACCAAAACCTAAGAATTTATGTGAAAAACTCCAAAATAAGAGAAAAAATCATGATCCTTAGAAAGAAATTCACCATGTGAAAAATTGTTATAGTCACATAGACTATTCTCTCATATCCCATGACCCAAATACATCAACACTCTTTAAAGCATATATTAATTAATACATTTCTATATTTTAAAATAATATAAACAATAAATGAATTTCAATAATGTCAAATACAATATTTAAAGTATTATTTGATTGTGACAATTAGAAGCAAAAACCTTAGACTCTTTATATAGGCTTGAAAATCTCTTCATCCATGTTTCTTTTCCTATGTGGGACTAGGATCCCCTTTTATTTTGCCAATTTCTTAATAATATCTACCTTGGCTGAATAAAAGAAACATTTACTGCAACTGCGATGCAATGAGTCTCTATAGCGACAATCATAATTTTCAACCTAAAGAACTATCATATTCCACCATAAAAGAGTATACTCACTTAGAATTAACAAATTTCCAAAATTTCATTTCAACACATGTTGAAAAAAACTTGCAAAAAATTTATGGTGTAACTTCCACGTTTGGATTTACTAAAAGTTGATCAATCTTCGACATGCATTCCACCACACAACTTGCATCAATGCCAAACTAATGTGTATGTGCAATCATGGATCGCTAATAAC
The DNA here is from genome assembly GCA_022984855.1 of Dimocarpus longan. Classification (NCBI taxonomy): domain Eukaryota; kingdom Viridiplantae; phylum Streptophyta; class Magnoliopsida; order Sapindales; family Sapindaceae; genus Dimocarpus; species Dimocarpus longan. The sequence goes on from CM041017.1 coordinate 23,142,876, forward strand.
AACACATGCTCTTCCATGGCAGAGTAGACATACCATAAAGATATAATTCTCACTTCTCAAAGGAAATTACAGTCTCCCATGAGAAGAGAGACATTGCTAGCTTTTGACTTAGAACCTTTGCTAAACTCGTTTCACCTTGACAATTTTTCTTGATGTGCCCTAATTGTCCACACCGTTAACAAATTGTATTATTTTCGGAGTTCTTATTTTTCTAGTTGTTCCCATTTATAGTTACTAACACTGTGTCTACTAATGAAGTGCGATCTTCCACTCTTCAACTTTCTCTCCTAAAAAAGGAGTTTACTAGTAACTTTTGTAAAATTTAAAGTCTCCTTCCCACATATCAAAATGAGTTTCAGGTGTCCATAGAAAGATGGAAGAGACAATATGAGCCTTAATGCTTTATCTTCATCTTCAATTTCAACTCTAATGGCCTCCATTTTAGAAATGATACCATTGAGAATACTCAGATGATATGAGATTTTCGTACATTTATCCAAACACCTAGTATGAAACTATTTCTTCCATCCTCATAAAAGAGTTTACTAGTAACTTTTGTTAAATGCTTTAAGGTGTTTGTTTCTTGAAAATAGATATAGCTTGGTGCTTAGTTCATCTAGTGCATATAATCCTCCATGCTCGTGACCTTTAGCAATTATTTGGCCCTGTTGAGACTCAACAGAAAAAATATTAATGGTAAACTCAATAGTGGAAGCATTATCACAAGATAATTATCCCACATAAATGAGGTTCTTTTTTAATTTTGGAGATAATCAAAACATTTTTAAGATCTAGTATTCAATTTTTTCATTTTAATTTTCCCTTCAACAATATGATAAATATTTGGATTTTCACCATTGCAACAAAAATTGTTTCGTTACCTGTATAACACATAACCTTAGGGAGTTTACCTAGATCTTTCAACATATGTGTGGTTGCTCTAGGGTCGGTATATAAATTTGGATCATTGTCACTTTTCAAGTTCATTGTAGCTAGTGCTTTCTGAAGGTGATCCTCTAGTTGGAAGGAGTGATCGAACTGATTCCAACACTCAAGAGCAATATGATTGAACTTTCCACATATTTGGCAAATCACTATACTTTCTTTTTCATGTTGATGATTAATTTGACCACTGCTATTCCAATTGAAGTTGTTTCCATTGGTATTGTTTATTCTTTACTAGTTATTAGCTTTATGGTGTTTGGAGTGTTGAAGAGGATTAGAGTCATGCCTTGCGGCCAGATTAAATCCTCTCATGCAGGAACTAAACCTACCTTTACGGTGACCCCTTCGTTGTCTTATATGTTCGACAAAGGCTTGGTCATTACGTGGCATGCTCCCTTTTTCTTCATTATTGCAATTAAGCATCTAGTCATGAGCTTGTAAGGATACCACAAATTGGTTATAGGTAGGAAAAGGTGGCTTAGTGAGCATAGCCATCTGGAAATCCTTTTATTTGGGTCCAAGCCCTCTAGCTAGTTAGAACACCTTGCTAGTTTCATCTATAGACTTTTTGATTGTTGCAAGACTATCACAGAGACTTTTGAATTTCTTAAGGTATTCATCAAGAGAAAGATCACCCTTTTTTAGTGACATCAATGTTTCATTCAAAATCATTTATTTTTCAACAATAGAGGGAAGAATTTGCTCTTCAATAGATTTCTATACCTTGTAAGCTAATTTTATATTTTCTAAAGTAACTAATACCTCTGTCTCGATGTTTCTCAATAGCCAAGCTGTCAACAGCCAATCATTCTTTGCCTATTAGATGTAATCCAGATTTGGCTCACTCTTTCCATCATCTTTTGTTATCTTATTCATTGGTTCACTACCTTCATTCCGATGGTGTGCCATGTCAACACTTTGAATTAATGGCTCCATTTGTCATCGTTAAAGTAGGTAGTTAGAGTTATCTAGTTTTAGGGAGATAAGGTTGGAACATTGGTGGAGAGTTTGGAGAGTTAGTTCAGGTTCAACAATGGTTTTGGTGACAATAGCAGAATATGTAGTCGTAATTGAAATTGAAGAGGCCATGAGAATTGATTTTTTTTTTTTATCTCTTGAGTGGCACTGATACTATAAGAATATTCAAAGAAAAATAGCAATTCACATTCCTTGTATGATAGTGCACAGGAGTATACATAGCAATACTTACACAAGAGATCAGCATAAATAAAAAAAGGTAACAAACTGATATAAGAAGGAAATTGTTCCTAATGGTTAAGAGGTGATTTAAGAGTAGAAACATGAGAGAATCTATTTTGGTTGATTCCTTGAGATATAGCAGCACATTCTATTACATTAATTGTAAAGGAATTGATTTTTACCATAGTATAACCATTAGCTGTTGCAGTAGTTTGACTTGTTAAGAATGTTTGGTTTCTTTCACTACATGAAACGAATGGCCTTGACACCCTTTCTTGTTATTGGATTAACCAAGCAAACCATTTGTTTTTCTTTTGAGGTCTTCAATTTAATAAGAAAAGCATTTGTTTTAGAATTCTCTTCATACCTTTCATCCTATCTCTATGAGATTGGAGTGAATGAAGCAATTCATCAGTTGTTAATATTGCTCAAATCCTTTGATTCTTCAATTGCTTCGACACATGGTCAAACTTCCTAGGCAAACTTCTTAAAATCTTTTCAACAACTTTTGCATTAGAAAAATCTTAACCATATTTTCGAATATTATTCACAATTTTCATCAAATTGTAAAAGCAATTTTGCATTTAATCATTATCTTTCATAAGAGAAGGTTCACATTTTCTACAAAGAGTTTAAAATTTTACTGTTTTCACCTTAGCAATGCCTTGGTATCCATTCTGTAAAGCATCCCATGCTTCTTTGAACTTTGTTACTGTTGAAATTTGAGGAAAGAGACGCTCAACAACTATTTGTTGAATAAAAAATAGGGCTTTGGTATCTTTCTTTTTGACATCCCTAAGAGCATCTACTGCAACTTCTTCTGCAGTATATGATGGGAGAAAAACAAATACAAACAAATTACACAGCGGAACTTTTTCTCCCCCTGAATGAATCATATGAAAAATCACTAAGTAATGCACAAATCCACCACGATCAAATAATGAGCAAATAAAAACACCACCACATGCGCAAATAACACAAGCCAATTTTTACGTGGAAAACCTCTCCAATGCGAGGAGTAAAAACCATGGGACCGTAGTCCATCCAAAAATCTCCACTAACATTCAAATGTGAGAGTAACAAACTGTTTTAACATCAAATAGGAACCAAAACCGAGCAACAATTATCTAGTTTCCCTAATAACACAAATTTAAGTTTAAATAATAAGTGAAGAAGAAAAACACAAACTCAGCAGAACGTTCTGGACTGCGTCGCTCTTTACTGGGATCTTGATACGATCTGCACCGTCCAAAATTTAGAATCACGGGTGCTGAGTATATTATCCAAATTTGAGCTCGATCCAACGGTGAACGAAAGAGAAATCAGTCTTATAAAACTGTTGCGCTGACAATGACCTCGAAAACCTGATAGCTTTGTTACGGGCTGTATATCTCACAAAAGACAACACTATTTCTGATCTTCACCGTTAGAATCAAGATCCGGAAGAGATCAATGTGCTCTCTAAATTTCGGCACGATCCAACGGTTAACGAAAAAGATATCACAGTAAATCAGAAATTGCGCAGGTTGAATTTCTATACAGAAAATTCACTCTTTTCTTTTCTCCTCTCTTCCACACGATTTTCTCTCTTCACACTTGATTTTGTGTTGTTTTCTGCCTCCAAAAACTCTAAACTCTCACAGCCACCAAACCTTCTCTTTCTCTTATTTATATTGATCAAGGAAATTAGACTTAAATAGGGTTATGATTCCTAAATCCATTAGGAATTCTATATGAGCTCAATTTAACTTGTTAAGACTTGTTGAGCCTCTACATAAGAGGGAACCCAACCCAACAAATCTTCCCCTTCCCAATTATGTGGAGGGGTTCGCCATTCCGACGATCATCCTACAGACCTCAAACTTCTCCCTCGGTAATACCTTTGTAAACATATCGGATCCATTGTGGTCTGTATGAACTTTGTCAAGTTCCAGCAATTTATCATTCAACACATCTCTAATCTAATGGTATCTCACGTCGATGTGCTTCGATCTTGCATGAAATGTTGAATACTTCCTAAGGTGAATAGCACTCTGACTATCACATAATAACACATATCTCTGTTGCTTGAAACCAAGCTCTACTACAAACTTTTTCATCCACAACAACTCTTTACAAGCTTCAGTTGTTGTAATGAATTCTGCTTCTGTGGTAGAAAGTGCAACACATTTCTGCAATCTCGATTGCCAAGCTACAGCACCACCTGCAAAGATAATCAAGTAACCAGACGTTGGCTTACGAGAATCCATATCTCCTACCATATCTGCATCTGTGTAGCCAACTAGCAGTGGCTTCTCACCACCAAAACTAAGTCTTAAACTGGAAGTACCTTGAAGATATCTCATGATCCACTTGACAGCATTCCAATGCTCTTTTCCAGGATTAGACATGAACCAGCTAACAACACCAACAGCATGAGCTATATCTGGTCTCGTACATATCATTGCATACATCAAACTCCCGACTGCTGAAGCATATGAAAATTTTTCCATATCATTTTCCTGGGCATCTGTAGGAGGACACTGCTTCATACTCAACCTGAAATGTGCACCAAGTGGAGTACTAACTGCTTTAGCTTTGTCCATGTTGAATCTCTGAAGTACTTTTTCAACATACTTCTCCTGTGACATATATAACTTCTTGGACTTTCTATCACGATCAATTTGTATGCCAAAAATGTTTTTTGCTAGCCCCAAGTCCTTCATAGCAAAAGACTGACTCAATTTCTTCTTCAACCTATCAATTCTTGAAACATTCCTGTCAACAATCAATATGTCATCAACATAAAGCAATAAAATAATGAAGTCATCATCAGAGAATTTTTTAACAAATGCACAATGGTCAGAAGTTGTTTTCTTATAGCCTTGCTCCTCCATAACTGACTCAAACTTCTTATACCATTGTCTCGGTGCCTGTTTTAAACCACAAAGATTTTTCTTCAACTTACACATATAATTCTCTTTTCCTTTTACAATGAAACCTTCTGGCTATTCCATGTAAATCTCTTCCTCCAAATCACCATGGAGGAATGCAGTCTTCACATCCATCTGCTCTATCTCTAAATCAAGACTGGCCGCTAAACCAAGCACAACACGGATGGATGACATCTTCACAACTGGAGAGAAAATTTCATCAAAATCAATGTCTTTCCTCCGGTTGAATCCTTTGACAACCAATCTAGTTTTGTATCAAGGTCGAGTACTAAGCTCATCATGCTTAATTATGTAAACCCATTTGTTCTTCAAAGCTCTTCTATCTTTAGGTAGCTTTACCAACTCAAAAGTATGATTTTGATGAAGTGACTGCATTTCATCTTGCATAGTCTCAAACCATTCCTTCTTGTGCTCATCTTCTAAGGCCTCTGTATAACACTCGGGTTCTCCCCCATCAGTCAATAACACGTACTCACTTGTAGGATATCAATTGGAAGGACGTCGGTCTCGAGTAGACCTCCTAAGTGGTACATCTAATGAAACATCAGGAATTTGCACCTGTTCATTAGTTTCAATATCATCCTCTGCCTGTGAGAAACCACATGTATCAACTGCAACCTGTTGATCATCAACCTGTGTTGGCAAATTTGTTGAAGAAATTGAACTCAAATCTACCAAACCATTATTGTCATCGGACACTGAATTCCCAACTTTCTCAATATCCTGTATAGTTTGGTTTTCCATAAATATTACATCTCTGCTTCTCACAAGTTTCTTTTCAACCGGATCAAAGAATCTATATCCGAACTCATCCTGACCATAACCGATGAAGATGCACTGTCGAGTTTTCATATCAAGCTTGGATCTCTCATTTTTGGGAATATGAACAAATGTCTTACACCCAAAAACACGTAAGTGATCATAAGAAACATCTCTATCACTCCAAGCTCTATCTGGTACATCAAATTGTAAAGGAACATACGGTGTGAGATTAAGAACATGAATAGCAGTACTCAAAACCTCACCCCAGAAATATCCTGGTAACTGTGCCTATGAAAGCAAACATCTCACTCTCTCTACTAGTGTCTTGTTCATCCTCTCAACTAAACCATTCAACTGAGGAGTCTTGGGAGGTATCTTTTGATGTTGAATACCATGTTGTCTACAATACTCATCAAAAGGACTTGTATACTCTCCCCCGTTATCAGTTCTGATGCACCTTAACTTTTTCCCATTCTGTCTCTCAACCAGTGCCTGAAATTTCTTGAACACATCTAATACTTAATATTTCGTCTTCAAAGTGTAAACCCAAGTATTTCTCGAGTGATCATTTGTGAAAGTCACAAAATATAGAGCTCCACCGAGTGATCTCATCTTCATAGGGCCGCAGATATCTGAATGCACTAAATCAAGTATACCTGACTTCCTTGTAGGTGGAGAGCTATGAAAGCTGACTCTGTTCTACTTCCCTGCTAAACAATGAGAACATCTCTTCAACTGTATATTTTTCATGTCAGGTAACTGATTTTTCTTGGTTAAAACAATCAAGTCTTTCTCACTAATGTGTCCAAGCCTCTTGTGCCAAAGTTCTACCTTGTCTTCATCCTGAATTGCATTGATGATAGACTTTGAAATTTTTGTTTGCAACAAATATAAGGTGGAACACTTTTTACCTCTGACTACAACCATAACACCCCTAGTGAGCTTCCACTGACCATTACTAAAGAAGTTGCAGTATCCCTCATCATCAAGTTTACCTGTAGAAATAATATTCACACGAATGTCAGGAATATGTTTTATATTTTTTTAAAACTAACCTGGAGTCGTTATCTGTTTCCAGATTCACATCTCCAATGCCAACAACTTTTGTCGTGCCATCATTCCTCATCTTTACACTCCCAAAATCACCATGTGTGTAAGATGTAAAGAAATCCTTCCGCGATGTAGCATGAATGGAGGCACCACTGTCAATCACCCAGCTAGTCTCATGGCATACAAAATTAATGGAATCAGCATCATACATGAAAAGAAAGTCTTCATGAATGGCGGTAGCAACTCTGTCATCATTGCTATTATTTTCATTCTTCTTTTCTTTGTTTGTGTCATTTTTATTTTTCCTTTCCAACTGCTTGCAATTTTTCTTCATGTGTCCCTTTTTGTGGTAGTAGTGACATTCAACATTTGCAAACTTATTGAATTTACTTCTGTGTTGACTTCTATTCTTCGGACCCCTGCTTTTACTTCTCTCTCTGCTTTCTGTAACCAGAACTTCTGAAGATGAAGTAGACCCTTGTGCTTTTCTTCTTGTCTCTTCATTCAAAATATTACCCTTGACCAAATTCATTGTCATCGTTCCATTCGGAGCAGAGTTCAACAAAGAAGATCTGAAAGTCTCCCATGAGTCCGGTAATGTACCAAGTAGCCATAATGCTTGTACCTCATCATCAAACTTGATACCCATGCCAGCCAATTGATTTATAATCCCCTGATATGTATTCAAATGATCTGTCAGAGGAGCACTGTCATGATATCTCAAATACATCAATTGCTTCATCAAAAATAATTTATTATTCTGATTTTTCTGGCATACAACTCCTCAAGTTTGACCCACAAAGTTCATGCATGTGTTTCCCCACTGATATGATTCAAAACATTGTCACTCACCCATTGCCTAATGAAACCACATACTTGCCGATGAAGCAAAGTTCACTCTGCATCAGATTTATCACTAGATTTTTTTGAAGCAAAAACAGGTAAGTGAAAATCTTTCACATACAAAAGATCCTCCATCTTTCCCTTCCAAATATGATAGTTTGAACCATTCAGAGTAATCATTCTACTTAAATTCAAATTGTTCTCCATATTCATCATTGTAAAATTCGGAACCAAGCTCTGATACCACTTTGATAGGAGAAAAACAAATACAAATAAATTGCACAGCGAAACTTTTTCTTCCCCTGAATGAATCCTATGAAAAATCACTAAGTAATGTACAAATCCACCACGATCAAATAATGAGCAAATAAAAACACCACCACATGCGCGAATAATATAAGCCAATTTTTACATGAAAAACCTCCCTAATGCGAGGAGTAAAAACCACGGGACCGTAGTCCACCCAAAAATCTTCACTAATAATCAAATGTGAGAGTAACAAACTGTTTTAACATCAAATAGGAACCAAAATCGAGCAACAATTATCTAGGTTTCCTAATAACACAAATTTAAGTTTAAATAACAAGTGAAGAAGAAAAACACAAACTCAGCAGAACGTTCTGGACTGTGTCGCTCTTTATTGGGATCTCGATCCGATCTCCACCATCCAAAATTTAGAATCACGGGTGCTGAGTATACTGTCCAAATTTGAGCTCGATCCAACGGTGAATGAAAGAGATATCGGTCTTACAAAACTGCTGTGCTGATAGTGACCTCAAAAACCTGACAGCTCTGTTACGGGCTGTATATCTCACAAACGATAACTCTGTTTTTGCTCTTCACCGTTCAGAATCAATATCCAGAAGAGATCAATGTGCTGTCCAAATTTCAGCACGATCCAACGGTTAACGAAAAAAGATATCACAGTAAATCCGAAATTGCGCGGGATGAATTTCTGTGCAGAAAATTCACTCTTTTCTTTTCTCCTCTCTTCCATACGATTTTCTCTCTTCACACTTGATTTTGTGTTGTTTTCTGCCTCCAAAAACCCTAAACTCTCACAACCACCAAACTCTTTCTTTCTCTTATTTATATTGATCAAGGAAATTAGACTTAAATAGGGTTATGATTCCTAAATCCATTAGGAATTCCATATGGGTTCAATTTAACTTGTTAAGACTTATTGGGCCTTTACATAAGAGGGAACCCAACCCAACAGTATAGTCATTCTCCACCAACTCTCATAAATCTTGAGAGATAAAGAGAGTCTTCATTTTTGTACTCCAAATTTCAAACTCACTACTCTTGCAAGTAAGGATAGAGAGTTTTATAGGATTCAAATTCACATTGTTTGCCATTGGCTCAACTTAGCTCTTATGCCAATTGTTAATTTTCTTAAGGGATAAAAACACACAAAAAGAACTTAGCTCAATAACTATTAGGAAGTGAGAATAATTAATACCAAATAAAATCATTAAGCTATGACAAAAAATGGCTGGAAATAGCTTGTGATTAGTTCAACTTAAACAAACCTTTATAAAGTAATTTACATAAAAAAAATGACCAACAAATAAAGACCCATGACCACTAAAATAGGCCACTAACTTAAATAAGAAAATACATGACCCACTATGTTTACTTGCCCACAAATTAACCACACCACTAACACAAAATTAGGACCATAAACATCCACTACACCAACAAACTAGATAACAGAGATAATTGACTCAAAACTGCCACTCATGTGATGCTAAACTCTAGCACCACTCACACATTTTCTGCATTAATTTTAACAAGAAGTTAGGAAAATAGAGAAGTTTTGATGCAAAGAAAATTGTGTTTACTATCAGAATGAATTACAATTCTGCAGAACTGCTGTAGCAGATTTTGCATTTGCTTAGGTCATTTAAATTCCATCATACAATTTATAGGAGGTAAATATAATGCTAGAGGAACATTTAAGCAGTTCTACAAGTTATAAAGAAACATAATTCCAACACAAATACTTTAGAATGCAAGGTAGCTGTAACAAAAACTTTTATTTTCAAGATGACAAATTACTCTTCAACAACTTAGAAAGGGATAAAATAGTTAAAAGTGGAGGACTCAGAAAGAAAATGGACAAACACATAATAAAGAGAGAAATAAAAACTATAGAGAGAAAATTCAGTTTGGTCATATTTATCAATTTATATATAATTCTAAAAGAAAATAATTCACTAAGGCTGGGTGCACAATCCTATTATAAACTCAGACATAAAGCAAATAAATCAAAAAATTCGAAAGAACCAAAAACCAACCAGCGGCTACATGAATTCTAATCTTATTTAATTAACTAAAATCTCCAAAATATCTCTTCTAAAATTTCGTGAGAGGGTGCAATGCATGCCAAGATATATTACGTCTTCTGTAATTAGTATTCTTCATTTTCCTTTTCATCTAGATTAGACATAAATAATAGATTTAGAGGTGGTTTGTTTTGTTCCAAACAAAGTGAATTCCCAATAAAAAAGCTCATGAGTCTATGGACAATGCAAACAAAAAGATCATTTCAAACTAGATTTTTGGCAACTTACATAGTTTTCACATACTTATTGAAAGCAACATCTTAGATGACCCGCCTAAACGTCAAGCACTCTTCCACGAGAAGAAGTTTAGTCCCTTATTTTTTGTTGTACTTGCATGACAAACATTCTATTAGAATTTTTTTTTTCCTCTACAAAATTATTTATAATCATTTAACAAAATTGGGTCCTAGCATCCTACTGAATGCTTTATTGCAATGGACCACCCTATATTCTCTTACCATAATCCTAACAAAGCATTCCTGAAAATAGTCGATCGAATAAATTTCAGCTGCAAATCTTTAAAATGCCAAATTTCAATATCTTGTCCTACCAACTTGTAATTCTTCGAGTGGATCTTCTTAATCCATTCTATCACTTTTGGCACCGGGATTAAAACAAAACCATTAATAGACTGGATTTAAGATTGCATAATTACATAATTGAGATCTAGATGTACTATTGTCTATTCATTCATGACATGAAACTAAAATTATCCATATATTAGGTTCCAAAATATTAAGTCATTAAGGAGTGTACAAAAGAATATAGGATTAGATGCATATGTTTCCTCTAATAACTCTTTATCTTCCTAAGCAACTTGTTCTGTATTATATGTTTTGCTTAACATAATTAAAGTAAACCTTCCTGATCAGTACTTATTTCATATAACTTGCATGAATTGATTACTAGTTCAATTATTAACATCCGCTCCTCTCTCAATTATAATATTTCAGTTTCTCTCGAGCCTTGAATTTAATGAAGAATGAATTTGCTCGTACCCAGTGCAAATTGCTAGAGGTTGTGCAGGTATTTCTCACCATAATTATTATATTCCAAATTTTCAACGTACTTATTTTGTAGAAAAGGGATGTCTTCGCATGTTATACATTTTTATTTTTATTTTTATTTTTATTGTTTTTGTTCTATGTGATGTATCCTACCTTTTGACTTTCTGAAGAAATTTTAAGTATAAAGTGTGCTATAAGGATAAATAGATAGCATACTTTCATTTGTAGCTCACTTTTATGGTCATTGAGAATGTCTTTCAAGAAATTCAAAGAAAAATATGACGAATATTTTATGATCATCTCTTTTGGTATTTGAAGTAAACATGTAATGATTTTATAAAATTGAAAGACAATTGAATAAGATAATTAAACATGCTTTCTCTTTTGGTATTCTATGATTGTCTCATTTTGTTTAGATAGAATTTGCTTTATCTCAATTATAGATGTTCTAAAAAATTTTAAGATAGGTGGTTAAAGGTATGTAGGCAGGATTCAAGGTGAGGGAAAAGTCATATAGAAATCTTCAGCTTTATGATGCTGTCGGTTAATATGGAGAAACTGTGCAAGCAGTTTGATAATTGATAGTGTTTGAACCTGTTTGCCTTGATTGTGAATTCAAGAGAAAATCAATTGGTTGCAATTAGTGAGAATAATTGGTCGTTTGCTGTTCTTTGATTGTCAATAACATATTTAAGCTCCTCTTGCTCTTCACAATGCAGTTGAAAAGATGAAAAAGATAACTGTTTGCATTGCATCTTGTAATAGGACTTAAACTGCACTATATATCTGTGAATGTTAATCACGCACAATTGCTTTCATTCTTTTTAATGTAATCCACTTCTTGCTGTATAATATACACGAAGAAAAGAAGTATACTGATTTCGTATGCACATTGACATGTAGATGGAGCGGAGGATAAAGAGACTAGAGATGCAGCAACAAAAATAAAGCTTTACCCATAAGAAAATCTACTAAATTTGTCAAGATTTTGACTAGAATATGATTTATTTTTGTGTGGAAGTAATGCCGACTACATGGTTACAACAAATGAATGTATATTTAGTTTCCATTACGAGCTAATGTAGTATTATTTACATAAATATGTTTTAGCATTTGAAATATCATATGTTAAACTTGTATGTTTTTGTTAGTGGCTTTTGAAAGATAAATCCATGTACTAAATTCTCATAAACAATAGCAACAAAATAGACCGATTACCACCAAAAATACCTAAGCAAAATGAGTTGTTCAACTAGCCAAACTTCGATTACTAATGATTTGGAATCAAAAGTTCTTTTCAGTGTATATGTCACTGCTTTTAGTTTTCTCTGTATGTGAGTGTTTTTATTATTATTATTTTTTTCGAGTGTGTGTTTTTGTCCATAGTTCAACTAACTCCAAAACTCATCCCAAAAACCACATGTTAAACTATGTGAGTTTAACTACCTCATTCTTTAGATAAGTGTTAGTAATCGCTTTGGCAATTTTTTTATTCAATCCAAAGTTTATCATGGATTGGGTTAGATAGGTTTGGGTCATCTTGAGTGGATCAGACCCAAAATCCGAGAAAACATAATATCTCCAACTCACATAAGATGAGCCAAACAAACTTCAAACAAAACTCATAGAGAAAACATTAGTAACTCCTTCATAATAAGGTGTCAAGTGATTCATATATGTAAATACATAGTGTGATGAGGATATTTGACTAGCTAAGTACTAATTGTAATTACGAGCTATTTCTATTAGGAAAATTAAATGATTTAATGGGTAAACTAAATTATCAACCTAAACAAGTAAAATTTAGAACTAGAGAAAAATCGCAACCAAAAGAGTTTAATCAATGATGTGAGACAACTAGGGTTTATGACTTCACTTGATCAATTTCAATGGATTTACAATAATTATGCCAGTCATATTTAATTGATGATGTTGATAGCAAAGTCACAAACACTCTTAATATTCTCTATCAAGATATATCGAACATACCCTTACCCAAGCACAACCTATCTGTAAACCTCAAAGTTTCATTTTTTTTCGAAAGCTAATTTTTCAATGAATAGTGTATCCGAACGGAAAGCGTCCATATGAATAGTAATTTGGGTGAATAGTGATTTTTGAAAAAAGAATCCCGAAAATAGTTGAAAGTGAAATTTTTGATGAATAGTATTTTCGGGTGAATAGTATTTTTGAACGAAAATTATCCGTGTGAATAATGATTTTCGAAAATTGGACCCCGACATTAGAAGTCCTAGAACTGGTATTAGAGTTAACAGAAGTTAGAACGTGTCAAAAATAAATCCATTTGAATAGGTTTTAAGCGCTTTGAAATTTAGTTTACAAAACGCCTTTTTCAGAGAATAATAGCTATTGATGATTTGACGCCCACTAGAATTTTTTTAAAGCATGGGATTGAGAGTTAGGATACTCAATTAGAATATTATATGGTCAATTTGATGATAGGATAACTATGAAATATTTTTGGAATTATTAAGTTCGAACAACGATAAAATGCAAGCAAGGACAAAATAGGCATTTCACTCAAACATACATGGATTTGGTGTGAGTAACCACATGGAAAAGAATTGAATAAGAAGCACAATCCATGTTATTTAATTTTAACCAATGGAAGAGTGACAAATCAAAATAAATAAATTGATATTAATTGGCAAATATTAATGGAATTTAATGCATAAATAATTAAGTGACTAAATTACCCTTAAATTGATAAGTTGCTAGGAGATTTAATTAAGGGCATTTTAGTAAAGTTAATCAAGAGACTTGATGGCCATTTGTAGGTTAGACGAGGGGTAATTTGGTCAAGAATGTTAAGCCCTATATAAAGTTGATTTGATGATGAATTTGTAGTGTGTTTGAACGGCAAAAAAGGAAAGAAAAAGAGAGGAGAGTGTAGATCTGGTTCGGCCAGCAAGTGGGGAGGAAAAATCAAGGTTTGATCCAAGTTTTCATGCCAAAATCCATCAATCTTCATCAAGCAAGGTGTTAGGGTCAAAATCAAGCAAGAAAGTGAAGAGAATAGACAAGAAAGTTAAGTTTTATTTTTTATTTTTTATTTTTTTATTATGATGTTTTGATAGGTTTTTATGATGAGTTGTTAAAATGATGTGTTTGTGAATTTCTTTGTGTAAATAAAGTTGATTATCTTTTATTTGAACTTGGATTTGGAAGAAAACTCAAAAGAGGTGGTGAATCGTGTAAACTAGTAAGGTAAGATTTTAGGGTTATTATGATTTTTCATAAAAACTTTCATTTGAGTTGATCTTTGGGTATCTGATGAATAATTGAGTGATTTTAATGTGTTTAGTGGTTATGAAAGTGGATGAATGATATGAGATGTCATGATATTAGTTTAGGTCAAGTAAGGGTTTGATGAATATATGTTAATTTTGGTTGTTTTGATGTGTTTGTTTAAGGATTTACATGATTTTAAAGGGGATTGTATCAAGAAATTGAAAGAAAAAGTGGGGTATTTTATATGTGTGTAATTCGGCCATGGTGGGGGTTTGGTGTGCAAGTTGTGATTTAATTGTTTTGATGCCTTTTCATGATACTAAATATGTATTCAAGCAAGTTTGAGTAAAATAAATGAAAAGAAAAAATTTGTGTATGGTGGATGTGTTAAGTTCAGCTAGAAGAATAAGTTGGTGTGCAATTGGTTTTTTGATTATTTTGATGTGTTTTTATAAATTTATGCATGTGAGTAAGTGATCTTGAATTAAGGAAATGGAAGGAATCGAATGCGATGACGAATGCATTAGTTTATGCCAACTTTGGTGGTTTAGGGTGGACATAATATTTTAAGTGAAAATGGGTCGTTAAATGCAAAATTTTATTAATTGGATGATGAATTCTAATCTAGAATGTGTATTGTAGGTGGAAAGAAAGCAATAAAATCGAGGGGTATAAATCGATGAGCAAATTAGTGAATTGTGGGCCAAGTGAGTAAAAATATATATTTGACTTGTTAAATGTATATTTGACTATTTTAAAGTATATATGTGGTTGATAATGCATTTTAAAAATTAAAGTGATTATCCTTTCAACATATTAATTTATAGACAATTTAGGTGTCTACTTGAAAAAGAATGTTTTATGCATGAAAGACTTGAAATAATAATGATTATATTTCAGTAAAATTTTCATGCGATAGGTTTAATATTCTATGTAATGCCCCAAAATATATCTCTATATGATTAGTATTCGTTAATTAAAGAATTGAATGCAATAAGTTAGATTAAATTAGTATTGAGTGCAATTAGTGGGATATATGTATAAATATTTATGTGTTTAGGGAATTTAATAATTTTTGGAGACATTTTCTTAGTAAGAAATTTAATTAGAGATTAAATGAGAGAAATTGAATGATGGAAACATGTCATTGGATAAGAAAATGAGTGCAAGTTAAATGTATTGCATGAAAATTTATTTTGGATAAATAGGAATTTGCCAACATAAAAGTCAAAAATCATGGAAACCAATGGAAATTTTACAAGTGTGTGGTTAAATGCATTAGTGAAGTGAGTTGATATGGATAACCAATGAAATGCTAGCATGTATGACAAAGGACATGGAAGTAATTATGATTATTGATAGGGGTAAAATTGGAAGTTAAAAGGAGATTGTATATAAAGTGAAATTCATGTTGAAAAATCACTCTTCCATCTTTTTCCTCCATTGCCGTCCACTCTCTCTCTCTCATTTCTCTCAAATTTTCTTCAATCTCTAACTACCAAATCACTCCTAATTCTTGTTTCTTCCATCATCTACCAATCCAAGTTCATAAATCCATCAAAACTCATCAAGAATTCAAGTTGGATCTTCTCTAGTAAGGGTGCAAATTTAAGGTATGTGGTGTGAGTTTTAGTTTGAGAGTTAGGGGGAGGTTAGTAAGCAGATAGATACATTCTTAAGCATGTATAACTAGTTAAGTTTTTATTTAACTTAGTTGAATTGCTTTTAATGTCAATAAATGCATTCTTTTGAAACCCTAGGTGGAGATCTAATCAAGGAAAGCCAAGAAAAGGATAAAGAGAAGTTGTAGCTTTAATTGAAGGAGTGGAAAAGCTTGTTACCTTATCCAAAAGGTTGCTGTACACTCACTTTAAAAATTCACTTTTATTAGTAAGTTTGATAATGAAAAATTCTTTTATAATTTTATGATTTTGATTCTTTGATATGGTAATTATGTATGGATGATATTTATGTGTCATCTGGATGCCTTTTGAATGAATGATGGGACGAAAAACAAATTGGAACACAAATTTGAAAAATTTAGTCCCCTAGGTCGAATGCACACTAAAGAGGAATCTATTGGTATTTTTGTCATTTCAAGCTTGTTTATATGTTAAACCAATGTTACTTGAATGATTTATGTGATGAATTAGGGCATGAAAAAGAAAGATTTCAAAATCCCCTTTCTTTGGTCGAATGTGTATTAGTTTTATATTCATGGGTATTTTTATCATTTCATACTCATTTATGTATCAATTAAATGATATTCGAATGATTTATATGATGAAATATTAAGTTGAAAAGAAAGTTTGAAAAATTGCTCTCTTTGGCTGAATGTAGACTAAAGGAAGATAGGAATTATTTTGATACATTTTGATACTAAATCTAGGAGCCAAATGGTCATTTGAAATAGCCAAAAGTGATTCCCCAAAGAATTTTGAAAAAAAAAAGGGATTAAAAAATATGATTAAACATTTATGCGATAAGAGTTTTGGTTTAAACTAAAAATGAAAATTTGAAAAGTTAAAGGACTCGGGTAAAACTAGACACCGGTAGGTGGGGATTGGTAATTTACATGCTAATAGAGTAATTATTAGCAGTACTATGCCATTATAAAGACATATTAATTTTTATGTACGGACCTTAATAGGCACCGAGTGTCCGATCCCGAAATTGTAAAAGTTTGTGTAATGTAATCCGACGGGTAGGCACCGAGTGTTCGATGCTGGGGAAACTCGCTTCCAATCCAAGTTATCATGTCAGAATTTACAAACGGCTCCGGGAGTTATTAAGGGTAATAACGTAAATTGATATGTGGTTTTGGAAGTTTAAATTATACAACTTCCAACTTGTTTAATTTCTTGTGTGTTTATTATGAAAAGTTGACAATTGTGTAATTCATTATATTATAATATTGTATTCTTGGAAATAAGTACGATTTCAATCATGTATGTGTACACCCACTAAGTAGAAATACTAAGCGCGTTGAAATTTACCACGCGTAGATTATTGATTGGGCATTACAGATAAAGACTGAAGGAAGTATATCTGCAGCTCTCCTTTAAAGTCACATCCATCCATATTTTTGGTAATTATGCTTCTTGGTATCATATGTGTACATTTCACAATGTATGAGCATGAAATTTTGTATTTTCAGAAGGTGTAAACCCTTGTAAATGATGTATAGTACAAATATTATAAGCATTGTAATATCATGTAGTTTTGAAAGTTAAAAGAGATTTTATGTTTTGATTTTGTTTCAAATTCCATGGATATGAGATTGTTGTAAAGAAATGATCATCTTACTTGTTTGTGTGGTGAAGTGAAACTTGAAAACGGACGGGAGGTCCTAATAGAAGTTAAGAAATAAATATTTTAGAAATGTTATCGTTTTTCCCTGTAGGTTTTTAAAATTTGGATTTTCAGAAAAACAGGAGAAATTCTATCAGATTTTCGATAAATAAAAATAATTGAATAAAAGAAAAATAAACAAGAAAATAAATTTGAAAAAGAAGGGTATTTCCTTCGTCTCGATTCTCATTCCACTAGAGGTCGAGGGAAGGGTGTTACATTCTAAATTTATGAAATGAAAGAATTCAATTGTGAATTACATGAAAAAGAAATGTTTTTAAACACTAGTGGTCTACCCTATGATATATGTTATATGTTACGGATGATAGTTTAGACCCGACTGGTATACCTCACTGTATATGACAAGTATTGGTAGGGCGTGTCACTAACCTAGAGGGGATTGAGTCAGTTAGTTGAGCCGTGTCACCCTCTATATATGTGGGGTATTATCTCACTCGCGCATGCGATTCACGAGAATTCCGTTACGTGTTGTGAGATGTCTCATGTATTGTCATGGTGAGCGTCGCTAATCGAATCGCCACGTGACTATGTTATGAGAGCTTCTCTGGGTTCCATTGATGCAGTTTCAGCAAGGAAAGGAAATTTTAAAATTTTATGCAATAATTAAAAGATTAATATGTTTTTATGTATGAAACCAAGTTTTAAAAATATTTTATAAATTATTAAAGTTTATGATTTCAATTACGAAGATGTTATGAAATTGCAAAAGTATTACTGAAAATGTTTTAGGAGGAATTTTTAAAAGAAACGATTTTAATAGAAAAATCATAACACTCATTGAGTTCTTTTAGTTTACTATTCTTTTTTTATGTTACAAAAACTTCCCTAGGTTTAAGGACCAGTGGTCAGGGCGCTCGCTCTCCCACTGCAGATTAGGTAGGCAAGCTAGGGACGATGTTTTGTGACATTGTTTGGATTTCAATTGAAACGTTTATATATGTACATAGATTTGATGTAAATAAGTTTATGAATTTTACCACGCCCATGGTAATGTGATGTATTTATTTATAAGAAGTGATTTGATACCCACATGTATATATTGTAAATATTTTAGGATATGTATAAATGTTTTTGGATTTTGTGTATGAAATTATGTTTTTGAAATTGAAATGATTTTGTTAAATTAAATTTTTTGTGGCTAGGTAATGGTTTTGAGATGGACCGGAGGTCTAATATGGTAGTGGAGAATATTGTTTGAATTATTGAAGTGTTATTAATTGGTTTTTCAGGTGATTGAAATTTTGGGAAACCATGAAAAACAATTGTTGTGTTGTCAAAATTTTTAGAAAATCTAAATTATAAAACTTTATAATTTATACGTTTGGGAATTAATTTAAGTTTTAGGGCTTGCTCCACGATGTCCTTTTGGTGATACTAGCTAAAATCCAAAAGTGTTCTATAGGATGCCTAGTAGAATCACGGGAGCTCCGAAAGGAAAAATTTGGGACGGGTCCCGTCACTATCTATCGATGGAAATACACTAAAATAGGGTTCATTAAGCTTTAGATATCGTAAAATGCTACAAAGGTGGATTAGTATATCTCTATCTAATGTCAATCTAAGGTAAATATTTTATCGAATAAATTGTGTGCATCTTCTCTCGGTTTCAACATGCAAGCTTTAAATCATGTATATGGTGGCCAATCACATACAAGTATTAAGAGTAAAATATTTACTCAACAAAATGTAATTACTCTCTATGCTAATCAATCATCAATCCATTAATCTTAATCAAGATTCATCACAACCCTAGTCACAAAGAGTTTAGTTCATAAATACAAGAGGCAAAACACTCATCAAATTTGATATTAACATTGAATAATGAGTGATAGAGATTCTTTGGGTAGTAACAAGTCTTCTTCTTTCCAAAAGCCGACTTCATACTTCCGAGATTGTTGAATGCTTTATTCGATGCTTCCTCTTTACTGAACGATGAAAGTTCAAAACCAAAGTGAATCCTTTTGCTTTCAAATAATATCAACATTGAGTAATTGCATAAATTGTTGAATTATGAGATATACATTTTTCTTTTTTTTTTCTTCTTTTTCTTCTCTTCTCTCTTTCGGGCTGTTCTTTCTTTTTTGTTTTCCATACCTATGTTCTATGGGCTTGTTTTTATATACTTATATATGTA
The DNA here is from genome assembly GCA_022984855.1 of Dimocarpus longan. Taxonomy (NCBI): domain Eukaryota; kingdom Viridiplantae; phylum Streptophyta; class Magnoliopsida; order Sapindales; family Sapindaceae; genus Dimocarpus; species Dimocarpus longan. Next base: position 23,162,722 of record CM041017.1, read on the forward strand.
TATAACAGCTGCTTCAGTCTCTCTCTTTCATTCTTCATTTTGCTTATTAGTCTCAACACAAGACCAGTGTGTCTCTCTTTTTTTTTTTTTTTAATTTTTTTTTTTAAATTGTAAACTACTCTATTTCCCTTTCTCATCCTCTGTCACCACCAGTTTGCCTTATTTCATTTTCAATTGACTTTGCTTTCTTGTTTGATCGCCCCTCACTTTTCCTTTGTAAAAGTTGTCTCTCATTCGCCTCCATTGCAACGCTAATATTTTTCTTATTCTCATTTCTCTTAAATATATATAAATACATCCACTGAGAAGTCCTTTCTTCCTCATTTTCTATTTCATTCTACATATCTCAGCTTATTTAAAAATTTCAGCCCACTTAAATTACAATTAAATTCAGCAATTGGGCTTCAATAAATCTAACAATTAAACAATTGGCCTTGCACTTAAATTGGGCCCATTTATTAATTTCATTTTGGGTTCAATTTATTTTCTTGGTCCATTAGAATTCAAACCTTAGAGACATCTTATGGCATTAAGGTTTGATATAGATGTAGCAAGTGTGTATAGCAAAACTCATGGATGACAATTGTTTACATGGACTGCATAGTATGTTTATATACTGAGTTAATGATTGTTTGAGTTGTAATATACAAATCAATGTTTCAATATCAGTTATGATGTTACAACAAATTTTATTGTCGGTACTCAATGTAGGTTTCAGTACAAATTTCTGAATATTTTTAGAATTGACTTAAATTCATTTTTAATTATTCTTGTCTAATTTGTTGGTTATTATTGTGATTATTTGACAATGTTTTTGCAAAGAATAAAGTATTTACTTCCGTATTGTTTAGAATTAATATTGACAATCTTTATAAGGAAAATACTTTATTGTGTGATTTGTTCTTATGCAAGAAACTTGGAAAAATATCTTGTTTGATTATGAAAAAGGTTTTCATCAATCAAATAGTGATTTAAATGTAGAAAAGCTTTGTTTATATTCTTGTTTCAGTCTTGGACGAGCAAGGACATTGGATTTCTAAGGTATCGGGTCAAACTCTAAAAAATATTGAAGTTTCCTTCTAAATTTTAGATGCTCATTATTGTAGATTTTTATTCTCTGTTAATTGATTTTAGAACTAATTTTTAGGTGTTTTCTTTTTTAGTAAAGTGGCTAATCACTCGTGAATAATAGGACGACAGATAACAAAAATTTGTGTGGGTTCTTGAGAGTTGAAAGAAATACAAACATGTTAGAGAGAATTGTGAGATTGTTTGTAATACTTAGAGAGGTTTGTTCTCTAAGTTTATGTGCTAGACTTAGGCTGAGCGAGGTTATTTAGTCTAGATTGAGTGCTTATTAGGATAACAAGATATTAGGCCATAGAGGGGATAGGTACACAGGTTAAAGGAAGTTCAAGCTATTATCACCATTGGATACAAGGTGAGCTTGCTGCAAATAGGCTGATGAACATGTATAAGGCTTGCATCAATTTTAAGAGGGAGTCTTAGAATAAATTAGTCAAGTAGGTTGTACTTTGTCAAGTTAATTAATAAGTTGATCTCCTAGCAAGGTCTCATGGATATAGTTACAATGAACCATGTTAATAATGTTCTTGTATTAATTTTAATTTACTGCACTTATTACATCTGTATTAAAATTGTTACAACATGCAATTTATATGTTATGATAGTTTACTTAAGTAACAACTTAACATTTTGAGTCATAACATTGATTAATCCCAACATTTACAAAAGTTATGTAGTCTATAATAAACATACATTTTCAGTAATTAATTAAGATTACTCTAGCTTATGGAAAGACATCTTAACTTGTTAAACATTTTATCACTTTCAATATATATATATATATACACACTATTGGTGACATTTTAATTCTCATTTTAAGTAATAAATCTTGTAAGTATATGAATCGTATAGATATCATATAACGACCGTGGGATTGTTTGCATAGGGATGTGTGAACCAATTACTAAACTAGTCTTAAATGAAAATAAGCTAAATATACAGTGCTATGATTCTGGATTTATTTTAATTATGGATATTAATTATCATAGCATTGAAGATATATTGATTGTATTGTTACTAGTTTATCACTAATCATCTCAATATATCTCTTTGATAATGCATTGAACATACTTTTATCCATCGATACCTATCTTTCAATGACTATCAAATAAATAAGTGCTCATTAAGTTAAAGATAATCCGCTACCTAAGTTGTATTGGTCTTTAATAATGAGAATACTCAACTATCACCCTAGTAACTCATGGTCGACTCAGTTATCACACGGGTGACCCATTTTCCTCTCCTAAACTTAGGACAAGCATTTTATTGAGCATATTGTAAGTCATTCCTTTCGAACTCAACACACAACCCTAAATCATGTCTTTGGTGGCTAATCAGATACAATCATTAAATGTTAAATACATACTCAACATACATAAGCACTCTCCAAGTAATAATTACCAAATCTATTTCATTTATCAACATCCGTCATCATCCCAGCATAACATATATAGAATATTTACATACAAATGGAGAAATTACAAATATATAAAAAAGTACTATAATTTTAATTAAAATAATAAAAAAATAACAAGATGAATTAACTCAACTAATCAACTTTAGTAAGGAAGTTAATTAAGATTACTCTGGCTTATAGAAAGACATTTTACCACTTCCAATATATATATGTATATGTATATAATTTTACATTTTAAAGAGATTTTAAAAATAAGTCCTGCACATATAAACATGATAAAATCAATTATTTTGTCATTAAATTATCAATCGATAAAAAAGTAACATTAATATAAAGACATAAGTTTTATTAATTAGTTGTAGTAAACAAAACTCCAATACATCGATTTTATTAATTAACTGATATACTCAGATCATGATTTTAACAACAATGATTATAAATTAAAATGATGTTGTAAGATAGAACACTTTCATCATTGGTTAATAGACAACATGATGTGGTTTTGACATCCATGATTTTAGACATCTGTTTTAAACTAACCGATGCTTTTAATATATATATATATATTTCTAAATCAGTTTTAGTTAAACCGATTTATTGCTAGTGATGTCTTTAAGCAATTTTGTAGTAGTGCAATCTGCCCATCAAATTAAAATCTCAGATGTTAGCTTTCCATAAAAAGCCGACCGCGTGAGATTTGGAGTTTAATAGAGAAAGTTATGATCTTTTGAGTTTCGAAATGTCAAGTCAAAAATTTGTATTTGCATATTGTTATTGTCGTTTGGACTTTAGACTTAAAACTTGGCATTTCAAGATCAATTGGCCCATCCATCGCTACTTGGCAGAACATTTCCATTATTTTTTAATCATGGTGTTGTTTGATGATGTCACTTAGAGCAACAATTTTAGGGGACCCATTGCCAAAGGCGATGGCATGGTGACTTGCCTATTGCCTTCCTTAATGGGAAGGCAACAAAGTCGTCACCTCCTTGTCGTGAGATGCATGCATGATACTTTTTAAATTCATGTGTTTAGGATTCTAGATCTTGATATAAATATCTCATTTGTGCAATGATATGAGTAAGGTTTTCTAGAGAGCGAAAGTAACCGTTCTTGAAAAAAAAAAAAAAAAAAAAACTTATCTAGAGAGAGATTTAATGACAAGGATGTTGCCCTATAACTCTATACCACGAGATTACACATCCAGTTTGATCTTGGAATCTTTCATTGAAGACAGTGACGAACCCAGAAAATTTATTTAGGGGGGCACATAAATAAAATAATAAAAATATCAAAAATTAAGAATATACTAAATGTGTAATGTTTTTATGTAAAACAATATTCAATAACGCTATATAGTTTAAATAAAATAAAACATACATTATATTTAGGCAAAACAAATAGTCATTTGCTTAAAAATCACAATGAAATCATTAAAATAAATAAAAAAGAAAAAAAATAAATTACATAAAATTATAATCTTCCTCGACGAGGCTTCATATCTTGAAATCGTTTTATGATAATTTCCTTATCAATTTTATCAAAAATATCTTTCTCCACATATGCAAGCAAGCTATCATTTAACCATTGATCTCCCATTCGATTACGTAATTCAGTCTTCACAATATTCATAGCAGAAAATACTCTTTCAACGGTAGCAGTTGCAACAGGTAGTAATAATGTAAAACCCAAAATCTTCATCGTCGATGAGCGAATTATTTTTCTGATTGGATCACGTTTCGATCCGAAAAATATAATTTTCAGGACCGAAAGTATTCGAAATAAGTATTTTCGAGGAATAAAATTAATTTTAGAGTGCAATGTCGAATGTGAATTTAGTAAAATTATCCCGAAGACTAAATCAAGTCATAAGCGGTTTTCCGGACGGACGGACGAAATCGGATTCGAGCTTGGAATTGGAATGGGAGAACGCATGAAATATCTAGTGGGCATAAGGGACACGTGTCAAGCATGTGGAATGGAATCAAGACAAGTGGATTAACATTTAAGGCATGCATTATAAGTGTCTTTTTGGGAAGTAATTAAAATATTTTTATAATTGTGCTTTGAATGAAATAAAAATGTTAATTAATTGGTTTTCAATATTCTTGTCCGTGAGAGGATATAAAAGGAAATGCAATTTCAGTCTTCTTTTAAGTGCAAACCGATAGCCAGCTGGTGAGATTAGAGAAACAAGACCAGTCCTTCATCAAGAGAGAGTATTCGACCATCTTCTTCTTCATTTCCAAGTAGAACCAAAAGCAAAGAGATGCTACTCGTGAGTTTAGAGAGACCGAGAAGGGAGAGAGAGCTTGATTGTGCAAGCTGCTGACCGTGAAGAGCAAGAAGAGGCAGTCGCGAGTTGGTGAAGAAGATGGAGCTTATCCCGTTGATGCATGTGCTTTCCTAGCCCCAAAATGATCAGATCTGATCATGCATGCAAGGGCAGAAGCGAGGAGAAGTGAATCTAGGCTGTGAAGTGAAGAGCAGCAAGGAGAGTGAACTGCTGGCGTGAAGTGAGGCTATCGCTGCTGTGCGTGGGCTGTTACTGCCGAGCTGGAAGTGTTCTGTTGCTGGCGAGAGGTTGCTGCTGCCGGTTGCTGCTGCCAGTTGCTGTCGCCGTGTCCTTGCTGCTGCCTTGGTAAGTTGCTGTCGTCACTTTTGTGGTGCTGCCGTGCACCAGTTGCTGTCACTGTTACTACCATTTGCTGCCGTGCTGTCGTCGCAAGCTGACATTGTGTGAGCTGCTGTCAAGTCTGGCCGGGAACTATACATTCAAACCTGAAGTGGAATAGCAGTAAGTGAAGACAGGTTGCTGGAGGAAGCTGTCAACTGCTGTTTGAAGGAGTGTCTCTGCCGTGAGCTGCTGTTGAGATTGGTACCCAAGCTGCCGTGACCTTCATTGAAGTAAGTGGCTGTTGGGTTTTGTTAGATGTAGTTTTAGGATGTTAAATGTTAGTTTATTGAAGGTTTTAATTGTAGTTTTGATAGAGGGTATTGCATGCAGCATGTAATTGGAAATTTAGAGAGAAAAGTAAGCTGTTTTGAGAGCGGAAAGCAGAAAATAATTGCTGTTTTAGATGTTTCGAAGCTGAGAGCGGCTTGTTTCTTGGGTAAGTGCTGCCCCATTTCTATTGGGAAAACGTTTTGAGTAATTGTTAAAGCATCCATGTGATTAGAGTTGAAATAATTGATGATATTATGTTTGGGTTTAGGATTGAGAACCTCGTTAGTGCGGAGGTTCGTTTGATTCGTTTCGTTATGTTGACGATTGATTGTCGATGTTGAAAGTTCGTGAATTATTCATTGTATGGGCTGTTATGATATGATAAAGGGGCTGTCATGTAGTGCTTTTATTTCCAAGTTTGTTAGCATGAAAAAGGATGCATTTTAGTGTATTTGAAAGTATCGAAATATCGTTCGAGCATTGATTAATCGTTTCCGAGCAATTTGGTCGAGTTTTCCGCAAGTGTGAGTGTTTTTAGTTTTTGATTTTCGTTGTCGATTATGCAAGTGTTTATGATGTCAACTCGCTGCCTTGAGATGTGTTTAAGCCATTATGGTGTTAAGTCGATGTTAGGATAGTTTTAGTTTTGCGCGAAATCGTTAAATTATCGAAATTTTGGAGTTGAAATCGGAAATGAATATGCATTAAGCTTGCTCCTATATTTTCTTCTTTATGCTTAATCATATTTGAATCTTCGTTGTATTTTAAGTGAAGTCTTGAGTAGAAATTGATGCTAAGTTTAATTGGAAGCGAAGGAATCGTGCGAAGCGTTATAAGCGATAAATCTCGATAGCTAGTTGAAATCGCGTTCGATTTATGTTATTCGTTTAGCTCCGCTTATTCTTTTTGTTGAATCCATTAGATTATAATTTCGATGATGTTGCTTTGGATTCAAATAGCGTAGTTACAACGTGCTTATACTCGAATGTTAACTTATTTAGGCAGCGTTATGGTGAAGGAAAGCGTATTTGAAAAAATAGCACAAAGTAGAAAGTCCGATCGTTTCCGTGAGATTGAAATCGGTGAGTGTAATTTGTTTTATGAAATGATAAATGTAATATGATTTCTATATGATTTTTATGCTTTCATGCAAAATTTAAACGTTTTAATATTTAAGTGAATTTATATGAATGATATACGCTTTACAGGAATGTTATACGTTTCGAAATGTTTTTATATCTGTATTTAAAGCAATATTGATCGTATAACTCGTTATTGAAATATGCTTTTATGTTTCGTTTTATAAGCAAAGGAACATGTTTTACAAATATTATTTTAGCATGATAATGTATTTCAAAACCAATGCCTACCCATCCCCATTATATGACTGAATTATGATTGTTATACAGCCGAAGTACCTTATTACGCGTATGGCATGTCTGTCGGGGAAAGTCCACTAACTATGGGGGGGATCGAGTCTGTCATGAGTCTGTCATGTTGCCCTCTACGCGTATATAAGGTACTATTATGACTGATGCCCTATGTACAGCGAGGTAACATACCGCGGCATAGTGGTTATGACTGAGATTGCACGTCCCCACCATCGGTGACCTAAGACCGGGCGGTGATCATGATTTCCCCGGGTCCCATTGGATATATGTTTTATGACTGAGGATTGATTTATGATTTTATAAGTTTATTTATGAACTTATGATTATGTTATGAATTAATTTTACGATGCTTATAATCATGTATCTTGTTTTCAAGTAAATTACGTATCAAAATGACTTTATAATATTATAAAATGCACGTTTTAATTAAGCTATTTTGGAACTTAGCATTTTTCCAAAAGGTTTTAGAAAGGAAACTTATTTAGAACCGGATAACACTCACTGAGCCTTTTTAGCTCATTATTTTCTTGTTTATTTTGTTTTAAAAACTCTCCAGGTGCAGGTTCGAGTCCTCTAAGCGGCAGATCTCCAGCTCAAGAGTAGGCAAGATTATCAGGCGACCGAAACTGTGAAATCAAAGTAAATTTTTGATGTATAACGGATTTAATGTGATGTAAATATTTAAGTTACATATTTATGATTACGTGGTCATGCATGTGAAATGTTTTATCTTTAAGTTTAAAATGGCTTTGTTTTAAATACTTAAATTGTGTTTAAACGTTGATTTTGAGATGGACTTGAGGTCCCATTTGGAAGTGAAAATGAATGTATGCACTTTGAAACATTATTAATTGTTTTATAGGTGTTTGAAAAAGTTGAAAATGTCAGAGAAACAGCTGTTGTGCTGCCGAAAATTTTTCACCTTAAAATTTTTATGATTAAGAAATAAAACTGTTTTACTGCTTAGCTTCACGGAGTCCTTTTAAGTCACCTGCTTAAAGACTGTAAGGATTCTGTGAAGTGCCGGGAGGGCTCCGCTCGGATCTCTTTAGGGGATATCCGGGTTGGGTCCTTTCAAATAATGCCAATATCAAGAGCAAGTAAACTAATGAGAAAACCTTATCTTGTTTTTTCTCAACCATCTTTTATGCCAAATCTGTAAGACTATTTAATTCTGAAAATTCAATATTAGAGCGCATGACTGCAATATAATTCTCAAGTTGATCTTCAAGTGCCAAAAGTTCAGTAGAGGAGAAGTCTTTTGGATAAAATTGAGCAAGTTGAATCAATTTTTATTTGTCAAATGCACGAAATTGATCTCTTGGATTAAGACATGCAACACAAAGAAGCAACTTAGTATTTGTCTCCGGAAATCGATTATTTAATTCTTGAAGTTGCAAATCTAACACAACATAAAACAAGTCTACTCGATAATGATGTATATTGTTTATCTCTTGAGTTTTACGCCTTGATCTCCCTCGAGGCATGAACAAATCATCCATGTTAACAACTTGGATTTTATGTTTTTCACAAAAAGTGAAAACCTGCTTCAAGAAAGAATCCCATCCATTTTCTCTCATTGTCTGAAGTCGTTCTTTACATGCTTTTACTAAGGTCATGGCATTGACAATATCTTGATCTTTTTTTCTGTAATATAAGTGACAACTCATGTGTAACTCCCAATATTGTTCTCATCAAATGAAGATTAAAAATAAAATCAAATGTTTCTATTGCATCCAATAAAAGCTTTGATTTATATTTTTGCTCCTGATTCGATCCATCATCTACTAACATATCAAGTATCTCTACAATAGAAGAGAACATGGAAATTATTCTAATTATAGTATTATAATGTGAGCCCCAACGTGTATCACTTGGTCTCTTAAGACTAGTTTCTTGATTTAAACCTCGTCCACTTGAAAGCTCATCATTCTCTAATGCTTTAAAGACTTTAGCTGCTTGTTTTTCTCGAAGAATATCACAACGTTTAGCAGATGCTCCAATAATATTTACCACTTGAGTAATCTAATAAAAAAGATCAGTAATATCTATATGAATTTTCGCCACAGCAACAAGAGCTAATTGAAGTTGATGGGCAAAACAATGCACATAAAAAGCACTCTCATTCTCTTTTAAAATAAGTGCTTTAAGTCCATTAAATTCACCTCGCATATTACTTGCTCCGTCATAACCTTGTCCTCGTAATCTAGAAATACTTAATCCATATCTAGAAAAAAAAGAATCAATAGCCGTTTTAAGTGAGAGTGCAGAAGTGTCAGTAACATGCTCAATGCCAACAAAATGCTCAATTACATTACCATTCTTGTCCACATATCTCAATACAATAGCCATCTGCTCTTTGGAAGATATATCACGAGATTCATCCACAATAAGTGAAAACAATGAATTGTCAATATCTCTAATAATTGCATTAATAATTTCACTTGAAATAGCACTTACTATATCATTCTAAATCTTAGGTGCCGTCATTTTTAAGTTTTCAGGAGCACTTTTGAGTGTCACAGCTTTTACGTTCTCATTTTGAGCACATAGCCAATGTAAAAGTTCAAGAAAATTACCTTTATTGCTAGAATTTTCTGATTCATCGTGTCCTCGAAATGGAAGCCCTTGCCGTAAAAGAAAACAACTACAATCAATTGAAGCACGTAAGCGAGTTCGATACTCAATTCGAGCTTGATCTGACTGTTTGTTTATAGTTGACTCAATATGTTGATTCTGATTTAATAAATCTTCACATTTGCTCCAAGCATCTTTAGGGGCACTACTTTTAGCATGCTGCCTTAACGAATCTATCTTCTTCCAATTTGTAAACCCTTCACTAACAAAAGAGTCACCACCCGCTTGTTTTCCAATATCTGGTTTGAAAAGATAACAACTTAGATAATATGCTGCATCTTTTGCTATACTGTACTCTAACCAAGTCGAATATTCAGTAAACCAAACAGTGTTGAATCGCCTAAACTTTTGTCCAAAAGATCTCATAAGAAAATTGTGTTCTCGAGGTTGACAATAACCTTTTAGTAGATATGCTCTTTGAACTTGCTCACGGACATTAGGATCATAATCCCATATTTTAATTCGAAGCCCTGGATCAGCAGGAAGATCTGAAAAATTGACTTCAACACAATTTTTCTTTGAAGAAGATGATTCCAACTCAAGTGATGATTTTCTTTTCATATATCTCTCCATAACTATTTCATAACAAATAAAAACATAATAACAAATTTTAAAAAAAATTAATAATAATTTATTGATTCTAAATAAAATAAAGCTATATTGATTACATATATATATATAATTGAATCATGACAATACATTATACATGGATAATTTTAATGCAATAATTTAAAGTTTAAGATTTTAAGGTTTATTGATAAGATATATATTAAATTTAAATTATTAAAAAATAAATTAATTAAAAAAGTAATTAATTTAGGAGATTAACCTGATAAGTCACAAGATGTCAAAGTGGAAAATAAAGAGATGCCAGATGAAGATGAGGAGAAAAAGAAAAAAAAAAAAGGTAATTCACTAAAATTATAAATTATCAATGTAAATAGTATTTATATAAAAGAGAATTAAAACAATAAAATTGAAAAAAGAAAATATTAATTAATTAGGAGTAGGAAAAATATTAGAAGTAGGAAACTAAGTCTAATAGGAATAAGAAATAGGAAAGTAACTTAATTCTATTAGAAATAGAAAAAATAAATAATTAAATAAAAAAGTAACCAATAATTAAAAAAAAGAAAAAAGAGAAATTGCTTACTATGTTATGCTGACTTCAGCAACAGTACGCGTATACTATATGCAATAGTGTGCCTATTGCGCGTATACTATCTACAAACTATATCAGATTTTGTTTTTGTTTGTTTTTGTTTTTGTTTTTGTTTTTTTTTTTTGCTGTTTTGGATTTATGCAATAAATTTATCGATTTTTTTTTTAAATTTCAGGGGGGGCACGTGCCTCCCCTGGCCCCACAGTGGGTCCGCCGCTGATTGAAGAGATCCAAACTGTAAGTAACATTTGAAACCTTGTTTTGATTGAGCTTCATTTTCTTCCAAATCATTTATTTATAGATTTCTTTTTAAAATCATATCCAACAACTTGTTTTTAGACTTTAGGATTTTTAATTAATTCTATATTTATTTGAATTTAGGCTTAATTTGCTTTGTGCATTTAGTCTTCATAAATTGAATTAATCATGCATTCTACTTTTATGTTTATCATTAATCATCTATTTCTTGAAATACAATCTTACTAAATTTAGGTGAGAATTTGGGCAGCATGAATCAATGATCACTAACTAAATGCATGCGAGTAGATTAAATATAACTGCTTAAGAGTAACTATGATTATGCGAATCAACCTTGAGAGTTGTATGTTTAATCAACTAATGGATTGTGCGACTTATTTGATCAACTAATTGACTTGTGGTTCTTTCCTAGCTATATATTTCCTATTATGGGCTTATATATTTAATAACAATTATATTATGGGCTATCTATTTTAATAGGACCAAATAAGTGATCTATTAATTAAGCTCTAGAAATATCTATTGGGTATGAGCTTTAATATGTAGAAACCTAATACTAATAGAATTAGGGTTAATGAGAACCTAATTAGATTAGTATATAAAGAACATTATAAAGGGTTATGGTCCTCAAGTCAAATCAATATATAATTTTGCTCTCTCTTTTCTTTTTACCTATTCAAGAAGAAGACCATTGAGCAACTAAAGAGATTTGACTGTGGAAGATCCAATCTTATTCAAGTTTATCAACATGGATTCAAGTATTTTTTCTCTATAATAATTTTTAATGATTTAATATGAGTTTATAGATTGTGGAATAGGTTTTCACCTATTAAAGATTTTTATAACAAATGATATCAGAGCCGACTCATGTTGAATCATTGAGGAATTAATTGATTTGATTCATTACTGTTGTTATGAAAGTGTGAAGAAAAATATATTGAATTCACACAATGCCTTCGTGTTTTCTTAAGATTGTTAAAGCAAGAATATATATATACTTTAAAGCAAGCCGCATGTCATCGTTCTAGTTCAATTATTAAAATATATATATATACATATTTTTCTTGGATTCAGATAACTTTGGCAGGTTTGTCTCTCCGTGTGCAGTGCATGTGTTGTCTTGTATAACGTGGCAAAGTCAAATTCTAATGTTATTTGACTTTAGATACTCTTAATTTTATAGAATCATTTTTTTTTTTTTTTTGGTTGTTGATTCAGCCTAGTAATCGTGGCTCCTCAACTTTTATGTTGTAGAGATCTTTGGTGGTTACTGAATCATGCACAATTGTTATTTTAATTATTTACTGCACAATTGTTATTTTAATGATTAACTTTTGGCTTGTGCATTGAAATTCTATGATTCAGTTGTATATATCAATGCCTATATATATACATATATAAAATCAATGATGCTAGCATGATAATTTAATTGATGACAATTTTATTTTGGCTTGAAAAGATTCAGTCTGTGAATATATGTTGTAAAATAAATTATTGAAATTTATTGCAACAATTATATTATATTGTTTTGATTCGAAAATTCAAAAAAAAAAAAAGTCTGATATTTCAAAATAAATTGAATTGAAATTATATGTTGCCAAAGTAACATCTGTAATGTAAATTTGTTTATTTTTTAATATTAAGATATCTATGTCTATTATTTATGTGAATAATGATCGGTCCAAAGGAATATTGTTGTTTGACCAAATAATAGGCATACATATGGTAATAAATATGTGACGATTATTAAGTTCTCCATGTGAGTAATAAATCGGTCCAAAGAAAGACTTACTACTTGACGGGATTAATTATCAATATTTGATTATTACACGGAGAGTGCCAGTTACAGTTGATATTTTTGTCCAAAGACTAAATGTCAATGTTGTGCTAGATATCTTGTTTTAGGGCCCATCATTATGAGAATTGTTGAATCATGCCATGTATGAATTTATTAATTGAATATATATATTTTTGACATGATAGTTTATTGTGAGCTTGTATTTAATTTTGTACTTGATTCAATTACTTTTGCTTTAACAACATCTACTAATATTAATTCAATTCCTATGCTTAATGACACGAATTTCAAGAATTAAAAAGAGAACGTTATGATTGTTCTCGGTTGCATGGATCTTAACCTTATGCTTCGGGAAAAACGGCCTCCTTCTCTTAATGAGAATAGTTCCATTGATGAAAAGGTGAGAATGGAGAAGTGGGACTATTTAAATCGCATGAGTCTTATGATCATGAAACGTTCCATTCTGAAAACTTTTAGGGCTCTATGTCCGAAGAGGAAAGTACTAAGAAGTTCCTTGAGGAAATAAATTAACGTTTTACGAAAAACAAAAAGGTTGAAACAAGTACCCATTTGGCAAAACTTGTTTCAATGAAGTATAATGGAAAAGGGAACATAAGGGAGTACATCATGGAGATGTCTCATATCGCTTCCAAACTAAAGGCAATAAAGTTACAACTATCTGAGGATTTACTGATGCACTTAGTTTTGATTTCTCTTACTGCACAATACAGTCAGTTTAAAGTGAGTTACAACACTCAAAAGGATAAATGGACTCATAATAAGCTCATATCTCACTGTGTGTAAGAAGAGGAAAGATTGAATCGAGAAGGTGTTCAAAGTGCTAACTTAGCAACTATCTCTAAGGATAAGAAAAGGAAAAGAGAAAAAGAAACTACAGTTGGGACATCACAGCATAAGGTGCAAAAGAAATAGGATGGAGAGTCTACTTGTTACTTTTGCAAGAAAGCTAGATACATAAAGAAAGAATGTCTCAAATACACCAATTGGCATGTCAAGAAAGGTATGCTACTCAATCTAGTTTGTTCTAAAGTTAATTTAGTTTCTGTACCTAAACACACTTGGTGGATAAATTTTGGTGCTACTATTCACATAAGTGTGTCTATGCAGGGTTGCCTGTAGAGCTGAAAGCCAAATAATGCTGAAAGATTCATTTATGTGGGCGATGGCAAAACAGTTGCAGTAGAGGCTATAAGAATTTTTAAATTATTATTAAAGACTGGTTAATTTTTAAATTTGGAAGAGACTTATGTAGTACAGTCTTTTAGACGGAATTTGGTTTCAATTTCTGTTTTGGACAAATTTGGTTATTCTTGTTCATTTGGAAATAATAAATTTAGTCTTTTTCAATATTCTAATCTTATTGGCACCGGTTCTTTATCTTTGCATGATAAACTACATTTGTTGGATAAAATTGTCTCAATTAATGAAACCTTGCATATAAATTCACGAGGTACAAAACGAAAATTAACTGACAGGGATTCCGCCACACTATGGCACAAGCGTTTAGGTCATATCTCTAAACAGATAATTCAAAAGCTTGTGTTTGACGAAATTCTTGATTCCCTTAATTTGACAGATTTCGAAGTCTGTATTGAGTGTATAAAAGGGAAACAGACGAACATTAGAAGATTAGGTGCCAACAAATATTCTAAAGTCTTAGAACTAATTCATACTGATATTTGCAGACTACTTCCTACAGCCTCTTGTAATGGTCAACAGTATTTTATTATATTCATATATGACTATTCAAGATAAGAGTACCTATATTTAATATATGAGAAGTCTCAAACTCTGGATGTATTTAAGGTCTTCAAAGTTGAAGTTGAAAATCAACTTGACAAAAAAATTAAAGCTGTCAAATCTGACTGTGGTGGTGAATACTATAGTAGATATGATGGATCCGGTGAATAATGTCCAGGACCTTTTACAAAATTCCTAGAGGAATGCGGTATCGTCCCGCAATACACAATGCCAAGCAAACTTAACTTGAATGGTATTGCTGAAAGACGAAACAGAACGCTTAAGGACATGGTAAGAAGTATGATTAATCATTCTTCTTTATCAGAATCCCTCTGGGAGAAGCACTAAAGACTGCAGCATACATCCTCAATAGGGTTTCGAGTAAAAAAACCCCTTATGAACTATGGACAAACAAGAAGCCTAGTATTAAACATTTACACATTTGGGGTTGTTCAGTTGAGGCAAGGCTTTACTGGTCAAATGAAAAGAAACTGGACTCAAAAACTGTAAGTTGCTACTTTGTTGGGTGCTCTGAACGGTCAAGGGGTTTCAAGTTTTATGATCTCACTACTAGATCATTTTTTGAGATGGGAAATGTAAGATTTCTTGAGGAAGTTGAGTTTGTAAAGGAGATAAGGTTAAAGATATTGTCTTTGAAGAGGAATTTGTTTCTCTTCCTATTATTGCTATTACTAATGATCAGGCTTCTATCCTTGACATTGTTCAAAATGCAAATCCATAATTACAAGATAATGTAGCAGAGCTCCATGTGCAAAATGAAGAAATTATACCTGAAGTGCAAACTCAACAACCTCAAGAGGATATGCCATTGAGATGATCCACTAGAGAAAGGAGAAGTGCGATTCCGGATGACTATGTCGTTTATCTCCAAGAACATGAGGTTGATATGAGAGTGGTGGAAGATGATCCAATCAATTTCCATCAAGCCAAACAAAGTTCTAATTCTCAAAAGTGGATTGATGCCATGAATGCTGAGATGAATTCCATTAAGAACAATGATGTTTGGGATCTCGTCGAATTGCCTGAAGGTGCGAAACCTATTGGTTGTAAATGGATATTTAAGACCTAAAGGGATTCAAAGGCAATGTTAAG
Source organism: Dimocarpus longan (assembly GCA_022984855.1). Classification (NCBI taxonomy): domain Eukaryota; kingdom Viridiplantae; phylum Streptophyta; class Magnoliopsida; order Sapindales; family Sapindaceae; genus Dimocarpus; species Dimocarpus longan. Next base: position 23,178,292 of record CM041017.1, read on the forward strand.
AGATATAAGACTCGTCTAGTTGCCAAGGGTTTCACTCAGAAGGAAGATATTGATTACAAAGAGACTTTTTCTTCAATTTCTACGAAAGACTCTTTTAGGATTATAATGACACTCGTGGCTCATTTTGATTTAGAGTTACATCAGATGGATGTAAAGACTGCGTTTCTCAATGGTGACATTGATGAAATAATATATATAGTGCAACAAAAAAACTTTGTATCTGGTGATCCAAAGAAAATAGTTTGCAAATTGAAGAAATCCATCTATGGTCTCAAACAGGCTTCCCGTCAATAGTATCACAAATTTCATCAAGTTATTATCTTATATGGGTTTGAGGTAAATAAAGTTAAAGATTATGTATATCATAAGTTTAGTGGGAGTAAATACATATTTTTGGTGTTATATGTCGATGACATACTGCTTGCTAGCAGCGATATAGGCTTATTGCAAGAAACCAAGAGATTTTTTACAAAGAATTTTGATATGAAAGATCTTAGGGACGCCTCTTTTGTATTAGGCATTCAGATATAACGAGATCGCTCTTATGGTATCCTTGGGTTATCACAAAATAACTATATCGAAAAAGTTCTTGATAGATTCGACATGAAAGGTTGTGCACCAGGAGACACCCCTATAGCTAAAGGAGACAAGTTTAGTCTAAGTCAGTGCCCTAAAATTGAGTTGGATTGAAAAGAAATGCAAAAGATTCTTTATGCATTGGCTGTAGGAAGTCTAATGTATGCTTAAGTATGCACGCGTCCAGATATTGCATTCACAATGGGAATGTTGGGAAAATATTTAAGTAATCCAGGGATGGATCATTCGAAAGCAGCTAAACGGGTTATACGTTATTTATAGAGAACAAAAGGTCACATGATCACATATCGGAGATCAGATCATTTAGAGATCGTTGGGTATTCTGATTCCGATTTTGCTGGATGTCAAGACAATAAAATATCCACGTCAGGCTATATTTACCTGCTAGTTGGTAAAGCTATTTCCTAAAAAAATTTTAAGCAGACACTTATAGCTTCTTCCACCATGGCAGCTGAGTTCATAGCTTATTATGAGGCATCTAATCATGGAATATGGCTGCGAAATTTTGTCACGGGGCTACGAGTTATGAATTGTATTGAAAGACCATTAAAGATATATTGTGACAATAATTTGGCTGTGCTTTATTCTAACAACAATAGAAGCTCTATGAAGTCTAAGCACATAGACATCAAGTTTCTTGTTGTTAAAGAAAGAGTTCAGAGTCGTCAGGTGGTTATAGAACATATTGGGACAAACTCCATGATTACGGATCCGCTTACTAAGGGATTACCACCTAAGGTCTTTCATGAGCATACTGCTCATATGAGTGTTGTTTTGATTGATGATGTGCATGTTTAGTGGGACTTAGTATTTTGATGTTATTTGTAATAGACATATTTTATCTTTATTTTCTGCAGAATAAAGTATATGGTTCAATTATAAACTCTAAATGTTATTTGTGTTTGATCTCATTAAAGATTAAAGTAGGACCAGTTGGAAATAGGCATGTTTAAGATCACATTGCATGTAATTTCCACGTTACGCATCCATACTCGATCTATGTCATTGAATATATTGGTATGGTGACCATTGATGGGTCTAGTTACGAATACATATAACAAAGATCGTTTTGATCTCATACTAATATAGTAAATGGACCAGATTGTAACTAAAAGGATATTTCAGGACGGATAGGTTTTTAATGCGCACTTAAGATTATAGATAATATAATTGTCTCAGGAAATATATGTAGCCCAAGTGGGAGATTGTTCGGATTTTTTATATATTTTTTATTATGGGCTTACATATTTAATAACAATTTTATTATAGGCTATCTATTTTAATAGGACCAAATAAGTTATTTATTAATTGGGCTCTATAAATATTTGTTGGGTATGAGTTTTAATGTGTATAAATCTAATACTAATAAAATTAGGTTAATGAGAACCTAATTAGATATATAAAGAACATTATAAAGGGTTATGGTCCCTAAGTCAAATCAATATATAATTTTGCTCTCTCTTTTCTCTTTACCCATTCAAGAAGAAGACCATTGAGCAACTAAGGAGATTTGACTGTAGAAGATCCAATCCTATTCAAGTTTATCAACATGGATTCATATATGTTTTCTCTACAATAATTCTTAATGATTTTATATGAGTTTATAGATTGTGGAATAGGTTTTCACCTATTAAGATTTTTACAACAAAAGTTTCATGTATCACATATCTTTATCCTTTATCTCTCTATTTGTTATTTTGCTATTTGAAAGCAGATCTTATTGATCTATATCTTTATTGATTTTGCACTTGATTGAATACATTGATTGTCCCTACTTTTTTATTTGTATTTTTGCTCTTGTGATTTTTAATGTTCAAAAACTAGATTTATGTTTGTGCCTAGGTTTTGTGCTTAATTGGGATTAGACATTGTTTTGATTGATTATTTGTTTTTAATGTTTGACATTTAATCTAGAAAAGATTTTTCCATCCTATAGTTGACACGTTGTCTATGGATCAATCCACTTTAACTAATCACTAGGATTTTAATTTAAGTTTTGGAGCATGAAAATAAAACAAAGTATGTGCTTTAGCTCGAGGAAAGAAAAATTGTAAAGCTTCAAGATGCAGGAATCAAATTTTGTGACTAAAACTTCCAATTATTTATTTAGTCTCAATCTTAGTAGTTGAGTTCGTCTTATCTTTGTTTTAACGTATTTGAGTGATTATGATAATTTATCAAATGGTTTAATTTGTTACACATATCCTCAAGGAGGTTCTATATTTTCTCCATCATTTAACAATATATATTGGATGTTACTTCTATATTTGATAGTACTGGCCACTAAGCATCTATATGTATGACGTGCATGTTTGGATCTCCTTTAGGCTTGTGATCAAATACACAAGAAAAATTAACAAGTACTAGTGAGCAACTTTTTATATATTTCGATTAGTTTTGACATAAAAATATTTAATTATCAACTCATAGTTACTTTTTACTATGAATGGCACCTGCATGCATCTCTGTTTTCCTTCCCAACAAAAGCATATGTGCGCTCACCAGTCGCATAGACAAGTTCTACAAGAATTTGGTTATCACTAATAAATTGTTTTTTTAACCGCTTCAAATATCCTCAGTAATTCGACCTTTTCTTACGGGCGCAAAGGAGCCTTTAGAAATGATGCAACAAAATTACACCACATTTTGCATGGTTAATTACCTATTAGAAATAGTAGAATGGCCTCAATATTGTGCATAATTTTTGCAATAAATTTCAGCACCAATATTTCTCTTGATGACAATAATTGTGTTTCCAATAATGTCAAAAAAATTGTTTGAACTATTTCTGAGGGCTAGTGGACCATAAGAAATAGTTATAATTATTGTCAGAAATATAAAATTCATCTGGCAGGAAGAGTCGGAGAAAATGTCAAACTTGGTGTTAGTTTTTCTGAGGGAATTTGCTGTTAGGTTAATTCTAAATTATTATTATAATAATAATCATTTCGTAGGCAATTTTTGTGCCATATCTAATGAATAAGTTAAGTTGAAATGAATAAATAATATGATATTTTATATTTATGATTGATTGATTTCAAGTGGGAGAAGTACATTTAGGAAAAATTATGATAATTCAAGTTATTGTTATATTAATATTTAATTAATTTAATTGTTATTATTGATATGAAATTAATTTATTATTATACATTGAATTCATAAGCAAATGTACAATGTATATTGCTAAATTAGTATTTATGATGAGAAGTATACATTGTTTTTAATATCCATTAAACTACTATTAATTAGTAGATATTATGGAAACAGAATTAATTTATTGGTAATGAATTAGTTTTACTCGAATCTTCAACCAACATACATAGCTGTTGTGCAATCAACCCTAAAGCAAAGGGAAAAAAGAATGGGAGAAATCTAAAATACCCCTTGAAATGAAAAATAATGTCATTCAACCCTAACTTTAGAAAATATTAGTCAAAACCCTCAACCGATGGTGGAAAGGCTGTTTCTATCCAAAATGTGAGTGGTTTTCTCACAAATCCTCAAAAAGACTAAAATGTCCTTACCGTATTATATTAAAAATTTTTAAAAATTAAAACAATTACAACTTAATTATGCAAATCATGTTGAGATACAAAACATACAAATGAATTATAATTAGAATCCAACCACAACTCATTAAAACAAGGTGACCTGTACTCGTCAATGTTAAAGGCTAACAATGGAGAGGGCCAAAAGGCCTCCTTAGAGAAGCAAAACCTATTGTTGGAAAATTATGAACTGGATGGAGAAGAGCTAGTGTTCTGTTGATTGCAGAGAGACTCTACCAAAGCTTGAACCACTTACGTTTTGATGACTCAAAGAAGCTTCAGATATCTCATTCAACATCTACCCAACCTCCTCTTTTCTGTTTCTTTTCATTTTCTCCATTACTACAAGTCTCTTCTTCTCTTTCTCTCCTAAATGATTATACATCATTCAAAAAACCTAAATCAGATATAACTTAGAATCAATACAAAACTGAGATTTTTTTTTTTTTATCCAATCAGTTCTTCACTAGTACACAAATCGAACCCAAAATCAATACAAATGAAAATACAAACACAAATCATTCTAAACAAAACAATAAATTTTAGTAATTAAACATACAAATAAAGATAAAACTTTAATTAACTAAACCCACACCGATCTTCAATCGCAAACAAAACAAAATAAAAAAATTGAATGTTTCATTGATTTCAATTAATATAGCAATAGATCAGTTAAATGAAAAAATATGCACAAACTCATTAAAGATAGGAACTTGTTGGAACAAAACCAAATGCAATCCATGACAGTGTCAATAATATGCACTCATAGAGTGAGAGAGTAAAAATACTTCGGCCATTTTTGAACATCGAGAAAGGTGAGTGACTAAGATTGCTCGGGGTTGGATAATCTATCAAATGCTGATTAAGTGTGGAGGATATAGGTAGACTCAGGAGGGCTCCTTTGGATCTTGATGCCATTAGACTTAGAAGGGTTCCTCAACTTAGTTTCTATTCCATTAGAGACGTTCAACTGGAGTGACAATGTCATCGAAATCACCACCAACAACTCATTCCTTCTGATTCGTGCGCTAATTTCACTATTGGAGGGTTTCTACGACCTCACCGGCCTCCCTTGGTATAACAATCAGATTGTTTCTCATCTATCTCTACTACTCTGACTACCAATCTTCTTCTTGTTATGACGAATGACGATGAAGAAGTCAAAGTGGCAACATGTTTTGATTTTTTTTTTCTTTATTTTTTTTAATTAACAAAATGCCATCCAGCTGGAATGAATTAACTAATTCAACATTCATTTCCTTTATAGCCTTACAATTAACAGGACTGTCAATTCAACGATGGAATTAAGCAGCTGTATAACGATTATGTTCTTTTGGTTAATATTTTCAATACTAGGATGATTTGACATTATTTTAAAATTCAAGAGATAAAATAATAATAACCCTTTTATTTAATTAACAAGTTTTCAAGCTAGCATGAACGAAATCATTCATTCAAGGCATAATAATTTTATCATAATACATGTGGGGTTTACATATAGTTGTTCTGTCATGACCCGAGCCCTAGACCGAGGTAGAATCGTAAATTTTAATAGATAGAAATTTTCATCTTTAAAAAAATATAAAGAAAATTTTCCTGTTTTGGATACTTCGGAGTACCTAAATAAAACAATGCAGACAATAAAATTAAAAACTTTAAAACATTCTAAAATAATTTCGGTGGAGACCATTCCCACAAATATGTAAGCACCTGCTAAGAATCATGGATTCATAATAATAAATAAAATCGTAAAACACTTAGCCGTGTAATTAATTCATCATAATTAGCATTCACATTCACTTAGAATCTCAAGCGAAATTCCACAACTCCGGTGTTTTTAATACAATACCTTAAATACATCAAATGTAAGTCCCTTAAATGAGTTCCAAGAACATCCAACTCTAAATATCCAACTTGAAATGAAATAAACTAAATATCCATATCATGGGTATAATCTCTAATTTCCTTGGTCCTTTACCTAATCCACCTGATGGCCACCTAAGTCACCCTGCATATTCCTTGGAAGGGAAAAAATAAAGGAGAGGTGAGCTAGCGCTCAATAGGATTTCATTCCCGATAAGATTTCAGAAACCACTTTCAAAAATCATTATTAAAACTCTGCACGCTTAACAGTTTAACAAATTCAATAAACCATTTCATAAAACATATAGGCTACTAGAATAGTCATACAACATTTAATTTCTTATATCAAGTCATGTCATTTTCAAAACAAGATAAATCTCGTCCCCTAGTCATATACCCGGTGGCTTATAATTTCAGTAAATTATTTTGAATAAAAAAACAACATTTGACACACCGTGACCCTGGTAGCCATACCAGAAAATACTCTGCGCAGTAACCCGCACAGTAACCCTGACATAAAATCGTATCATATGAATAGCTATTGATAACATTATATAATGACTAAAACCGTGGACTTCTACCTTAATTAAGTTAACAAAACAATTTAGATAAGTTAACATGCAATCAATACAATATACATATAAGATTCGATATCTTGAAAACCCTCATTTTTATTTATAAAATTTCGGCAACATAATGGCTGCTAATTCAATAAACCAAAATTTATAAATCTATCATAAAACCACAAATTTTCACCAAGCAAACCACAAAATAATCCCAAAGCAATTTATAATATATTTTCGCAAATAATCAACACACTTTCAAAGTCATATAAATTTTAAATAAACTCTAGTTTTAACATAAAAATTTCTAAAAGATCAAAATTGAACCCCTACATCAATATAGGCTATTAATCACTTCAATAACCTTAATTCCTAAAGTAATTATCGTCGTTCCGAATCGAATCTACAAGGTAACGCAATATAAATAATTTTTAACACGACTACCTTATAGGGAAAATACCCCTAAAAATGGATTCTACACTTAAAAACGAGTTCGTAGACGTGTTCGAAACTAAATTTCTAGTTCGGGAGGGCGGGAAACTAACCTTCGCCGTAAGCGACTGTCGACGGCGACTTTCCAGCGACGGATTCAGGCAATCACGGTAGCAGGACGTGCGGTTAGGTAGGTTTTATTGTCCTCAACACATTTATCATGAAAATGGGGTTGGTCAAAGTCGAAATTGCCCAGTTTTGCTAGGATCTAGAAAAATAAAAGTTGGTTAATGGCAGAACTTCCTCTGCTAAAACGAACACTCAAACAATCATAAAACTTGACAAGATTGGTGTCTATGGAATCTACATTGGACGAGCTTTCCAACGGTACCAAATTTGTCTAAAATGGAGGTTGGATGAGATCCAAATGATAAGTCAAAGTCGAGCTAGTGAGAATGGAGCGGCCCGGCCAAATTACCATTTGCCCCTCAACTATTTAAAAATTACAATTTTTTATCTAAATCTTTAAAATATAACTTTTTGACCCTTGCAATTTTACATAAATTTTTGTATAATATTTTTAATTTCATCCTTGGTAAAATTTGAGGTTTTACATGTTCTGTGCAAAATAAGCTCCATCCACATTTTATGAAGTATAGAAGAACATAATGGTAACTAATTTATTCTAATTCGAACAAATAGCATGCACATGCATAATGTATTTAATTAGATATACAATTAATCATTTAAAATTTTTTTCAAAATGGTTAAATTCTAATTATTATTATTATTTTTTATAAATTAAAATCTAATTTTAATTTATAAAAAAAAATAATAATTAGAATTCCTTGTGAATCACGAAGCCGAACCAAGATAACCTTGCATTATCATCTTTTTCTTTTTGGATAAAAGTTATTGTGTATATTTCACTTCAAGTGGATATCTTGCTTTATACTTTTATTATGGTGATTCTCGTAGTTGAACTTTATCAATTGATTAAGGAAAGAGCACATACCATCATGCTTATGGCTGATCTTATATAGATTGCATGTGTGAGACCACGTGGTCAATATATTAAACCAGATATGATCGATCGACCAGTAGTAGTGATTAAGTTCCTCATGAAAAATATATACCCTCTTACATAGCCTATAAGATCCATAACTGAAAGAAAATCTCTAACGTACAATATAAATATATATATATCTATCTATATTGTTGTTTTCATTTTGAAACAGAGAATGGTGCTTATTCTTCCAGGAGCAAAGAATATTTTCAGAGCAGCTTTGGATCAAACCCGGGAATATGTAGAAAAATTCTCTTCCGATTTGTTGGCTTTGATCAGTCCTTTAACAGAGAACAACGACAAGATAATTCATTTTTTGGTACACAGTAAAAGACTTGATCTGCTTGAAAAGATTGTTGATCAGATTTGTTCAGAATTTGATGTCAATTACCTAAGCAAGGCAAATGTCTACGGAAAAACAGTTCTGCATGAGGCAGTCATCAGTGGAAATCTTGAGGCAGTGAAGCTTCTGGTTGGAACAAATGGAGAGTTAGCTGAGATGAAGAATGGAGACGGTGAAACGCCGCTGCTTAGAGCTGCTGCATTCAGTAAAACAAAAGTAGTCAGGTTTTTAGCTTCTCATGATCCTGATCGAAAGGATATGCATTGCAAGAGAAAAGATGGTTCCTCAATTCTTTTGCTGCCCTCCAAGGGATGCGTTTTGGTCTCTGCCTTTCTTTTTGATCTTTAATAAACTTTTTCGTTTTTTGTTCATTTATTCTTGATTTTGATGATTGTATATAATTCACCTTTTGCAAGGTTCAATTAACCTTAGATAATTAGAAGTACACTTTGCTTTTAGTTTTAGAAAAATCCTAGACAGAGAACATGAATGGGGTTGATTTTTTGTCCAGTTAAAGGAAAGATTTATTATAACTTTTTGAATTCAAGTAGAGGTTTTTAATGAAATCTAAAACCAGTGAAGTTGACTTGCATGTATTCTAATTTCAAACTCTAAGATAGGCCAATCAAGTCAATTAGTTTATGTCTTGGTTTAATGCAATCGCAAGACATGCCATCTAAATTCTTTGTCTTCGCAGGGACGGCTTTAGAGTTGCTGAATCTCTTTGAAAATATTAAACGAAGCGAAAACGAAAACGTGATTAGTCTTCATATGCTAGCCAAAATACCGTCTGCTCTCAATAGTGAAAAACATATGTGCATATGGAAGAAATTTATGTGCTTCTATATGTCCACCGCACCGTGTGTCCCCCTACGCGCGTGTGTATATATATATATATATATATAATACGTTACATAACTTTTAAGTGATACTTTTTTCGTAAATAATAAAAGAGAAACCAAAATTAATTTTTATTTAAAAAATTATGTCATGTTTCACGTTATTATTGGTAGCATACCACGACAACTCAGTGTTTTATGAAAAATTTTCTCTATAAAGATATATATATTTTTTCATATTTACGTTTTCACTGTTAACAAGAACATATATTTAAGTGAAGGCTTAAAATAGGAGAGGAAGCAAACAAAAATATCATAATGAATTGATTTATTGTTCCAATATCATTAATTTCGTTATTGTTGTGTATTTATTTTCTGAAATTTACAGTCGTTTCAGTTGGTTATGGCCAAGATGATGATGCGGACAACATAGAAATGGCAAAGAGAAACTCGAAGACACAAAGAGTGGCATTTCACGTGAAGGTAATAGCCAATCGCAATCCTTGCTCTTATTCTCCAGTAAGGAGATGAGGATTCTAGTTCAAAAATTGCTAAAGTCACTCGCAATTTAATTGATCATGAGTTGTACAAATGACATGTTCATTTATAAATTTAGTATGTAATTGTCATTATCAATGTCCATTTTCTTTTTTGTTTTTTTTTTTTTTTTGTCCATTAACTATAGCAATGTCAACCACATGGAAATGGTTTATTTGCAAAGTGACTAGGGAAAGCAAGTGCGCTAAACACTCCTCTTTGGTCATCATGAATACTTACGTCATCATTAATCAATCATGGTCATTAAATTTTTTTTAGCTGATGTATGATATGAATTCTTCATTCGTGATGATGTACGTATTAGGGAATTGTTGAAGAGACGACATAATTTTTAGCTGATGTATGATATGAATTCTTCATTCTTGAATTTATTATAATTTTATAAATGAAACTGTCATTGCCGAATGTCCTTTTTTTTTTTTTTTTCATTTAGTACAGAATGTCAACCATACGGACAAAGTCCATTTGAGTTGTGCAGAGCAAGTGTACCACCCCTCTTTGAATTTTCAAAGGATCGTATCATTATATGTACCTGCTGGTTATTTCTGCATCAAATTTAATTGTTCAGCTTTTTGGCATACTTTTGGATAAGTTCTACCCAATCTACCTGTCAATTTGGAAATTAATCAATCAAGGTATTATCTCTATCTTTTAAAAATTCTTTAATGAAATGCGCACATATGCACTATCTTGCCAGCAAATTTAAATTCAACTTGAATTATCACTATCCTCTCTCCCTCTATATGTATATATGAAATTCCATGTGATGTAAACATGTACAGGGTGTCCACTAGCGAGAAGAATCTGGAAAGAGAAGAGAGATAATAAGAGGGGTGTATTCAATCTAAATTTAATTGAAATTTGTTGGATTATTTTTTAATGATATGTTTTAATGGATTCTATAGATTTCATGAATTCCATCAGATTTTATTAAAATTCTATTTTAAAGTTTGTTGGATTATTTAACGGATTCCATCAGAATTTGATAGAATTCTATTTGAGTTTGTTAGATTTTTTACATAGATTTAAATGAAATTGGATATATTTTAATATGGAATTGTTAATGATTTATCTTTAAAAAAAAATTTATATGATGAGTAGTATGTTATAAAACTTGGCCCAACTTTCACCGTTTATATAATTATTTTATTTATATAAGTCATATTAATGAAAATAAATATTTAATAAAAAAATATTTTTTTACATTTAATTATCGTGGTCAGTTGTTGAATTAAAAAAAAAAAAAATTGCTAATTTCAATAATCCCAAACTTATATATATGTATATGTATATATATAAAATCCTAAATTGAAAAATATAACAACTATAAAATGATGTGTATTATAGAAGTTTGAAGAAACTATTTTCCGTAATTGTCATTGTTGTTATTTTGCTCCCTAACATCTCTCCACATATTTGTAACTATACTAGCTCGCCATTGGTTTGCACTTTCTCACTGTTGTTCTTGTGTTTGAAAAACTTATTCAAATTCCTCTTTATTAGTGGGTGGTGATAAAGATGAAGAAGATTCATTATTGGATTCAATAAAAAATTCATCAAACCTACATTCCTTATGAAGAAAATTATGTAGACCTGCACAAGCTAACACTATATCTACTTATATCCGATAAGGGAATGGAGGTGCAAACTTTAAAATTGTGAATCTTGATTTGATATACCAAATATCCTTTCAATAACATTTCTTAGAGAAGAATGACGAAGGTTGAACAACTCAACTTTATTTTCAAAGTCACGACCTTGGCCAGCAAAATCTTGAAGATGATATCAAACACCTCTAAATGGAGCTAAGAATTAGCGTTGATTTGGAAATCCATAATCCACTAAGAAATATTTGCCTGATTCAATGCATAAATAAGTAATATGTAATGTATAATCTAATGTCAAATTAATTTCTTAACTAAAAAAAATTATAATTAAAATGAATAATAAATTATTACCATGTGACACTTTAAGTCTATCCATTCTTGATAAAGCGTCATTTAGCACTCGTGAATTATGAGCTGACCTTTCCCACCCACTAAGCACACATATGAATTCCAAATCGAACTTACAAGCTGCTAATACATTTTGTGATATTGTTCTATGACGATTACGATAGCTGCTAACATCACGTTCAGTTACATTGCTGGTACATGTGTGTCATCAATAGCTCCAACATAATCCTGAAATAAAAATCGAAGTTTACATAATAATAAATTATAAGAATAATTATAAAAATAACAATATTATTATAACTAATAATTAAATAATTATATATAAATAATGGAATGTTTACCCTAAAGTAAGGGTAAAGTTTGTACTTACCCTTATCTTAGATAGCACGATGGATTCAAGTTTGGCCATCAACTCTGGTGCAATCGTATTCAATGCCTTCAAAATTTTGTTGAAATTCTTGCTAGTAGTAAAATGTGATCGACTAAATGTATCATGAGTTTGACAATATCTACTATTTTGGCCAACAATTAGTAAAAATGTGTCAAACATTTCTTTTACACAAATATATTTTGTATCTTCTAAAAGTGTTTTTTTTTTTTTCTTAAAATGTTGCATGAAATACATCTGGATACATTCGATACAATTGTCGGAAATCTTGAGGATCCTCATTCAATACTCTGTGTATATAATTATATTTAGTTGTAGTTATTGGTCGTCGAGTTAATAGACGTTCAATACGATAAACATGTATGAGAATCATAAACTCTTATAGCACATGGACTATAGCTTGAATTGCCATCAATAAATAATTAATGGCTTCATAAAATTCTTCATCCTTTTCTTCATCTTCTTCATCTTCTTCTTCATCCATATCTTCCACTTATTTTCCCTAAATTTCTTCTTCCTCGACTTCCATCTCTTTTATTTCATTAGTTATGCTATGATGATCCATTTATATATAAAACTATCTATAAACAAAAAATAAAACTATATATATAAAATAAGTCCAAGCTAGTCTCAAATTATTACCTTTTCATTATCACCATACTCATTATGTATATAACACTACAAAAAACCACAAAAATAATAATCAAACATCTTATATTAATAATTAACTAGTTTCAACCAAAAATGATAAACAAGTCATAATAAAAATAAGTCTAACTAGTAACTAAAAACAATTCAAATTTAAACCTACATCAAAATATTTTAAACTAAATTATATGATGTTCATATAACCACAGTCATTTAGGAATATGTGATCTAAGCTGCACGCTCTTTAGGTGACATTTTCAAAAATGCATGCTTTTTTGTTTTAATAAAAAAACAAGCACATTGTAACAGGCAGAATTATTTAAGTTTGGAATCTCTTTTATGACATCCCATATATTACTTTTTCTTGCTTTTTCTTTTTTTTTTTTCTTTCTATTTTCCTTTTCTCCCTGTCACTCTCCCTCTTTTCCATTAGGTTGTGTACTCTTAAAAAATCAGTGGCAATTGAATCAATGACGAGAGAAATTTTTTTCTATAACTTAGCTTTGGTTATTCTCAAATGAGTTAGATCCTTTATAATCAGTTTTATTCCTCTTTTTCTGATTAGTGTTCTTTGAAGAAACCTCTGAACTCATGCCCTAATAGTATTTAGGTGAAGTAGATCGTTCAAATGGTGAAGCTTAGTGTGAAGATTCATGTTGATTTTGCACAAATGCATTATTATTCTTATCATACATATAATCTTCAATATTGGTATACCTATCTTGAACTCCAAGTATTCTTGCGTTTATATTATCACCTAATCCAACTGTGTATCTTCCTGAAGCAGTTGCATTCCTAATTACAACCCTCAAATCATCAAAACCTATATAATTTTCTGTACGAAACTATCGTTCTTTTGAATGATTCTATAAAAAAAAAGCAAAAAAAAAAAAAAAGTTAATATAAAAACCTAAAAAGTTTTATCAAACTAAATATAAACATATATATATAAACAAAAATTCAAAAATCTTACTTTAAAATAGTCTTTTCATATTTCTTTGCTAGTAGTGAATCTCTTTGTGATTGGATCCCATCCAAAGTCAGAGCTATGACACATAAGTTCAGTATATCTTTGATATTGTGTCTTAAACCATTTCAATCGACTTTGATAATTATTGTAGGTCTTATTACAATTAAGTTTTTCATTGAGAATAGTGAGTATCGATGTTTCCACTGTTTGTTTGCATAGCAATCCATTAGCATCACGCCATCCATGATTGACTGCTTCAACCATAAGTTACAATAATAAATTACTCTGTACCACAGTCCAACTATTATAATTTTCTCCAACTTTACCTTTCCCTTTCTCATTTCCTTGTTATGTTTCTTCCATTTATAAGTATATTTGTTATAGGTAATTTAGTGATCAAGTCGACTAGGCCAAAGAAGATCTACAGTACAGGCCCAATGGCCCAAAGGCTCGATAATCTACCATTCTTTTTTACCGCTCTTCTGACAATAGACCTGTTCGTTTCGATTGACTCTCCTTTCTGTTTGTATCCTAAGTGCTCCCCTGCTGATTGTTGACCCACCAGCGAACAACATTAATAGCCCTATCAGTGGTCTGTCTGTTGTCCTGCATAAGACTGTGGTCGATACCGATCCCCTATTCTGATCGTTGTATCTGCTCACTCAGGCTAATTGCTGTATCTGCTCGTCTGAGCTGATCGTTAGACTTGTTCGTCGAATCTGTTCGCTTAAGCTGTTCGCCAGAATTTGTTTGACAGATCTATCCAGCTCAATTTTACTTATTTAAAATTGTTCAATCGATTGCCCGGTAACTTCTGGGCACCCTTATATGTCTACTCATTTGTGAAACTGCTCGCTTGACATTATGCCTAGTCACGGGGGAATTGATTCATGGTACACCGTTTACCCTCAAGACGCCCATTCCACCAGAAACTCATTTGTTCGCCAGCTCAAGTGGATATTCTGTTTGCTGGAGAGTCCACCTCCGCCTTGCCTTTCAAACCGTGAGTCAGCAGAAACTGGAGACGCCATGCAGGATACAATTCACAGCATGCCATGCACGCCATCTCTGCCAGAGATTACAGCCAAGATTACGATGGCCTCCCCCAACCCGTACAGATCAACTGCCTGAAATCACGCTTGGACAAATCTCAAAAGTGATAGTTTCAGCCGCATATAATGTAGTTTCGATAGCATTGAATGCACTGTCAACTGCATTAAATGAAATTCGGCGCATTAAATAAGTTCATCATTGTAATTACAGTTTACTGTATACTTTTGTCTTATTCCGTTTTACTGTAGCACCTCCCCTTTCTCTAAAAATAGGGGAGGATTTCTATTGTAAAAGAGAACAATCTTTTGAGTGCCGTCACTTTGCCAAAATAGTGAGAGAGTGAATAATGGACGTAGGCATCTAATTGGGCCAAATCACTCTAAAATATGCTCATGTCTTTCTTTTTCTTTTTCTTCCTCGCTTCTGACCTCTTCTCCTTATTTCTTTATCTCGCGTGTTCAACATTCATGACCCGAAATTACAGCTTGGGCCTAGAAACGGACCTCGTTGACTAGGATCCAAATCCGGACGTCAACAATACTAATCACACATGGAAATCCCAAAATTCAAAAAAAAAATAAAAAAATTAACAACTAATAGATAATAATCATCCGGAATATATTTTTTATGGCTACAAAATATATTTTTTATGGCTACAACTAACTTTTCTTAACGCAGTACATATACGTAACCCTGTAATCCTTCATCCTAAGAGAAAACCTTTGAAAGTATTTATTTTTATTTTCATCTTCTAGAATTAGGCAATTTCAATTCTGTTATAATATTATGTTTACAAAGAGGACAAATGATGACGTATGTACATAAAAGAAAATTTGAAGGTAGTGTATGCTAAGTCAAACTAATCTACTAATCATGAAACAATCAAATAAAATTGTTGAAGCAGAGACTACCAAACATACAAGTTTCTAGCCTCATCGATCAGTTAAAATACTGGACATTAGCATCATAAAGCAGCAATCTTGCTTACTGATTTTTTCATGGCTATATAAAACTTTAGTAAAAACAATTTTATTAGGCATTAATTGTAGAGTTTTATTCTAAATTGTGTTTCTCTAGGAAGGACTATCTGTATTGGCCAAATACAAAAGGCCTTTACTTGTACATGTAGAGATTCAACAAGATTCCCACTTACACATTAAAGATGGTAAAGTTGATGCTAGATCTTATTCAACGTATCTGAAGACAAGGCCGCCTTCATGGTAAGATCTTCATGGTGTTCATCTTTGTGATGCTAGTACATCATTAGATCTTTTGAAGTTATGTAACTTTATCTATTTCAATGTGTTAATTTTTTTTTTTTTTTTTTGGATGGTACTTTGTACTTGTGTGTTGCAATTTAATGATATTTTTGAATCATGTTTACACTCAGGAAGCAAAAAGTAATAGTGACAGCATAACTATTGAGACATGCCCCCATTATTTGGCTTTCTCAGCATAAGAGATTAAGAATGGTGACACTCGTTTTAAATGTGCTCCACCCATATGCGATGCAACAAATAAAGAAAAATTATAGGAGGCTCTAATGGTACTAATATAAAGATTTATGGGTGGCATATCATTTTTGCAGGTTGGAAAAAAACAGAACATGCATGAGATGTGTGTTCATATTAATGCTGCAAATAACAAATAACAAAACACAAGCATGAGATGTATGGTTGATCATTCATATTAATATGTGTTCATATTAATGGTGCAAATAACAAATAATAGAACACACATGAGATGTATGGCCAATCATTCACCAGCCATAAATTCATATTAATGATGCAAATAACAAATAAAAAAAGAACATGGAAAGGCATAAAACCAAATTGTTTATTAATACAATTCTATACAGGGTTATGTATGCATGAGATGTGTAACCTCTGTCCTAGGTACTAATTTGTAGCTGAAGCTGTTTACTGATTTTTTTTCATGGCTATATAAAACTTTCATATAAAATCTAGCATAGCATTAAACAAACTCATGAAACCAGCATTGATCATGATCAAATCATCAGAAGCAGCAGTACTGTGCACAACATAGAATTGATTATGGTAAAGTAAATCGAAATTGAATTGTGAAACGGAATAAAAAACATAGCAATTGAATGTAGTAGAATGATTTAATATAGAAGAGAAAAACATATAACGTACCTTCAATTCACCATTGCCTGTTTCAAGAGGAAAAAACAATAACGCATGAAAAACCTAGAAAATCCATATGAGGGTTTTTATTTATACTTAGAGTTTTAAAAATCCATTACAATCTAGGAAATTCCAATTCTAACAAAATCATTGATTTTTTTAATACATCTAAAAAGTCTAGGATTTCTTAAAAGTTTAAATTGAATATACCAAAATTTCATTAGAATCCTTACAAATTTTAATTGAATACATCCATATTCTAATGGACTTCTAAAAAGTATAGGTTGAATACACTCGGATTTTTAAAATCCTTTAAATTCCAATAAATGTCAAAGTTGAATGCACCTCCCTTAGCCATGCAATCAGCTTATCATTATTAAACATTTACATCCACTTAGAAGCTCAAATAAAATTCCACAACTC
Source organism: Dimocarpus longan (assembly GCA_022984855.1). Classification (NCBI taxonomy): domain Eukaryota; kingdom Viridiplantae; phylum Streptophyta; class Magnoliopsida; order Sapindales; family Sapindaceae; genus Dimocarpus; species Dimocarpus longan. The sequence continues at coordinate 23,195,685 of CM041017.1, forward strand.
CGGTGTTTTTAATACAATGTTATAAATACATCAAAAGTAAGTTCCCTAAATTGGTTTCAAGGACATCTACCTTTAAGTACCAACTTTGAAATAAAATAAACTAATAACTATATCATGAGCAGAGTTCCTGATTTTCTTGATCCTTTACCTACTCCGCCTGATAGCCACCAAACTCACCCTGTACATTTCCTAGAAGGGAAAAACTAAAGGAAATATGAGCTAGTGCTCAGTAGGATTTCATTCCCGATAAGGTTTAGGAAACTACTTTCTAAAATCATTATTAAAACCCTACATGATTAACTATCTTATGTCAAGTCATATTATTTTCAAAACAATGTAAATCTTGTTGGTGGCTTATAATTTCAGTAAATTATTTTGAATAAGAAAACAACGTTTGGCACACCGTGACCCTAGTAGCTATACCAAAAAATGCTCTGCGTAGTAACATCGACATAAAGTCGTATAGTACAAATAACTAGTGATAACATCATATAATAACTAGTACGATGAACTTTTATCTTATTCATTTTGAAGAAAATCTTCAATACATTTGTACTATTAAAGGGTTCACATGCAAGAATAAGTGGGCTCCCTAATAGGTACACCAATACTGCTAACTTTTTTTTTTTTTTTGGGTTAAGTGGGGAGAAGTGATTAAATTAGAAGAAAATTATGCATACTTTATATCTAAGGATAAAGGTAAGAGTTCAACTTTTGAACTCTTAAGATTAAAAGAAGTTTCTAACCACTTCCACGAAAGGGTAATGTGTCCAAATACTTATAAGTTAACATTTGATCGCCTATATAAATTTTTTGAAAGAATATAAAGAATCAGTGGAATGAAAAAAACAAAAAAACAAAACAAAACAAAAAAAAAGGGTGAAATAAGGTAACTGTTAATACTTTAAACCAAGATAAAAACAATAATTTTTAGTTGGGTGGGTACACAATATACTTCTAGCTTTTTGTGGCTGGCAATTGTTCTCTATACAAATTAGCTAGAGCCAAGTGTGATTTATGGTCACAAAGCAAAGAGAAATATTATTTTAGAAACATTGATGAGATTGATTGATTGATGTAATTCCCACTTAATAGAATATGATATTGAAAACAGAAGGTCTTAAAATTTTAAATTATTATAAATAATCCAAAATTTTTTAAAAGATAAAAATGATTCAAATTTATGACCTTAAAATATAGGACGTGAAGAACAAATCATTTTTTTTAAAATAAACTGATATTAAACACAAACGGCCTTATAAAGTGAAGGCATAGGGAAAATACCACTAGCACTGATAGAGCACCAATGAGAGACCTCTATAAAGGATATGGCTAAAGGGACAAGCTTATGAGCCATGAGATTCCACGATTGGGAAACAATCTGACAACAGATAACACCCACCTCTTTGCATAAAGCCAAAATATCATAAAGAATAAAACCCGCTTCTCCTAGGTTTTACAAACCAGAATTAACCTGGGAAGCTACTTTGACAGCATCTACCTCAAGTCTCAACAAAGGAAACTGACAGATTACAAGACTTGGCTAAGAGAAGACCTTCCCTAAGTGCCAAAATATCCCCTAAAGAACAAACCATTTTAATTATAGTTAAAATCTCATTTTAAAATATATATATGTATATCACTAAGCAACTTCTCTTTTTTTTCTCTTTTTCAAACTCAAAATTAAAGTAACTTCTTCCTAATATTCATATTACTCTAGCTCAAGACATTAATTATTCGAAAAGTTTTATAATTTTAAAAGAATTTGAGTACAATATATATTCACTTTCAAAAATTTTTATCTTCTCAATAAGCTCTCTCAAACTTTCTTTTCACCACCTTTGATTAAATTCTAGATCAGAGAGAGAAATTACACTATTTTGGATCACAAAAATACATAAATGATAAAGAAATATTATTGTATTTTCAAGTTCTATTATTCCAAAACTCTTTTATTTTTGTATAGACATTATTTTTTTTGCTGGCAAGTGTTCTAGCTATAACAAAATTATCTTCCTGTCTACTATCAGTTTTTATAGCAACTATATCTAGCTAGTAGTGTAAGCCCTCACCCAGATTTATTATTTTACAGTATTAGAAACATTCGAATTGAGTTACGGTTGAATCATAGGCCTCCTGTAGTATTATTTGAGGTTGATTATATTTTCGTATCACAAGTCGGATATCGTTTGACTGACCCTGGTACGAATACAAAGTAATTAGGAAATTCAAATCCAATTAACTTATGGTTTTGGTGTGAGTGGTGTGAGTATTACATGGAATGAGCTTGAATAAAAGTCAAAGCCCATGTCACTAGAATTGCACCAATGAATGGAGGACAAATTAAAACTTAAATATGAATTATCATAAATTAGTTGTCATGCAATAATGACTAAATGATTAGTTTCAATTCATGGGTTACTAAAATACCCTTTTATGGAAAATTCCATGAGTTGAGTGAATGGAAATTTTGTGGTAGTATAAAGGGCATTTTAGTCTCATGTAAGTAGCAATAAATGCATATAAGCGATAACCACTTAAACAATACAATATTGATCGGTCAAACAAAGAAAACTCAACAAAGTAAGAGGAAACCAAAGAGAAGTTCACGGCAATCAACAAAAAGAGGACATCATGGTCATTTTTGCAAAAGTCATATATATAATGGACACTTAGCAAAATTCTTATAAAACAAGACACAAATGCCGTGAGAAAGATTGAGAGAGTGGGAGAGATAGTGACGACAAGGAAGAGTGGAGAAGGAGAAGTGAAACCAAGCTTTCCTAAGGTCATTTTGAAGCTTCCAAATCCAACTTTGAACAAATCCAAGAGAGGATAGGAAATCCCAAGCAACAACAAGTTGAGATATTATCACTTTGTTTAAGTTAATGATAGTTGGGAATTTTATGGATATGTTGTAGTGATTAGTTTTTGATGTGTTTAGATGAATGTTGTATTTTAAAGCAAGTGTAGAATCATAATCAAGGTAAAGGGTAACTTAGATGGTAGGAAATCATGCATGATATTAGAGTTAGGGTATATGGAGAAACCCTAGAGATTGCTTGAATTTTATTGAGAGTGAGTTAAGTGATGGATGATATGTTTGATAAAATGCTTGAGAGATTTTTTAAACAAAAATCATACAAAATGAAAGTAGTTGACAAATGGGTGAATATGTGTGAGTCGCGGCCTCAAGAAGGGGGTCTGTGATCTCATCGAATTGGATACTTATGACCTTGAATTGATATATATTTGATGTCTTAAAAATCTCTAGATAAGTTAGAATTGAAAAAGGATAACATAGAGCCAAGTTGGGACTCACGAGCTAGATGAAAGGCTGACATTGACCTGACCTATTCTAGCTTATCTGGGGTTGTTCTATACCTCAAATGATGTCTAGGAGTCATAGAAAATCATAGGTTTTGGAACTGATCGAATCTGATAAAAATTGCGCAAGTTATGCGAAAAATAGTGCCAATTTTTGCAATCCCGAGCTCAAACCATGGGCTGGAGATAACCTAGGCAAAACTGACCTATATGAGGATGTTCTACACCTCAAATGATGCCTAGGAGTCATAGAAAACCATAGGTTTTGGAACGGATTGATTCCGCTAAAAATTGCGTAAGTTATGCGCAAAATAGTGCTGTTGGAGAGTCAATAGGTGAACTAGTTATGCAAATGTAATTTGTATTGCATGGAATGACTTTAGTTGATTATAATTAGGTAAAAGGATCTTAGATACGAAAGAAAAACCATCGCCACTCGTTCGGTGCGAAAAGGGAATCGAAAAGTGCCCAAAACAGGGCGTTTTTCCTAGATTTGACAAAGTAAACGATAGATTTTTTTGACAAAACTTGACGGGTGACTTAGTTATGTGATAAGGAGATGCTAGAAAAAGGAACGGATGTGAAACGAGCGCCGGTTCTAAATCTGTTTTTCTTGGTCAAACGGATCATTAAAAAGTTGACTTTTTGTTTTAAACCTCCGGAGACCAAACAAACCATATGGGGATGATCCTAGGGGTCTAAAAGTAAGACATTTACAAAGAAATAGGAAGTAGAGAGCCTCGGTTAAATTAAATTCGAGTTAGGAAAGTTATAGTGTAAAGAGTTGTTAATAGAGAAAAGTGTATTAGAAATATTATTTTAAGTTTTGAATTATGTGATTAAGCAAATAATGATAAGAAATTGACACGTAGGAGACAAGCAGAAGAGCGAGACACGAGAGGCTCATTGAGACGATCAAATCCCTATTACTCGGATTGAGGTAAGTATACTTTACTTACTTTATTTTAATTTCCAATTTTATCGTAATGTATTTTGTTATTTTGAAATGTTTAAAGTAAAGTTGAGTTAAAAACCATGTGTATACCGTAGCATTAGAGTTTTGGCACTACGCGGCGACGTAGAAAATTCTGCTTGTAGTTGTCGAGATTTATAGTTATTTGCAATAGGCTACGATGTAGAAAATTCCGTACCTAGTTGTGAGTGATAGTGAGAAGTTGCACTATAATACACGATGTAGAAAATTCCGTGTTGTAAATGCCCATAGTTGAGATTATTTTACCCTACGTCGCGAAGTAGTAAATTCTGCACGTAGGGGTCGAGATGTTATAGTAGCCTCACGTTAACGTTAGTAGAAAAATCGTTACGTGATGATTAGAGTACCCTAAATATACACATGGTCTTTTTATAAGAAATTATTTTAAAATTGAAACTTTCAACATCTATATAAGTAGAGTACCACTATATAATATTATTATTATATGACGAACTAACCTTTCATTTGTATTGTATAGCTCGCTCATTTCATCAGGTGTGGTTATAAATCACCTCGTGGCTTAAAGATCGTCATTTAAATTATAGGTGGAGGTTGCCTAAATATATCATCGAAAGAATTAAATAATTATGTAAATAAATCATGAATATGGAAGCAATTGTATATTTATGTTTTTGGGATATGTATATAATGGAAACACTCACACACGATATATATATATCTGTTATGTATATGTTAACACTTATGTGTGTTATGAAATTCATTTTGAAAATGCATATTATGGCATGTGTATTGTGAAATTGAAAAGAAAATATTGTAGAAATTACATGTTTGTGGAATACAAGAAGTTGGGAGGTGATCAAGGATAGTTCAAAGTGTATTTTTATGCAGATCAAATTTTGAAAATGTTCAAATTACGGCCGTTGTGCTGTCAAAATTTTTATAAAAATTGTTTTAAGGAAACGCTAAAAATTTCCACCAATCCTAACTATTTTTAAAAAGTAAAGAGGTTTTAAAGTTAAAATGAGTAAACCGGCAAAGTATCATAAGGGTTCGCTTCTTGGATTTCCTAAATCAGACGAGTCAGGTTCTTGGAAGTTCGTTGAAGTGCCCGGCAGGATCCTCCAGACAAGAGCTTAGAAAATGTCTGGTTCGGGTCCTGTCAAGTTGGTATCAGAGCCCGATTCTCGTTAAGTTGAAATAAAGTTTTAAGAGAAGTTTTAACGATTTTCGCATCAAACGTGCATTAGTGATGCATGAATTATGCATAAAGAGTGAAATAGTTATATGCATTCATGTTTTTCAAGATTATATGAGTTATGTTGTTATTGTTGTACATCAATAAGTATAAGTCATTATATGCATGAGACATGAGCTAGCTTATGCAGTTATATATGAGATATAGAGATTGAAGAAGACAATTGCATGAGTATAGAGTTATTTCATGCATTATAAACGTTCTAACTTGACTTTATGATCATTCCAATTATAGACATGCAGCGTAGAGGTCGCCCCAGAACAAGAAGGGCAGCTGCACAAGTACCCACCCCTGAAGATGGACATGTTGATGAGTCAGTCAATGCGTCGGCTAGTTCTTCACATTCAGAGCCTTCCCAGCCTGAGAGACCAGAGCAGGCACAAGCATAGGTAAATATAAAGCAGATGGCAGAGAGGATGGCACAGGCTTTTGCTGCGGCACTCCATCCGCCACCACCGCAGTAGCCCTATGAAACAGGGGTATCCATTAAGCGGGCTCGAAAATTAGGTGCAAAGCATTATGATGCCACAGGTGATCCAGAGCGTGCAATATCTTGGCTAGACACTAATAAAGTATTCCAGATTATGGGATGTACCGAGGAACAGATGGTCTCTTACTCAGCCTTTCTGCTTAAAGATTGCGCCAAGGACTGGTGGAAGGCGCATCAGAGAGCACATTCGAATGGAATTTCTTGGGCAAACTTTAAGACAGAATTTCCAAGAGCTACAAGAATACAAAAATAGAAGAATTTTTCAGTCTGAAGCAAGGGAACTCCTCAGTGCCAGAGTATGAAAAGAAATTTTCCGAGTTGATCCGCTTGGTCCTTTTTATTGCAGAAAATAAAGAACAGAAGATCAACAAGTTCCTAGCCGGCTTTAACCCTGTAGTTAGGACCATTGTATCATCCTCAGTACATACGCGGTATGGACAGCTGGTGGAGGCAGCCACCCGAGTATAACAGAGTGCAGGAACCGTTCCCAAGCCGAAGCCACTATTCAGTCAGAAGCACAGTTGGAGCGGTAGTTAACAAGGGGGACCGAGTAAGGTGGGCAAACAAGATCAGAAGTCCACATGGTCTGAGAGTCGTAAACAGAGCCAGAGGTCCCAGACCAGCCAAAGTTCAGTCCAATCATCGGGGGGATCCAAGAGGAGAATGAGCTGGACAGGCAGACCTACCTGTAGCAAGTGCGGCTGAATGCATCCGGACGAGTGCCTTATGGGCCGTACGGGATGTTTCAGATGCGACCAAGAGGGCCATTTTATGCTAGACTGCCCTAGTGTAGCTGCCTCGAGCCCAGCAAAGGCCAGATCAACAGTACAGGGACAACCTACTGGGAGCCGTGGACCCGATCGGAGAGGCCCCCAAACCGGAGGAGCTACTAGTGCAGGACAGCCCAGTAGCCGATCAGGTAAAGGCGTGCCACCCAGAGGACAGCCTGGCAGACCTCACATTCAGGCCGCTAAAGTATATACAGTGACCCAGCAGGCGGCAGATGCGACACCAGATGTGGTCACATGTATCATTTCTCTATTCGATACTGATGCTCATATACTGGTGGACCCAGGGGCCACCCATTCTTTTATTGCACGAGAGTTTATAGATAGAGTCGGGATAGAGTTAAGACCGACCGAGTGTAGCTTGGTAGTGTCACTTCCCACCGGTGATTCGCTTATTACAGATAAAGTTTACATGGGAAATAAAGTGACTATAGCAAGTCATGAGTTCGAGGCTGATTTGATAGTGCTCGATATTCATGATTTTGACATTATTTTGGGCATGGATTGGCTATCCAAACATCGTGCCACCGTAGATTGTTACAGGAAAGAGGTTCAGTTTAACAAGTGTGGGGAACCAAATGTAATCTTTTGTGGAGAGAGGAAAATACTCTCTACAAGTTTGGTAAGTGTGATTCAAGCCAACAAAATGCTCCGTAAAACATGCCAGGGGTACTTGGTTTATGCCATTAAAGCTGGCAGTGTTGAGTTGCAATTGATGAAAGTTCCTGTGGTTAATGAGTTCCCTGATGTATTTCCTGAAGACCTACCAGGGTTACCACCAGATAGGGATATTGAGTTCGAGATTGAGCTAGCACCTGGTACAGAACCCATTTCTATAGCGTCGTATCGGATGGCGCCAGCGGAGTTAAAAGAGTTAAAGGTGCAGATGGAAGAACTATTGAGCAAAGGCTTCATTAAGATGAGTACATCATCGTGGGGAGCTCCGGTGTTGTTTGTTAAGAAGAAGGATGGAAGCCTTCGGTTATGTATTGATTACAGGCAGCTTAATAAGGTTACGATCAGAAATCAGTATTCGCTGCCACGGATAGACGATCTATTTGATCAACACCAAGGAGCCAAGGTATTCTCAAAGATTGATCTACGGTTGGGATATCATCAGCTGAAGGTACGAAGAGAAGATGTTCCTAAGACGGCCTTTAGGACTAGATATGGGCACTACGAGTTCTTGGTTATGCCATTTGGCCTGACTAATGCCCCAGCTGCTTTTATAGATCTGATGAATAGAGACTTCCGATCCTACCTGGACAAGTTTGTGATAGTCTTCATAGACAACATCCTAGTGTATTCGGGTAGTCGAGAGGAGCATACTGAGCACTTGAAGATTGTACTACAGACGCTGAGAGAGCATCAGCTTTACGCAAAGTTTAGCAAGTGTCAGTTCTGGCTAGATCAAGTGGCATTTCTAGGACACGTGGTATCAACAGATGGAATATCCATAGATCCTCAAAAGATAGAAGTCGTAGTGAACTGGAAGCCACCCACGAATGTGACAGAAGTGAGAAGCTTCTTGGGTTTAGCAGGATACTATAGAAAGTTCGTGGAAGGGTTCTCTAAGATTGCTACTCCACTGACCAGATTGATAAGGAAAGAAGAGAAGTTTGTCTGGTCAGACGAGTGCCAGAACAGCTTCGATGAATTGAAGAAGAGATTGACTTCAGCACCAGTGCTTACATTGCTATCGGGGAGTGATGGGTTTATGGTGTACTGCGATGCCTCCAGACAGGGTTTAGGTTGTGTGTTGATGTAGCATGACAAAGTAATAGCTTATGCTTCGAGACAGTTGAAGAAACATGAAGTCAATTATCCAACACATGACTTAGAACTAGCTGCAGTAGTGTTTGCCCTACGTATATGGCAACATCACCTTTATGGAGTACCCTGTAGGATTTTCACTGATCATAAGAGCTTACAGTACTTGTTCAGTCAAACGGAGTTGAATATGAGACAGAGACGATAGGTTGAACTCATAAAAGACTATGATTACACCATTGAGTATCACCCGAGTAAAGCTAATATGGTAGCAGATGCACTGAGTAGGAAGCCTACTAGTTCCCTAGCTCAGTTTAAAATGGAATACTTACCCATGCTGATCGAGTTGAGGGCGATGGGTGTTTGCTTAGAGACGACGGATACAACTGCCTTATTAGCAGCTTTTTATGTCCGTCCAGTGTTCGTCGATAGAATTCGGGCTTTACAGCTTCAAGAACCTTACTTGATGAAGCTTAGGCATTCTTCGCGTTGAGAAATGATGGGGCACTAATTCTGGGGCAACGATTATGTGTGCCAGAGGTAGCAGAATTGAAGAAAGAAATCATGGATGAGGCTCATTCATCCACCTATGCCATGCATCCAGGGAGTACCAAAATGTATCGGACTCTGAGAGACCACTACTGGTGGAGAGAAATGAAGAAAGAGATAGCAGAGTTCGTATCAAAGTGTTTAACCTGCTAGCAGATCAAAGTAGAGCACTAAAAACTCGCAGGTTTGTTGCAGCCTTTGTCAATTCCGAAATGGAAATGGGAAAGGATTACGATGGACTTTGTGGTTGGACTACCATGGACTTAAAGTGGATATGATGCCATATGGGTAATAGTTGACAGATTGACAAAGTCCGCTCACTTTATAGCCATCAAGAACACTTATTCTTTGGAAAGATTAACACAGTTATATGTGGATGAGATAGTGAGATTACATGGCATACCAGTGTCCATTGTATCAGATAGGGATCCTCGATTCACTTCGAGGTTTTGGCCAAAGCTCCAAGAAGCCATGGGTACTAGATTGAATTTCAGTGTGGCCTTTCACCCTCAAACTGATGGCCAATCAGAGAGAACTATCCAGACTCTCGAGAACATGTTGAGAGCATGCATAATGGAGTTTAGAGGGAGCTAGGATAATCACCTACCTTTGATAGAATTCGCCTACAACAACAGCTACCATTCTAGCATCGGCATGGCACCATACGAGGCGTTGTATGGCAGAAAGTGTAAAACCCCTGTTTGTTGGGATGAAGTAGGTGAAAGAAAGTTGATTGGTCTAGAGATTGTCCAAGCTACAACCGAGAAGATCAATGTGATTAGAGAACGATTGAAGATAGCAAGCAACTGACAGAAGAGCTACGCCGACAATCAAATGAGAGATTTAGAGTTTGAAGTGGTGATAGATTATTCCTGCGTATCTCGCCTTGGAAGGGTGTTTTGAGATTCGGAAAGTTAAGTCCACGATACATTGGGTCGTACGACATTGTAACAAGAGTGGGTGAAGTAGCCTACCGATTGAAGTTGCCACCAGAGCTCGCGAACATTCATGATGTGTTTCACGTCTCTATACTTTGCAAGTATGTAGCTAATCCATCGCATACCCTAAAGGAACAGCCAGTACAACTCAAGGAAAACTTGACCTACGAAGAGCAGCCTATAGAGATCTTAGATCGTAGAGATCAAGTATTACGTAGCAAAGTGATTTCGCTAGTGAAGGTTTTATGGCGAAATCACGAATCAGAAGAAGCTACGTGGGAGCTTGAGGAACAAATGCGGAGACAGTACCCTCATCTTTTTGATTTAGGTATGTTATTTAAATTTCGAGGACGAAATTTATTTTAAGGAGGGAAGAAATTGTAAGCCCTCACCCAAATTTATTATTTTACAGCATTAGAAACCTTCGAATTGAGTTACGGTCGAATCATAGGCCTCCTGTAGTTATTTGAGGTTGATTATATTTTCGTATCGCAAGTCGGATATCGTTTGACTGACCCCGGTACGAATACAAAGTGATTAAGAAATTCAAACCCAATTAACTTATGGATTTGGTGTGAGTGGTGTGAGTATTACATGGAATGAGCTTGAATAAAAGTCAAAGCCCATGTCACTAGAATTGCACCAATTAATGGATGACAAATTAAAACTTAAATATGAATTATCATAAATTAGTTGTCATGCAATAATGACTAAATGATTAGTTTCAATTCATGGGTTACTAAAATGCCCTTTTATGGAAAATTTCATGAGTTGAGTGAGTGGAAATTTTGTGGTAGTATAAAGGGCATTTTAGTCTCATGTAAGTAGCAATAAATGCATATAAGTGATGACCACTTAAACAACACAATATTGATCGGTCAAACAAAGAAAACTCAACAAAGTAAGAGGAAACCAAAGAGAAGTTCATGGCAATCAACAAAAAGAGGACACCATGGTCATTTTTGCAAAAGTCATATATATATATAATGGACACTTAGCAAAATTCTTATAAAACAAGACACAAATGCCGTGAGAAAGATTGAGAGAGTGGGAGAGATAGTGACGGCAAGGAAGAGTGGAGAAGGAGAAGTGAAACCAAGCTTTCCTAAGGTCATTTTGAAGCTTCCAAATCCAACTTTGAACAAATCCAAGATAGGATAGGAAATCCCAAGCAACAACAAGGTGAGATATTATCAATTTGTTTAAGTTAATGATAGTTGGGAATTTTATGGATATGTTGTAGTGATTAGTTTTTTATGTGTTTAAATGAAGGTTGTATTTTAAAGCAAGTGTAGAATCTTAATCAAGGAAAAGGGTAACTTAGATGGTAGGAAATTATGCATGAAATTAGAGTTAGGGTTTATGGAGAAACCCTAGAGATTGCTTGAAGATTGTTGAGAGTGAGTTAAGTGATGGATGATATGTTTGATAAAATGCTTGAGAGATTTTTTAAACAAAAATCATACAAAATGAAAGTAGTTGACGAATGGGTGAATATGTGTGAGTCATGGCCTCATGAAGGGGGTATGTGATTTCATCGAATTGGATGCTTATGACCTTGAATTGATATATATTTGATGTCTTAAAAATCTCTAGATAAGTTAGAATTGAAAAAGGATAACATAGAGCCAAGTTGGGACTCACTAGCTAGATGAAGGGCTGACATTGACCTGACCTATTCTAGCTTATCTAGGGTTGTTCTATACCTCAAATGATGTCTAGAAGTCATAGAAAACCATAGGTTTTGGAACCGATCGAATCCGATAAAAATTATGCAAGTTATGCCAAAAATAGTGCCAATTTTTGCAATCCCGAGCTCAAACCATGGGTTGGAGATAACCTGGGCAAAACTGACATATATGAGGATTTTCTACACCTCAAATGATGCCTAAAAGTCATAGAAAATCATAGGTTTTGGAACGGATTGATTCCGATAAAAATTGCGCAAAATAGTGCTGTTGAAATGTCGATAGGTGAACTAGCTATGCAAATGTAATTTGTATTGCATGGAATGACTTTAGTTGATTATAATTAGGTAAAAAGAGCTTAGATACGAAAGAAAAACCATCATCGCTCGTTCGGTGTGAAAAAGGCATCGAAAAGTGCCCAAAATAGGGCGTTTTTTCTAGATTTGACATAGTAAACGATAGATTTTTTCGACAAGACTTGACGGGTGACTTAGTTATGTGATAAGGAGATGCTAGAAAAAGGAACGGACGCGAAACGAGCGCCGTTTTTAAATCTGTTTTTCTTGGTCAAACGGAACATTAAAAAGTTGACTTTTTGTTTTAAACCTCCGGAAACCAAACAAACCATATGGGGATGATCCTAGGGGTCTAAAAGTAAGACTTTTACAAAGAAATAGGAAGTAGAGAGCCTCGGTTGAATTAAATTCGAGTTAGAAAAGTTATAGTGTAAAGAGTTGTTAATAGATAAAAGTGTATTAGAAATGTTATTTTAAGTTTTGAATTATGTGATTAAGCAAGTAATGATAAAAAATTGACATGTAGGAGACGAGCAGGCGAGCGAAACACGAGAGGCTCATTGAGATGATCAAATCCCTATTACTCGGATTAAGGTAAGTATACTTTACTTACTTTATTTTAATTTCCAATTATATCGTAATGTATTTTGTTATTTTCAAACGTTTAAAGTAAAGTTGAGTTAAAAACCATGTGTATATCGTAGCATTAGAGTTTGGCACTACGCGGCGAAGTAGAAAATTCCGCTCGTAGTTGTTGAGATTTATAGTTACTTGCAATAGGTTACGATGTAGAAAATTTCGTACCTAGTTGTGAGTGATAGTGATAAGTTGCACTATAATACACAATGTAGAAAATTTTGTGTTGTAGAGACCCATAGTTGAGATCATTTTACCCTACATCGTGATGTAGTAAATTCCACACGTAGGGGTCGAGATGTTATAGTAGCCTCACATTAACGTTAGTAGAAAAATCGTTACTTGATGCTTAGAGTACCCTAAGTATACACATGGTCTTTTTATAAGAAATGATTTTAAAATTGAAACTTTCAACATATATATAAGTAGAGTTCCACTATATAATATTATTATTATATGACGAACTAACCTTTCATTTGTATTGTATAGCTCACTTATTTCATCAGGTGTGGTTATAAATCATCTCATGGCTTAAAGATCATCATTTAAATTATAGGTAGGCGTTGCCTAAATATATCATCGAAAGAATTAAATAATTATGTAAATAAATCATGAATATGGAAGCAATTGTATATTTATGTTTTTGGGATATGTATATAATGGAAACACTCACACACGATATATATATATCTGTTATGTATATGTTAACACTTATGTGTGTTATGGAATTCATTTTGAAAATGCATATTGTGGCATGTGTATTGTGAAATTGAAAAGAAACATGTTGTGGAAATTACATGTTTGTGGAATACAAGAAGTTGGGAGGTGATCAAGGATAGTTCGAAGTGTATTTTTATGCAGGTCAAATTTTGAAAATGTTCAAATTACAGCCGTTGTACTGCAAAATTTTTATAAAAATTGTTTTGAGGAAACGCGAAAAATTTCCACCAATCCCAACTATTTTTAAAAAGTAAAGAAGTTTTAAAGTTAAAATGAGTAAACTGATAAAGTATCCTAAGGGTTCGCTTCTTGGATTTTCTTAATCAGACGAGTCAGGTTCGGGAAATCCGTTGAAGTGCCCGGCAGGATCCTCCAGACAAGAGCTTAGAAAAAGTCTGGTTCGGGTCCTGTCAAGTAGAAAATATGAACCATCATATACAAAACATAAAAGAGAATAATGGATAAATTAGCTAGTTCAACCACATAAAGAAAAACACATGATAAATTTATTCTTAATTTGTAAGTTGTAAATGAAAAAAAGAAAAAAAAATTGTTTAGGAAACTCAAACTCGAACACTTAGTTAACAATGTTGTTTTGTCTCAAGAGCAGAATATCATTTCTGTAAAAAAAGATTAATTTAAAAATTATTATTTTTAATATTAGATAGATACGAAATCCTTAAGTTCATGCTTTTCCTCTAATACCCCAAATAACTTTGAATCGTCTCCATTTCTTTATAGAGATGACAACTTATATCAAATTGTAAGGATTTCTTAATTCTTACGATAATTGAACAAGAAATATGACCTGGATAAAACTATCATACCAACCAAAAAGCTTGCAGAAAATTCAGTGTCATTTGTATTAGTTAGTGCATATGCTCTTCTTAGGATGGCAAAAAGCATAGTATAAACAGAAAAAGCAAAACTAAGGAAAAAAAAAAATAATAATAATAACAATATTTGGCCGACAGGCTACACAGTTATCAGAAGATGGAATTTTCTTGTAATTTGATAACTAATCTTTTAATATGATAAATTCCTTATCTCAATGTAGTAGATGAATTAACCGAAATATTTGACTATTAATACGTCGCACAGACTTTAAACTCTCAAGTTTTTTTTTTTTTTTTTTTTTTTTTTTTTGAGAATATAAATTCTCAAGGTCTTGACTCTGGCGATGTGAGCATATAAATATTATAATTAATTGTCTCATCAATCAAGTAGGCATTATCAAATTTGAATCTGTCATGAAGCTGGCTGATTTCGTCACCACTGAGATAAGAACGAGTGAGGTCATTGTATGAGCCAATAGACACAAACACGGTGGCTTTTCTTCGCGATTATGTTGTATTATAGTTGTAGGAATAGTTATTAAAATCTAATCCAAATATTTGGTCAAAACAAATTAATTATTAATTATCCCATCCAGTAGGCTAACCTAATTTGTACGCAAATGGAAAAGCCAGACGTTTCATCAGCAGTGTGACATAAGAATAAGTGAGATCATTATGTGAGGTAATAGATAAGATCATATTTATTTGCATTCATGCTAATATATGTTATCTCTATTATTCTATAGTTATAGAAATAATTATTAGTTTTTGGGAATTCATCTAATAAATTATGAATAAAGATTAAAAAAAATTGTACAATCTCCTAGCATACGTAAATACACATATTCTCATTTACTAAGATCTTGAAGGTTCAGTTCTTATAAAATACATTTTATAAGCCTATGCGGGTGTTTTTTCAATTATTTATTGTAAGAAAAAATATATATATCTCGATTGTAAAAGTAAATATTCAAACTATATAAATAATTAATTTTGATGTGTCTTATTGGACTTATGATTTATTTAGTATTAGTATTTGAAAAAATGAAAAATAAAATAAATAACAAAGATTAAAAAATTAACAACTTATCTCTTGTAGGTATTTATTAATTATATAGATTTTATATGGTTGTTAAACCCATTTGAATAATGCAAATCATTCTTTAAACATCTTTTAATTTAATAGACATTAATTTTTACAAATGCATGGTTGTTAGTGAGTTCGGGGAAGTTGTCATCGTTGCTATAATTTGACATTCAAATCTGTAGACGAAGAAGTACAACATCGTTACTATTGTCTTTTATGGTGTAAAATGTTTGGATAGAAAGGTGAGTGAAATTTTCATTTTAGTTTTTAAGGTTTTGAAAAATACCAGATATTCAAAACTCTTTTAGAAACAACTATTTTCATTTATAATTTTTTCATCTATAAGCTCAAACCATCAGTTAACTGACAATCAATCAATAGTGACTTTATTAACTGACAGTCAACAATGACTTTAGATGAGTTTAAGCAATTTAAATTATAATTTAACTACTTAAATTCATGGATATTTTAGGTAATTTAACTTGTAAATTTATTGTTTTATTATCATAATTCGATAATTTATGTATTACTGACAACCATCAAATGCAAAAATATTTTTTAACGCATTCTGTTAATATTGTTTGGATCTTTTTGAATTATTTTGAAAAAGTTAGGAATAAAAATGATAGGCCCCGTTCACCTTATCTTAGTACGTCCGGTGACCCGTCCGGCGACCCCACGGAGGATCTCCAGAGGATATCTGATCCAACTAGAAGGTTCCCGTGAAGTTAAGCCTTTTTCCTAATAACTTGAAATATAACTATACAAATAGTTTTGGTAACCTAGGATTTATATAAAAGCGGAAGTTTAAATATATTTTCATGCATTTAAAACTTTATAATAAGATTCAAATCGAGTAATTAAAACAAAAGGCATCGAAGTAGAATTCAAAACAGTTTAGAATTCACATATAGATAGGTTTACAACTTTTTCAAAATATAGTTGTTATGGAGGAAATATTGCGATCAGAATAGTCCAGCCCATTTGGATCCACAGTACGGGCCCAGACACCCAAGTATCCGTCCTCATCTCGGCCCATTCTCCTAAAAGTGGAGCCCATTAGTGGACGTATGCCGTGGTCGAGGACCGCTACCGCTCAGCCGGATCGCAGGATCTCGCTGTATACCTCCTATTCCACGAGACCTTTTATGACCGCTATATTTCCTATCACTCAAATCGCCATGATTCCCCCAGAATTCTGCTTACTAAAGTGAACCACCGGATCTCGTCGCCGATCGCCGATTTCCATCCTTCAGGTTTGTCCGCCAGAATATCCGCGTTCATAACAGTTATATCAGATCGCTGAATTTCCGCCACGACCGACAGGCTGTCTGACCGATATTTCCAGTCCGATTAAGGTACCCAACAAACCACCCTCGCCCACAGTTATCCGTCTGAACTGATCGCTATTTTTTGAGCGTGGCCGTATTCCGACTCCTTCACTCATGATGTTATCCGCCTTAATGCCGTGGCTGGCTGTGGGCGTGCCGGTCCAGAATCCATTCCGCCAGCCTTCCAGCCTGTTGGAGAAGTCCGTCTCCTTCTCAAGTTTAGAAGTCTCAGGTCAACAGGAGTCAACAGCGCCATGCAGAGTACAGTTCCAAGGCTTGCCATGCACGCTACCTCTACCAGAAGTTAGAATCCCAACATCGACAACCCATCATTGCGTATCCGACCCGGTCAACAAAGATCTTCTGTGGACAGACCTCGGATGCGACGGATTCGGCCGCATTTAATGTGTTTTCGGCCGCATTTAATGTACTGTCAGTCATTTTAATTGGGTTTTCGGCGCATTAAATACTGCCTGTCAGTGTAACTGTAGTTAACTGTTTACCTTTATCTTATTATGTTTACTGTAGCATGTCCCCTTCCTCTATAAAAGGGGACGATTTTCACTGTAAAATGGATGGAAAAATCTGAGTGTCGTTACTCTGCCCAAATAGTGAGAGAGTGAACAGTGGATGTAGGCATCTTTTTGGGCCGAACCACTCTAAAAATCTTCTGTGTCATTTCCTCCTCGCCTCTAACTTCTTCACTTCATTCCCATCACATTGCATGCAACCAGTAGACCGAACGAAACTGTAAGCTTGGGCCCTGAAACAACCTCGTTGACTAAAGGAACCTTTTTCCTGACGTTAACATTTTTGGCGCTAGAAGGAGGGGCTCATCTTCGGTTTCGTTACCTTTTCACCCATTAACTTTCACAGCTTGTCCTTCATTCGCCATGGTTAGAGGGAGGATTCCAAGAGATTTCAATGCAACGGACAATCGACAGCAGATTTCAGACCATCAGCAAGCTATGTCTACCGGGGGAGTATCCAATGCTGGTGTAGGGACGTCCAATGTGCCCTTTACAGGAAACGCTCAAGGTATACCCCTTCCCCCTAATTGCCAACCCACGTGTAATGCTGCAGGAGAAGATGTAATGCAGGCGATGCGACGACGACAGGAGAGGTTGGAGAATACCGTCACGGAGTTTATGGGCGAGGTCAGAGCTATGTTCCGGACTCAAGCTCACCCTCCCCAAGCTCCCCGCCAGGCTGTTCCAAAAAGAAATGTTCCCCGTAGGAGGCGTGTGGAAGACCTGAATGTGGATAGAAAGGGTGCTAGAGAGTTTGAACGAGAAGGGTCTGTCCATTCCTCCAGTGTGCATTCTAGTGCCCGACTTCCACTAGCCCATGGTGGACGTCGACTGCAACAAGGTGACCGCAATCATGACCAAGTCCCAGCCCATGTAGGTAGAGCAGGGCCAGGACCTGATACAGAGAGACAGGGTGATAGAAACAACCGATCCCCGAGCAGGAGGGATGGACATTTCGCTGTTGGGACAACAGAAACGCGAAATACACTGGTAGCGGAACTCCTCCAAAGGGTCCGGCAACTGGAAGCGCGACCTGCAGTACAGGAGCCGAGGGGACAAACCGGGGAAAGGACCCCATTCGCTGTGGAAATCGAGATAGAGCCGCTCCCTCCAAGGTTCAAAGTCCCTAACATCCCTCAGTACAAAGGAAATTCTGACCCTTATGACCATCTGGACGCCTTCAACATTCAAATGGACCTCCAGACAACAAACCCGCTTGTGAAGTGTAGAGTGTTCCCAGCGACTCTTGGGGACATTCCGCGGACATGGTTCAGGAGCCTCCCCCCACGCAGCATCAACAACTGGGAGGAGTGCCAACAGAAATTCTTGAACCAGTATAAAGCACTGAAGAGGCGTCTCGCACCACCCTGCCACCTTTCTACCATCTGTCAGCGCCCAGGTGAGCCTCTGAAAGAATATATCAACAGGTTCAAGCGTGAGGTGACAAATGTGGAGAATCTTACAGATGAAGGGGTTCTGTCGGCCATCTCGTCCGGTCTAAGGAAGGATGGCAAATTGTACGAGAGTATATACAGGTCTCCTGTCAAGGATCTGGGAGAATTTTATGATAGGGCTGAGAAGGAAATCCGGTGGGAAGGAGTGACGAATCCTAGGAGGACCAATACTCAAAGGGATGAGGCCAGTACTTCTAATCATGGTAGAAAAAGGAACGGAGGGGGGAATAACCTTGGAGGGTGAAGAGAAAACCAGCAGGTTGCCAAAAAAGCTAGAGACTGGCGGAGACCAGACAGTGGTCGGGGGCCGGAGCGGCCACGATATCGAAATCGTTACAATACCTACAACGCCCTATCGGATACCCAAGACCGGATATATGCGACCGAGAAGAACAGAGAAAATTTCGGTCGGCCAGCTCCCCTTCAAGGTCCGGAAGGGCGAAGAGACAGAAACAAGTTCTGCGCCTACCACAACGACAACGGGCACAATACTTCCGACTGCTGGGCACTTAAAGATGCCATCGAGGAGCTAATCAGAAATGGTCAACTGAAGGATTATGTCGTGAGACCCCCGAGGCGACCATCTCAGCAGCAACATCCCCGCCCGTGTTCAGAAGATCCCCCAGCTCAGAACCAGCCAAGGCCGAATTCCACCCAAGGGCCTTCCGTCATAACTATCCATACAATCCATGGGGGACCCTCACGAGCAGGGGAATCTAACCACTCTCAGGAAAGGTTTGTACGGGAAGCGAGGCGTGTTCAGCCTGGGAAGCAGGGAGAATCAGTGAAGCCCGCCAAGAAAGCAAAGAAGTTGGTGGAGGACATTGTGTTTCCTGATGAGGACGCGCGGGATGTCCGTCTCCCTCATAATGATGCTTTAGTAATCAGGGCGCGTATCGGCAACTCGATGGTGAAGAGGATCATGATAGATACTGGTAGCTCCGTGAATGTTATCTATAAAGGCTGTTATGATCAGATGGGAATCGGTGACGATCAGCTGGAACCGTCCCCTGAGCCCCTCTACTGATTCACTGGAGATTCGGTCATTCCTGTTGGACAAATCAGACTGCCCTTGACTCTCGGTGACGAAACTAAGTAGTCCACGGTACTGGCGGACTTCCTCATCATCAACTCTCCATCAGCATACAACGTAGTAATGGGAAGGCCTGCGATGAACGACCTCGATATGGTTGTCTCCACCAAAGCTCTCACGGTAAAGTTCCCGACTCCCAATGGCGTAGGATGTGTGCAGGGTGAACAATCCATGGCTCGTCGCTGTTATGTAGATGCGATCAGAAAGGGTGTCTAGGGGAAGAAGGCAGAGATAGTCCCGGAGCGAGAATTACAGGCAATCATTTCATCGGGGGTCAGTCGTGACCTAGACCCCAGGGAGTTTGACACATACCCAAGTTCCAGTCCTGTGGAAGAACTCGAGGACGTTCCAGTCGTTCAAACGGATACGTCGAGGTGTCTGAAGCTGGGGAAAAGTCTTATCTCTGAGGTAAGGTCTCAATTAATCAACTGCCTCAAGGAAAATGCAGATGTGTTCGCCTGGAATCACGAAGATATGGTGGGGATCGACCCAAAGGTGATAACACATAAGCTGAACGTCAACCTCCGCCATCGACCAGTCTGCCAGAAGAGAAGACCAATGAACCAGGAGCGCAGTGAAGCTCTGAAGGAGGAGGTGGACAAGCTTCTGGCCAATGATTTTATCCGCGAAGTTCGATATCCAGAATGGGTGGCAAACCCCGTGCTGGTGAAGAAGAAGAATGGGAAATGGAGAACCTGCATAGACTTCACAGACCTGAACAAAGCTTGCCCAAAAGATAGTTTCCCCTTGCCCAGAATCGATCAGCTGGTAGACGCAACAGCGGGACATGAACTCCTGAGCTTCATGGACGCTTACTCGGGATACAATCAAATCCCCATGGACCCAAAAGACGAGGAGTGCACATCATTCACCATTGACCGGGGGCTCTACTGCTACAAGGTAATGCCCTTCAGTCTGAAAAATGCAGGAGCCACTTATCAGAGACTGGTGAACAGAATGTTTGAAGAGTTGATCGGGAGGAGTATGGAAGTTTATGTGGACGACATGCTTGTGAAGTCGGAGAGAGCTGCCGATCACATCCACGACCTAGAAAGAATGGTCAGGATCCTAAGGAAGTACCAGATGAAACTCAACCCTCTCAAGTGCGCCTTCGGGGTTTCCTCAGGTAAATTTCTTGGTTTTGTTGTAAACAACAAGGGAATAGAAGCCAACCCGAAGAAGATACAAGCCCTGCTGGATATGAAGTCACCAAGAAATGTAAATGAGATTCAAAGTCTGAATGGCCAGATTGCAGCTTGAGCCGTTTTGTATCCAAAGCCTCTGACAGATGTGTTCCGTTCTTTGAGGTATTGAAGAAAGCCAGGAATTTTGAATGGACTGAGGAATGCGAAGCTGCCTTCCTGCAACTCAAAGAATATTTAGGGCACGCACCATTGCTGAGCAAACCGAAGGAGGGGGAGATATTGACTGTCTATCTGGGCGTATCCCAACACGCCTTGAGTGCAGCGTTGATAAGGCAAGAGGAAAACAGAGCACAGGTGCCGGTATACTTTGTGAGTAAGAAGCTGGTAGAGGCAGAAACCAGGTACACTCCAATGGAGCTGCTCGCCTACTGTCTGGTGATGGCATCCAGAAAGCTGCGTCCTTACTTCCAAGCACACAAGACCGAAGTCCTAACCAGGTACCCTTTGAAGCAAATCCTCCAGAAGCCAGATACCTCCGGTCGACTCATCAAATGGGCCATTGAGCTCGCCCAATATGACATCGAGTTCAGACCGAGGCCGGCAATCAAAGGCCAAGTGCTGGCCGACTTCATCGCGGAGTTTACAGGACCGGCAGACGATCAAGCCGAAACTTCCCAGGGACCATATTGGGAGCTTTTTGTGGACGGGTCCTCTTGCGAGAAAAGTGTCGGAGCCGGAATTCTGCTGATTAATCCTGACTGGGGTAAGTTTCTTTGTGCCCTAAAATTTGGCTTCAGGGCAACTAACAATGAGGCGGAGTACGAAGCGCTGCTGGCAGGGCTCCGTCTAGCCAAGAGGATGCAGGTGGAACGGATCAGAATCTTCAGTGATTCCCAATTGGTGGTCTGCCAGATAAAAGGGGAATACCAGGCTAAAGGGTCGAAGATGGTTGCCTATTTGCGGGAGGTTCAGATATTGCAGGGGACCTTCAAAGCATTCGAGTTGAACCAGATTCCGCGTGCCCAAAACTCCCACGCGGACGCTTTGGCTCGCTTAGCATCCGCTCAAGGTACGGACGGCATCGAGAGCATACCTGTGGAGTTCCTGCCTAAACCAAGCACCAAGTCTGACACAGAAGTGATGACCTTGATAGTGGTGGATGGATCATGGATGAACCTCCTAGTCAATTACTTGCAGCAAGGCACACTGCCGGAAGATAAGATGGAGGCGCGTCATCTGCGAATAAGAGCAGCCAGGTATTGTATTTATGGCGATGTCCTCTATAAAAGGGGCCTTTCAACCCCTCTCCTCAGGTGCATTGACAAGCCAGAATGCACTGCCTTAATGAGGGATATACATGAGGGACATTGTGGCAACCACGCTGGAGGGCTTTCCTTGGCTCAGAAGGCGCTCAGATAGGGTTTTTACTGGCCGACGATGAAGAAGGACGCCATCAACTTAGTGAAGAAATGTGACAAGTGCCAGAGATTCTCCAAGGTTCCCCGAGCTCCACCAGCTTATCTCCGTCAGATGGTCAGTCCATGGCCCTTCGCCATCTGGGGCATGGACCTCATTGGACCTCTTCCAGTAGGACGAGCGAGATGTAAATATGCAGTTGTGGCCGTTGACTACTTCACCAAATGGGCAGAAGCAAAGGAGTTGGCTGAGATCTCCACCACGAAAATTGAGAAATTTATGTGGGATCATATAGTCTGCAGATTCGGCGTTCCACAGCAGTTAGTTACGGATAACGGAACCCAATTCACAAGTGAGCAGTTTCAGGAGTTTTGCAGCGGCCTCGGTATTATCAAAAGCTTCTCAGCAGTAGACCACCCGCAAGCCAACGGCCAGGTGGAGGCAGTCAATAAGATCATCAAGCAGATCCTGAAGACCAAACTTGAGGCCAGGAAGGGAGCATGGGTTAACGAGCTGCAGAAAGTATTGTGGGCCTACCGCACTACCGCCCGCAGCACTACTGGAGAAACCCCCTTCTCAATGGTCTACGGGTCAGAAGCCATGATTCCGGCAGAATTTGAAGTCTACAGTCACCGGAGGGCAAGCTTCAATTTCGACGACAACAACCAGCTTTTGGCTGCCAGCTCAGACTTACTGGAGGAATCAAGGGAAGCTGCTCGCCTCAGGATGACTGTCTATCAGCAGAGGATGGCCAGACACTACAATAAAAAGGTCCAGGTACGTCAATTCAAACCAGGTGACCTTATCCTACGAGAAATCCTGCCTGGTGCTCGCAAAGTAAGTGAAGGAGTGTTGGGACCGAACTGGGAAGGACCTTACATGATTCATGAAAGCCTGAACAACGGAGCGTACCACTTGGCGGACATGGAAGGGAAAATTCTGCCCAGGGCCTGGAACGCCATCCACCTGAGGGCCTACTACACTTGAAATGTTGTATTGTTTTTTTTACTGTTGTTGCTTTTTGTTGCTCTGTCGCATATGTAGAAACAAACCAAGTATAATGAAAATCGCCCACCAGTTGTGATGAAATATTTCTAACAATCAAGTGTCTTCATGTGTTTTTGTGAAAGGTACATCACCAAGCGGTCATGCGTCAGCTTATAGCCCCGACACTGAACAGCCCCTAGGGGCAGAAGGGGTGGAATCGGCCACGAGCTCGCGCACCTAATCGCCGCTCACGAACTGGCCTCCCCCCCCCATCTTCGTGCACGATCGAGAATAAAGGGCTCGATCGAAGTGACACTCAGCCCTACTCTCAAAAAATAAAGGGCCCGATTGAAGTGACACTCGGCCCGCCTTATGCTGTAAATGCTCAGGCTAAGGCCTTGTGAGCGCAGCTGAGGTCCAATCCTCCATAACTCTCGCTGTAGATGCTCGGGTACGCCCTGTGAGCGCAGCTGGAGAGGTTTCCGCCTTATGCTGTAAATGCTCAGGCTAAGGCCTTGTGAGCGCAGCTAAGGTCCAATCCTCCACAACTCTCGCTGTAGATGCTCGGGTACGCCCTGTGAGCGCAGTTGGAGAGGTTTCCGCCTTATGCTGTAAAAGCTCAGGCTAAAGCCTTGTGAGCGCAGCTGAGGTCCAATCCTCCACAACTCTCGCTGAAGATGCTCGGGTATGCCCTGTGAGCGCAGCTAAAAAAAAAAAAAAAATTTTACACTCATGCCATGGCCTGACGAGTACGAACTGGAGAAAATACAGCGGCAACTTACCTACTATTCATTCTTCTATCTCTCCTATTCTAGTAAGGCAAATATGCATATGGAGAGTCACATGGAAAACGTTGTCCATAACCTAGATGATCGTTGCCCTATTACGCCTATTCCAAGGTATGCATAAAGGCGATCAACTATTTGACCGATTTTTAAACATTATCTATCCGACAGGTTATAATTCACTATAACGACATCCACAAGTGCGTGACGAAATAACAGAACAGAACGAAGTGAATTCTGTTGAAGATAATGGCAGAATTGAAGAATAACAAATTGTTCAAAATACATAAAAAATTATAAATATTACCAATATCCGTATTCGAAGAAAAAGTCATATTGGCAGTAAGGGAAAATGTCATGGCTATTTGCTGGAAGGGGCCTTTGAAGGGCTAGCCTAGGCATCTGTGGGATCCTTTGAAGAGCCGGAGGGGGCGCCTTTGGAACCTTTGCTACTGGAGGCCCCCTAAGAAGATGAGCCCTGTCCCCCGTCTTTCGTTGGACCTTGGGGAGCTGAGGACAAACCACCCTGGGCCGATGAAGTACCTGTCTGAGCGGGAGGTGGATCTGAAGCTTTCTGAGGAACTGGAGGAAGTATGTCCTTTTGAGCTCCTTCCGTAGCCTTCTTCTGAGCAAGCGCGGCGGCGCGAGCCTCGTATTTCTTCACCTCCGCCACTGCGTTCTCACCGAGGTATGAAAAGTCCAACTTGGGATGGCGCAGCCACGAAGTATATAAGAATTTGCTGTTCGTCTTCTTGATAGCGTCTTCCACAGCTTGTCGGCCCCGAAGTTCTGCCCTATAGAACGCCTCTCTCGAGTTGGCAAGCTCATCCCTCACCACGGCTAAGTCTTTCTCGACTGCTTCATTCTTCTTCTCAACATCATCAACCCGCTTCCTATAATGTTCGGCCTCCCCTTTAATCTGGTCCACCTCTGTGGTGGCTTTCATGAGCGAGTCGGAGGCAGCCATCCGAAGTTTCTTCTCTATGTCCGCAGTTTTCTACGCCTCATTGAGTTTCTTTTCCAGCTCAGAAACGGCCTTTTTAGCGGCCACGGATCCCTCTTTGAGACTCTGAACCTCCGCTTTTAGCTCCCTATTCGCATCCTCGAGGGCAGCTTTTTCTCCTGCCAAGTCGGGGAGGTCCCAGCGCATCTTCATCACAGCCAACGAAGCCTGAAGAAAACGGCATATTAACCACGAGTGTGGGTGTAAAGTGTAACTACAAAGGGATTAAAAGAACTTACAAGCACGGTGCAACGCGCAGTGTAATCCATCAGCTGGTCGCCGCGAATGTGCTTCTGATAGACATCCGGTTTGTGGGGGCCCAATAATGCCGGTATTCGGTCCAGCAAGTCGTCGAAATATTCCCCGGCGTTGGCCTCTGGGATCGACTCTTCGTCACCTCCTCTCGCATCGGTAATTTTTCCCTTGCCTTTGTTCTTGGACTTCGCACGCTTCGCAGAAGGCTCCAAGGCCCCTTCATCCTCCTCTTCTTCGGTCTCTGAAGTCGAAATCTTCTTTCCAACAGCGCCCCTTGTCCGCTTCGTGATTTTCTCTGCCATGCTTTTGGCCCGCATCCCAGGCGGTGCGGCAGATGGAGCAGTAGCTGCGACCGGTAAACCTTCCGGCGGAATTGGGGGCCCCTTTGAACCTATTATCTCCACTTCAGGCCCTCCAGTTCCGGCCACGGGCGAAGAGGGAGGAGAAATCATCTCGAGATCCACCATCGTCTCAGGCTTCTTTGGGGCTGGGGCGGAAGTTCCTTCGTCTGGTTCTGTGAGGGCGGATTTGACTTCCCGACCCTTTCGCCTGCCAACGTCAGAAGCCAACCTTAAGGGCGGAGTCTCGAGTCCAGGAGCGAGCCCGTACTTCCTCAAAGCGGAATTGTTTGGAAGGAAGTCGTCCTCGGAACCTTTCACTTCTACAAATTTCTTCAGCACTCTGGTCTCTTCCTTTGTGAGACGAACCGCTCCTTTGACGAAAGTTGCATGCAAAAATCAAAAATGTCAGTGATGATAATGCCCGATGACAAATGCGTGAACGCCCCAGTTGCGAGTTAAAATAAGCCTACCAGAACCATTATTGAAATCAAGATGAACAAGTTGCTGTAGGGACCGGTAAGTGGCATAAAACCACTTTGATTTGTAATCCCCTACGTTCGATTTGCCAACATTCTGTGGCAGAAACGCTTTATAGGGAGTTTTACGAGCGGTTATATAATAGATACCATCTCGTTTAGTGTCGTGAAGGTTGGTGGTAGACTTAAAAAAGTAAAGGCCTTGAATTATATTTGAGGTGGGTGGCGGAAGACCGTTTTTAAGGAAGGTATAGGCCAGGGTAGTGATTTGGCCATAGGAATTTGGTGTAAGCTAAAAAGGGGCAATTTCCAGGTCGTTCAACAGAGTTATTAGGTATGGGGGAACCGGAAACCTAAAGCCCATCTTTACATGATGACGGCTGATCGCTATGAACCCTTCGGGGGGATCGGTCGCATGATCGTGGTGAGCGGGGATCATGACGCGACATGTCGAGGGAAAGTGGAATGCGTCGGCCAAGGTCTTGAGTTCTCTAACAGTCATATGGGAGTCATGTTGGTAAAAAGTTTCATACGCAAAGGTCCTCTCACGCCCAGAAGAGCTCGGTGTGTCCTCGCTACCCTGAGCATTCATACTTGAAGAACCCTCATCATGCTGAGAGGATCTCTCCTCGGAGCCTTCATCACTGGACATGACTCGGCGATAACGGAGTCCGCGGCTTGACATCTACAAAAGGAACAGCCGATTAGGCCGCAGACAGTCACCCAACCTAAAACCAAACAAGAAAAGCCTAAGGAAACTAAACCTAGACGTCAAGCCGCTCACCTAGGAAGTCATAATGGGGAAAGGATAGGGGCTTCGTCCTAAAAAGTTTCCCCCCCCCCCCCCAGTATTGGGAAAAGAAGAAAAGAAAGCGAACCGGTTGCTTTATGCTATTACTAAGCCATCCCGAACCAAAGACAGTACATGGGTTATCTACCACAACCAGTCCAAAGTTCTAGAAGGAAGAACACTATACAGAAGATGGAAAGCAATAAAACCAAGAGCAATGTGAGCAGGAAAAAAGGGTCTAACCTGAAATGCAGCGGTCACCGGAAGTTGCAGATAATAGCCTCTGAATGTTGCTGAAAACTCAGAACGAAGGAAGGATACAATGGAAGTGTCTATAAAATGGAAGTGTCTATAAATTTTGAAAATGCCAGAAGAAGAATGCGGAGGGATGTTCTTTCTTTTTAAATAATTCAAACCCCAGCCGACAGATGAGGACAGCTATGCAACCGTTCCCAATCTGACGACATAGCGCGATTCCCGAGATTTTGTCATTATGCAGCATGTCAGTTGAGTGACGTGCATTAAATGCGCGCGGCGCGCGTTGTGGCCCGTAACCGTCATCTGGGGAAGCGCCACGTAGCCTGGCAATAAAGTAGAATTCAAAAAGGTACTGCAACCGTCCTCCTCTCGTAACCGTTCCCGCCTATTCTGCTCGCTCTGAAATGTATATGTCTACTGGTCCTTTCCAGAGCACCAAGAGCCAAGGGGCTTTATGTTATGGAGGAAATATTGCGATCAGAATAGTCCAACCCATTTGGATCCACAGTACGGGCCCAGACACCCAAGTATCCGTCCTCATCTCGGCCCATTCTCCTAAAAGTGGAGCCCATTAGTGGACGTATGCCGTGGTCGAGGACCGCTACCGCTCAGCCGGATCGCAGGATCTCGCTGTATACCTCCTATTCCACGAGACCTTTTATGACCGCTATATTTCCTATCACTCAAATCGCCATGATTCCCCCAGAATTCTGCTTACTAAAGTGAACCACCGGATCTCGTCGCCGATCGCCGATTTCCATCCTTCAGGTTTGTCCGCCAGAATATCCGCGTCCATAACAGTTATATCAGATCGCTGAATTTTCGCCACGACCGACAGGCTGTCTGACCGATATTTCCAGTCCGATTAAGGTACCCAACAAACCACCATCGCCCACAGTTATCCGTCTGAACTGACCGCTATTTTTTGAGTGTGGCCGTATTCCGACTCCTTCACTCATGATGTTATTCGCCTTAATGCCGTGGCCGGCTGTGGGCGTGCCGGTCCAGAATCCATTTCGCCAGCCTTCCAGCCTGCTGGAAAAGTCCATCTCCTTCTCAAGTTTAGAAGTCTCAGGTCAACAGGAGTCAACAGCGCCATGCAGAGTACAGTTCCAAGGCTTGCCATGCACGCTACCTCTACCAGAAGTTAGAATCCCAACATCGACAACCCATCATTGCGTATCCGACCCGGTCAACAAAGATCTTCTGTGGACAGACCTCGGATGCGACGGATTCAGCCACATTTAATGTGTTTTCGGCCGCATTTAATGTACTGTCAGTCATTTTAATTGGGTTTCCGACGCATTAAATACTGCCTGTCAGTGTAATTGTAGTTAACTGTTTACCTTTGTCTTATTATGTTTACTGTAGCATGTCCCCTTCCTCTATAAAAGAGGACGATTTTCACTGTAAAATGGATGGAAAAATCTGAGTGTCGTTACTCTGCCCAAATAGTGAGAGAGTGAACAGTGGATGTAGGCATCTTTTTGGGCCGAACCACTCTAAAAATCTTCTGTGTCATTTCCTCCTCGCCTCTAACTTCTTCACTTCATTCCCATCACATTGCATGCAACCAGTAGACTGAACGAAACTGTAAGCTTGGGCCCTGAAACAATCTCGTTGACTAAGGGAACCTTTTTCCTGACGTTAACAATAGTTAATATAATTCAAGTGTTAATATTTACAATCCAAAAATATTTATAACAAAAGTTGTAGATAAACACGCACAGTAATTATAATGCAACCAAGTCTTGTTATTCGTGAGTCGGAGTTCCAACGGCTGAAGCTGTAGCACCTAAAGCTGCACCTAGACCTGGAGAGTTTGATTTTGTAAACATATAATATGGTGAGATAATATCATCAGTGAGTGTTATAATATTCTAAATAAAATCCAGTTCAAAATAGTCACCTTCCTATTATTTATGAATTTATTCATAAAACATGATTGAATCATTTCACTTAACTTTAAACATATTCATAAAACATAATTTATGAATTCAGGAACAAAATTCAGCAGTTTATATCATTTCAATGTAACATAAACTTATAAATTAAAATGGTGGTAAACGAATTAATAAGAATTCATTTCAATAAAAATATAGTAAATCAACCACCAATACTTAAATCACCAAATGGTATACTCAGACATATGGCAAAATGGAATCCTACATCGCAAGACTATATGATCGGTAACTAAGTAGCGGAATCCTACATCGCTCAGGTAGTAAGCTAGCTCATAATATACCATAGGGAGAGGCAGAATCCTACATCGCAACTCTCAAGCGGAATTCTACATCGCTTTAGGGTATCTACCATTACCGACAACATCATAAAATCATCCTAAGGAATACCATAGGCTGGATAAAAGATTTATAAATAAGCTGCACTTCATATAAAATCCACATTTCATTCTTGAACATAAAAATTCGTAAAGAAGGATATCATAATTAATATAATTCATATCATGACATATTTGATCATAGAATATAATGTCATGTAAAACTTCGTAACTTCAAAATCTTATAACGTCATTTAATTTAAATAAGCTCACATGAAATCATAAGACTTAAAATAAATTCATTCATGCCAAAACGTTTAAAAAAAAATTCAAATGATTTAAAATTAAACAATAGTTTCAAAACAATTTAATAACACTCACAACTTGCTTCCAAATACTTTATCACCACTACCCGTTACGGGTCTCATCCACTCGCCGATTCACCTATAATTGGTTTCGATCGAGATATCGTTAAAACACGGCTTGTGAACAAACTAATCTTAAACCACACGAGGAGTTTCCAATCATAACAATTCAAGCGATTATCCCCACATGACAACAATACGGAAAACTAATATTCGCACGCGGAGACTATCTCGAACCAATTCATTATCGCAACATAAACTATTCGAAACTCTATGATTACAAAACCAACAACTATGCCATTTGAAACTAAAGTCACATCATCGATATCACATTCTAATGGATTCAATAAAAAGATGATTCAAAGCTAAACGAATAACATAAAGCTTACGCGATTTCAACTAGTTGTCGCGAATTATCGTTTTTAGTGTTTCGCGCGATACCTTCGTTTTCAGTTAAACTTATCGTCAATTACTACTCGTGACTTTACTTAAAACATGGCAAACGAATATTCAAACACTTTAAAGCACAAACATGAAAAATATGGTAGCAAGCTTAACGAACATCCATTTCCGGTTTCAACTTTGAAATTCGACAATTTAACGATTTCGCACGAAACAAAAACTATCCGATTAACTTTATTATAACTCAAACTATCCTAACATCAATTTTAACACTTTAACGAGCTTAATTACAGCTCGAGACAGCGAGATAACAACATAAACACTTTCATATTCGACAACGAGCATCACAAACTAAAAACATTCGCATTCGCGAAAAACTCAACCGAATCGCTCGGAAACAATTTCTCTATATCCGAATGACTATCTGATACTTCAAAACACATTAATACTAACCATTTTCCACGACAAGGAACTCGAAACTAAAAGCGTAACATATCAACCCTTAACTTTGCTATAAAAGCCGGTAATCCATTTCAAAACAAAAACAATCGAAAACAATTTCATTCTAAAAACACAATCAACAATATCGAGGGAATCTCCGCACTAATGAGGTTCTAAATCCTAAAACCCAATCATAAATCATCAAAATTCATCCTTAACTCAATCTTAATCATTATTCAACGAAACGAAATCAATAAAATCACAACGCACCTTTCGAAACTCACTTCGAAAGCTTCGAAACTTCGAAAAACACTCGCGAACAATCGCGACGGCAATAACGCTCTCATGGCAGCAAGCAACACCTCCTTTCTCCCTTTCCAACTTGATGAAGAGCCAAAAGAGGATAGGTTGAGGTCTCGACCTGACCTGACAGTTGCTCGGCAGCAGCTCCCACAACGGTGACAACACTAGATCACGGCTTCAGCTCAATAGCTCGCAGCAGTGACGGTTCACAGCAGCACCTGATTCACGGTCCTTGAGTGACCATGAGCTGCACCAGCACACCTAACAGATCACGGCAGCACTTCAGAACGTCGACAGCACCTGAGGACGGCTACAGCAGCGTCCTCCTCACGCCAGCAGCAGTAGCTTCACGGCAGCAATGGCAGCAGCTCAGCTCCTCACGGTCAGACAACAGCTCACAATCCTCATTTTGCTTACATGCACGGCTTCCTGGTCCAAATTAGCTCCTGGATTGCTTAGATGTTACATGCATTTGCTGGCCTTGAAGGATTACACTTAGATCTGGTGGTATCTCTCACATGCAGCTAGGCAGGTCTCGGTTCTCTCTTCTTCCACGAGCAGCACGCACAGATTCAGCTTGCTTCTTGACCGAATACCTTTTGCTTGCTTTTCTCTCTTTCTCTTAAGTGTTCCCTCTCTCGGCTTTGGATGATAAATGATGAAACATGATGACCGAATGGGCTTTGATAAAAGCTCTCTTACTTCACACTCGATTTTGCTTTGATGGAAGAATGGTGACTGAATGCAATTGCCATATATTCCTTTTTCAATTTTTTTTATATCTATTTGCTTTTTCACTTTGGACACTTATATCTCTCATTCCTTGCATGTGTGACACGTGTCACCTTCATGCATAAGTTTTACTTTATTTTATTTCATGCACTCTCGCTTTAATTCCAAGCTCGGATTCCGTTTTCGTCCGTCCGGGAATCCACTTTTGATTTAATCTCGGGTTCGCACTCTCGGAATTATTTTATTATTTGGAATCCATCTTCACGAACTCGAATTTATTTTTATTTTTCTCAAATAAATATTCCGAGTATTTTTGGACTTGAGAATTATATTTTTCCGATCGAATGCGATCCATCGGAAAAATATTTCGCTCTCTAACGAACGAGATTTTGGGTTTTACAAAAAAAAAAAATTATTTCTAAAAGAGCTTTAAAAAACTAATATTTTTAGAAGCTTTTGAAACTAAAATAAAGTTTTTTTCAAATTTTTATTGTAATTTCAACAAATTATTGGATAGGAAAAAAATCTGAAAATCCACCTAAAGTGAAAAATGATATTACCAAATCCTATTTTTGAAATAAAAAATAAATAATTTTATATTAATTTCATTTCTAATGGGTATTTTGATAATATCTTTGTTTGATACATACGGACGACCAAGAAGAGATATAATATGGATCCCAGAAAATTTAATCTCTTTGTATGCATTGATCACATTAGAATTCTCGTAGAATACATAACATAAAGATAATGTTCATATAAAAGTAATCTTAATTAGGGAATTAATGATTTTTCATATATCTTTAATCCTTCAACCCAAGCAATAGCTTTTAAAGGTTATTCTTATCAGAAAGCATTTATATTATTATTTACACCAATATCTAAAAATTTAAAGTTTTGGATTTAATGTCAAACCTGCCCATATTAGATGTAAAAGAACAATTTGGTATGAGTTTAGTTCCTATACAATTTCTATTATTCTATATAATTACAAGTGATGATTTTTTTGAGTTTTTATTTTATTTTGTTAAATTTTCAAACCCTCCAATTTTATAAACTAGTGGATTACAATTCAGTGAGTACCCATCAATTTCAATTATGTATCGATATTGAATTTGTACTGTAACATGACAAATTTGGACCTAGATAATAAATTCAATGATATAACCCTCCATTTCCTCTTCGTTGCCATCGCCGACTCCCTTGTCTTCTCCTTCAATTCGCATATGACCGACCTCTCTGAAACTTCACCGGTACTAGGTATTTGTTGTTTGTTGCTGTTTTGGTGTTTGTTGTTTGTTGCAGACGACCGGCCTCTCTATAGACTATGTTTGTGTTGTAGTTGCAGAAATCCCTCTCTCTCTTCCATTTTGAGAGTCTCGATTTTTGTTTTTGGTTTTTGTAGTTAAATTGATAACTGACCTCTTGATAACTGGTTGTGAGGGACTTACAATCGAAGATACACAACTGCTCAAGAAGTGACAGCTTGATGTGGTCGGCATTCTCCAAACCAGGATCAGCATCAACCGTTAACCCTAACACGTGATGAAGATTCTCACAATTGTGTATCTCAAGCCTTTTTAAGGAAAAGGGTAATGGGCCTCTTACAATAAGTTCTAAAGAATTACAACTTTCAATCTTGAAGCGACGAAGACATGCGCTCTGCTCCATTACGGCTTGTAAAGATGTTAGGCCACCACAAGCTTTAATCTCAAGTGAAACCAGGCTGGAAATAAAAAAACACGTCCAGAAATGTAGAAGGACGTGGGCAACTTTTAACTGTCAGTTGCTCCACTCTCCAAATTGCATCTGTGGAAGAGTTTTGGCAGTCTGCAAGAGGTGTAGAGTTTATTGACCAGGAGTCAGCTGCAGGAGTGTTCCCATACCTCCTTTGATTTCATCAATTTGTAATTTGCAGAGCTTTGGGAAGCTTGAAAATGAAACCACTGATGCTGCACGTTGCCGAATCACAGGCTTCTATAATGATGGGAGACGTTTAGGTAATGTTCCAGAGAGCTTTGGACAATTGATGATGGAAAGCTCATGGAGGCAGGGGAATATGTTGACATTCACATTGTCATCAATAGAGTCCCACGTCTCCCATTCTTCCAAATTCTCCATATGAAGAGTCTCCAATGATTGAAAAGGCTTTAAACAACCGTCTCCATAAAATGTTGAAGGTATTGCTTTCAGTTTTGTCATCTCAATGATGTTGAGATATTTAAGGGAGCCCAATGGTTCCAGAGGGGGCAAGGATATGCACCTTTTACAGCCTTGGAATCTTAAATCCACTATGTTTGAAAAAGATGGATCTTCAACCCAATGTGGAAAATCTATGCCACCATAGTGCTTGATCATGAGCTTTGTCAGATTTTTGTGAGGCTGTAACATATCGAGTACATATTTTTCTAAATTCTCATTTCTTCTTGGGTCGCTAAATTTCGATTCCCATTCTAGAATTAACACTTGTAGATTCTTCTTATCACTCTGTATACCCAATTTTAACTCCTCCAAATTATTCACATTCTGCAATGAGGAAAAATGAAGTTCACCACAAAGAAACTTCATATTCTTTAATGCTTTCAAAGTAGATCTAGAGCCCATAATAAAATCAGATAGTGTTTGGAGATATTCCAATTTCTCCATTCCACTTCGCATCTCCCTTATTAAACACGCACCTCTAATGTCTAGATGAAGTAGATTGATCAAATTTTCCATGAAAGAAGGCAACTCAACAAGAAGATAACAATTTTTTAGTAGCAAAACTTGCAAGTTATATAACCTCTATATCCATTGAGGTAAACAAGTAATTTGAGTGTTGGAAAGGTTAAGGTAATTTAAATATCTCAAACTTTCTATGGAATCATTCGGTAGCTCACTGATACTGTATCTTTTTAAGGATAGCACCCTTAACTTTTTGAACTTCGACAGCAAATCAATGTGATATGTATTTATTATGAAGCAATCACAATTTTGCATATATATAGGCAATATCTTCCTTAAAGTTTCAACTCTCTTAAGGACTTCAACTTTACTTTTGCCATCACAATCGTTACACATGTAAGAAGAATAGTGAGGCCTCTGGAATCTTACGACTTGAGTGTTGGCCTCCAATAGATCTTCTAACTTAAAACTGTTTTCCTTAAAATCCACTCAGCCAAATCGTTGATAAGATTGTGCATTACAAATTTAGAAGTATTTCCACTTGATTTTTGAAAATTGATCTTGACAATAAATTATGGAAATACCCACTGCTGATATCTTCAAGTTGTTTATTATTCGTCGATGGAAGACTAAAACATTCTGCCATCCATAAAAGTAGAAGCTCCTTTTCCTTAAATTCATAATTTTTCGGCAAAATAGCACAACAAGCCTAAAATCTCTTCAGACGTGTGGGAAGATGATAATAGCTCAATTTCAATACTGGAATAATGTTACTTTCATTTGGTAAGTCCCAAATTCTGCTATTTAATGTATCTTCCCATTCATCATTTCTCTCTTTGGAGCGCAAGAGTCCTCGTCGCTAATGGTAAACCTTCACACTTGGTTACAACTTTCTCACGAACTACTTCCATGTTTGGGGTTTCACCAATATCTCCAAATGCATGCATTTTGAACACGGACCAATAATCATCATCTGATAGAAGCTTCAAATCATAATAATCACCTGGTCCTCCCACTGTTAATGCAACATCTACACTGCCTCATGCTCCAGTCAAAAAAGGAGATTTCAAAGTTTCCCATTAGTCATAGATGTTGCTCCAAACATCATCTAAGGCAAACAAAAATCTTTTCCCAGAAACCTTGTCTTGGAGCTGAACCTGCACTTCATTTAGATTCTTTAGATCGTGGGGTGAGGAAGTAATGGATTCGAGAATTGCCATCGTTATTCTGAAAACATCAAAGTCGTGGGAAATACACACCCAAACTCTTCGGTCGAAATCCATTATTAGGCCTGATTGAGGAAACGCTGTTTTGCTGTCATTATACAATGACTGTGCAAGCGTTGTTTTGCTAACTCCTGCCATACCCATAATGGATATTACACGAAAGTTGTCACCGCCACTTGATTCATCCCTTGACATCATTTCAAATGTTCTCCTTCTGTCTTCTTCTCTCCCATAAATAGTAGATTTAGCTTGCACACAAGTAGATGCTGGTCGTTGCCATACAGCAGTTCCAGTGGTCCCTCCGACTATCCTCTGTAACTTATGGAGCAGTATCTTCATATTGATCTATGTTAGCATTTCATTAACGTGGTCCGAGGATGATACTCTGCGGAATCTTCCTCACATTTTATTCGGTACTACACAACTTGTAGATCCATCCAATTTCTATTAATATGAATTCTGATAAGTCTCGTGATATAACTTCATTAGCGATAAGTGCTAAGTATGTACTCTTTTTTTTTTTTTTTTTTTTGTCAATGACTAATTATAAATTTTAAATATACTCAAATAAAAGTATAAATTAATAGAAGGTATAAATTTAACTAAAACCGTTATGGGTGGGTCGCTAGTCAACAATCACTACTAACCTGTGTTTTTTCATAGAATAATTGCTTGCATACCTATCGACGTCTGAAATTAGTCAACCCAAGTTCTTGACCCAGTACCTGTAGATAACACAAAACAGAGAAGAAAAAAGAGAAAAGGAAGAAGAAGAACACTATTTGCAAAGGGATTTTTACATGGTTCGACCCAAAATGATGCATACGTCCACGATTGCTTATCTGTTTATTTTTTAACAGAGTAGCAGTACGTCATTGCTTGTATATCTTTTTACAATGAACTTTCATCATCTATTTATATAGTGGGAGGCTACAGTTCTAATATGATTGAAATAAGAAAGAAATCTACATTTACATTCCCAAGACTGGCGCTCATTAGTATAGGGTCAAATCCCGCAAAAGTAGGATCTTGGTTTCATCTCCATATTTGGTAATTGCGTCTTTTCTTAGATTAGATTGCTACCTTTCTACAAAAATTTAACGTGCACATTAAGCTACGGGTTGAATCTCACTTTGAACAACCTGGAGCTAGATATTAAGTAGCTATGACCATGGTTGATCAGCGACTTGAGAACTGAAGCAGTAATCAAAAAGCTTGTTTCCACAAGTTGGATGACCTGCGGTCAGCGAACTGAGAGCTTGTTTTCGAGATGAATGTTTTGAGAGCTGAGAGTTTGTATCTACGAGTTACGTGCTGGCGAACTGGGCTTTTATCCATCGGGTCGGTCCATTGAATCAGTTCGTTGGGTTTTTACCAACCCATTTAGATAGTCCCAAAAATACCTACAACATCATCCTCCCAGCTTTTAGTTCAATCTACGGACTGAGAGCTTAAGCTCACTGGTAAAAGCTGAAGTGTCGGGGCCTGTTGCATCGCCTTTTCGAATTCTGTCTAATCTCTTAACTCGTGGCTACTTTTTAGGCCATTGTACAGTCTGCACATCTCGCTTTGTGCGCATTTAATGCGCACGTATCTCAACTATCAACCTATGATGACAAAATCCCCAACTCGCACTACACTATCAGATCGAAGGTGGTTATCTAACCCTTAGATCTAACGATTAGGGTCTGGCACATATATATAGGTGGAGCCTGTACACTTTTTCCCTCAATCGTCATTTTTAAATCTCAGACGCTGCCAAGTCTCCTCTTTCTCTCATCCTCGTCCGTCGATGCCATTCTCGACACCACTGAAAATCAACATTTTTGCTCTTAAGCAATGAAATTTTACTGCTTTTACGGTGAGTCCTCACTTGCATGCACTGCACTTTTTTGCTTTTCTAGATCTGGCTCGAACATCTTAGTATTCTTGATATTGCGTGCTTGTTTGTGATTGTGATTTTTCATTTCCTTTTGATTTGATTCTGTTGATTGGCTCTTCATGAGCTGTTTGTTGTTTGTAACATCCTGGATACAAGCTATAGGATAGAATATTAGCTCGTAGGTCGTTAGATCATAGGTTGAGCCCCTAATGACCTTAGCGATCTATGC
Organism: Dimocarpus longan; assembly: GCA_022984855.1. Lineage (NCBI taxonomy): Eukaryota > Viridiplantae > Streptophyta > Magnoliopsida > Sapindales > Sapindaceae > Dimocarpus > Dimocarpus longan. The sequence goes on from CM041017.1 coordinate 23,233,406, forward strand.
GGCTTTTGTGACTTGTAGATTAGAAAGTTCTTTAGATTTTAAGAAACTCAGATTTTTAGGCCTAGTCTGCATACCGCGACCTAACTGCTCTCGTTTATTAGTAGATGTCTTCAAGTCAAACACGTCGGTCACATAGAATAGGAGATTATGACAATTCCAGCATGAAAGAGCTTAACTTGGAGGGAGTTCTTAGTGTTGGAGAAGCGACCTATTTGAGTAGTGAGGTTGTTGGGGAATTTGCTGCTCGAACGGACCCCGTAATAGTCCGTCAGACAGTTGAACGGCGGGCTCACGAGCTGTTTATTCACTATGTCTCGAAATTAAAATATGATGAATTGAGGGGAATCTCTTTGAAGTATCATCTCCCCAAGGGTTGTCGCATTATGCTACCTTCATTTGACGACCATGCAGTCTATCCTCCTCGTGAGTTCATGGCTGCAGCACCCATCATCTTAGGTACGGGCTTAGGTTTTCAGTCCCTGCCTACCTCATCAACCTTCTGAATAGGCTAGGGCTCAGCCCTTTTCAATTGACTCCCAACTCTTATTCCCAGCTAATATCGCTAGCCTTAATTTTTATAAGGAACTGTCTGGACGCTCCAAACCCAAGAATTTGTTGTAACCTATATAGCATCAAGGGTATCGGCAGCTCGAAAGGGGGGACGCAAGATGAAATGTTCTATTTAACATCTCGAAAATCGGACTTTAAAGGCCTTCTACCTAGGGGTGAGGTAAAGGGCAGGTCCAATGTAAAAGATTATAAATCGAGCCGGTTTTACATCTCCTGCCATTCCCTCAAACATCTTCAGCACTTTAGTTTCATCTTTAGCCCAGGTAAATAGATGGGACCAGCTTCTGTGAGCTATTGCATGTGTACATATATTTTCTTTTATTTTAACATTTCTTGTTTCACTTCGCAGGTGGGATAGGAGACAGGGCAGTCATAACTGAGGAGGAGATTGGGCTTCTTAGGACACTCGCAGATTCGGGGGAAGGATGTATTAACCACACATTTGACAACGAGCTTCTTAGATTTTATCAACTCGCCCCTTTTTTAAATAATGAGCTAATTGACAACAGAAGAGACATAGGAATTCGAGGTGAACGCGAGCTTACCTCCGTTTTTCAAGCTGCTGGTGAAGTGGAAATAGCTTCTACTCCTCAACGATCCCCAAAGATAGTAAAGTTCTCATTTTATCAGCCTTCTTCATCTCCACCTCATCAGCCCACAGCCCCTTCAACTGCTACCTCTATTGAGGGGACCACCTCGGTATCAGTTCCGGGGTCTTTACCAACTCAGGTCCCTTTTTTGCTGTTAGAGGCGATCGAAGTTCAAGACGAGCGGATGGAAGCTCCAGCTCGCGAGGTTCAAGCTGCCCCAAGTAAAGGGGTAAAAAGGAAATTAGTGCCCAAGCATCTTTCGACTAAGCGATCTCGAGCTGATAAAGGTAAGCAGCCTGAGATCGCAAGCAGAGGAGACGAACCACAGGGCACAGCGTAATTCATAGCCTTGCCAAGAGAGATATACCTCAATGTCACGCTCGAGAACCTGCTTGAAATCATGAGAAACGATTCTAGGAGCTTGGACAAAAAGGACATACAAGATGAGGGCTTATCTGGTTACATAGCTCGCCACGGGCTGTTGGTAATCTCAAATACTTTTGCTTTTCCTACTTTCTTGATTTAAATATTAACCTATTGCTTTTCAGGCTATCACAAGGGTGATGAAGCAGATGTAGGAAATCACAACCTTCAAGGAGAAATGGGAGAAATTCAAGCGTGGAAATAAAAAGTTGAAAGATGAGCTCGCATTCTTGACCATGACGGCTGAAAAGGCAAAACGATAAGAGCAAATTCTTATGGTGAGGCTGAACAATGCTAAAAAGGCTAGGAAAGAGGCTAAGGACGCTCTGGCTTATGAAGAGAGTACCAATAAAGTGGCGAGGTCACACTTCAACACCAAGCTCTTTAAGAGTGAGGAGGAACCGAGTAAGGCAAAGAGCGATCTGGAGAAGGCGGTACAGCGAGCTGAGGCTGCTGAGAATCGAATGAAGAAGGCCGTGCAATGAGCTGAGGCTGCTGAGAACAAGGTCGCTCTCTCCGAGGAGAAGATCGCCAAAGCTAGGGAGGAGGTAGGATTAGAGACCTCCAGTTACCTCCAGTTTGTTCCTCTACATTCTATAGGAGGTTCATCCCAAACTGGACTTCTCTTTCTTTGGTAAGGAGGCGGTTGCAGAGGTGGAGAAGTATAAGAGGCGGGCCACTCGTTCCTCAAGGATTCCACATATAACTCCTCTGGATTGAGAGCCCCAGGGTACGACCTTCTAAAAAGAGACAATCCATGTTGTAGAGCCTCTAGAAGCACCCTCCGACGATGTAGTTCCCATAGAGTTAGACGCCTAAGTCCATGACATCGTGTAGGCTGCCTGCCAAGTTGAATCTCTGTAATATATTTCTCATAATTTGATTACAGGGTAATTTGTATGAATGTTTTGACCTCATTTTGAGGCTTATTTCGAATCTGTTTTGATTCAATGTCATCTTGCATTTTAATTTCGTTTTCTTTGAATTTCCTGCGAACTAAGAGGTAATAATAATCGATGTGTAAATCAGTAGTAACAAAAACCTGATGGGAGGTCGTTGATTTTTATGCCCCGTAGCTCATAGATCAGAACTCAATTCGCAAAATTTAAGTCAAGTTATAGCTAGTAGGTCGAAACATCAACTAATACAGCTTAAAATCTCTGTTGAGTTGTCCAGTATGTCGGAACCTCAATTAACAGCAAAATTTGGAGGTCGGAACCTCAGTTAATATCCAGTAGGTCGAAACCTCAGCTAATATAGCTTAGTCTTCGTCGAGCTTTCCAGTAGGTCGAAACCTCAGCTAACAGCGAAATTTGGAGGTCGAAACTTCAATTATATTCAGTAGATTGGAACCTCAGCTAATATAGTTTAGTCTTCATCGGGCTCTCCAGTAGGTCGGAATCTTAGCTAACGATAAAATTTAGAAGTTGAAACCTCAGCTAACAGCGAAATTTGGAGGTCGGAACCTCAGTTATATCTAGGAGGTTGGAACCTTAGCTATATCCAATAGGTCGGAACCTCAATTAATATAGCTTAGTTTTCGTTGAGCTATCCAGTGGGTTGGAACCTCAGCTAATAGCGAATTTTGGAGGTCGGAACCTCAGCTAATATAGCTTAGTTTTCGTTAAGATATCCAGTAGGTCAGAATCTCAACTAATAGCGAAATTTGGAGGTCAAAACCTCAGCTATATCCAGTAGGTCGGAATCTCAGCTAGGTGTGGTAATCCGGGTTGGCGGGTCGGGTTGGACACAACACGATTATTTTTGACACGACTAGAATACGACATAGTAAATAAATAGGTCGAACCTCTTCAACACGAACACGACACGATTATTAATGGGTCGACATAAAACCAACACGGTTAACCCATTTATTATCGGGTTGTGTATTGACCTGTTTAATAACCCGTTAATGACCCGTTTATAACCGATTTAACCATATTTAATACATTTAAATTTTAATATAGATCTAATAAAAAACAAAATTAAAATAAAAATACACAAGACCTCTTAAATCTACAAATACAATCCAAAACCTTAAAAAATACAATCATCCACAAATACAATCCAAAACATAAAAATACAAATATTCACAAAGATAAGTATAAAAACATCTTCGCAAATATAGTCCTTCATATTAAAAAAAAAAAAAACAACATAAAAAATATACTTACAAATATAGTCCTTTATATTAGAAAAACAACATGAACTATTGATTGCATCCATGATCCCAAACTATAACCTGCCAAAAGATAATAACTAAAAGTTAGCTAATTAGTACATTATACATTTATGCATAAAAAAAATAAATAAATTTAACAAACAGTTTATCAAAACCAATAAAATTTTACCACTATACGACAATTTATGATGAGATAGATTCGATAGTGTGATTACTAGCGCTAACAATTTCACTATCGTCATTCATGTTCATTACGTCTTCGGTAAGGTCATCCAATCTAAGATTTGAATTCTTTATAATAATGATAAATAAAAAATATATTCCATTAAAAAAGAAAAATAAAACTCATAATACAATTAGAGCCATCATACACATAACCTAATCTAAAACTACTAGGGTATCAACAAAATTGGTGACAAACCATCCAACGCAACACATGCGAATTGTAATTAATGGTCAAACCATCCAATGTAACACATGCAAATTGCAATTAATGTTCTAACCATTCATCTTAACATATGCAAATTGCAATATTCCAACCACTCAACTTAACACATGCAAATTGCAATTAACAGATTTTATAAAAATTACCTTTGCCTCCATATATCCAATCTCGAGTGCAAACTATAGCCTCCACCATATGTGGTTTAAGTGAACTTCGATATTGATCAAGAACTCAACCACCGACACTAAACGCCGATTCGGACGCCACCGTAGATACTGGGATGCCCAAAACATCACTAGTCATCATTGCAAGTTCAGGAAATCGAATTGCATTGGTTTTCCAGAAACTCAAAACATCAAAGTCCAATGTGCATTGAAGCTTTGGTTCATTCAAATACAACTGCAATTATGTATTTCTTGTGAAATCACTATCGGAGGTATATTTGCCAAACGATTCCCACTCATATAAATATTTATTAATAAAAAATAATGTTAATATTATGCAAATAATACATGTATGTATATATATATATATATATATATATATATATAACAAACCAAATTAAATATATGAAAAAACTAGCAAATAGCAATTACCTTCATAAGACTAAAAGATGGCAGAGCCATAATAGCTTATGACGAAGAATTAATGATCAGGTTATGACCACTACCACCCGGATTAGATATCGAAGTAGTTGAAGCATTTTTCACATACTCATCAAACAACAAAAGTAACTTACTTTGAACATTTTCAAACTCAAATGAATCCTCCCCATAAACTTTTCTATAAGCAAAATCAACAAATTTTATCTTATATCGATGACCCAAAATCAATGTTATGGCCATAATCATACAAAAATCACCCCAGTATTTGTTAAACTTAGTGTACATTTAAGTGACCATATTTTTCAAAAACAAATCATCGCTTTCCAAGTTTTGTTGTAATAGCACATAAATTTCCAATACCTTCGGGAAATACAAATTTGAAGTTAGATACTTCTTTCCCGAAAAAATGCAAGTGACATCATAAAATACTTTAAAAAATAAAGCAATTTTCTCAACCTTTTTCTACCCACTTGAAGAAAGACAATGCTTGAAATTACTATCACTCAACTCTAATGTATACAAAGCACGACGGTAATTAATAGCACTTTCAAGCATAAGAAAAGTCGAATTCTATATAGTTGGAACATATTGCCTTAGCCCCATTTTACAATCAAGAGAAAGTTGTTTCACACATTCTAAAAACTTTTGTTTCCTCACTTGTTTCACATATTTCACACACTCATGAATTTTATGGATCTCCTCATTTATTTCTTTCAAACCATCTTGAACAATTAAATTTAGAAAATGAGCATAACAACGAATATGTAAAAAGTCACCATGACATACAAGTGCCATCTTTATGTTCAATTGATTTTTCAAAATACCAATAAACGATTTATTAGATGAAGTATTATCCAAAGTGATTGAAAATATCCTATTTTGAATTCTCCACTCATATAACAATGTATTAATTTTATGAGCTAAGAAAACTCCATCATGTGGTGGTGCCACAAAAGAAAAATTCAACACTTTCTTTTGTAAAACCCAGTCTTTATTAAGAAAATGTGATGTGAGACATAAATAACCATAAGTAACTATAGATGTCCACAAATCACATGTCAAACTAAGTCTACAATGGGATTCTTATAGCATATTCCTAATCTTTTGTTTTTCTTTGGCATGCATTTTCAACACATCTGCCTTTGCGGTATTTCTAGAAACTAAAGTGAAATCCTTGTCCAAATATTCAATTATTTTCTTGATCCACGTCCACTCCACAAATTGAAAAGGCAAATCATGATATACAATGATTGCAAATATCATACGTCGAAATACTTTAGGATCTTTAGGCTTCGTAAATGTCACACAATCTGTACCAATTTTGTCAATGAGCATTTCACTTATATCTTGATTTTTCCTCATCGACAAGTTAATTCCATGTGGCGTTTCATGTTGCTAGTACCATAATTGCTTTTACAAATATAAATCTTGTTGCAGAGCTTACACTTACTCCTAAGTTTTCCATCTTTACTTCGTGGTAGCTTCATAAACACACTCCACACTTTTGATCTAAGCTTTCTTTTGGGGCCAGGTTTAGTCACCATGACATTCTTCCCCTTTCTCGTATCTTTGGTCTCTATTCGACATACTCATCTCCTTCCTCATCGAAATCCTCTTTCATACTATTGGTTTCCCAATCCTTGATATTGACATCATTGGAATCCATAAATTTAAGCTACACATGAAAAATTGAAAAGTAATATCATAATCAACTCACTCAATTTGAATCATCAAGCACATGTAATCCACAAAAATTATAATGACTCCAACTAAATATATGTAATTAAAATAAAATATTTCAAAATTAAATAGATCTTCAATCAAACAGAAATTAAAAATTACATTATGTGAATAATTTAAAAATAAACATTACCAAGTAAAGAGGAACGCAATGCATGTTAACAAAATAAACCGATAGGCTCAATTAACCAACATCATACTTCCTTGGCATATAAATGCTATATATAAGGATATGCAGTACATGTAAGCAACAAGGAACGCAATCAAGTATATGTAGTAAATGTAAGCAACAAGTAATAGAATGAAGTATATGCATTACAACAAGCAGATTTTTCATACAATACAGGACATAAATGTGCAGTACATGTAAACAATCAACAGTATGCAAACTAAAATATTGTCAAGCAACACAATCAAAACACAAAAATTGTCAACCTATTATAACAAGAACATTGACTGAAATAACAAAAATAAAAAATAAAAAAAATCAACAGTGAGCAACAAGTAACACAATCAATAGTATGGAGACTGAAATATTGTCAAGCAACATAATCAAAACACAAAAATTGTTAACCTACTATCATAAGAACATTGACTAAAATATCAAAAATAAAAAATAAACAAAATCTACATACTCCTGCTTAGGAAGACTGAAAAGCTCTTGATGATGATGATGATGCGGCTGTGTCGGAGATGAAGGAGTTGATGACGATGCGACGACCGACGCAGCTGGGTGACGAAGGAGACTGACGATCGCATCGAAGATGAAGAAATGGTGTGGGTGCGGCGTGGCTGGGTGATGAAGGAGATCGGCGTGGCTGGGTGATAAAGGAGACCAGCATGGCTAGGTAACAATCGGCGTAGTGTGGCAGCGACCGAAGGAGATGAAGGACGGAAGGAGATACGTGGTGATGATTGAAGGAGACGAAGGACGCAAGGAGATGTGTGGCGAAAATGACTAGCGTGGCAGCGATGACTAGTGTGGGCCATGCGGTCGTGCGAGCAGTATGGCCGTGGAGGTGGACTGGACTGTGGAGGTGGACTGGTAGAGAGGTATGGCGACTATGGAATGTAGATGAAAAATTGAAATTGAAATATTGAAATAAATGTGTGGAGTGTGTGGTTAGGGATATATACCTCCCACTAAAATTACAAGAATACCCTTTTAATATGAAATTACTTTTTTACCCTCATTTAACTGGTCAACCCATGACACGATTAACACGACATGAACCCAACACGATTAGTTAACAGGTTAGACAGATTGATTCGTTTATTTACCCAACTCGTTTATGCTTAACCCTAACCTGTAATAATCGTGTCGATTTTGTGTCGACCCGTCATGTCGGGTTCCAAATTGCTACCCCTAACCGCAACTAATATGGCTTCGTCTTTGTCGAGTTATCCAATAGGTTAGAACCTCAGCTAACAGTAAAATTTGGAGGTCGGAACCTCAGCTATATCCAGTAGGTCGGAACCTTAGGTAATATAGCTTAGTCTTTGTTGAACTGTCCAGTAGGTCGAAACATCAGCTAACAGCGAAATTTTTGTCAAAGAAAATGCTTAACATTTAATAAAGACATCAATGGAGCATAGAAAATTTGGAGCTTTTATTGATTTTCAAAGAAAAAACTTCACATTATAAGTATGCACTAAGAGAGAGAAAAGAAAAGATTACTGAAACTATGGACAGAGGTATTCAGCATTCCAAGCTCGAGGGACCTCAGCTCCATTCATATTTGTCAGGTGATACGCTTCATTTCCTAGGTTTTCCTTGATGACGTAAGGGCCTTCTCAGTTTGGACCTAATGACCCATCACTAGCCTTACGAGCTCTAGGGAGGATAAGACATAGTACTATATCACCGATTCGGCAGCACCGGACTCGAGCCTTTTTATTGTAGTACCTCGCAACCCTTTGCTGATAAATAACTACCCTCAACCGGGTTGTTTTTCTTACCTTTTCGAGAAGTTCAACGTTAGTGGCAAGTAGCTGGTTGTTATCTTCTGGATTGAAGATCCCTGCACTGTAAGGTTACTTCTAACTCTGCGGGGATTATGATCTCAGATTCGCACACCATAGAGAAGGGGGTTTCTTGAGTAGTGTTGCGTGTTGTGGTTCTGTAGGCCCATAACACTTTTTGTAGCTCGTTCACTCATGCTCTTTTATTTGCTTCCAGCTTTATCTTCAATATCTACTTTATTATTTTGTTCACAGTCTCAATTTGACCGTTGGCTTGTGGATGGTCTATACCTGAGAAGCTTTTGACGATCTTCAAGTCGTTACAGAATTTGATAAACTGGTTGCTGTTGAACTAAGCCTCATAATCTGTTACAATCTGTTGAGGGATCCCGAACCTGTAAATAATGTTACTCCATACAAATTTTATTATCTTTGTAGTGGAGATCTCCGCTAGTTCTTTAGCTTCTGCCTACTTGGTGTAGTAGTCCACTACGACCACAGTGTGTTTGCAATTCCCATAAGCTGTTGGTAGAGGCCCAATTAGGTAAATTCCCCAAATTGCAAAAGGCCACGGGCTCATCATTTGTTAGAGATAAATTGGTGGAGCTTGCGAGACCTTGAAGAACCTTTGGCACTTGTCACACCTCTTGACTAAATCGATGGCATCTTACTTCATGGTGGGCTAGTAGAATCCTTATCAGAGCGTCTTTTAAGTTAAAGATGGTCCTCCAGCGTGATTCTCATAGTGGCCAACATGTATTTCTTTTAACACGATCTCGCAGTCTTGGCCATCAATACACCTCAGGAGTGGAACTGAGAACCTCTTCTTCTATAACATATCATCATAAATGCAATATCGAGCTACTCTAGCTTGCAGGTGACATGCCTCTATTTTGTCAGTTGGTAGTTTTTTGTCCTGTAAGTGGTCCATGATTGGACTTATCCATGAGTCTAGTCGGATAGATATGGCCATCATTGAGTCCACTTCTGTGCTTGAGACCAGTAAAAGCTTTATTGGGATGGATCCCAAGTCATCTACAGCTCGAGTGGTCACCAGATGAGCTAGTGCATCTATATACGCATTTTGAGCTCGCAGGATTTGGTTTATCTCAAACGTTTGAAAAGTGCCTAGCAACTCCTAAACCTTCTAGAGATAAACGGTCATCTTAGACCTTCTGGTCTGATATTCCCCTCGAATGTGGTAGACTACAAGCTGAGAGTCACTGAAGATCCTTAGCTGCTCAGCTCGTATCTCTTTGGCTAGTCGTAGATCCGCTAGCAATGCCTCATACTCAACTTCATTATTAGTGGCCTGAAAACCAAACCTCAATGCATATAGGATCTTGTACCCTTTGGGATCAATTAGTAGCACTCCAACTCCAGCCTTTTGCTCGTTGGATAAGTCATCCACATATAGCTCCCATATTGGACCTTTGAAAGATTCAACCCTCCCTTCTGCTAGCCTCGTGAATTCTGCAATAAAGTCTGCTAGAGCTTAGGCCTTGATTGCTGATCTTGACTTAAACTCGATGTCGAATTGTACGAGCTCTACTGCCTACTTGAGTAATCGACTTGAGGTATTTGACTTTTGAAAGACTTGCTTCAGCAGATACTGAATGAGGACCTTAATTTTGTGGGTTTGAAAATATGGATGCAACTTCCTCGATACAGTTACCAAGTAATAAGTGAGTTTCTCCATCCGCAAGTACCTAGTTTCAGCATCGAACAACCTTTTACTCACATAATATACTAGGAGCAACATCATTTCCTCTTCTCACACCAAGGTTGCGTTTAGGGCGTGTTGAGATACCCCCAAATATAAGATGAGTTTTTCTCCTTCTATTGGTTTGGATAGGAGTGGAACTCGGCTCATGTAGTTTTTCAGTTGCTGAAACGCCACCTCGTATTGCTTGGTCCATTCAAAATTTTTGGCTTTCTTCAGTACATCAAAGAAGGGTATACACTTGTCAGTGGCCTTTAAGATTAATCTGCTGAGGGTTACAACCTAGCCCTTGAGGCTCTGTACATCCTTGATCTGAGTAAGGGAACTCATGTCAATTAACGCCTTGATCTTTTTAGGATTGGCATCTATCCTTTTGTTATTTACGATGAAGCCGAGGAATTTCCTGGAGGCCACTCCAAATGCGCACTTGAGCGGGTTCAGCTTCATCCGTTAGTTTCTCAATATCTAAAACATTTCTTCTAGGTCACGTACATGGTCAACATCCTACTTAGACTTTACCAGCATATCATTCATATACACCTTCATTGTCCTTTCAATCTGTCCATCAAACATCATATTGACTAGTTGCTAATAAATCGCCCTTGCATTCTTCAATCCAAAGGGCATCACTTTATAGCAGTACAAGCTACGATCTATGATGGATAAGGTGTGCTCCTCATCCTCTGGGCTCATGAGTATCTGATTGTAACCCAAGTATGCATCTATGAAGTTTAGGAGCTGGTGACCAGCTGTTGCATCCACGAACCAATCAATTCTGGGTAGGGGGAAGCTATCTTTTGGATATACCTTATTTAGGTCTGTGAAGTCAATATAGGTTCTCCACTTCCCATTTTTCTTCTTCATAAGTACAATATTGGCAACCTAGGTCGGGTAGTGGGCTTTTCGAATGAATTTGTTGGCCAACAATTTATTGACCTTCTCCTTCAAAGCGACATAAGGTTCTGCTATCGTTGGCCTCTTTTTCTGACGAACTGGTTTATGGTGGGGGTCAATGTTTAGCTTATGTGACATGACCTTAAGATGTATTCCCACCATATCCTCATGGTTTCAAGCAAAAACATCTAAGTTTGCTCTAAGGAAGTTAACGAGCTGGGATCTCATTTTCGGAGTTAGACCTCGTCCTAACTTGGACATCATCTAGCTTTTCTACAGGCCCAATTGCTTTGTCCACATCCACCTCGCGCAAGTCGAGGTCGTGGCTCACCCCATTTTCACTCATAACACGTGGTTCACCTCTTTATCTTCTTTCCTCTGGTGCTGCTCACCTCGTACATAGTCTATCTCATTGGGGGTTGAAAATTTGACTATGAAGGTCTTGGTTGAGGTAACCATATCCAAGTCATTCATTGCAGGTCTCCCCAGATGCATATTATACACTGTGGGACAGTCAATTATGAAGAAATCTGCCAACATAGTGGCCTGACGACTTGAATCCCCAAGCATGAATGGGAGTCTAATCTAGCCTATCGAAGTGATAGCACCTCCAGTGAAGCCGTAAAGAGGTTCTGGGGATGGCCTCAACTGATCTGCTCTTAATCCTATCTAGTCGAAGCACTTCGTGTACATTACATTTATCGAGCTCCCTATGTCGATCATGATCAGTTGAACCTTGGTGTTGCTACTTTTTTCTCGAATGACAAGTGCATCATTATGAGGCCATCTTACGCCTCTAGCATCTTCTTCAATGAAAACAATATCACCCGAGGTTATTCTCGCCTTCTTCGCAGACCTTTCCAGCCCATCATAACCTATGAGCAAGACGTAATTCGCTTCTTGTATGTATCGTTCATGTGATTTATTGGATGTACCTGCGATGTGAGGGCCACCATGTATGGTGAAAATGGTTCTTACTGTGGGCTCATGCTTTTGTTCGAGAGGTCGCTAAGACTGTGACTATGCTGCCTGTGGTGGTTTTTGAGGTTATTGCTGTTGAGGTCGCAGAACTGCTGGTCGCACCACATAGTCTCTTAAGCGACCTCTTTTGATTAGATCTTCAATAGCATCCTTTAGTGCCCAACATTTTGAATTATTGTGCCCTACCTCATTATGATAGGCGCAAAACCTGTTCTTGCTTCTGTGGTTAATAGGAGACTTCATGGGAGTGGACTTTCTGAAGTCCTCTATGTCATTTTCTATGGCAAAAATTATATCCTGTGTATCTGATAGGATGCTGTAGCTATCATGATGACCTAGACGCTGAAGTCACTCATTTCTAGGTTCACTCCTGGCCTTTTTAGCGACCTGATTGTTTCGACCTCCGCCTCCGTTCATGCCATTATTTATTTTCTTCGATTGGTTGTAACTACTTACTTCACTCTTTTGGTTAGACTACTGTGGGTCAAAGGTCTCCTCCCATCTGATCTCCTTGGCAGTTCGCTCATAGAACTCGCACAGGTCCTTCATCGGAGATTTGTAAATACTCTTATATAGCTTTCCATCCTTGCGAAGCCTAGTTGAGACCGCAATTAGGATGCTCTCATCTGAGGGGTTCTCCACATTGTTGATTTCACATCTAAACCTGGTAATGTAGTCTTTTAGGGATTCATTTGGTCACTGGAAGATTATGGCGAGGTGGCAAGATGGCGCGAGCTATCTTGTCAGCGTCTTGTACTGGCTGGTGAATTTTCGTTGGCTTTTCTCACAATTATCTATACTGCGAGTCGAGAGACTCTTGAACCAAGTTCGCAGAACGTCCCCCAAGGTGGCTGGGAAAACATGACACTTGACCAAAGGATTAATCATCTGAAGGTCCATTTGGATGTTGAATACATCCAGGTGATCATAAGGGTCACTAGCTCCAATGTATTGAGGGATATTGAGGACCTTGAATCTGTTGGGGAGAGGTCGTGTCTCAATCTTGCTGGTAAATATGGTCCTCTCCTCATGCTAATCATACTGATTTAAGGTACCAGGATATACCTCGAGCTGCTGAACCTTCTGAAGGAGCTCTTTTATCCTTGGGTCTTGAGGCCTATGTCCACCCTGCACTCACGACCTGAAAAGTGGCGGTCTGATATATACCTCTGACTAGCCCTCTAGAAGTCATCAGGTTAGTGCAACCTTGCACGTCGCTAATAGTCGACTTCATCTTTATACCGAGATATGACCCGAACTCAGTTGCGACTATCCTCCACATGGTGGTTGTCATCCTGGCTCACCCTTACTCTTAAGCTCGCAAGATGCGAAACTTCCTCATCTACGCGAGTTTGGCGACCTTCAGCCCTCAAGCCGAAGTTGGAGAAACTGGCTAAATCGACAGGTCGCAACACCTCTCTGATAGGTTGCTCAGGGGATCTCACTTCTTGGGGAGTAGCAGCCTCAGGTTTGGGCACATTTCATGTTTGAGTCTGTGCCAGCATCTGCAAGTTGCCACATTATGTTCTCTAATGCTTCCTGTTGTTGGTGCCATCCTTGTAGCACATCGGCTGTAAAGACTACCGGTGCTGGTCGGTGAGGGGTCAGTGGAGGCATACCTATAGTAGCGCCGTTTGTGAGGACATGGGACGCACCTGCCACAGGCACAACTACATTCCCCATCATCTGTATGTCATGCTGCTATTGATCCATCTACCTTTCTGATCGATCAACTACAGTGTCAGAACTTCTGGCTATTCTTCCTTTTATCATAGCGGTTGAAAAACTGAAAAAATTACAGTCTGGGCCCTTCTTCTAGCACCAAAATGTCGACGTCTGAAATTAGCCGACCTAAGTTCTTGACCCAGTACCTACAGATAACACAAAATAGAGGATAAAAAGGAGAAAGGGAAGAGGAAGAACATTGTTTGCATGAAAATTTTTACGTGGTTTGGTCCAAAAAGATGCTTACGTCCACAATTGCTTCTCTATTTATTTTTTAACAGAATAGCAGTATATCATTTCTTGTATATCTTTTTACAATGAACTTTCACCCTCTATTTATAGAGTGAGAGATTACAGTTCTAATATGATTGAAACAAGAAAGAAAGCTACATTTACGTTCCCAAGATTGGCGCTCATGGTCAAATCCCGTAAAAATAAGGTCTTAGTTTTATCTCCATATTTGGTAATTGCGTATTTCCTTAAATTAAGCTGTTATTTTTCTGGAAAAATTTAATGTGCACATCAAACCACAGGCTGAATCTCTCTTTGAACAATCTGGAGCTATATATTAAGCAGCTCTGACTATGATCAGCAACCTAAGAACTGAAGCAGTAATCAAAGAGCTTGTTTTTACGAGTTGAATGACCTGAGGTCAGCGAACTGAAAGCTTGTTTTCGAGATGAATGTCTTGATAATTGAGAGCTCGTATCTGTGTGTTGCATGCTGGCGGACTGGGCTTTTATCCATCAGATTAGTTCATTGAATCAGTTCGTTTGACTTTTACCAGCTCATTTTAGCAGTCTCAAAAATACTCACAACAATATCTTTCTCATATTGTAAATTTTCTAGTTCAACTGTCAAGGTCCTTCATGCAAACTCTAATTACACATTGAAAATTTCAAATAATACTTGTCTTTAACATTATTAAAACTAAGTGTTTAAGATTTATTTTATTTATATTCTCTTTCTAAATTATAAAGAAAGAAATAAGCAGCCAGATTGGTTGAAGACCAGAGAAATACACATAATTTCCACGGTCTTCCACTCTACAAAGAACCAAAACATCAAAAACCTTGAATGATGAACCATGCATTAATTATTGTACTATTGGTGGACTAAGTCAACACTATGGGACACATCACATTATAAATTCTCTGCTCATTTTACAAGTTCATAATAAAGACTTTTTTTT
Source organism: Dimocarpus longan (assembly GCA_022984855.1). NCBI lineage: Eukaryota > Viridiplantae > Streptophyta > Magnoliopsida > Sapindales > Sapindaceae > Dimocarpus > Dimocarpus longan. The sequence goes on from CM041017.1 coordinate 23,248,438, forward strand.
GTACATTATGTCGTAGACTTGTAGTTTGCGTATTCGATTGTAAGGTCGAAATCAACAGCCACAAGTGGTCGTTTTAGGATTTATATATATTATTTTTTAACTATATACTCGTTTATATTGTAACTGGTGCTTCGATGTTATTTTAATATTACTTACAAATATTAATTACAAAATTATATCATATATCACATATTAATTAATTTGATTATGGTTCATGGATTGAAAAATAAATTAAATTGTCTAATATCATTAATTAGGATACACCACGATATGATGTTTGTGCGATAATGATTCATAAAACTTTACCTGGATCTTGGTTAAAGAATGGTGTAGTCTGTATGCCTTAGAAAACGAGCAAAGACATTACTTCCATTGTCTCTTTCTCTCAATTTTAAAAAGTTTTGTATTTGTAATTGATGTGATTAATTATTCGTATCATATATGATATAATTTGAATATACAATTAACTTATTATAGTCGTAAATATTTTTCATAAATCTAAACTATTATTCAAGTATCAATATTAATAAAAATTAATTTAACATATGTTCGTACGATTATTATCGTCTATTGTAATTTACTAATAAAAAACCCTTATTCAGCTTAATAATGGTCTGAATTTGGATGACATTACCGTAGCTTATATTTATCCATATTTTACAACAAATAAATATTGTTTGGACATTATTTTCCACTGCAAATTTTCTTGTGTCTAGAGCTTCTCCATATTTCTACCAATATTAACATTTGACTGAGTTTTACAAATCTTACAACACATTAAGTATTTAGGATTTTCTAACAATTGTTTGCCCTTATTAACAGTAAGTGTTTAATTAGGATCTTCCTTTTTTTGTTTTTGGGGGGTCAGTTTCAATTGTATATAAACCATTTATTTTAGTTGAAAACTAGAGAGTCCTTTTCTATCGGCTGTCTTCTCTTCCACAGGGTTACAACTTACAAATAATAAAGAACCAACCAAATTCATAAATGATAAGCCATCATTGTACTATAATGGAGTCCACAAAATTTAAAAATGATTCCAGACACATTAATTCCATGGTCATTCCTTGTCTCTTTTGGGATTCACCACCATTGTGAGTTTAGTAAAGATGCACAATTTATTACTTCCATTAATTAAAGCCATGAAATGCAATCAGGATTTTGCTACATTTTTAATTGAGAAATAATAATAATTAAATTGTCTTAGTTGGGGAACGAGTCTAAAGTGTCTTATTTGTCAAATTGCAAATTTGCAATGAAAAGAAGTTAGTTGTCTTGGTCTATCAATTTCCATTGTTTACTGCTTTTTCTCCGTGGACTTGCAAACAACATGCATGTGCTACTTGAAGTAACATTGTATTTTACCTCTTATGATCATGGCTTCCCTTTGTCTTTATATCATGTTTCACTTTTTTTTTTTTTTAATTATCTTGAAAAAATAAAGTTTTTCTGACTATTCAACATATGACTCTTTTTTGTGATCAAGAGTATTATATGTCAACTTCAAGTTATAAATATTATTGAACTCTTTCCTTATCAGTTTAAACTTTTAAATCTGATGATAATTAACTTGATATTAAAACTTAGAGGCCTCTGATTCAAATATTCTCTCCCCTCTTTATCTCAAATTCTTGTTAAACTTTCATGAACGTATGAGATGAACTTAATTGTTATGATTTTAAATTCAGTCATTCAACTTTGAACAGTTGCAATTGTTGAATTTTCCTCTTCTTCTTCTTTTGTTTTACTCTCCAAGGACTTGCAAACAACATGCATGTGCAACTTGCAATAACTTTGTATGTTGCCTCTTGTGTTCATGAATTTTATTTGTCTTTATATAATGTTTCACTCGGTTTTAGAAAAACAAAGCCTCTCTGACTATTCAAAACATAAGTGATAAGACTTTCTAATTATTAGGATATTTTTTATTTCAATTATTACTAAAAATAAAACAGTAAATGCACTTTTATATAGAAAATTCTTCAGTGTGACGTAGATATTACGTTATGATACTTACTGAAAAAATCTAACCAATGCAAACTTCTATGAAATTGTAAGATGACTCTGACTATTTGCTCAGTTAGTTGTGGCTGTCATTTACTCTTGGAAAATTTCAATTCTTTTTTGCCCCTATTTATACTTAATAAAAGAAGAGATTTTCATGAGATTATATATTGTAAATTGCCAAGGAGGAGAATTGCAATACTTTGTTCTTCCTGCCCAAGTCAAAGAGAGTAACAATTTACAAAAATGGCAGATTTAGCTGTTTTAGCAGCACTACATCTGTTTCAGGAAGTGTCATCGTTTCTTGGCCGGGAAGCAAACCTTCAAAAAGATGAGAGCGATACTGTTCAAATGAGCAGGTCATTGCTGCTTACATTACAAGCACTTTTAAAAGACGCGGGTGGAAATGTAGGCAGTGAAACGCGGAAAACTCTTATAAGCCAAGTTCGAGATTTAGCTTATGATGTTGAGGATGCTCTTGATGAATTCAAACTTCATGTGCCACAAAAATTTCACCGGCACAGACTCTTCAGGCATGCTGAATCAGCTGTTCGTCCTTTCAAAGACTGGCATGCACTCCACAAGTTGTCCTCTAAGTTACAAGGCATCAACGGGAGGATGAATTATATCATAAAATTGTATAAATTCAGCAAAAATTCTGCTGAAGAAGGCTCAAGTTCTGGTACAAGTGTGGAATTGTATCATCAAACACCTAAGGAAGATGAGATGGTAGGCTTTGAGGAGCACAAAAAAATACTGATCCATCATTTAGTAGGAGATTCAAGGTCAATGCTGAAGAAAATTTGGGTGGTTGGGCTTGGTGGCTCTGGAAAGACCATTCTTGTGAAAAATGTTTTTGAAAGCAAGAATGTTCTGAAACAGTATGATTGCCATGCTTGGATTCATGTGTCGCGTCCCTGTAAAATCAATGAGGTTTTACGGAGTATGTTGAAGCAATTTTGTAAGCCGAGGGAGGAATCCAACCTTCCAGGTGAAGACATAGGAGCTAGATTGAGAGACCATCTGGAGCAGAGAAGGTATCTTCTCGTCTTAGATGATATTTGGAGCAAAGATGACTGGGAACGTATAATTAATGCTCTACCCCAAGCATCTGGTGGCAGTGGAATCGTTACTACTTCTCAAAACCTCAATGTGGCGCAGTCCTGTGGAGCAACATCTTCTGATACCCTTAAACTTGAGGGGTTAGCGTGGAAGCAGGCTTGCCATCTCTTCTGTAAGAAGGCTTTTCCAAGCAAGAAAGGAGGTTGTCCACGAGAGTTAGAGGAGCTGTCCGAAAATATCGTGAAGAAATGTGAAGGACTGCCCTTGGCAATTGCAGCAATTGGTAGTTTGCTATCAACGAAGAGGCAAACTCCTGCAGAATGGAAGACATTGCTTGACAGCCTTGGTTCTGAGATTGGTCATGATTATGATCTTGCAACCATTAGCAGAGTATTCTCATCAAGTTATAAGGATCTGTCAGACAATCTCAAGAGTTGTTTCTTATATTTTAGCATTTTGCCAGAGGACTATTCCATTGGACGAGGAAGGCTAATTCGCTTGTGGATAGCCGAAGGATTTATTAAGGAAAGAAGCGGCAAAACCTTGGAGGCTGTTGCTGAAGATTACCTCAATGAGCTCGTAGGAAGGAATTTGGTTGATGTAAGCAAATGGGATTTTGATGGGCGAGTAAGATGCTGCCGAGTACGAAATCTCATCTGGGAATTCATCATGTCGAAATCTCGCGAAGAAAATTTTGCCAAAATGCTTACAGAATCACATTCAAGCACTTCGGTTGAGTACAAAATTCGACGCTTATCTATTCAACATTCTAAGACTGGATGGTCAGACATAAGTGGCTTGCGCTGTGTTCGCTCCTTATTCATGTTCGGATGGGACGATTCTTTTGATTCCGGGAGGATTCAGAAACTCCTCCATAAATTCAGGTTGATGAGGTCTCTGGACTTGCAGGGAGCACCTTTGACGAAATTTCCTAAAGAAATTGTTAAACTCACCCTTCTAAGGCATCTAAGTCTGAGGGGAGCAGAAGTAGCAACAGTTCCAAAGTCTATAAAGAAGCTAGCATTCCTTGAAACCTTAGATCTTAGACATACAAGGGTAACGGAGTTGCCAGTTGAGATCTATCGACTCAAATTTTTGCGGCATCTTCTTGTTTATCGCTATGATGTAGAAAACTATGTCACTTTTGACTCTGTACAAGGAGTAGAGGTTCCTGCAGGTGTTGAGGATTTATCTGCCATACAAAAGTTGTCACTTATTAAGGTAGGCAAGCACAAAAACATTATAGTAGAGTTGAAATTTTTGGTTCAACTGAGGAAACTGGGACTAGTAGGTTTGGAGAGCGAAGATGGAAGGGCACTGTGTGCATCAATTCAAGAAATGCAAAATCTTTCGACTCTGGACGTGCGTTCATCAGAAAAGGAAGAGTTTCTCGAGCTAAATGATATGAATAATCCTCCTCGTCATCTTCAACGCTTGTATCTAAAAGGCCGCCTGCGCTCGTTTCCAGCATGGGTTTCCTGTCTTGACTGTCTGGTCAGGATCTATCTAAGGTGGTCTAGACTGGAGACTAGCCCACTTGAGGCCCTTCAGGATTTGCCAAATCTTGTTGAGCTAGAAATGCTTGATGCTTACACAGGGGAAGGACTGGAATTCAAAGCTGCAACATTCAAGGAACTGAAAATTCTACATCTTGAACAACTTGAGAGGCTTAATATGGTGATAGTGGAGGCAAATGCAATGCCTAAGCTCGAAAAGCTAACAATTTGTAAGTGTGAAAACATGGAAATGCTTCCACAAGACATCTCCTATCTTACTCGGCTTCGGGAACTGCTCGCATATGATATGCATGAGAACTTCATCGCAAGACTTCAAAAAAATAGTGAAGATGATGATCGCTACATGACTGAACACATTCCGGTCATTCGTTATCAGAACTTGTTGCGATAAACAAAACGTGTAAGCATTCAATCCTTTATTTTATATTCTTCATTTCAATTATATCCTGAGATGTCAACATGGGTGAAGTGACTTCGGTTATTGTTGTTTGATTAGTAGGTAATTCTGCATTCAGAGGTGGAATAAAACATCACCAAACTCTGCTGCAGCCATATTTGGTTCACTTTAATGTTACGTTCATATAAATTTCATGCTTTACAATTGTCGTTGTACTTTTATCTTTTCAAGCACTAGGGTTAAAGTTATCATGTTAACGAAGCTTGTTTCCTATCATGATTTATAATAAGAGAATATTGCAGTATGATATTCATTGAAATATGCACCTTGTATACTTTTATGAGAATCAAGTATCAGGAATGTACAACCCTCACCTCCAAAACTTCTTCGAATAGTAGCATCTTTTGTAGTGTTTAGAGTTCTTTTCTCAGATTATATTGGGTTCATAGTTTTCTAAGGCTCAAGTTGAGGTGTTACATCTAGTTAATATCTTCATCTGTTTGTTCAAATCGTTCACAAAAAAATTTGGAAGCAACTCATGTGAACCTATTACCTTGTTCACTAAGACAAAATATGCTCGATATCTTCAATTGTTGGACAAAGTAGTTTCCAAATTCATTTGAAAAAACTAGTACTTAATTTTCAAAACAATATTCTGACAGAGAAAAAAGGGACAAATGTTATCGGAGATCAGTAAACATGTCCTGAAGGGGAAGTAGATTAATCAAAAGTCATAAATTGTTTCTTATATTTTAATGTAGTCATGCAATCACCCACTTGTCAATTTAATTACTTAGAGATTCCATTTAGTAAATGATGAAATCATCTTTTGCAGTTGTACCTGAATAAAATAGTTTGTCAACTAGTCTGCTTGCCAAAATGGACCATTACAAGTTTACAACATGGCTACCAATAAGCTGAAGCACAGAGAAAAAATTAAACAATTTAAAAAACAAAATTTGGTATCTTTCAAAGGATGTTACAAGAACATTAAATTATGTAAGCAAAACAATATATTTAATTGATAAGCCATTTAAAGTTTGTCTTCTAAAAGTCCTTATAACTATATCTACCCCACCACTGTTAAATAATTTTCAAAACAAGTTTGTGTTGAAAATATAAACTTGTTTTTTTGAGCAAGCCCATTACCAAGCCCAAGTCCATCAAGAAGAACCTTCTAAGGTTAGGTGTAAGGTTAGGTGAGTCAATAATGCAATTTAAAAGTATTTGTTTGGTTGGTGAAATTGTGTGGTTAGGATTTATTTGTATTTGTTAATTTGAATGGTTTAGATTAATTTTCTAGCACTATATATAGCCCCTCTTGCATGAGGTTTAATCATCACAAAGAAGAAGAAAACATAAGAGAAGCAAAGCTTCTAGTGAGTGTATGAGAAACAAAGCAAAGCTTTGTATTGTGAGGTGTTTTGAGTGTTGTAAAAGTTTTATTTTTGTTTTAGTGAGAATTTCGATCCAACAAAGTGGTATCAGAGCAAGGCTAAGTGTCTTATAATATACCAAATCGAAGTTCTCGACGAGAGGAGCACAACGCCGTAAAATTCATCCCAATCGGAGGTCCCACGCGCCCGCACGCGCCGCCGAAAAATTGCTGCAGAAAACTGAGTCAACTCAAATGAATTGAACCGGGTTAACAGACCGAGCCGAGCCGAGTCAAGCCGAGCCGAGCCGAGCCAAGCCGAGCCGAGCCGAGCTGAGCCCAACCGAATCCGAGCCTAGCCGAGCCAAGCCGAACCCGAGCAGAGCCGAGCCACTGCTGACAAAAGCCAAACAGGTCCCGTTGACTTTGACCGTTGACCGAGTTGACCGTTGACTTTGATCGTTGATCAAAAGTTGACTTTTTGGTTCAAGTCCCGGTTAAAGTTTCTCGACGTTCTGAATCCATCCGTGCAATCAGAATTTCGAAATTCTAAACATATTAAAAGGTATGGCTAATGGTATAGTATCCTTTCAAGTTCCAACACTCAAGAACGACAACTATGATAATTGGAGTATCAAAATGAAAGCACTTCTTGGAGCACACGATGTCTGGGAGGTTGTAAAAAAGGGCTACACCGAATCAGAAGATGAGTCAACACTATCCCAAACTCAAAAGGATAGTTTAAAAGACTCAAGGAAGAGAGATAAAAAGGCTCTCTATCTCATCTATCAAGCATTAGATGATGATGGCTTTGAGAAAATTTCAAGTGCAAAGTCCGCTAAAGAAGCGTGGAATAAGCTACAAACCTCTTGCAAAGGATCTGAACAAGTGAAGAAAGTTCATCTTCAGATCTTAAGAGGTGAGTTTGGATCATTACATATGAAAGCATCTGAATCTATTTCTGACTACTTCACAAGAGTGTTAACCGTTTCTAATCAATTAAAAAGAAACGGTGAGACACTGGAAAATACCAGAATAATGGAGAAGATACTCCGCTCGTTGGATTCCAAATTTGAATATATCGTTGTGACGATAGAAGAGACTAAAGATTTGACAACCATGACAATTGAGCAACTTCAAGGATCGTTGCAAGCTTACGAAGAAAAGCATAAAAGGAAGCAAGGTATCAATGAACAACTCCTCAAGTCCCAACTCAAAGAGAAGGAAGAAATCCAAAGCCACGAGAGATACCAACATGGTCGAGGCAGAGGAAGAAGCCGAGGACGAGGTACAGGTTGTGGTCGTGGACGAGGTTGGAATTATAACAACAACAATTACAACAATAGCTATGAGAGAGGAGAAAATTCAACAAGAGGTCGTGGGAGAGCCAATTCGAACACGAGGTACGAAAAATCTCAAGTTCACTGTTATAATTGTCAGAAGTTTGGACATTATGCTTCAGAATGTAGAACTCCAAATAACAAGGTTGAAGAAAAGACTAATTTTGTGGAAGCAAGAGCAGAGGAGAGAGAAATTCTGTTATTAGCATATAGAGGCAATGATGGTGACCAAGAGAATAATTGGTATCTCGACACTGGTGCGAGCAACCTCATGTGTGGAAGGAAAAACATGTTCATAGAGCTCAACGAATCTGTGAGTGGCAATGTCTCATTTGGAGATAGTTCTAAAATTTCGGTGGAAGGAAAAGGTAACATTCTTATTCGTGCTAAAGATGGTAGTCACCAATTGATTTCAAATGTTTATTATGTGCCCAACATGACAAGCAACATCTTGAGTTTAGGTCAACTTTTAGAAAAAGGCTATGATATTCACATTAAAGATTGTAGTCTTTTTATAAGAGATGACATAGGAAATTTAATTGCTAAGGTGAAAATGTCAAAGAATAGAATGTTTTCGTTGAACATTCAAAATGATGTTGCAAAGTGTTTGAAAGCTTGTTATAAAGATGCATCATGGTTATGGCATCTTCGATTTGGGCATCTCAACTTTGGAGGATTGGAAATGTTGTCTAAGAAGGAAATGGTGAGAGGACTACCTCGTATTAATCATCCTGACCAACTTTGTGAATGGTGTCTACTTGGGAAGCAATTCAGAAAAGTTTTCCCAAAACAGTCGGAATCAAGAGCCAAGAAACCACTCGAGCTCATCCATACTGATGTGTGCGGTCCAATCAAGCCAAGCTCTCTCGGTAATAGTAATTATTTCCTTCTCTTCATTGATGATTTTTCAAGAAAAATGTGGGTATATTTCTTGAAACAGAAATCAGAAGTCTTTGAAGTATTCAAGAAATTTAAAACTGCTGTGGAGAAAGAAAGTGGCTACCAGATAAAAGCAATGAGATCTGATCGAGGAGGAGAGTTCACCTCAAAAGAGTTCCGAGAGTTCTGCGAAGCAAATGGAATCCGACGTCCTCTAACCGTTCCGAGATCCCCTCAACAAAACGGTGTTGCAGAAAGAAAAAACAGAACAATTCTCAATATGGCACGAAGTATGTTGAAAAGCAAAAGATTACCGAAGAAATTTTGGGCGGAAGCTGTAGCTTGCGCAGTATACCTATCAAATCGATCTCTAACAAGAAGTGTATTGGGAAAGACACCACAAGAAGCATGGAATGGAAGGAAGCCAGGTATTTCCCACCTGAGAGTCTTTGGAAGCATAGCTCATGTACATGTACCAGACGAGAGAAGAAGTAAGCTTGATGACAAAAGTGAGAAGTTCATCTTCATTGGGTACGATAATTATTCTAAAGGCTACAAGATGTATAATCCAAACAATGGAAGGACTCTCATCAGCCGTGATGTTGTATTTGATGAAGAAAACACATGGAATTGGAAAACACATGATGAAGATTACAGTTTCCTTCCCTACTTTGAAGAAGAGAAGGAGGAGCAACCAAGAATAGAGCAAGCAGAAGAAGAACCCACTACACCACCAGCATCACCAGCCTCAACAGATAATGGAAACTCACCACCATCATTTCTGAATGAAAGAGATGTGGAGCATACAAGAAACCTGCAAGATCTTTATGAGGTAACTGAACAACCTGATAATCTCACACTTTTCTATCTCTTTGCTGATTTTGAACCAGTGAGCTTTGAAGAAGCTGTACAAAATAAGAAGTGGAAAGATGCAATGAATGAAGAAATCAAGTCCATTGAAAAGAATGATACTTGGAAGCTCGTTATACTCCCAAAATGGCGCAAAGCAATTGGTGTCAAATGGGTGTACAAGATAAAAAGAAATGCTAAGGGAGAGATAGAAAAACACAAGGCAAGACTTGTTGCAAAAGGCTATAGTCAAAAAGCTGGAATTGACTATGATGAGGTATTTGCTCCTGTTGCTCGATTAGAAACTATAAGACTAATAATTTCTTTGACAGCTCAGAATAAGTGGAAGTTTCATCAGATGGATGTAAAATCCGCCTTCCTAAATGGAGTCCTTGAAGAAGAAGTCTACATTCAGCAACCATCAGGCTATGAAGTCAAAGGCCACGAAGACAAAGTTCTAAAACTAAAGAAAGCTCTTTACGGGTTGAAGCAAGCACCAAGGGCATGGAACAATCGGATTGACAAATACTTCAAAGAGAATGGCTTCACCAAATGTCCTCATGAACATGCTCTCTACATCAAATTCAAAGATGGAGATGTTTTGATTGTATGTTTGTATGTGGATGATTTAATCTTCACCGGTAATAATTCAAGTTTTTTTGAAGAATTCAAGAAAGCAATGGCCAAGGAATTCGAGATGACCGACATCGGATTGATGGCATACTACCTTGGTATCGAAGTCAAGCAAAATGAAGATGGCATCTTTATCTCCCAAGAAAGCTATGCAAGGGAGATACTTAAGAAATTCAAGTTGGATGATTGCAATCCAATAAGCACACCAGTGGAATGCGGAGTCAAACTGTCTAAGCATGATGAAGCAGAAAAGGTGGATCCAACACTCTTTAAGAGTTTGGTTGGAAGTTTGAGGTACTTAACTTGTACAAGACCTGACATCCTTTATGCAGTTGGACTGGTGAGTCGTTATATGGAGAATCCAATAACTACCCATTTCAAGGCAGCTAAGAGAATCCTTCGCTATATCAAAGGTACAATTGACTTTGGCTTGTTCTATTCATTTTCAAATGACTTCAAACTTGTTGGATATAGCGATAGCGATTGGGGTGGAGATACAGATGATAGAAAGAGCACCAGTGGGTTTACATTCTTCATGGGAAACACAGCTTTCACATGGATGTCAAGGAAGCAACCCATTGTCACACTATCCACCTGTGAAGCCGAATACATAGCTGCTACTTCGTGTGTTTGTCATGCAATTTGGCTAAGAAATTTATTGAAGGAATTAAGCTTGCCACAAGAAGAACCAACTGAGATTTATGTAGACAATAAGTCAGCCATCGCCTTAGCAAAGAATCCGGTGTTCCATGACAGAAGCAAACATATCGATACTCGTTATCACTTCTTACGAGAATGCATAGCAAAAGGAAATGTGCAAATGGAATACGTAAGGTCAAAGGATCAGATCGCAGATATTTTCACCAAACCACTAAAGTTTGAAGATTTTGCGAGATTAAGAAGTTTGCTTGGCATGGTAAAACAAGTTTAAGAGGGGGTGTTGAAAATATAAACTTGTTTTTTTGAGCAAGCCCATTACCAAGCCCAAGTCCATCAAGAAGAACCTTCTAAGGTTAGGTGTAAGGTTAGGTGAGTCAATAATGCAATTTAAAAGTATTTGTTTGGTTGGTGAAATTGTGTAGTTAGGATTTATTTGTATTTGTTAATTTGAATGGTTTAGATTAATTTTCTAGCACTATATATAGCCCCTCTTGCATGAGGTTTAATCATCACAAAGAAAAAGGAAACATAAGAGAAGCAAAGCTTCTAGTAAGTGTATGAGAAACAAAGCAAAGTTTTGTATTGTGAGGTGTTTTGAGTGTTGTAAAAGTTTTATTTTTGTTTTGGTGAGAATTTCGATCCAACAGTTTGTCTTAGCTAAAAACTATCCCATATTAATATATTAATTTGTAGCTTTTATTTATTAATTCCAAATCAACTACTAAGTCTTCCTAAAACTCACGATTGGGAATAATAGTATATTGAATTATTTTCTAAAACATATACTTAATTATTTTGTAACTTATATCTCAACGTTATTTTATTATTAGTTGACATTAGCTACAAAATTATTTCACTTTCCAAAGATTATTTAATAATCAATCTAACTAAAGGTAGTGTAGTACATAACGATGCTCAACTTTTGACAGAGGAGTTGTTCTGCTTGAAATGTCCAAGCATGCATGTCGAACATCACCCTAGCAAATTCAAGTTTAGAAAATTTGACACTAATTATCTCTTTGTTAATTTCCATATTCCCGTAAAATAAAAATGGCATCTACTAATATCATCTTTAAAGAAAAATGGTTATGGGAATTTGCATTTATGTGTTGCATATCAATTTAATATAAAATGTACAACTCTTATTACTTAATACTTGCTACTGTTTAAATGCAATCAAGAGCTTTTATTTCTCCAAACCTTTGATCTTACCTATTCATTTGAAATAAATAATTTTGGTGCTTCAATCAAGCATCTTATGTGTTGAAACTTTCTTAGTAGTTTACCAAATAATTTTTAATAGTTTTTCAGCTTAACGAGAAGACAAGCTAATAAGCTCACGATTTGTGGACATGGCATGTGTTGAAATTACTCTATTATTGTAAAGTCGTTTTTTACAGCAATTCAAGCCAGCCACTTGCACTTAAGTAGTTAAGAAATTAATGTAGATGATAGACAAGTCTCTCTATATTGGACAAAAATTCTTTGTCAATGTTGATATGATGTTAATATTTTTATTAGAACAATTTAAGTTTGAGTGATGTATGAGAGGGAAAAAATCTATCAATCTTGATCATTCATTTTTTCAAATGTTAATGTGTCACTAGATTATCAAAAGATTAACAAAAAAAAATATAATAGAGTATCCTTACTCCTCTATATTACCATGGAAATTGAACACCACATTCCTTTCAACATGTTTTTTTCTAAAAAAGAATCAAACCATTGAAAAGATATTAGAAACTTGTGGAGCAGTATCTTCATATTGATCTGTGGTAGCATTTCGTTAACGTGGATGAATATCTATGGAATCTTCCTCACATTTTCTTCTGTACATAACTTGTAGATCCGTCCAATTTCTATTAATATGGATTCTGATTGAATTAATTTTTAAAAATCTTGTGATATAACTTCACTAACGATAAGTGCCAATTATGTACTATTTTTTTTTTTTATTCTTTTTTTCAATGACTAATTATAAATTATAAATATAAATATATATATTTATACTCAAATAAAAGTATAAAATTAATAGAAGGTATACATTTAACTAAAACCTTATGGGTGGGTCACAAGTCAACAATCACTACCTAACCCGTATTTTTCTCAGAATATTTGTTTGCATACCTTTCTCATATTGTAAATGTTGTATTCTCAACTGTCAACATCCTTCAAGCAAACTCTAATTACATTTTGAAAAATTCAAATAATACTTTAACATTATTAAAACTAAGTGTTTAAGGTTTATTTTTATTTTATTCTCTTTCTAAGTTATAAAGAAAGAAATAAGTAGCCAGATTAGCTGAAGACCAGAGAAATATTCTTAATTTCTACAGTTTTCCACTCTACAAAGAACCAAAACATCAAAAAACTTGAATGATGAGCCATGCATTATTGTACGATTGGTGGGCTAAGTCAACACTATTAGACACATAAATTCTCTGCTCATTTTACAAGTTCATAAAGACTTTGTTTTTGTAATTCAAGTGGAACATGTCAATTGGTTTTGTACATTATGTTGTAGTGTTGGTATTCGATTATAAGGTCGAAATCAACAGCCACAAGTGGTCCTATAACTCATGTTTAGTTTTAAGATTTATATATATTATTTTTTAACTATATACTCATTTATATTATAACTGGAACTTCGATGCTATTTTAATATTAGTTACAATTACAAATATTAATCACTAAATTATTTCATATACCACATATTAATTAATTTGATGATGTTTCATGAATTAAGAAATAAATTAAATTGTCTAATATCATTATGATCTTTGTGTGAGTGTGATTCATAAAACTTTACCTGGATCTTGGTTGAAGAATGGTGTAGTCTGGACGCTTTAGAAAAGGAGCAATTAAAATGTCACTTTCTCTCAATTTTAGAAAAGTTATGTATTCTTCTTTGACGGGATTGATTATTCTTATTACATATGACATAATTTGAATATACAATTACTTTTCAAAAAAAAAAAAACAATGAATATACAATTAATTTATCATAGTCCTAAATATTCTTTATAAATCTAAAATATTGTTTAAGAATCTAAACTATTGTTCAAGTATCATATTCTTTATGAAAAAAAATATATATATTAGTCCATTGTTGATAGTACTTGATCAATAAAATTATATTAAAATATGTTCTTACGATTATTACCACATAATGTAGTTTTCTGATAGAAAACCTTTATTCATCTTAATAATGGTCTGAGTTTGCGTGACTATACTTTGACTTTATTTACCCATATTTTTCAATTAACAATTGTTTACATTATTTTTCACTGCAAATTTTCTTGTGTCTAGAGCTTCTCCATAGGATTTTCTAAAAATTGTTAATAACATTAAGTGTTTAGTTAGGATCTCTTTTTTTTTTTTTTTTTTTTTTTTTTTGCCGGTTTCAATTGTATATAAACCATTTATTTTAGTTGAAAATTAGAGAGTCCTTTTCTATTAGTTGTCTTCTCTTCAAGAATAAAGAATCAACCAGATTCATGAATGATGAACCATCATTATACCACAATTTAAAAATGATTCCAGACATTAATTCCATGGTGTATGCTTGTCTCTTTTGGGAGTTATCACCATTGTGAGTATAGTAAAAATGCATAATACTTCCATTAATTAAAGCCATGAAATGTAATCAGAATTTATTAAATTTTTAATTGAGGAATAGTAATACTTAAATTTTCATAGTTGCGGAACTATTCTAAAGTGTCTGATTTGTCAAACTACAAATCATATATCATAGCATTAATCAACTTATCGTATATAACACAAGAAGAACAGAACTGCAAAAGCAACACGCTCTCTTTATTATACAATAGAAGTAGTTGATACAATTAATATTTTGCATCATTAATTATTGCAGTGCAAGGATATTGGAACTAGATAAAATACAGAAATCTAACAACAAGAGTACTGATCTTATAATCATCCAGTCTTTTTCAAGGAAACAGTGACATTGACAAACTCGGTCTTCTCCTTAGACATGCGATCTGCAATAATTTCTCTGTACCTCTCAAACACCTCATCGATGATTGCTTCACCAAAGTGACTCGCAAGCAAGGGTTCTGCCACCGCTCTCATGCACTGTGCAACACTGTATCCTCCATCCTTCAATGCATCATTACCGCTGAATCCATTGCTGCTGTATGCATTCCAGTGGACTTGGGAGACCTCAAGATGTTCCACGGTGAAGGATCCTTCTTTCAGAACTTGAGATTTAATCTCAAACGGTGATGGTGTGTATTGTGGAATGTTGAAGGAGTCCATTTTCTCCTCTTCTATCAGTCCCTGTGCATGGTTACAATGTTCAATATATGCAGTTAAGTTATTTCCATACAAACAAAATTAAAACAAATTTATAAGAGAAACACCAAGATATCATATACAATTGAAATCGATTGGCTAAAAGCTGTCAGTTCTGTCCTCTGATGTTTTGGAAATTTAAATATAATTTTTTTATAATTTTCTAAAATAAATAAACCTCCTTAAAATACATTTTAGAATATATATATATATGTATGTATGTATGTATATTCACTATGTAAAATGAACTACTCATGGTAGATTATATGGTATAAATCAGTAATCATATGTAATTTCATGTTATATGGTGCAATTACATGTGTGAAAATTGTGACATGCACACCGCATGTTGGAGACACAGGAAAATCATATTGCTTTAGATTTAGTCATCTGGCGGGCCAACTCAACGTCTGTTTGCTAGTATGTTGGCTAAGGATTCAGGAATCTTAAGTACTTAGGCAGCTGCCAAATTACTGGAACTAAACTCAGGAATCTTCCAGGTTTCGTTTCAAATGAAGAAAACAATAATTTTACTTTTATCCGTTGACACGAATTTTTATTTTGTTTATATTTAATATTTTCTTAAATAAAATAATATCAATGATAAATATTTTGGCTCGTAGTTGAACGTGAGGTTGTTCCTTCATAAGCAAATACGCACTGAAATGGGCACCCTGCAGCAAAGTGAAGTTATATATTATGTAGGATTGTTTCTATGCGTAATGTTCGAGAATGGGAGAAAATAGAATTGTGTAGACTTTAGATCCTGAGAATAATAAAATTTTTAATTTTCAGTTAATATGTAACGTTAGAAATTTTGTAATTTGTGAAACAAGTGTGACTAGGATCATATTCTATATAAATAAATATTGTACCTCAGCGACCATATCATTGAGAGCCATAGCCAGAAGCTCCCAGATGTAACAACACTCTTTGCTGGAGGGATCATCACTTTTTCGTCCCAGAAATGTTAGAACCATTCGACCACCTGCCACCAGTTCCTCCGAACGATACTTCAAAAACAATGAAAAGTCATTTTGAAACTGCTTATAATATGCTTTAAGCACACTGATAAATATAATTTATATAGATTTATTACCCTTAAATATAGATTTATTAGTCCAATTTTATGTTGAATTTATTTTAATTAGTTGTGGTTTTGGTGAAACAGGAATAAAAGAAGATTTGTGTGTTGAATGAGGAAAAATTCCAATTTTGATTAAGTCAAAATCCAAGTCAATCAAGGATTCAATTCTTGCCCAAAATTATTTGTCAAACAATTAGGAAATTAGTTGA
Organism: Dimocarpus longan; assembly: GCA_022984855.1. NCBI lineage: Eukaryota > Viridiplantae > Streptophyta > Magnoliopsida > Sapindales > Sapindaceae > Dimocarpus > Dimocarpus longan. The sequence continues at coordinate 23,264,764 of CM041017.1, forward strand.
GACAAGGAAATAGATCAATTAAGGAAAAAGCAAATTTGGAAGCAAATCAAGAAAAGAAGAAAAAAGTAGCAGATTTTGCGAAAAAAATCAAAGCTCACTATATAGTTTATGGAAAGACCAAAAATAGTATCTTACTATTGAGGCAATTTTTAATTTACAAATTGAGACTAGTGGCATAGTATAAAAAAAAGCTTGGAGACAGAAAATATAAAAAGAAGAGACAAGAAAGCTTTGAGACGGCTGAGGAGAAAGAAGATAGCAGCTTTGGTGGAGAACAAGAAGAACAAGAGTGCAGTAGAACAAGACAAGATAACAGCCAAAGTTCATAGAAATTATGTCGGGTTTTGATTTATTTGTTTTTGTTATCACCATGATTGTTTAGTTTTCTTTTCTGAGGTGTAGGATGAAACCATTATTAACTTTATAATGATTTTGCTGTTTGAATATTATTATCAATTTTTTTTTTAATGTTTAATAATTCTTAGTTTCATCAATTGATAAAATAAAAATTGTTTCACTTTTAATATCAAATATTTTTGATTGTTACAAAATTATTTTATTAATTTGACTTTGAATTGAACGGTTTAAATATAAGATTTTTTGATTATTTGTTTTTCAATATTGGATACATATAATACTTAGATCTTACAAATTTCAAGTCTTGAAGTAAGAATTTACATAAGATTTATTTTATAAGCTTAATTGATAAATCCTGAGAAAACAACAGATTGATTTCTAAGTTGTTTCTTTAATTTTTGATAATAATATTTTGAATAGTAAAACATTTTAAGTTGATAATGGTGGATTCTGAACCTCAGATTTCTCGTTTATTGGTTGAATTTTACAATCTAATATTATTTTGTCAATTTAGAATTCTATTTGTTTTAGTTTTAATTAATTCTCAATTTTCAAATACTGTTAATTAGATTAGAATTAAATTTAATTTAGATTTAGATTAATATTTTCTCAATCTCTGTGGATCGACCTTGTACTTGCATAATCTATTTTACAATAGACTCGTACACTTGCTGGACTTGTACTGCCCATGTAAATATTCCCTTTGTTGTTCTCTAGCCCTTCAAGAACTTGTCCATGAAATTATTTTGTTAATTAATTACAGGATTAATCAGCAAAATTTAATAAATATATATATTTATCACGACAAGTTTGGTAACCCGAGAGAGCCACTGGAGACTGTAAGAAGAGTGGACAAAATGTAGACTCTCAGATGAGAAGATCCTGCCATAGAAAGAACCAGGAACCCCAGCAACGAAACAGGACCCAGCACCAGAACCCATTTGTGTTTTCAGTTTTTCTTGAAAGCTTGGCAAGGACCTGAATATTGTGTTGAAGTCATTCCCGGGAAGGTCGTTCAACAACACTTGACATTCTGGTAGTTGGTTTCCATGCTTGTTACCAATGTTGTTAACTATTTTGATAACTTCAGATACCACCAGCAAAGTTTTTGGTCCTGAAACAACCCAAGTCTGCTATGGCTAGCTTTTCAGGAAAGTTGCTGCTGACGAGGTTGGCTACCGCTTCCTCTAAGATAGGCTTTGTCATGGATATCACTTTTCGCTGTCCAAAAATCAAATCAATAAATAAGCATATATTCGTGGTCAAAAGATTGGTAACAACGTCTTTAAGTAAAACTGAAGTACCAAGTTCAAATCTTTCTCTCTTAATAAAAAAATATATATGTATAATTGATCATTAATTATGCATCTATAATTTCTGATAATAGAAACAGTAAAAGTAAGTGATTTGTTGTGAAGAATTAGTTTTGGCAAATAAAATTTCTTTGAAAAGCATCAACTGCTTGGAGGGTTACCTGAACTAATGAGTTATTAGCGTAACTTTCTTCTCCAACTCCTCCATTCATGTGAAGAACCCGAACCACTTCCATGTCTCTCTCACTCTTTAATTTGTCGTCTTTACTCTATATTTTCTCTTGTTTGTGTTGGATTTCTTGATTAAAATGATCCTCTATTTATAGGCATCCAATCCTCCCAGTATAGTGGGTGAAACTTTGATAGTTGATACAAACTGTTAGTTAGGTGAAGCCATCTAATGGCTAAAATGGAGACACATGGGTAGTAAATTTCAATTTGAATTTGTGAAGATGCGATCAATAACTTATGCATGAAAGCTATTACAAATATTGAAATATTAAAATTTCATATTGAAGTAAATTGATTTGCACCCCATATTTTTGCACCGTCGTTGTCTATAACCTTCATTGTTTGCCTATATAAAAACATGGATGCTAGTCATTTTAAATGGACAAGTCCTATGTCCTAGGTCTTAGGTACATTTGAAAGTTCTCTTCTTCTTAGTTTTCTCTTAAAATTTTAGAGAGAGATTGTATTATAGTTATTGGTGCAATAAAATTCTTCTAGTCTTGGTCTATAAATTTTTCCCTTACATCGAGAGTTTTACCACGTAAATCTTATATCCACTATTTTATTTTATTTCTTTCATTTTTCTTTCAATAATATTCTCAATTTTATATTTATGCTGGAATTAGAATAGTATCAGGTCATTATAACATTAGTATAAGAGCCATTGGTTATTTAGAAAATTCAAAGTATACTCTATGGTTGCAACATTATCTGATCTTCTTCATCAAAAAAAAATTATTTCTGGTTACTAGAAATAAGTGTAGTGGTGTGTGTAAGTGCATGCTTAGGAAATGTTCTGATTAGAAAAATCTTAATATTTAATTATATCCATTGTGATCTACCTCTCTTACCTGGGCACTATTTATGGATATGTGTACTATTTTGAAATACAAGTATTATTCACGCTACTATTTATTGAATATCTTGTGAGTATTTGACAAAGATGATGGTGAAATTTGAAATTGAGAAGTTCAATTGAAGTAATTTTTCATTGTGAAAAATGAAGATGAAGGCTATCTTAAGAAAAGATAATTGCTTATAAGCAATAGAAGAAAGGTCATCCGAAATTACTGATGATGCTAAGTGAAAATAGATGTATGACAATACAATTGCCAATTCCATCTGGCCTTAACAAATGTTGTATTATCAAGTATAGGGGAGAACAAGACGACTACGGAGGTTTGAGACACTCTGACAAAATTGTACGAGTCCAAGTCACTACATATGAAGATTTTTTTAAAAAGGAAACACGGTAATCTTCGAATGGCGAAATCTATAACAGTAACCGACCACATCAACACCCTAAATATTTTATTTTCTCAACTTTCAGTGTTATGTCATATAATAGAGGCAAATGAATATACAAAAATTCTACTTGAAAGTCTACCTGATTCGTATGATCAATTTTTCATCAACGTGACAAACAATATCCTCACAGATTATCTAATTTTTGATTATGTTGTAGCTTCTGTCTTAGAAGAAGAAAGCAGATGGAAGAATAAGGAAGACAGATTGGCAAGAAGAACGTAAACAGAGTCTTTGTCAGTGATAAGAGGGAGATCAACAGAACGTGGCTTCAGTGGGAGTTTCAATCGTAATAGATCACACTCAAAAAGTAAGAAAAATACTAGATGCTACATTTGTGACAAACAAGGATACATCAAATATGAGTGTTGGCATTATAAGAAGAATAAAGCTTCCGAGTCATTAATGTCATGGAAACGTAATTAGCAGAAGCTTGATCAAAAATCAAAAAGGATAAACCAGGTAATTAAAAATAGCTTCAAGTGGGAGAATGTTAGTTAGGTGATTTGATGGCTAAATTGGAGACACAGGGGTAACAAATTTCAATTTGAATTTATGATGGTGTAGTCAATAAATTATGCATGAAAGTCATTACAAATATTAAAATATTTAAATTTTATATTGAAGTAAATTGATTTGCACCCCACATTTTTGCACCAACATTGTCTATAAGCGTCATTGTTTGCTTATATAACATGAATGTTAGTCATTTTAAATGGCCAAGTCTCAAGTCTCATGTCCTAAATCTAAGGTACATTTGAGAGTTCTCTTATCCTTAGTTATCTACTAAAATTTTTAAAAGTGGTTATATTGTAGTTATTGGTGTAATAAAATTTTTTTAGTCTTAGTCCGTGGATGTTTCTTTCACATAAAAGCTTTACCATGTAAATCTCGTGTCCACTATTTTATTTATTTCTTCTATTTTTCTTTTAATATTATTCTCAATTTCATATTTACGTCGGAATTATAATAGTATTGAGTCATCATAATACAAACTCAATTATTGATCAAATTGGTACAGACTGCAGAGAAGCATCTTATACTGGTATGCATTTAGTATAATTTTTCAAATCATCAAAAGAGTCTTTTAAATGTAAGAATTATATTGAACTTCAGCACATTTAAAAAAAAAAAGAGATTAATAGTAACTTAATAGCATTGCTTTTACATCATCATCCAATTAATATAATTTGCTAATAGAAAGTCTCAATTTAGGCTAACAATTATTCAAGTTCGAATGGCAACACCATGGTATCTTTAAAAAAAGAAAAAATAGCATTGCTTTTGTAGTATCTAAAGTGGTTTTCGCCAAAATTATCTCTATAAAAGTTGTAGATTGGACAAACAAGTTCCTCTTTCCTCTTAACATGGATTTGAAATCCAGAAAGAAGAAGAGAGAGAATAGATAAAAAAAAAAAAAAACATAGTTTACTTTCTTTTTTTACTTTTCGACATCAACCCAACAAAAATTTTCTTTTTTAACTTAGCATCATTATGAGAATAGTCATTTTCGTGTTAAAAAGAATTTACATTAAGTGAGAAAGCTCAAATGATTACATGTACCTTTTTATTATAATATTTTATTCTCAAATATATCTTTTAATTTATTACTACAAAAAGGTTTTATATAGATATTATTAGCACCAGAAAGGTCCAGAATCAGCTTACGTTCCTTTTTCTACAGATTTGACCATTACAACCAAGAGTTTAGCTTACTTTCCTTTCTTTGTAACCAAGATTTTAGCTTGCTTTGATATATACAAGTAAGTTGTAGACATACAATTCAAAATAAGCTAAAATCTTGGTTACAAAGAAAGGAAAGTAAGCTAAACTCTTGGTAATGGTCAACTCTGCAGAGAAAGGAAAGTATGCTGATTCTGGTACCAATAGACATATAACCAAACTATCTTTTAGAGCATCTCCAATACTAGTGTGGATTGTAGAAAAATAAGATGCCACATAGGATTGTATGAAAAATGATGTCTCCAATGCAAATGTCAATCCCCACTATCAAGCTGAGTTGGTAAAAAAAAAAGTAGACATTGTGACGGTGACTCTCTATTCATAGAGAGTCTGTTAAACAGTCATCTACTAGTTGACTCAGCAAATCATTAAATACAATTTTTTTTTTCTCTCTCAACTTACCTTTTCTTTTCTCCATCTCTAAATCCATCTCTCATCTTAAATGGAAGCATTGGAAAATATTTTGTAATTTCAATGTCTATCAATTACTATTTAATGCCACCTAGGAAATAATTCCTTGAACATTGATGACATGACAATGGATTGTGAAAAACAATCCACATTTGCATTAACTTAAAAACACTTTTCTATTTAACAATCAAACAATGTTTAGCTTATTTAAAAGCTTTAGCTAAAAATCCTGCTCTTAAAGAACTTATTTGTAAATGTTCTATTTGAAAAGTCATCCCATACATATCTTAACAATACCATATTTAACAATATGAGGTCAAACACAATTAAACCATGAACAGTTATTTTTAAATTTGGACCCTGATCAGGTTTGGTAGTTGACTATTAAAGAACAAACATATTTAACATGTTCTTAAATAATATGTTAATAACTACAAACACTACAATTTGATTAATGATTGATAGCATCATATTCATAATTTTGATATAAGCTTCGTGATTGTAACATTTTTGTGATTCACAAACATTTCATTAAATCATATAGATTTGCATTCAAATTTATAGTTTAGCTTACTATTTTATAAGGTTAGCATACAACTTCGTAAAGATAAATTTCTTGTTAAATCATACAAAATTATGTCACCAATGTCACATAGCATCCAAGAAGATAGTATGACTCTTATGTTCAACATTGAGCTGTTACACCTCTTTTTCTAAATTTGTGCCACATAAATTTACCGACATGTGTGGGTAGATTATCATTTTAGTATTGTGGAAGTGAAATATCCAAACTACACATAGCACAAATAGTATTTGATTTCAACAAGTCCAATTTTTTTTTTTTTAATTACTAGGACTGACCCAAAAGACTACAGAAATCAAGTAGAATGAAATACTTGTGACGCAGCTAGAAAAGTAGCTTCCATATGAGAAGAAACGATCCACACAAAGGTGGAAGGATGACCAATTCAAAATGAAAAAAGACAGCCTCTATGAGACTGCAGGGTGTCAAACCCAAGTTCATACATGGACTTGGGGTGCTATCAACCACTTTGGTAAAGCACCAATGACAGCAAGTCCAGATTGAATAATGTATACTTAAGTCTTCTGCATTTATAATAAAGGTTAAATTCTTATTTACCAACATATGTTGATACTAGATTTCTCTCCAATATTAGTGGATTTCTAGATCATAGATGTTGTGCCGAATTAATCTCAATAAACCGTTTGGTGACCCCATGCGAAGTTGCATAATCCTTTGATTTACACCTTAAAAACTGTAAACGACTCCGTAACATCTGGCACTACTTTTTCCTTATATTTCAATTTGGATGTCTTTGGCTTTACATAATCAAACAAGACATGTCAAAAAACAGATTTTTTTTCTTTGTGGTGATGGATATACCTTTATATTTCAATTTGGATGTCTTTGGCTTTACATAATCAGACAAGACATGTCAAAAAACAGATTTTTTTTCTTTGTGGTGATGGATATACCTTTATATGGCTAATAATTGCTTTGCGTGCAATTAACTGGGGCCACATTTGATTTATGAATATAGGGAAAAGACAAAGCCAATCTCGATCATACGTTACTGATAGGATAGATAGATATAATGTAACATTATTAAGTGAATATATATATATATATATATTTATATATATAAAACAAAACAAAAAACAAAAAGTCTATCAAACTATTTATGAAAACATGAGGCCCCAAAATTTTTATATTTATTTTTTAAAGCTAACATTAAACAAGTTAGTGATTTGTTAAGACTTGTTGAGATTAAACATTATACATGCAATCCAAATATCTACTAATATTAAATGGATTAGAGATATGCTGGTCAAATATACTGACGAGAGAGGGAGACACAACTACTCTCATAATTAGAGAAGATTAACCCCAAAGACGCTACCTACATCTACAGGGATAAAAAAGACCCACTGAGACAATGACAGAAGTTGGGCTACGGTCACAACACTACTAGTTAAAAGTTTGTCTTTGATCACATATTATTTTGAATCAAAGAAATATCTAAATATTGAAAAAGAAAATGTTTTAGGGTTTGTGATTGCAAAAGAAGAAAAAAATAATATTGGAATTTAAAAAGTCGGTTTGTAGTGCGGCTGAAAATTTTTTTTCTTAATTTAATTTAGGTTAAAATTGTTATTAATATAAAGTAAAAAATAAAGGGTAGTAAGATATTTGATGAATTGTCAATCAAACCATTCATTAGGAAATCTGGAACTCAAAATTTAAATTAAAAATATTTTTACTCTCAAAAGCAAGAAAATAAACTATACATAATTTTATAATTTAAAACCTTCAATTTATATTAAATACAAAAGCCTTAATTTTAGACTTTCCATTTAGGCCCGTAAAAAGCTTGAACAGGTCTTGATTTCTTTCGAGATACTGTAACCTATATAATTGGTAGGATTTCTTACGATAATGGAACAGGAAATGTCTGGACTATGGAGTCATCTATGTGTATGCTCATATACCAGGTATTATACACAGAAAAATATAATTGCAAAAAGGATACCATTAATGAGGCCTACAATACATTTATGAGAAGACAAAAGTTTCTCATAACTTAAATAAACAATCTTGTAATATGATGGATTCGTTCTTTCAATTTAGTAGATTAATTGAATTTGAGTTAATTTTAATTCTCATGGTTTTGACTCTTGGGAGCATGTAGCTATTTGTCTTTGTCTCATCAATCAGAGGCAGTACCAAATTTGTATTGGTCTGAAGCTGGCTGATTTCGTTATCAGTTATACAATCAGCAGTGTGAGGTAAGAATGAGTTAGGTCATTATGGTGAGTCAACACAAGGTAACTAATATTTGCATACCACAAAATCAAAATTCAATCAAGAAAATTTATAAAATATTATGTAATATTTAGATTACCCTTATTATTTATATTTAAGGACATTATTGGCCTCATAGCTATAAATTTATTATAAAAAATTAAATAACCAATGATAAAAATAGAAGGAAAAAAGTAAGAGATCCAGACAGGGAGCCTCTTCTATTTACAAAGAGTCAGAATCCTTTTCCAATTTTTTTTTTTTTTGTTAAACTTTGATTTTATAATCAAATGACACGTCAATATTAAAAATATATATATAGATAGTCATGATTGTTAAAAAAACAAGGTTAAGGGAAGATCTTAACTCATTTGCAAAACATCTCACCTCCCACTAAGTAGTAATGGCCTCCTCAGCCTAATGAATACAAGCAAGATTCGACCATGGAAGACATGAACAATGATCAAAACGAGGATGAAGATGACGAGGATGGCAATGATGATGAGGATAATGAGGAGGTGGCTTTGATTGTAAAAACAAATAAGTGTCTTTAAACTGGTTCATTCGGGTTAGTCATGTAATTTTTTGAAATATTATTGAATTTGCAAATGTGGCTAAGGAGAAGCGTCGGGACAGTAATAAAAGTGGCGGTGGATGGATTGGAGGTTGAAGATGATGATTTTCATTTTCCTTGATCATTTCAAACAAAATGCTTTTCATAAATTTTGACCATTGAATTTTGGCTTTGCCGCATGTCATGATCTCCACAATTTCTAGATATCAAATTTCAAAAAAAAAAAAAAAAATCATAAATCTTGCCATCAAGTTTTGGAGCTGTCACATATCACAAACTCCAAAAAAATGAAGGGAGAAATGGAAGGAGTAGGAGATCCTAATCTTTATGTTACTTTATTAAAATTATGAAACTTGAAAGAATTTGGATTCATGAAAGAATTCGAATTCAAATTCAAAATAGAGTTAAATTTTGTTTGATACATAAGTAGGTCAAACAAAATCTTTTTTACTTAAATAAGGTATCGTTGGAAAGTTTATTTTGGTATGAATCTAATGCCTTAAAAATCTCAACAAACGAAACTCTCATGCGCCCCGAAAAGGTCTAATGGTCAGTTTTACACGGATTTTCAGAATCAATTTTTTTTTTTTCAATTTTTTGAGTCCGAACTAGTTATAAATTGTTCCTATACTATAAATACACATGTAAAACATCTCATAATAAAGATGTATGTTGTATTAAGGGGTCTATAAAGGTTTTAGACTTAGATTGACAAGTTTAGGAAGATGAGAGAGATTTGTAAGAGAGAGAGATTCATAATTAAGAGTGAGAGAGATAAAGACTTGAGTTTGTAGTCATCAATTTGATAATAGAAGAAGTGCTAGTGCACTCCATGGATGTAAGAAATTTTTCGAACCACGTAAAACTCTTATGTCTCTTTTGTTTTATGTTTTTGTGGTATGTGCTTGATTGTGCTTTGTAAATTTTGCTTTTTTTTTCTTTCTGGATTTATCGCCCAACAACTATATAGGATTTACATAGGCATAAGATAGTTGATACATAAAACCTACTTTTAAGGATTTAAAAACTTAAATATTAAGTTAAAACTCTCTTATGTTAAAAAAAAAAAAGTTAAAGTTCTCTTGGGTCTTTGACTCTTACGAGCATGTTATTAATTATCACGTCAAGTGGAAATTCTAAATTCTATAAAAATTTAAACTAGCTGATTTCATCATCAGTGAAATAAGAATAAGTGGGAAAGTGGAGAAAAGCTTCAATTACATGTGAGACGTAATAGGCACAAAATGGTGACTTCTATTTTTTATTTTTATTTTTTGATATTATATTACATTACTGGGACTGATCTAGGAAACAACCGAGACTAAATGAGATTGAACACTGATTGCAAGGCCGAAGAGTGGTTTCCATACGAGAGAGGATGACCCACATATAGATAGAGAAACTGTTCTCGTATAAGAGAAAAAAAGTAGCAAAGACTGCACACATGCTGAAGTATAATATATATTGGTTATGGAAATGGTTATTAAAATCTTATGAGGATTTTTTTTATTGCCTCATGCAAATGCATACATATATATACATATACATATATATATATTATCATCAAGTGGTTAAATCTAATTTGTATACATATAAATGGAAGATAGTTGAAGCGAATAGGTGAGATAATTATATGAGGTAATAGATAATGACTTCTATTTGTATTTGTGTGTGTCAAGTAGTTAAATCTTTTAATTTGTATACTTATAAATGGAAGATAGTTGAAGCGAATAGGTGAGATAATTATATGAGGTAATAGATAATGACTTCTATTTGTATTTGTGTGTGTGTTTATTTATATATATATATAGAGGGAGAGAGAGAGAGAGAGAGTCATGTGAGTATATGATTTTTTCATCTCATCAAGTAATTTACAAATAAATGGAAGATAGTTGAATTCATCATCAGTGACATAAGAATGGTGTGATCATTATGTCAGGTAACAGAGAGAGAGAGAAAGAGATTCTTACGAGTATATGATTTTTTATCTCATCAAGTAATCAAATCTGATTTATAAATAAATGGAAGATAGTTGAATTCGTCATCAGTGATAGTTGAATAGTGTGATCATTATGTGAGGTAATAGATATAATAATATGACTTTTGTTATGGGTATTTTTTGGTGCAATAAGAAAAGGCCCAAAAATGGAGGCCCATTGTGACTTATTAAGAGCCAAGAAGACACTTGGTCAAATAGTCAAAGGAAAGTTAAAAGCACAAAGATAACCTGCTCGGACATTCCTGCTGACTGGAGATATGTTCGTCTGCTCGGCGGCCAAAAGGATAAATAAGTCTGCTCGTTTGATCGGAGATATCTGCTCGCTCAATTTGCTGTCTGATCGTTGAACAGGCGAAACACTTAAATTGACCAGTTGACCTTCTGGAAGAAGAATCAATCCGAGACCTTCTGGAAGAAGAATCAATCCGAAACAGGAAAGGAGTCGAATTACCTATTTGTATGCAAATCGAATCTCTACATTCTGGGAAATTGCTATATACGAGAGATAATCTCAGAAGATATTATCTTAATTAATGTATATTATTTTTTGCCTTATCTGTAAGATTCTCAAGCCTATTCTGATTATAACATCTCCATTATAAATAGGAGATATAATTTAGGGTAAAGGACAGAGTGAAATAAAAAATACAATTACACCGAGAGAGGGTAATTGTCGTGGACGTAGGCCATCGTTTTTTGCCGAACCACGTAAAAGTCTTGTTGTGTCCTGTGTGTTTTGCTCCTATATTGTTTGCATTGTATGAGGTTTGTTGTGTCACAGGTATTGGGCTTGAAGAACAGGGTTGACCAAAAATAAGTGTCAACATCTTTTGGCGCTAGAGGAAGGGCCCAGACTGTGATTTAACAAACTTGTTTTGGTTGTGATACGGCTGACATGGCTAGGGTCAAGACAACCAGGGTTGTAGCATCGGAAACCGATCAATTGGAGGAGCACCAAGGTCAAGGTCAGGCAGCAGGGACGTCTTCTGCCGCTTTGCCACCATTGCCTCCTCAACCAACTGATGGTGGCGGAGGTGTTATGCCAGCTTGGCAGCGTCGTCAGGAAGCACGTCAGGAGGCTTTAGAAAATACGGTAGCACAATTGGCAGAAACCATCAGAGCCTTGACACAGGCCCGAGTTCAGGAAGTTCCAGGGAACGCAGACCACCAGCCCCGTTCTGTGAGTGCCGTTCCAGTTAGGAGAGGAGAGGCTGGCAGGGACAGACAGCAACCAGCAGTTTCTGTTCGTTCCTCAAATCTGCGCCCACAAGGGGAGAGGCATCCGGCTCATCAAGAAGTGGCTCCGCATCCTTCCAATCAGAGGATTAGAACAAGTCAGGGTAATAATCGCCGAGGGGAAAATAACTCTGATCATGGAAGGGGTCGACAGCGCGAAAGGGAACGTTCACATAGACAAGGGACACCCCATGCAGGAAGTTCTCGCAGGAGGAGTGGATCACGTGAAAGGATGTCGTTGGACCGAGGAAGGTCACAAACCCGTCTCTCAGCAGCAGGAGAAAGCCGGGGGAATCGACAAGTCCCTGCGAACGGGATTGAGCGGCAAGATCCCATGGTACAGGAACTAATGCAGAGGGTGCGACAGTTAGAGACTAGACCCGGACACCGTAACCAGGACAGAGAGCAAGACAGAACCCCGTTTTCAAGAGAGATTGAAACGTAACTGCTGCCTCCAAGATTTAAACTCCCGAACATCCCAATTTATGATGGAGATAGTGACCCGTATGATCATCTGGACATTTTCAACGTTCAAATGGACCTGCAGACCTCTAATCCTCTGGTCAAGTGTAGGGTATTCCCAGCAACACTGGGGAATACTCCAAGCACGTGGCTAAGGAGTCTTCCGGCCCGAAGTATAAACAGCTGGGATGAGTGCCAGAGAAAGTTCGAGGACCAGTACAAAGCGCTGAGGAAGCAGCTCGCGCCGACTTGTCACTTAGCGACTATCTTTCAGAAGCGGGAGGAAACTTTAAGAGATTACATCGCCAGGTTTAGGCGCGAGGTAAACAATGTGCAAAATCCCTCTAATGAAAGTGTCTTAACTGCAATTTCTGCAGGACTGCGAAAAGATGGAAAGCTTTACAAAAGCATTTATCGTAATCCTGTGAAGAGTTTGGGAGAGTTCTATGACCGTGCAGCAAAAGAGATGTGCTGGGAAGACACATTCGGACAGAAAAAGCCTAGCAAACAAGAAAAAGGAGCGAGCAGTTCGCGACCAGGAAAAAAGAGGGACCAGCGCGAAAATGAAGAGAGCGGTCACAAACATCGCTCCAGTAATCAGGTAGCGAAGCGGTCAAAAAATGAGTCTCGGAGGAAGGCATCTCCACCCAGAGATCGTTACCAGAATTACAGCGTCCTGACGGACAGACAAGATAGGATCTTTGAAACAGAAAAAAGACGGGAGAACTTCGGAAAGCCAAGTCCCACAAACATCCCGAGAAGGTTTCAAGACCCAAGGAAGTATTGTGCTTACCATAGAGAAAACGGGCATTATACTTCTCAATGCAGAGAACTTAGGGATGCAATTGAAGAATTGATCAGACGGGGTCGTTTGAGGGAATATGTGGCGCAACCTGAAAGTCATCATCCTCTGCAGGGAAATCAGCCAGTACAAGAACATCCTAATATACCTCAGCAACTTCCTCAACAACAACCACAGCGCCTGATTGATCAAGGTCACCAGCCCGCTGTGAGGACTATCTTTACTATTCATGGAGGACCGCACATCGCAGGGACATCCAACCGATCACAGGAGTGCTATGTGCGGGAGGCTGGTCGAGTCTTGTTGACAGGTCAAAGTGGAAGAGAAGGGCCATGTAAGAAGGCCAGAGTTGCTGGAGGCGGGATGTTGTTTAATGAAGATGACGCTCAAGGCTTGCATTGGCCCCATAATGACGCACTGGTCATCAGAGCAAGGATTGGCGGTGCTGAGGTAAGAAGGATAATGATGGATACAGGCAGTTCAGTAAATGTGATGTACAAGGGCTGTCTCGAGCACATGGGTTTAACAATTGGGCAGTTAACTCCATCCCCAGAACCTCTTTTTGGCTTCACTGGGGATGCAATTGTACCGCTGGGGCAGATTAAACTTCCCCTCGCCATAGGAGACGTGAACAGACAAGCTCTTGCAATGGCCGACTTCCTAGTTATTGATTGTCCATCGGCATACAATGCCATCCTCGGGAGACCTGCTATGAATGATCTTGATATAGCAATATCCACCCGAACACTCACCATTAAATTTCCCACTCCCAATGGAGTAGGGTGTGTTAGGGGCGAGCAAGAAGTGGCAAGGAAGTGCTATAAAAACGCTGTAAAGGCTGGGGTTAAAGGAAAAAATATCAGTATGGTGACCGAGGAGAAGAAACAACCTGCCAGTAGTACAGGAGTTAGTCAAGATCTGGATCCAAGAGAAGTGGATGAAGATCGAACGGCAGGCCCTGTAGAAGAATTGGAAGAAGTACAAGTTAGCGAGCAGGATACCAGACGGTGCCTGAAGATAGGGAGAGAGTTACCCTCAGACATCAGAGAGCAGCTCGTTCAGTTTCTAAAAGAAAATCTGGATGTCTTTGCGTGGACTCATGAGGATATGGTGGGGATCAGTCCCGAAGTAATGTCGCATAGGCTAAATATTGATCCCCTCCATAGGCCGGTTCGTCAAAAGAGGAGACCTATGACAGAAGAGCGATATGAGGCGCTCAGGGAATGGTGGGGATCAGTCCCGAAGTAATGTCGCATAGGCTAAATATTGATCCCCTCCATAGGCCGGTTCGTCAAAAGAGGAGACCTATGACAGAAGAGCGATATGAGGCGCTCAGGGAAGAAGTGGAAAAACTGCTAGCAAATAAATTTATCAGGGAGGTTCACTACCCTGTGTGGGTAGCAAATCCTGTTCTGGTGAAAAAGAAAAACGGAAAATGGAGGACATGTATTGACTTCACCGATTTGAACAAGGCCTGTCCGAAAGACAGTTTTCCTTTGCCTCGGATCGATCAACTCGTTGACGGTACTGCTGGGCATCAGCTCCTTAGCTTCATGGACGCCTACTCAGGGTATAATCAGATCCCAATGGAACCGAGTGATGAGGAACACACGTCTTTCATTACTGATCGGGGACTTTATTGTTATAAGGTGATGCCATTCGGATTAAAGAATGCAGGAGCTACTTACCAACGGTTGGTGAACATGATGTTCGAACATCTCATCGGGGGGATAATGGAAGTGTATGTTGATGACATGTTGGTAAAGTCAAAACAGGCGTGTGGGCATGTGCAAGATTTAGGAGAGATGTTCCGAATCTTGCGTAAATTCCAAATGAAGTTAAATCCTCTGAAATGTGCGTTTGGAGTTGCTTCGGGCAAGTTTTTGGGGTTCATGGTCAACAGCAGAGGGATTGAGGCAAACCCCGAAAAAGTCAGGGCTCTTATTGACTTAAAGTCGCCTACTAAGATCAAGGAAGTGCAGAGCTTGAACGGCCAAGTCGCTGCCCTGAGCAGGTTTATATCCAGGTCGACAGATAAATGCATTCCATTTTTTGATGCGTTGAAGAAGGCTAGGAACTTTCAATGGACTGCAGAATGTGAAGTAGCCTTTCGGCAACTAAAGGAATACATGGGCCGAGCTCCACTGTTATCCAAACCAGTAGAAGGGGAGAAACTGGTCGTTTATTTGGGTGTTTCCCAGCACGCTCTCAGTGGGGCCTTGGTTCGCGAGGAAGACGGAAGGCAGCTTCCTGTGTATTATGTAAGCAAAAGGTTGATTGATGCAGAAACCAGATACACACCTATGGAGAAGCTCGCATACAGCCTGGTGGTAGCTTCCAGGAAGCTTCGTCCTTATTTTCAAGCCCACGCAATTGAAATCCCGACCAAATATCCTCTGAAACAGGTTTTGCAAAAACCTGATGCCTCTGGTCGTTTGCTGAAATGGGCTATTGAGCTCGCCCAATTTGAAATAGAATTTAAGCCTCGAACGGCGATCAAAGGGCAGGTATTGGCCGATTTTGTTGCTGAGTTCACGGGGTCAAGTAATGATGAGCCCGAGTCTTCTGAAGGTCCATTTTGGGAATTATATGTCGATGGTTCTTCCAGCGAGCAGAAAGTAGGGGCTGGAATAATGTTGATCAGCCCGGAAGGACACAAAATCTTGTCTGCTTTAAGATTCGAGTTCAAAGCCACTAATAATGAAGCTGAGTATGAAGCGTTGCTGGCAGGATTGCGACTGGCCTTAGAAGTGCGAGCAGAACGAATAAGGATTTACAGTGATTCCCAGCTTGTTGTAGGTCAAGTCCGGGGAGAATATCAGGCCAAAGGATCAAAAATGACCATTTATCTACAGAAAGTAAGGGAACTCTTGACAAAGTTTGAGAAATATGAGCTGCAGCATGTCCCTCGATCGCAAAATTCTCACGCGGATGCTTTGGCTCGTTTAGCCACTGCAAAACATGTAGATTTCATGGGAGTTGTGCCAATAGAGGTATTGCCCATTCCTAGCACTGAATCGCAAGATGAGATAATGGCAATTGTGGTAGCACAGGACTCCTGGATGAATCCTTTGGTAGAATATTTGCAAGATGGGAAGCTACCTGAAGGAAAGCTAGAATCTCGCCGCCTTCGGACGCGAGCTGCTCGGTACTGCATCTATGATGATAAATTATACAAGAGGGGATTCTCAGCTCCGTTGCTTAGGTGCATTGACGGTCTAGATTGTCAAGTCGTGTTAAATGAGATACATGCTGGGCATTGTGGTAATCACGCCGGGGGGCTATCGTTGGCCCAGAAAGCCCTCCGACAGGGGTACTATTGGCCAACTATGAAAAACGATTCAATTGAAATGGTCAAGAGGTGTGACAAGTGTCAGAGATTTGCCAAGATACCTCGAGCCCCTCCAACTTTTTTGCAACAAATGATCAGTCCGTGGCCATTTGCCATATGGGGACTGGACCTGATTGGACCTCTTCCTACAGCCCGAGGAAGGTGTAGGCACGCTATTGTAGCAGTTGACTATTTCACAAAATGGGCAGAAGCAAAGGAGTTAGCTGAAATATCCACCACCAAGGTCGAAAAATTTGTTTGGGAAAATATTATCTGCAGGTTTGGAGTCCCCCAACAAATCGTAACAGATAATGGAACCCAGTTCAGTAGCGAACAGTTTCAAAGATTTTGCACGGATCTGGGAATTAAAAAGAGCTTCTCAGCGGTGGACCACCCTCAGGCCAATGGACAAGTAGAGGCCATTAATAAAATCATCAAGCAAAACCTGAAGACTAAGCTGGAAGCGAGAAAGGGGGCTTGGGTAGACGAGCTGCAAAAAGTGTTGTGGGCATACAGAACTACTGCTCGCAACACTACTGGGGAAACTCCCTTTTCATTGGTTTACGGCTCGGAGGCGATGATTCCAGCAGAATATGAAGTTGCCAGTCAGCGCCGAACAACATTCAACCCAGAAGATAATAGCAGTTTGCTTGTTGCTAGCCTGGACCTGGTGGAAGAGATGAGGGATGATGCTTAAATAAGGATTGCTGTCTATCAGAGGCGAGTGGCCAGATTTTACAATAGAAAAGTCCGTACCCGAAGGTTTAAGACGGGGGATTTAGTTCTGCGCCTTATTCTACCTGCTGCTCGGAAAGCTGGTGAGGGAACACTTGGTCCAAATTGGGAAGGGCCTTACATTGTGAAGGAAAGTTTGCAGAACGGAGCCTACCACTTGACTAGCATGGAAAGGGCGCTAGTTCCCAGAGCATGGAATGCTGAAAACCTGCGACCATATTTTATTTAATTGGTTTAAGTTTTTGTTTTAATTCGCTTCGATAATTTGTCAATTTTGTTTCAGTGCAGTAAAATCGAATCAGATTCTCCTTAAATGGCAATACTTGATCGTTTTTTGATGATCTACTCGCGTTTCGATTGAAGCAAATACTCTGGAAGATGTGATTACCACCTGTGAGTAGCCGGGCTCTGGAAGGTGTAATCATTATCTGTGAGCTAAAAAAAAATATGTCCTGGAAGACCTTAGCATAACCTGTGAGTACAAGGACTCTGGAAGGGATGCTTATGGCCTGTGGACTTAGTAAACCTTGGAAGATCCATGTAACTTAAGAACGAATAGTATCTTGAAGGAACATTGGATCTGTAGGTTCAAACGAGCAGAGGTAAGGGGCCTCAAAAATGGGTAATTTCAGCATGACTAGCTGTCCCCACACTTACTCTGCTCGAACAAAATTTAAAAGCTGGGAGAAATTGGCCATTCAAGAAAGCTGGGAATTTGTTTTAATCAAGCAGAGGTAAGGGGCCTGAAAGGGTAATTTCAGCAAGTTGGCCGTCCCCACACCTACTCTGCTCAAATAAGTACTGGTCGAAAATCCAATTCACGAGTAAATAAAAATAACAAACATAAATACAAACAAGAAACGATGAATAAAGATTTATTTAAAAATTGTTAAAAAATGTAATAAGTACAAAACAAAATATCATCGAACAGGAAAATTTTTCTGGTCGCTGTCATCAATATTGATTGGACGAGGAGAGCTGGGAGATTCTGAGCTGGGAATATCAGCAGAGACAGCACCAGCAGAAGAAGCTGAAGGACCGGCTTTAAGTTTATCCTGCTGAGCGTACAGCTTTACTTCAGCCACGGCGTCTGGACCAAAGAACGAAACGTCCACATCTGGTCGCTTGAACCACAGATTATACAGGAATAAACTTCCTGTCCTCTCTTCTGCCTCTCGAACCGCGGCTTCGATACGTCCCTTCTCCGAAGCAATGTGTTCCTTGAGAGAAACTGTTTCCTGCCTCATTGCTTCCATAACAATCTTGGCCTCCGCGGCTTTATGCTTATGCGAGGACAGTTCTCCCTTCAGTTCCTTATTCTCAGTTTTCAACTTCTCCTCCGATTCCCGAGCAAAGTGGAGATCATGCGTCAATGTCTCGATCTTTTTATCCCTAAAGGCAATCTGTATTTCCTGCCTCTCCAAGGACTCCCGCTGTTCGTTCTTCTGATTGTTCAGTTTCTCAATTTCCTGCTCCAGCTCACGGTGTGCCTCCTGCGCTTTTTCCAACTCTAGTTCATGATCATTCTGCAGTTTAGCCTTCTCTTCCTCCAGAGAATTGATGGTGGTTGCCATGGCGGCCTTCTCCTCGGGCCAGTCCCCAATCTCCCTCAAAAGCTTCATGTACGCCATGGACGCCTGAAACAAAGCATTTGTTAGTACAGAAAAAAAAAAAAATGGAAAGAGATACTATAGCAGCAAAAAAGTAAAAACTTACAAGCGTACTGTGGAAGCCCAAATAGTTGATGAGCCGTTCGCCCGTTATTTCTTCCTTGTACAGGGCAGGCTTCCTCGCTCCCAGGAATTGGGGCGCGCGATCTAAAAGATCGCTGTAATATTCCCCGGCATCAAACTCCTGGGACTGCTCCTCAGCATCAGAACCGGCCGCGGCTGTTTTCTGGCGTTTATGAGGCGGTTCCGCAGTTTCTGAATCGGCGATCCCTTTGCCCTTGTCGACATTTTGAGTAGGGGCGGATGGGGAACTGCTGGGCGGAGCAGGCTGAGATATATCCCCTCGACGAGCACTCTTGTTCGAAGATTTCCTCGCCACTGATTTATGCCTCACCGAGCGAGCAGGAGAACCAACAGAACCCTGTTGAGGAGGCGATTCTGGAGAGACTTCAGCAGCAGGGGGAGAGCCTGAACCTCCGGCCGCTTGAATAGGCTCTTTGGGAGCAGAAGACTGAGCAGGAGCCTGGCTGGGTAAAGGCTGCTCGAAATGAAGCCTCACCATTTCCGGAACTGAAGTATTCGCTGGATGTGGAATTTCCTGTCCGGAAGCTTCGAAAGCAGAAGGAATTTCTTTCTCCTCGCGAGAGCCTAAATCAGAAGCGGGGTCCAATAATTCTTGGTCGGCAGGAGGAGCGAGACCATGAAATTGAAGCAGATGCTCGGAAGGTGTCT
This sequence comes from Dimocarpus longan, assembly GCA_022984855.1. Lineage (NCBI taxonomy): Eukaryota > Viridiplantae > Streptophyta > Magnoliopsida > Sapindales > Sapindaceae > Dimocarpus > Dimocarpus longan. The sequence goes on from CM041017.1 coordinate 23,284,489, forward strand.
GATCGTCGGATGGTGTCTTTACATCCGAAAATTTATCTAACAGAGAGAGCTCCTGATCGGATAGAGGAATCTCGCCCCTAGAGACATCTGCACAAAGAAAAATGTTAGCAACGAGCAGAAATACAAGATAGAAAACTGAGACAAATATGCTTACTGGGCGAAAGGCAAAAAGAAAAATTCTTTAAATCCGACAATGATAAGCACGACGCGTAGAACCATCGTGACTTGTAATCTCCTACGTTGGATTTTCCAATCCCTTGAGGAAGATTCACTTTGTAAGGAGATTTTCGGGCTGAAGTATAATAAAACCCATCCTTCTTATCAGCCTTCGGACCCGTAGTACTTCTAAACAAAAAGAGGTGATGGATCATCGCGGGGGTAGGAGGAGGAAGGTCGTTTTTAAGAAAGATAGAAGCCAAAGCGGTGAGATGAGCATAAGAGTTGGGGGTAAGTTGAAAAGGGGCTAAGTTAAGGTCGTTTAAAAGAGCGACCAGGTAAGGATGAACCGGAAACCTGAAACCGGCTTCTATGTGTTGATGACTAATGGCAAAGAAACCCTTGGGAGGAAAAGCTGCATGGTCAGAAGCCTTAGGCACCATAGCTCGGCAGCCCTTAGGTAAGGAGAAGCCCTCAGCGATGGTTTCAAGGTTGCTGAGGCCAAGGGAAGATTCATAATGAAAAAAGGGTGCGCGAGCAGAGGAGGAATGGTGTTCAGAAGGGACTGAAGTAGCCCCACCACCTTGAGAGGTAGCACTAAGATCCTCCTCGGAGGCAGCATCAGTGGATCCCACCTTATGATTGCGACGACTACGACCAGACATCTACAAAATCAACAGGGGTGTCAGGTCGCAGAAAGCAGACCAGAACTCAGTACCTACGGATACGATACTCCTATGAACACAAGGGGGGCTATTGGGGCGAAAAGTTGGATGGGCAAGAGATATTACAAACAGACAGCAACTCAAAGCAACAATACGAGTATCTATTTTTTTTTTTTTAAAAAAAAAAAAAAAAAAAAAAAAGAAGAAATCATGCCATCAGATACGCAAATAGTAATCATGGAAGAAAGTAATCGCAGAAGAAAAGAATAGAAGTTACCTTGAAGATGGCGTTGACAAAGAACCTTGAGGATGTAGGAGAATGGTAGCAGACAAAAATGTCAGGGTTTGCAAAGGCAGAAGAGAGAAGACGAAAAGAGAACGACAAAGGGTAATATATAGCTGACGCTTCGGAATCCCAATCGGCAAGTCAAGACATTTCAATCGTCGCCAAAGTTTGGCAATAGGCGCAAAAAACCGAAAGAGCCATCATGAGCAACTATTGAAAAGACGCGCATTTAATACATGCAGTAATGAGCGCGACAGTTGAGTGACAAGTAGCTAACGCCTGGGGGACTAACACATGGCAAAAAGGAAGAGAAGCAACGGTTCACATCTCACTAAAAGTTTTCTGGGCGCAAGTCTGGGCGCAAGAACATTGTTTCCAGTACAAAAAGTGTACCAGAAACAAGGGGGCTTGTGTTATGGGTATTTTTTGGTGCAATAAGAAAAGGCCCAAAAATGGAGGCCCATTGTGACTTATTAAGAGCCAAGAAGACACTTGGTCAAATAGTCAAAGGAAAGTTAAAAGCACAAAGATAACCTGCTCGGACATTCCTGCTGACTGGAGATATGTTCGTCTGCTCGGCGGCCAAAAGGATAAATAAGTCTGCTCGTTTGATCGGAGATATCTGCTCGCTCAATTTGCTGTCTGATCGTTGAACAGGCGAAACACTTAAATTGACCAGTTGACCTTCTGGAAGAAGAATCAATCCGAGACCTTCTGGAAGAAGAATCAATCCGAAACAGGAAAGGAGTCGAATTACCTATTTGTATGCAAATCGAATCTCTACATTCTGGGAAATTGCTATATACGAGAGATAATCTCAGAAGATATTATCTTAATTAATGTATATTATTTTTTGCCTTATCTGTAAGATTCTCAAGCCTATTCTGATTATAACATCTCCATTATAAATAGGAGATATAATTTAGGGTAAAGGACAGAGTGAAATAAAAAATACAATTACACCGAGAGAGGGTAATTGTCGTGGACGTAGGCCATCGTTTTTTGCCGAACCACGTAAAAGTCTTGTTGTGTCCTGTGTGTTTTGCTCCTATATTGTTTGCATTGTATGAGGTTTGTTGTGTCACAGGTATTGGGCTTGAAGAACAGGGTTGACCAAAAATAAGTGTCAACAACTTTTATTTGCATTTATGCTACTGATATATATATATTTACATATAACACTCATCCCTATGGTGGCTATCTACAAACTATACCCATTAGATTGTGAAGTCAGTCAATAATGTTAACTATCCAGACGCGCGCTTTAATAGATTATGAAGTGATAGTTTTAACCCCAGTGATTTTAAATATTTTAATTGTTTATAGGGGTTTCTATGTTATACTAGAAAAATATAGGGATCTCAAAAGGTGTCATTCACCATTCTAAACATCCATTTGATAGAGAAAATTGAGTGTTAGTGTGCTCTGTAGAGGTAAGAAATCACATGAAATTTTCATGTCTCTTTTATATCTACTTTCCTATGTGTTTGATTTGTTGTTTTGCAATGTCTATGTACTTTTCTACAATATTTTACCTATGTTTGGAAGAGCTTTTCCTAAAAATAATAATAATAACTTTTAATAGATCTTTTCCTAATATAGCTTTTACAAACAAAGCTTTAGATTAAAAGCTCTTTTGATTATGTAAATTTGATATTTTATTTTGAAAGAGTTTTTATGTAGTTATTTAATTAAAAATAACATATAAAATTAAGATTAAATTGGTTTATAAAATATTTTAAAGATGTTTGAGATATTATTAATATTATAAAAATACTTTGTAATATTACTTGAAAAAACTCAAAATTTAAGTTTTCTTCTGTTGACACTCAATTGTGGTCAACCCGGTTCTCCAAGCCCAATACCTGCGACACAACAAACCACATACAAAACAAGTACTGCCAGGACCAAAACAAACAAGACACAACAAGATTTTTACGTTGTTTGGCAAGAACAATGGCCTACGTCCACGACAATTACCCCTTCTCACTCTCGGAGTAATTGTATTTTATTTCACTCTGTCCTTTACAATGAATTGTATCTCCTATTTATAGTGGAGATGTTACAATTGGAATAACTTTGAGAATCTTACAGATAAAGCAAAAAATAATATACATAAATTGAGATAATATCTTTCGAGATTATCTTAATCGCAAATATAGCAATTACCAAGATTGCAGAGATTCATTTTGCATGAAAATAGGCAAGTTGACTCCTTTCCTGAATTGAATTGATTCGCATTCTAGAAGGTCAATTAGTCAACTCTAGCGAACAACTTGTTCAGTGATCAAATATTGTGTCGGACGGGCAGGCTATTTCAACGATCAGAGGTTGCACCCATCGAGCAGCCTGCCTTGTCGGTTAGATGCTTCCGCTATCGATCAGATGAGCAGAGTCAACTATCCCTATGACTATCGAGCAGACGAGCAGAATCCCTGATCGCTGTGATTTCTTCTAAAGGGTATTTATCAATGAGCCCTTTGTCTGCAAACGGACTGTCTTTATGCTTTGTTCATCAATCAAACCTTCACACAGTTAATCTGGACACTTAGTGTTTCAAGGCGATCAATCACATAATCAGGTATGCTCAGGTATATCTGTTACTGAATGGCTATACTCCTTTCTTTGACTTTTGACCATTTTGACCAGTACTTCCTGGGCTTCCTGATACAATGGGTCTTCGTTCTTGGGCTTTCCCCTTGTACCAAAATACCCACAACACTAGCCCCCTTACTTTTAGTACATTTTTTGTACTGAAAGCAACATTCTTATTTTTAGGGTTCTCTTGGTGGGACATGGACCGTCGCCTCCTTTTTTTTTTAAATGTTATTTTATTTATGCCACGTGGTAATTCCCTAAGCGCCAGCTTTATGTACATCAAGCGTCGCGTTTATTAATACATGCATTAAATGCGCGTCTTTTCAATGGTTATTCATGATGACGAAACCATGGTTTTCGCGTTGAACTGCTGAATTACTGACGACGATTCGGGTGTTCTAGCCTAACAATTAGGGTTTCAGAACATCAGCTGTACATAAACCCCTTGTCTCTACATCTTCGCCTTTCACTAGTCATTTTCGAAGACAGGCGCTTTACTGCTTCCATTTTTCTCTCATTTGCCATTGTTTTCCTGCATCTTCTTCTTCTTTACCGACGAAACTCTCCATACCCAAGGTAACTTCTCGCAATCTTTCTCAACCTTCTTGACTGTGGTTGTTGCTTACATGTATTTGATTGTGCAGATGTAAGTTCCTGTTTGCAAGCATCTTTGTTGCATCCTTGACACAATTTATCTCAAAAAGTCTGAAGTAGATTATACGTTTAATCATTTTAGGTTATACTTTTGCGTACTTTCACATGATTTTCTTAATTCCAATGGAATCGAGAAGCCACCGATTTTGCTCAATACTCTCTGTAATCCGTTGGTCTTGTTAACAAAACTTTCCTGCACTCGATAGCCCCCCTGTAGACATTACTGGTCTTTTTAGAGAAGTAGGAGTACCTTTAAATATTGAGTTCTGGTCTGCTTTCCGCGACCTGACTTCCTTGTTACTTTTGTAGATGTCTGGTCGTAGTCGTCGCGGTCATAAGGTAGGGTCTAGTGATGCAACCTCGGAGGAGGAACTTGATCGAGTCAGGGATACTGACAACTTGACCTCTCAGAGCGGTGGGGATGCTACTTCCTCTGCTCGCACCCCCTTTTTCAGATATGAGTCTTCTCTTAGTCTTAGTAATCTTGAAACTATCGCTGAAGGCTTCTCTTTACCCTCTGGTTGCCGGGCTATGATGCCAAAAGCTTCTGACCACGCGGCCTTCCCTCCTAAGGGTTTCTTTGCTATTAACTATCAACACATAGAAGCCAGTTTTAGATTTCCGGTTCACCCTTACCTGGTCGCTCTTCTGAACGATCTTAACTTGGCCCCCTATCAACTTACTCCTAATTCTTATGTTCACCTTACTGCCTTAACTTCAATTTTCCTCAAGAACGGCCTTCCTCCTCCGACCCCTGCAATGATCCAATATCTTTTTCTATTTCGGAGCACCATAGGCCCTAAATCCGAGAAGAAAGATGAGTTTTATTATATTTAAGCCCGAAAATCTCCTTACAAAGTCAATCTCCCCCAAGGGGTTAGTAAATCCAACGTAGGCGACTATAAGTCGCGTTGGTTCTATGCGTCGTGTTTGTCTCTATCAGATTTAAAGTATTTTTCCTTTTGCCTTTCTCCCAGTAAGCTTTCTTCTATATATATATTATTATTATTTTATTTTTATTATTATTATTATTATTTTACTTTCATTTTGCTCGTTGTTGATATTTTCTTTTATGCAGACATATCCAAGAGAGAGATTCATCTTTTCGATCAAGAGCTTTCCTTGTTAGATTGATTTTCTAAAGTAAAAACTCCTTCGAACGATCAGCCGCCACCTGACGACCTTCTACAACTATACGATCTTGCTCCCGTGGCCGACCAAAAGTTATTGGACAAAGATTTCGATCTGAGCTCCTGCGAGGACAAAAAGATCTCTTCTGCTTTTGAAGCCTCTGGAAAGGAAATTTCACATTTGGTAAATATACAAACTCCGAAAATGGTAAGGCTTCATTTCGAGCAGCCTTTACTCGATCAGGCTTCTGTTTCAGAGAAGCCCGACCAGGCTGCTAAGAGTTCGGATGCTTCATCGGCTGCTGAGGTCTCCTCAGAATCACCTCTCCCAAAAGATTCTGACACGTCGCCCAATTCGCCTCATGAAATAAAAATCAATGAGGAGGAAATCCTTGATCAGAGATGCTCAAAAAGATAATGCTTCTCAATCCATTCCCGGTGCCAGCAGTTCACTGGCTGCTCGCCTTCGAAATGTTGATAAAGGCAAGGGGATTGCTGAATCAGGGGCTGCAAAACCCCCTACCAAGCGTTAAAAGACACAGGAGACAAACCTTGCTGTTGAAAAGCAGACTCAGGATTTTGATGCAGGGATATACTTCAGGGATCTTTTGGATCGCGCGCCTGAATTCCTGGGGATGAAGAAACTAGCCTTTTATAACGAAAGGTGAAGGGCGAGAGGTTGATCAATTATTTGGGCTTTCACAACATGCTCGTAAGTCTTTTACTCTTATTATTGTTGCTTTCTTCTTTGTTTTTCCTGTTTAACTTAACAACTTGCTTCAGGCATCCATGGCATACATGAAACTCCTTCGAGAGATTTCAGACTGGCTAGAGGAGAAGGCTACCATGGAAGCGACCATCAATTCTCTGAAAGACGAAAAGAACAGATTGCAAGAAGAGGTGAGCTCTTATGAACTGGAACTTAAAAAATCAAGGGAGGCCTTCCGTGATCTGAAGCAAGAACATGAAAAGAATGTGAACCAGAGATTTAAGCAGCAAAAGAATTTGAAGATGCAAAACAAGCAAATTCTTTCCAGGGGCAAAGAGATCGAGGCACTGAAGAAGGCACTTCATTTCGCTCAGGATTCAGAGAAGAAGCTGAAAGCAGAAAATAATGAGCTAAAGGGGGAATTGTCTTTACGCGAGCATGGAGTAGCTGAAGCTAAAATAGTTATAGAAGCAATGAGACAGGAGGCGATTTCTCTTAAGGAACAGATAGCCATGGAGCGGGAACGTACTGAGACCTTGGTCCAGGAAGCAGAGGAAAGAACAGGGAGTTTATTCCTATACAATATATGGCTCAAACGGCCAGACGTGGATGTTTCATTCTTTGGTCCGGAAGCTATGGCAAAAGTAAAGTTGTACGCTCAACATGCTCAATCAAAAGCCAATCCTCCGACTTCCTCATCCGGACATCCCCCTGATGGTACCGCTTCTGCTCATACAGTATCTTCCTCCAACTCTCCTCGTCCAATTAACATAGATGATAGCGAGGTGTTTGGCCAGCAAAATTTTCCTCCTAACATTTCGAAATTTTTCTTACCTATTTACTTATAATAAACTCGTGTTTTTGACAATATTATTTGGTCTGATGAATTATTTAGCCATTATTCCTTATTTGCATCTTTATTAGTTGTTTTGTTCAATCGCGTAAGTTGAAACAGCGATCAACTTTATTTGTGCAGAGTAGGTGTGGGGACAGTTGTCATACTGAAATTATCCTTCTTAAGGCCACTTACCTCTGCTTGATCAACTATCTGGCCATCTGGCTCACTTTATAATGCATTTAAATTCATTCGAACAGAGTAGGTATGGGGACAGTTAGCGTGCTGAAATTATCCCTTAAGGCCTCTTACCTCTGCTTGACTAATTATCTAAACAGACCGTTTGCCTTCTTCAGTTGATTTGAGATGTCAACTTTTCCCAGCGTTTAAATTCACTCGAGCAGAGTAGGTGTGGGGACAGCTAATCGTGCTGAAATTATCCTTTAAGGCTCCTTACCTTTGCTCGTTTAAACCTATAGGTCAAATGTCCCTTCCAGAGCTTGCTCGCTCATAGGCTACATAGACCTTCCAAGGTTATTTTATGAGTTCACAGGCCATAAGCATCCCTTTCAGAGTCCGTTTACTCACAAGTAATGCTAAGGTCTTCCAGGACGTTTGCTTACAGGTATCAATTGAACCTTCCAGAGTCTATTCACTCACAGGTAGCAATTGAACATTCCAAAGCATGAGTAGAAATAGTAATCAACCGAATGTGAAATGATCAAGCGTTGCCATTTGAAGAAAATCTTTATTAACTTAACAGCTGCATTCATACAACAAAAAATAAGTTATTAAAGTAAAAAATAAAAAATTTAAACATAGTATGGTCGTAGATTCTATGCGTTCCATGCTCTGGGAACTTCTGCTCCTTCCAAGTTGGTCAAGTGATAGGCTCCATTCTCTAGACTATCTTTCACAATATAAGGTCCTTCCCAATTCGGGCCAAGTGTTCCGTCTCTAGCTTTCCGGGCAGCTGGTAGAATAAGGCGCAAAACCAGATCTCCTGCCTTGAACTTTCAGACGCGAATCTTCCTGTTATAGAATCTGACAATTCTTCGTTGGTAGACAGCAATCCTCATCTAGGCTTCGTCCCTTGCTTCTTCAATCAGATCCAAATTAGCAGCGAGCAGACGATTGTTATCCTCCTGATTAAACGTTGTTCTGCGTTGACTGACGACCTCATATTCCGCTAGGATCATTGCCTCTGAACCGTAAACCAATGAAAAAGGAGTTTCTCCTGTAGTGTTACGAGCAGTGGTTCTGTACGCCCATAACACCTTCTGCAGTTCATCCACCCAAGCTCATTTCCTTACTTCTAGCTTAGTTTTTAAGTTCTACTTGATAATTTTGTTGAAAAGCTCGACTTGCCCATTGGCCTGTGGATGATCTACTACTGAAAAGCTCTTTTTAATCCCAAGATCTCCGCAGAACTTTTGAAACTGCTCGCTACTGAACTGGGTTCCGTTATCTGTCACGATCTGCTGCGGAACTCCAAACCTGTAAATGATGTTTTCCTAGACAAACTTCTCAACTTTAGTGGAAGATATCTTAGCAAGCTCTTTAGCTTCTGCCCACTTCGTGAAATAATCCACTGCTATAATGGCGTGCTTACACCTTCCTCGAGCTATGGGGAGCGGTCCGATCAAGTCCATACCCCAGATGGCGAAAGGCCACGGACTGACCATCTGCTACAAAAAGGTTGGTGGAGCTCGAGGTATTTTGGGAAACCTCTGACATTTTTCACATTTCTTGACTATGTCAATCGAGTCCTGCTTTATCGTCGACCAATAGTACCCCTGTCAAAGAGCTTTCTGAGCCAATGATAGCCCCCCGGCGTGATTGCCACAGTGTCCAGCATGTATATCGTCCAAAACGGCTTGACAGTCTAAGCCATCAATGCATTTAAGTAACAGGGCTGAGAATCCTTTTTTGTATAGTTTATCATCATAGATGCAATACCGAGCTGCTCGTGCTTGAAGACGACGAGATTCTAACTTTCCTTCAGGTAACTTTCCACTTTGCAAATACTCTACCAGAGGATTCATCTAGGAGTCTCGTGCCACCACAACCGTCATTATCTCATCTCGTGACTCTGTGCTTGGAATCGGCAACACTTCTACTGGTACAGCCCCCATGAAATCTACATCTTTTGCAGTGGCCAAACGAGCTAATGCATCCGCATGAGAGTTTTGTGATCGCGGGATATGCTGCAATTCACTTTTCGAACCCTGACAAAAGTTCTCGGACCTTCTGTAGATAGATGGCCATTTTTGATCCTTTGGCCTGATATTTTTTCCGGACCTGGCATACAACAAGCTGTGAATCACTATAAATCTTTACCCGTTCTGCTCGTACTACTTTGATCAATCTTAATCCTGCCAGCAACGCTTCATACTCGGCCTCATTATTGGTGGCCTTAAATTTGAATCTTAAAGCACACAGAATTCTATGACTTTCCGGGCTTATCAACATTATACCAGCTCCAGCCTTTTGCTCGCTCGAGGATCCATCTACATACAGCTCCCAGAATGGACCTTCAGAAGATTCGGGTTCTTCACTACTCGGCCCTGTGAACTCAGCCATAAAATCTGCTAGCACCTGCCCTTTGATTGCTATCCGGGGTTTAAATTCTATTTCAAACTGGGCGAGCTCGATGGCCCATTTAAGCAAACGACCAGAGGTGTCAGGCTTTTGAAGAATCTGTTTTAGAGGGTACCTGATCCGAACTTCAATGGTATGTGCCTGAAAGTAAGGGCGGAGCTTCCTTGAGGCTACCACTAAACAGTATGCAAGCTTTTCCATGGGCGTATATCTGGTTTCTGCGTCGAGCAACCTTTTGCTTATATAGTAAACAGGAAGTTGCTTTCCATCTTCCTCGCGGATCAAGGCCCCACTAAGGGTGTGCTGGGAAACTCCTAAGTAAACGACCAGCTTCTCCCCTTCTACTAACTTAGATAGTAAAGGTGCTCGACCCATGTATTCCTTCAACTGTTGAAAGGCTGCCTCACATTCCTTAGTCCACTGAAAATTTCTATCCTTTTTCAGCACGTCAAAAAACAGAATGCATCTGTCTGTCGACCTGGATATAAACCTGCTCAGGACGGCGACTTAGCCTTTTAAACTCTGTACCTCCTTGATCTTTGTAGGCGACTTCATGTCAACGAGAGCTTTAATTTTCTCGGGGTTTGCTTCAATTCCCCTACTGTTGACTATGAAGCCTAAAAACTTGCCTGAGGCTACTTCGAACACACACTTCAAGGGATTCAACTTCATCTGATATTTCCACAAGATTTGGAACATCTCTCCTAAATCCCGCACATGCTCGCATGCTCGCTTGGATTTTACCAACATATCATCAACATATACTTCCATTGTTCCCCCAATAAGATGTTCAAACAACATATTTACCAACCATTGGTAAGTTGCTCCTGCATTCTTCAATCCAAACGGCATCACCTTATAGCAGTAAAGTCCCGATCAGTAACGAAGAAAGTGTGCTCCTCATCGTCGGGGTTCATTGGGATATGATTATAGCCCGAATAGGAATCCATAAAACTGAGGAGCTGATGTCCGGCAGTACCATCAACAAGTTGGTCGATCCGCGGTAAAGGAAAACTGTCCTTCGGACATGCCTTGTTTAGATCGGTGAAGTCGATACAAATCCTCCATTTTTCGTTCTTCTTCTTCACCAAAACAGGGTTCGCCACCCAGACCGGATAATAGACTTCTCTGATGAATTTGTTTGCCAGGAGTTTCTCTACCTCTTCCCTGAACGCCTCATAGCGTTCATCTGTCATTGGTCTCCTCTTTTGACGAACTGGTTTGTGCAGAGGATTAATGTTTAGCTTGTGCGACATCATGTCCGGGCTAATCCCTACCATGTCTTCATGATTCCATACGAAGACATCCAGATTTTCTTTTAGGAATTGAACGAGTTGCGCCTTAATGTCCGGGAATAAGTCTTTCCCTATCTTCAAACATCGTCTGGCGTCCTGCTCAGTAACCTGCACGTCCTCCAATTCTTCCACAGGACCTGTTGCTCGGTCTTCGTCTATTTCTCTTGGATTCAAGTCTTAACTTACCCCTATAACACTGATCGATTGTTTCTTTTCCTCGGTTACCATGCTGACCTTTTTTCCTTTAACCCCAGCTTTTACTGCATTTTTATAGCACATTCTCGCCACTTGTTCTCCTCTGACACACCCTACCCCATTCAGAGTGGAAAATTTGATAGTGAGCGTTCTGGTGGATATTCCTATATCTAGGTCATTCATAGCCGGTCTTTCGAGGATAACATTATATGTCGAAGGACAATCGATAACCAAAAAGTCGGCCATCACAAGAGCTTGTCTGTCCGTATCCCCTACGGCGAGGGGAAGTTTGATCTGCCCCAACGGCACAATTGCATCTTTTGTAAAGCCAAAAAGGGGTTCGGGAGATGGTGACAACTGCTTAGATGCTAAACCCATCTGTTCGAAACAACCTCTGTACATCACATTTACCGAGCTACCTGTGTCCATCGTTATCCTCCTTACTTCAGCGTTGCCGATTCTTGCCCTAATAACCAGCGCGTCATTATGGGGCCAATGTACACCTTGAATATCTTCTTCATTAAACATCATGCCGCCTGAAGTTACTCTGACTTTCTTGGTCGGTCCTTCCATCCCACTATGACCTGTTAGCAGGATACGGCTAGCCTTCTGTACATAGCGCTCTTGGGATCTGTTGGATGTCCCTGCAATGTGCGGCCCTCCATGGATAGTGAATATGGTTCTCACAGTGGGTAAGTGGCCTTGATCAATCATCTACTGTGGGTGTTGCTGGGCAGGTTACCGAGATGGATCAGGGTGTTCTTGTACCGGCTGATGCCCTTGCTGGGGATGCTAATTTTTTGGTCGCACCACATATTCTCTCATACGACCTCTTTTGATCAATTCCTCTATCGCATCCCTGAGTTCCCTGTACTAAGAAGTATAGTGCCCGTTTTCTCTATAGTAGGCACAATATTTCCTCGGATCTTGGAATCTCTTTGGGATATTTGTGGGACTTGGCTTCCCGAAGTTTTCCCGTCTTTTCTCTGCTTCAAATATCTTATCCTATCTATCAATCAATATGCTGTAATTCTGATAGCGATATCTTGGTGGAGATGTCTTTCTTCCATACTCATTTTTTGACCGCTTCGCTACCTGATTACTCGAGCGACGCTTGTGACTGCTTTCTTCACTTTCACGCTGACCCCTCTTTTTTCTTTGGTGCGAACTACTCGCTCCATTTTTCTGCGCGCTGGACTTCTTCTGCCCGAAAGTATCTTCCCAGCAAATCTTTTTTGTCACGCGATCATAAAATTCCCCTAGGCTTTTCATAGGGTTCTTATAGATGCTTTTATAAAGCTTTCCGTCCTTCCTCAGGCTTGTAGAAATCGCAGTTAAGATACTTTCATCATAGGGATTCTCCACATTGTTTACCTTACGCCTAAATCTGGCAATGTAGTCCCTTAAAGTCTCCTCCCGCTTCTGAAAGATAGTTGCTAAGTGACAAGTTGGTGCGAGCTATTTTTTTAACACTTTATATTGATCCTTGAACTTTCTTTAGCATTCATCCCAGCTATTTATACTGTGGACCGAAAAACTCCTCAGTCATGTCCTTGGCACATTCTCCAATGTTGCTGGGAACACTCGACACTTGACCAGAGGATTAGAAGTCTGCAAGTCCATTTGAACATTGAAAGTATCTAGATGATCATACGGGTCACTATCTCCGTCATAAAGCAGGATGTTCGGGAGCTTAAATCTCGGTGGCAGCGGCTGTGTTTCAATCTCTCTTGAGAATGGAGTTCTATCCTCTCGTCCCCCTGCTAGACCGTAGAACCCGGGTCTAATTTCCAATTGCTGAACCCTCTGCATTAATTCTTGCACCATTGGGTCTCACCGTTCAATTCTGTTCACTGGGGACCGATGATTCCCCCTACTCTCCCGACCTTCAGAAACACGGGTTCGCGATCTCCCTCGATCCATAGACATTCTTTCATGCAATATGTTTCTTCTGTGAGAATTCCTTGCATGAGATGATTCTCTTCGGTGCACATGTTCTCCATTGCGCTGGTGGATTCTTTCATTCCCATGGTCAGTCTCCACACAGCAACTACCATCCTGACTTACTCTAGCTCTCAGGTTTGGAGGGTGAGGTGCCACTTCTTCCTCACGAATTTGACGTCCTTCGCCTCTAGGGGGCAAGTTTGAGGAGCAAACAGAAATCGCCTGCTGTTCCCTTATTCTACCCGTCTCCTGTCTTCTAGTAGGTACAACACCCACCGACCGATGTTGAGGATGAGGGTTTGCATTCCTAGGAACCTCTTGGGCCTGGGCCTGTGTCAGTGTCAGGGTTCTAATGGCTTCTGCTAATTGTGCTACTGTATTCTCTAACGCTTCTTGACGCGTCTGCCAACCCGGTACCACTTCTCCACTAATAGTTGCTTGGTGCGGGGGAAGAGGAGGTAAAGCTGCACTAGACGTCTCTGCTGCCTGACCCTGGCCTTGATGGCCCTCCGATTGGTCAGCTTCTGTTGCAACAACCCTAGTTATGTTGACCCTGGCCATGTCAGCAAGTCAAAATAAAAGAGAAGAGTAAAAAGTTGTTAAATCGCAGTCTCTGCCCTCCTTCTAGTGCCAAAAGATGTTGACACTCAATTGTGGTCAACCCGGTTCTCCAAGCCCAATACCTACGACACAACAAACCACACACAAAACAAGTACTGTCAAGACCAAAACAAACAAGACGCAACAAGATTTTTACGTGATTCAGCAAGAACAATGGCCTACGTCCACGATAATTACCCCTTCTCACTCTCGGAGTAATTATATTTTATTTCAATCTATCCTTTACAATGAATTGTATCTCCTATTTATAGTAGAGATATTACAATTAGAATAAGTTTGAGAATCTTACAGATAAAGAAAAAAATAATATACATTAATTGAGATAATATCTTTCGAGATTATCTTTATCGCAAATACAGCAATTGCCAAGACTGCAGAGATTCGTTTTGCATGAAAATAGGCAAGTTAACTCCTTTCCTGAATTGAATTGATTCGCCTTCTAGAAGGTCAATTAGTCAACTCTAACGAACAACTTGTTCAGTGATCAAATATTGTGTCGGACGGGCAGGCTATTTCAACGATCAGAGGTTGCACCCATCGAGCAGCCTGCCTTGTCGGTTAAATGCTTCCGCTATCGATCAGACGAGTAGAGTCAACTATCCCTCTGACTATCGAGCAGACGAGCAGAATCCCTGATCGCTGTGATTTCTTCTAAAGGGTATTTATCAAGCAACCCTTTGTCTACGAACAGACTGTCTTGATGTTTTGTCCATTAATCAAACATTCGCACAGTTAATCTGGACACTTAGTGTTTCAAGACGATCAATCACATAAACACTTAGTGTTTCAAGGCGATCAATCACATAATCAGGTGTGCTCATATATATCTGTTATTGAATGACTATACTCCTTTCTTTGACTTTTGACCATTTTGATCAGTACTTTCTGGGCTTCCTGATATAATGGGCCTTTGTTCTTGAGCTTTCCCCTTGTACCAAAATACCCACAACATCTTTCATTGGCATAAATTAGTTTTTTTATTGTATTAAGGTTCAATTTGAGGAGGTCTGATCAATAAAATAATAAATTTAAAAATAACTTTCGAAATTGAAGAAGGGTCTTCAAGTTGGCACACATCTATTGTTTAGTAGCTAAAGTCATTTTCTAATGATTAATACAAGTCACTCATTAGTCATTATATAAATGTTCTAATTTTTATAAACATTAACTTTTACAAATGAGTGGTTGTTAGAGCATGCATACGTCAAGGTCGGTTGTAATCATCGGCCATATAATTTGACGTCCGAATCTGTACATGTCTGCTGTTGAAGTTTTGGGTTACGGACAAGTTTGAAAATCAAAATACTTCTAAAATTTGATGACAGTACCTACCAATTAAATAACATGTGCATAATGTCAAGGCCTGGTTAGCTGGATCTTTAACTTGTTTCTTAAAAATTAAAATGCTGCTGTTTCATCAATATATTTCTTTTTCTTTTTTCTGTCTATACTTTTTAGTATGAAATTGAATAGAGAAATGTTATACGAAACACAGTATTGTTAATGTGGACATAAGATACAAAAAATTAATCAAACAATATCTTGCCCTATCTTTTTTTTCTTTAATACTAACATTTTATAGATTAAATAACTATCAAAACTAAATAAAATCGATTAATACTAAATTCTGTGATATATCAAGATTAATGATTACTTTTATAATTGAAAAATGACATTTATTAAAAAAAAATTCATACTTATATATTATAATTTAATAAAAAATAATAAGATTTAAAGCGTTGATCGAAACTATACTTATCATTGATACGAAGGAAAATGCGTTACACTTTTATTTTTTTAATATGTATTGTATCATTCTCAAATTTAATAGTCGAAAAACATGTGTGTAAGGTCCAAGTCAAATCCATGGAATCGTACAAAGTATTGTGGGCCTAGTCGAATATTTATAATTAATGAACACTTGTGTGTCATGTCAGCAATGGGCCGAGGTAAAATCTATGCAATCGTACAATCTATCGTCGGCCTAGTCTAAGATTCATAATTAGTGGACACGTTTATGTTTTTCTAAGGATAGTGCAAGACTTTTAGTACTTCCAGTGTCAGGTCTTTCGCGGGTCATGATGAGGTCATATACGTTTTAACATAAAATAAAGCCATCAGCACAAGAGTCACGAGAGTTTGGTGTTAAATCAATTCAAGAATTAAATATACGAACGAGGGTAGTGGAAGAAACAAGGAAAACCGTGATGGAGAATAAATTTTTTAATATATATTCACTTTACATATATATATTTTTAATATAATTATCTAAAATAAAATATAAATTCATTTTCGATCTACTATAATAAAATGTATCATCATTTTTCTTTTTAGTTAAATTGAAAGGAGAGAGAGTGAGAAAAATTTCCGTATTTAAGGTTTGTTGGAAATGTGAGAAATCCTAGTTGAAAAATCTATCTTTATATTTTCTTAAAATTTTTTGTTACATTAACTCTATAGTTGGGCAATTTTTTGTTACATTAACTCTATAGTTGGGCTGGTTAGATAATTGTATTGAAGAAATTTTTTTTTTCTTATTATCTCTCTATTCTACATGGTAAAAAACTTAACTCAAACGGATAATTATCTTGAAGAAACTCCAAAACTTTTGATTAATTCAGTGGTGATTAGATTTGTTTCTAAATATAATTTTTTATTTCAATGACAAAAAAATGACTGTAAAATATGTTTAATGAGTTATTTAGCATAAAATATGTTATTGATAATGAAAAAGAGATTTTTAGTAATTATTATTGGAGAAAATTGCACAAAAACCATAGACGTTAAGTAAAATTATAGTGAGTAATTGAGTGCAAGGCATAATTATAAAAACACTACTTGAGTGTTTCTTATTCTTGCTCACTTTACTAAAGTTTCCTAACGCTGGCGACCAGATTAGGAGCAATGTCTTGACTATCTATAATGTATGGATTTTAAGGTTACTCACATCTATCGTGAGAGAAATTCTGTGACGGATACGCTAGCCTCTCGATCTTCCTCAATTGTTCATTCAACTTGGGTGGTGGACCACTACTGGTTTTTTATATACTCTTCTTTTGGATGACCTTCTTGGCAAGAGCAAATATCAATTTTGTTAGTTTTGGTTTTGAAAAGTTCTAGTTGGTTCCTTTTTGTAATATTTTACTTATTTTTAATAGTAAATTGATTTTAACAAACAACATTTCATTAAAAAAAAAAAAAATTATAGCTATATCTCTTTCCATTAATTGCAGTTCATTGATAGTTAATCAAAGAAATAACATTAAAATAACCCATTATTTTTGTATTTTTTAATTTTTAATTATTATAATACTTTTTAGTATTAAATTAAAAATGATGATATATATATATATATTTTTTTGTATTTAGGCTCTGTCTGTTATATGAGTTTGAACTGGGCTTGGATAATTTCGTCTGTCATGAGTTTATTTATACACATCACAATTCATGGGACAAAGGATGGGACAGCCCCTAATTGCTTTATCATCTTTTAATTTTTTTTTCAAATATAATATTAAATTTGTCTAATTGTTTTAAAGATTAAATTTATATATATTTATTATTTTAAAAATTATTTTGTATAGTAATTATGAAATAAATATTATTTTATTTAAAATTGATATTTAATTTTTGAAAATAATTTAGTATGTTATGTTATTTTAAAATTAATTTAGTTATTTTAAATATAATATATATTTTTTATTCATATTTTTAATCCAATCTCAACCTCGGAACTAAAAATAGTAATATTTTTTTTCCAATCTCTTATCGCATTAACATATCACAGTATTAATTTATTTAATTTAATAAAATCTTATCCCCGTCAAAATAATTCAATCAAATATCCTGTGTCAAATGGACCTTTAATCCTTAAAATGAAAGGTATTTTAATCTTTTATGTCAATGAAGCATAATTAACCGTAGGGCGTGTACATAGTTGCAACACTTAAACATCAAGTAGTGTTACACAACTATTCCATAAACTCACATTTGTGTGACCTATAAAATTATTGGGACGAAAACTTATTCTTGGATTCAATTCCAAAAGTTCGTAAAAATCAAATATTTATAAATAAAAAATAAAAAATTTAAAAATATAGCTCATTCTCATAAGTCATAACTGCTTTCCAGTATTACTATTCCAGTAGTATCGTAGCTATACTCACTATATTATATGATCACTCATGCATTTTTACAATTGAAACCTGAGCAGAAAAAGCAACCATGCATGCATACTTGTTTACGTTTTATAAAGTATTAAATTAACCAAAATATTGAATACAAAGTGAAATAAGATTTGAAGAGAAATTAAGTTAATTGATTAGTTTATATAATCACTTATTACAATTTAGGGTTTGAGGATGAAGAATATAAATTGAATCTAAACTTTTATCAATGTTGGTGTAAGTGGTATGCATACAAATTAAAAAAAAAAAAAATGTATGAATGAAGAATAATAATAATTGGATTTCAAAAGAAAATCAATAACTCAATTGAAGAAGCATAATTTAAAATCTTTATTCAACATTATAGAGAATTAAATAGGAAGACGTTGCAACAAGAATAATTGTCTTTGCTTCTCTACCAACTGAGGGACAAATTCGAGTAGGAGTAGCGTCAATAAGTCTCACCTTAGCCTGGATAGCAATCTCCTATTCTCCTCATGTCGTTATGCATAGGAGCAGTTATCTAAACCGCAACTTTGGAGTCCTATCTAGGTCGGTGTTATGGGCATTTTGGGATAATGAAAAGTGAGCTGATAAGGGCCCAATCATGAGCCCAGTATGTTGTTTTAATGGGAAAAAGCCCAGGAGGTTGGTCCCATATGTTATTGTGTGGTAGATTGTATTATTTGAATTGTATACTTGATGACGTATCTGATTGCATAGAGGCCTAGTCGCATGTTATAATCACCAAACTGATCTGATCGGGGTCTGAGAATTGTTCGATACTATTCTTTAAATATAATCAGAATGATCAGGAGGTCGTTCATGGTGTGACCAAATATCGTGATCTTTCCAGAATACTTAACAAATTATGAATTGACTAGTCATCTCCTAATCTGCTCACTGGGTGCAATATTTGATCGCTTGGGTAATCTATTCGCTTAAGATGCTCGCTAAGTTTGACTGGTTGACCTTCTAGAAAGCTGAATCAGTTTGATTCAAGAAATGAGTCAACTTACCTATTTCATGCAAATCAAATCACGATATTCTCGATGACTGTTGCAAATACGATGGAGATAATCTTGGAAGATATTATCTCAATTAATGTATATTATTTTTTGTTTTATCTGTAAAATTCTTAAATCTATTCAAATTGTAACATTTCATCTATAAATAGATGATCAAATTAATTGTAAAAAAGAAAAAATATATATACTGTTATTCTAAGAAAATAAGGATGACAGTTGTAAACGTAGGCTATTACTTTACCGAATCACGTAAAAATTATTGTGTTCTACTTGTTTTGGTCTTGGTCATATTTGTCTCATCTATTAGTTGATGTTTCGCAGGTATTGGGTTTGAAGAATCGGGTTGACCAAAATAAGGTGTCAACAGTTTCAGCACTATTCTAACCCTGACAACATGTCCGTAAATAAAAAAAATAAAAATAAAAACTATCAACTTAAAACAGAAAACGTTTATAACTTTCCTTAAGAGTACAACGGTCAATTGCTGAAGATTTATTAAAGAGTTTGAGGCTGCAGTCTGCAGGGACCAAAATTCCAACGGATGTCCATAACACAATTATGAATTACGTGTAGGTAAAATCAAAATCAAAATCAACATCAAGACAGTGCATCAATGAAGACTTGAGAGTTAAGACTGCTGCCGAATACTCCAAGAGCCAACAATTAATAGCCATCCATTGCACAACTATGAGAGTTAAGACTGCTGCAGTCTGCAGGGACCAAAATTCCAACGGATGTCCATTACACAATTATGAATTACGTGTCGGTAAAATCAAAATCAAAATCAAAATCAAGACAGTGCATCAATGAAGACTTGAGAGTTAAGACTGGGACCGAATACGCCAAGAGCCAACAATTAATAGCCATCCATTGCACAACTATGAATTATTTGTTCGTAAAATCAAAATCAAAATTATGCATCGATTCGAACGTAACAACCACGTGACAACTACATTAACACGGTTATATGTGCAGGTTCTTCCCTAAAGTCAGCTTTCTTGTGAACATTATATAAGCAATAATAGCCGGTGCATAATTTATTAAATCTATCATATTTTTTACGAAGTCACATGATAGCAACTGGCATATTCATATATTGAAATAGCTGACTGAGCGTACCATATTTTTAGCCAAAGTTACATAACAATAACTGTGTATCACATGTTGATATTTTAATCAATCAAATGAGTCACATCTTTCATTGAAACCATGTAAGAAAGCAACTAACATTACATATTAAAATCTGATCAATCAAATGTGTAGCATCTTCATTGAAGTTAAAATGTATGAATAGATATCACATTGAAATCTAATTACTTAAAACGTATATAAGGTCATACACTAGGAAGCGAATCAAAAATCACATCGAATCGTTACGAATACGGCCCTGTTCTTTATCATCTATTATCATCATGGGGCCAAGATATTGTGGATCAGAATTGGAGGTTTAGGAATTATCATCGTCGCCTACACAGCCTTCTTCTCTTACATTTATGCTATCGTGGTACGGTGGCGAATAATTGTGAATCAGTGTTGATTTCCATCAAATCCAATCTGACCCAATGGCATCTTATCGGGCCGTTTGTCGTATTTTTGTTTTTGTTTGAGATTTGTCGTTTTGTTTCTCACCTTCTAATTTTAGTACACATATCCTTAATCAATATTGGGATAGTGTTATGGATATTTTTGCGATCATAAAAAATTGGTTGATGAAGGCCCAAGCATGAGCCCAGTATAATGTCTTATAAGAAAATGCCTAAGAGGCTGGTCCATTAGACAAATATCAAAGGAACACGTGGTCAGTTCTCAGCTTGTAAACTCGAGCACATCTGATCACATGGCTGATCGTTTTATATTACTGTATGGTTGATCGTATCATTTGATCGTCTATTTAATCGTGTTTGATCGCGTGGCAGTTTGGTCGCGTGGTCCAAGAACTATTCGATAGTATTCTTCAAAAGCAATCAGAACGATCAGGAGGTCACCCATTGTACGATCAGATATCATGATCTTTCCAGAATGTTTGACAAGTCATGGGTTGACTGTTTATCTTTTCGTTGGGAGTAATAACTGATCGCTTGGATAATCCGCTCAATCAAAGTGCTCGCTAAAGTTGATCAGTTGACCTTCTAGAAACTTGGAGCTATCAGTTAAGGAATATGTCAACTTGCTTATTTCCATGCAAATCAAATCACGACATTCTCGGTGGCCGTTGCTAATATGATGGAGAGAATCTTGGCAAATATTATCTTAATTAATATATTTTATTTTTTGTCTTATTTGATAAGATACTGAAATTAATTCAAATTGTAACATCCCCATCTATAAATAGGGGGTCAATTTCATTGTAAAGAGAAGACTGAGAAATATATACTATTGCTCTACAGAAAAAATGGTAACAGTTGTAGACGTAAGCCATTACTTTATCGAACCACGTAAAAATTAGTGTGTCCAATCTATTTTGATTTTAGTCTTCGATATTTCTTCTTCCTATTTACTGTTTTGTATGTATTAGGCTTTAAGAACTGGGTTGACAAGAAAAAGGTGTCAATAGGTAGTTATATATATATAAGAAGAATTTTAATTTTTTTAATTTTCAAATCATGAAGTTTTTTGGAGCATTGAATTTGAAGAAATCTAATAATTTATAGAGAAAATACCCCATTAGCAATAGTGATCCTGGACAGTAGAAAGAACACATAATTTTATTAGGAGGCAATATTTGCATCCCACTAAATTTGTATGTTCACACCTTTCATATGGACACCTTATTAAAAATTGTTTTAAAAAATTGTATTATATAATTTCTAACTCACTTAATATTAAAAGGGATTATTTCTTTAAATTTTATTGTATTAAATTGTTATAAATAAATCTCACAAAAATAATGAGTTTTAAAAAATATTTAATATTTCTTTAATAATTAATAATTTCTCATATGATCACACACATATTTTAAAATTGGGAACTGTGCATAAGGAGCAAACGTGAATACATGCTTGTTTAAGAGTAATGTTTTGAAGTTTTAAATAAGGGATAATTTCAAAAAACTCATTTTAGCTTGCAAAAATATCTATATATTTTATCACTTATTGTTTTATTTTTATCAAAAATTTCCCCCGACATTAATAAAAACACTTAAAATACTCCCTAAAAATATATAAAAAGACAATAATATCCCCAATAATCATAAATCGATGATGAAATTGTAAAGGGTAAAATGATATTTTTTGTTAATTTTTTAATATCAGGGGTGATTTTAAACAAAATTGAAACTATAATTATAAAATAAACATTTTTACAAATTATAATGGACTTTTAGGGATTATCGCTTTAATTAAACATTATATTGAATACAAGTATGGGCGAAACCATGTAAAAAGTGTCATTCATATATGTTGTCTGTTTTTAATTTCAATTGATATCCTCTTTCTCAACATAAAATTTTAATATTTATGTAAGTTTTCAAATTTTAAAACTAATACTAGAATGTACTAATTTACCTTTGATTGCATAGATCGAAATTTTGTAAACACTAATATTTTTCTGGTTTTATACTTAATTTATATTGTCTATTTTTAATTCTAATTGAAATCCTCTTCTTAAGATAAAAACTCCAATATCCAGTCAAGTTTATGAGTGTTAAAAATTTTATTTGACTCTTCAATAATAGAGTACTATCTTTATTTGACTCTTTGATTAAGTACTCTATGAGACACAAACTGATGCTAACAAGCGCAGATTGAAACTAGCTGAGAAGTGTGAATTTTTTTTAGTTTTACAGTTGATTTATATTATCTATATTTAAATCCAACTAAGATTCTATTTTTTATGATAAAGTTTTTATATTCACAAAAGTTTTAATCATTTAAAACTTCATTTAACTTGTCAACTAACAGTAAACATGTTGATCGGTAATATCAAAATACAAAAGTTACAAAACACTATAAAATTAAGACATGGTTATTCTTGGAAGTTAAGGGATAATTTCTAGAATTAAATGGAAACACATGTGACAGTGTGATTAAGTTATTTAATAAATATATATATATTTATTAAAACCGATCGTAACCTTAATTGCTTACTATCTTTATTGTCATGCTGACTTAAATCCTGCACAAAGTTCTGCAAAGCTCAACAATGACTAAGCTCAGCAGAGAATTAGAAGGCACTTATTCACATATACAAACCAAAGCAGATAAATAAGAAGTTATTACAACAAATTGGCAATGAAAGGTTATAATTACTATCCACTGAAAAATAGAAATAGTTTGTCACTTCCTTTAGCACTTGTTGTAGCCACAAGACTGTGACAAATACTGCAACATTCATTACACAATCATTTGTTCTTAAAATCAGAATCAAAACAATGCATCAATGATCAATGAGAAAGTAGTAGTAACCACGTAATAACTCCATCATCGCAAATTCAGTTCTTCCTGAATCCTGTGGCTTCGGCGTGAAAATTATACTTGCATAGGTATTGATGTCATATGTTGACATTTGATCAATTAAAAGTGTTACATCTTTTATAAAAATCATGTACCAGCAACTGACATAAACCCATTTTGAATACTAATTTATTAAATGTATCACATCTATTATTGGAAGTCACCTAACAAATCACTAGTATCATCTATTGAATAACTAACCAAATGTATCACACTCTTTTCTTAAACCCACGTAACAACTACCCATCACATCGCTCGAAGTTATTTGTGCCTTGATGGCACAATACGCGCATTGCCTTTGCCCAACAAAGAGCACATCGGTTTGAGTATCAAACCATATAAATACGGTCAAATTACCACTTGTCTTCTCTTATGAGTGAGCAAATTACGTTTAAGTTATTTCAAAGTGCTAAGAATAGTTTTCCCTTTAAAATGAGAGTTCTATCTCTCGATTCCATGGAAATAGATTATAATAATAGTGTTGTGGTGTGAACCGTATTATCAGTGTCATATCATAATAGTTCTGTTATTGGCATTTTTGTGATCATAGAAAATGGGCTGATAAAAGGCCCAAGAATGAGTCCAGTATGTTATTTTATGAAGAAAAACCCAAGAAGATGGTCCAATGGGCCGATACCGAAGGAAGAAATATATGGTCGATTATTAGCCTGTAAACCCGAGCAGGATTGATCGCATGGCTGATCGTTTTATGTTACTATGTGGCTGATTGTATCACTCGCTCATCTATTTGATCATGCGTTCGATCGCGTGGCAGCTTGGTCACATGTTATAATCACTAAGCCAATCTGATCATGATCCAAGAACTGTTCGATAGTACTCTTTAGAGGCAATCGGAGCAATCAAAAGGTCCCATAATATCATGATTTTTCCAGAATGTTTATCAAGACATGGGTTGATTACTCATCTCTTTGTCTAATCGCTCGGTGTAGTAGTTGATTGCTTGGATAATCTGCTTGCTCAAAGTGCTCGCTAAATTTAACCAATTGACTTTCTGGAAGCTTGGAGAGGTTTAATTCAGGAAGAAGTCAACTTGCCTATTTTCATGTAAATCAAATCATGACATTCTTGGCAACCGTTGCTGATATGGTGGAGAGAATCTTGACAAATATTATATTTTATTTTTTGCCTTATCTGTAAGATTATGAAACCAATTCAAATTGTAACATCCCCATCTATAAATAGGGGATTAAATTCATTATAAAGAAATGAAAGAACTAAGAAAATATATATTATTACTCTATAGAAATAAGAGTGATAGTCGTGAACGTAGGCATTATTTTACCGAATCACATAAAAATTAGTGTGTCCAATCTATTTTGATCCTGGTCTTCCATATTTTTCTTTGTTTTTTGCCGTTTTGCAAGTATTGACCAGAAAATGATGTCAACAACTTAGGCGCTAAAAGGAGGTGCCCAGACTGCGAATCTGCACTCTTTTTTAATACTTCATTTTTGTTGTATTTGTGATTTGCTTACATGGCTAGGATCAAGACAACCAGGATTGTTACGTCGGTGGTTGACCAATTAGAAGGTCACCAGGACCAAAGTCACGCTGTAGGAACTTCCAGTGCGGCTTTGCCTCCTCTTCCGCCGCATCAGACTGCCACTAGTAGAGTGGTTGTACCAGTTTGGAAGCAACGCTAGGAAGCGTTGGAGAATACAGTGGTGCAGTTGGCAGAGGCAATCAGGGCTCTAACACAGGCCCAGGCTTAGGTAGTCCCCAAGAATGCAGACCCCTAGTACCGGCCAATTGAGAAGACGCTGGCCTAAAGAGAAGAAGCTGTTAGAGAGAGGGCACAGTTCGCTCCTCAAATTTGCGTTCCAAGAGAGGTGAACGTCAGGTTCATGAAGAAGAAGTAGCACCTCATCCGCCAAGTCTGATGGTAAGGGTGAGTCAGAATAGAAGCCGCCATATAGAGGTTGGTCGTGGTAATGAGCGAGCTCATGGACGCAATGAGGAACGTGTACGCCAAAGAGAGTCATATCGAGCAAAGAGCTCGCGCAGAAGAAATAGATCACATGAAAGGATTCTCATTGACCAAGAGAGGTCACGGGATCGGTTTCCTGGAAATAGGGGGAGCAGGAGGAGCCGTCGGTCCCCTGCAAGAAGAATTGAGCCGTAGGACCCAATGGTGGAAGAATTAATGCAAAGAGTCCGACAATTGGAAGCTCAATCAGGGCTTTAAGGTCAAGTAGAGTTGCGGGAAGAAAGAACTCATTTTTTAAGAGAGATTGAGATGGAGCCATTACCGCAGAGATTTAAGCTCCCAAGTGTCCCACTCTACAACGGGGATAATGACCCGTGCAACCATCTTGATGCATTCAACGTTCAGATAGACTTATAGACCTCCAATCCTCTAGTCAAGTGTCGAGAGTTTCCAGTCACGTTGGGGAATGTGCCAAGGGCATGGCTGAAGAGTCTTCCAGCTCGTAGCATTAATAGTTGGGAAGAATGTCAGAGGAAATTTATCAATCAGTACAAGGTATTGAGGAAGCAGCTCGTGCTAACTTACCACCTAGTGACGGTCTTTCAGAAGCAGAACGAGCTATTAAAAGACTATATTGCTAGATTCAGAAGTGAGGTGAATAACGTGGAGAATCTCTCAGATGAAAGCATTTTGACAGCAATCTTAGCGGGACTTAGGAAAGATGGGGGCTTTACGAAAGCATTTACAGGTCCTCAGTAAAGGATCTTGGCGAGTTTTACGAGCGAGCAACAATGAAGATCCTCTGGGAAGAAGCTTTTGGATCGAGGAGACCCAGCTATCAAAAGAATGGAGCGAGTAGTTCCTACCAAGGAAGGAAGAAGAGTCAATGTGTGAACGAAGAGAGCAGTCACAGAAATCGCTCAAGCAATCAAGTAGCGAAGCGGGCAAGGAATGAGCCTAGAAGAGAGCCACCTTCAATGTAGAGTCGCTATCAGAATTACAACGTTATGACAAAAAGGTAGGATAGAATTTTTTAAGCGAAGAAAAGATGGGAGAATTTTGAGAGGTCGAGTCCTACAAACATCCCGAGCAGGTTTCGAGACTCAAGGAAGTATCGTGCCTATCATAATGAAACCGGGCACTATATTTTCCAGTGCAAAGAACTCAAGGACGCGATAGAAGATTTAATCAGAAAAGGTCGTTTAAGGGAGTATGTGGTGCGACTAGAAAACCAGCGTCCCCAACATAGGCATCAACCAGCGTAGCAACATCCTGATCCGGCAACATGCCCAACAACAACCTCGGCAAACAACTGATCAAGACCATATGTCCGCGATGAAAACTATTTTTATTATTCATAGTGGGCCGCACATAGCAGGGACATCAAACAGATTGCACGAGCGCTATGTACAGGAGGCCAGTCATATTCTGTTGATGGGGCATAATGAGGCAAAGAGACCCGCAAAAAGAGCCAGAATGACTTCAGGTGGCATCATGTTCAATGAAGAAGACACTAGAGGAGAACATTGGCCTCATAATGACGCGTTGGTCATCAGGGCAAAGATTAGTGAGAAGAATCATAATGGACACGGGCAACTCAATAAATGTGATGTACAAGAGTTGTTTCGAATAGATGGGCTTAAAGCCGGAACAGACGACGCCATCACTTGAGCCTCTTTTCAGATTTACTGGAGATATAGTCGTGCCATTGGGGCAACTCAAACTCCCCCTTTTTGTTAGAGATTCGGATTGGCAAGCTATGATGTTGGTTGACTTTTTTATCATTGATTGCCCCATCAGCATACAACATCATCCTCAGAAGACCAACCATGAATGACCTAGACATGGTAGTATCGACCAAAACCCTTATAGTCAAGTTTCCAACACCAAATGGAGTAGGATGTGTGCAAGGAGAGCAACAATTGGCGAGGAGATATTATAGAGATACAATAAAGGTGGGGGTTAAAGGGAAGAAGGTTAACATAATGGCCGGGGAGAAGCCGCAATCAGTTAATGCAATAGAGGTAAGCTAGGACCTGGATCCAAGAGAGATAGAAGCAGATAGAGCAACTGGTCATTTGGAAAAGCTCGATGAGGTGCCAGTCAACGAGCAGGATGCTGAGTGGTGCTTGAAGGTGGGGAAGGATTTACCTCCAGATGTTAAAACACGGCTTACTGACTTTTTGAAAGAGAATTTGGATGTCTTCGCCTGGAATCACGAAGACATGGTGGGGATCAGTCTGGATGTTATGTCACACAGATTGAATATCGATCCTTACCATCGACGGATTCACCAAAAGAGAAGGCCAATGACAGAGGAGCGTTACGAAGCGCTCAGAGAAGAAGTAGAAAAACTTCTAGCGAACAGATTCAAAAGGGAGGCTCACTACCCAATCTGGGTAGCAAATCCCGTTCTGGTAAAAAAAAAGAATGAAAAATGGAGAACTTGTATCGATTTCACCGATCTAAACAAGGCATGTCAAAGGGATAGTTTCCCTCTGTTAAAGATCAATCAG
The DNA here is from genome assembly GCA_022984855.1 of Dimocarpus longan. Lineage (NCBI taxonomy): Eukaryota > Viridiplantae > Streptophyta > Magnoliopsida > Sapindales > Sapindaceae > Dimocarpus > Dimocarpus longan. The sequence continues at coordinate 23,312,287 of CM041017.1, forward strand.
CTCGTTGATGGTACTGTTGATCATCAACTCCTCAATTTTATGGACGCTTATTCAGGATATAACCAGATCCCGATGAATCTTGATGATGAGGAGCACACTTCATTTGTCATTTATCGTGGGCTTTATTACTACAAAGTAATGCCGTTCGGGTTGAAGAATGCTGGAGCAACCTATCAATGGTTGGTTAACATGATGTTTGAAGATCTTATTGGCAAAACGATGGAGGTATATGTAGATGATACGTTGATGAAATCTAAGCAAGTATTTGAGTATGTACGCGACTTGGGAGAGATGTTTTAGATCTTGAGGAAGTATTAAATGAAGTTTAATCCTTTGAAGTGTGCATTTGGAGTGGTTTCGGGCAAATTCTAGGTTTCATGGTCAATAATAGGGGGATCGAAGCAAACCCCGAGAAGATTAAAGCTTTAATTGACATGAGATCGCCCAAAAAAATCAAAGATGTGCAAAGCTTGAACGGCCAGGTCGCTGCTCTTAACAGGTTTATATCCAAGTCGACAGACAGGTGTATCCCCTTCATTGATGCGTTGAAGAAGGTAAGAAACTTTCAGTGAACTGAAGAATGTGAAACGGCCTTTCAATAGCTAAAGGAATATGTGGGTCAAGCACCATTGCTTTCTAAGCTAGTAGAAGGGGGAAAACTGATCGTTTATCTAGGGGTTACTCAACATACCCTTAGCGCTGCCTTAGTTCGTGAAGAGAACATGACACAACTTCCTGTATATTACGTCAGCAAGAGGTTGCTCGATGCAGAGACCAGATATACCCCCATGGAGAAACTTGTATATTGTCTAGTGATGACATCAAGAAAACTTCACCCTTATTTCCAAGCCCACACAATTGAAGTGTTAACCAAGTATTCATTGAAGCAGGTTCTTCAGAAGCCTGATACATCAGGTCGCTTACTCAAATGGGCAATTGAGCTCACCCAATTTGAAATAGAATTCAAGCCCCAGACAGCAATAAAAAGGGCAAGTCTTAACAGATTTTATGATTGAATTTACAAGGTCAATTAGTGAAGAAGCTGAATCCTCTGAATGCCCATTTTGCGAGGTTTACGTGGATGGATCTTTCAATGAGCAGAAAGCAGAGGCCGGTGTGATGTTGATCAGCCCGGAAGGTCATAAAATTTTATACGCCTTGAGATTCGGGTTCAAAGCCACTAACAATGAGGTCGAATATGAAGCACTGCTAACAGGGTTAAGATTGACGAGGGAAGTACGAGCTGAACGAGTAAAAGTGTTCAGTGACTCCCAACTCATGGTATGCCAAATTCAAGAAGAATATCAGGCCAAGGGTTCCAAGATGTCCATTTATTTGGAAAAGGTTTAGGAGATGCTAATGATGTTCGAAATATGTGAAGTGTACCACGTTTTGCGATTCGAAAACTCGCATGCGGACGCCTTAGCCCGCATTGCCACAATAAAAGATGTAAATTTCATGGAGGCTGTGCCGATGGAGTTTTTGTTGGTCCCAAGTACAGAGCCACGAGATGAAATGATGGAGATAGTTATGGCACAAGATTCCTTGATGAATCCTATTGTTAAGTACTTACAAGATGGAAGATTGCTTGAAGACAAGCTAGAAGCTAGTCGCTTTCGAGCCCGAGTAGCCCGATACTGCATTAATGCTGATAGGCTTTACAAAAGAGGGTTCTTAGCTCTATTACTTAGGTGCATTGATGACTCAGACTGCTAGACCGTTCTAGAGGACATACACGTAGGACACTATGGTAATCATGCTGGGAGGCTATCTTTGGCTCAAAAGGCTCTTCGACGAGGGTTCTATTGGCCAACAATGAAACAAGATATGACTGAAATGGTCAATAAATGTGATAAGTGCCAGAGATTCACCAGGGTTTCGCAAGCTCCACTAGCTTTTCTACAACAAATGGTCAGTCTATGGGCCTTTGCCATTTGAGGTAAGGATATGATCGGTCCACTCCCAATAGCTCGGGAAAGATGCAAACATGCAATTATGGCTGTGGATTATTTTACAAAGTGGGCAGAAGCCAAAGAACTCACCGAAATATCCACTACAAAAGTCGAGAAGTTTGTCTGGGAGTACATAATTTACAGATTTAGAGTTCCTCAACAGATTATGACAGACAACGGAACTCAGTTAAGCAGTGAGCAATTTAGAAGTTTTGCAAAGATCTAGGAATCACAAAGAGCTTTTCAGCCGTGGACCACCTGTAAGCTAACAGTCAGGTTGAAGTAATTAATAAGATCATCAAGCTAAACTTGAAGACTAAACTGGAAGCGAGAAAGGGAGCTTGGGGCGATGAATTATAGAAGGTGTTGTGGGCTTACAGAACAACTGCTAGCAACACCACCGAGGAGACTCCCTTCTCGATGGTGTATGGATCGGAAGCAATGATTCCGGTAGAATATAAGGTCGCTAGTCAGCGAAGAGCAATATTTAGGTAGGAAGATAACGACTATCTGCTCGTGGCTAATCTAGATCTGCTCGAGGAAGCAAGAGAGAAAACTCGAATGAGGGTTGCTGTCTATCAACAAAGGGTTGCCAGATTTTATACTAGAAAAGTTCGAGTTCGAAGTTTCAAGCTTGGCAACCTGATCTTACGTCTTATCTTACTTGCTACTCGGAAAGCCAGTGATGGAACCCTTGGTCCAAACTGAAAAGGGCCTTATGTTATAAATGGTAGTATGGAAAATAGAGCTTATCATCTGGTCAGCATGAATGAGGTCGAAGGTCTCGCGAGCATGGAATGCACAGAATCTTCAGCCATATTATGTTTGAGTTGTTCATCTGGTCTGTACCAACTATTTCATTAATAAAATTTTTTCAGGCGAATTAATCTGATCGCATTTATTATTGTTTCTTGTTGTTCGATGGATTATTGTTATCATTTCTACTTATGCTTTGGACGGTTTAATTGCTACCTGTGAGCAAGTAGATTTTAGAAGGTGCAATTAATACTTGTAAGCCAATGCTTTGAAAGATATGATTACTACCCTTGAGTAGCCGAACTCTGAAAGGTGTGATTGTTATCAGTGAGCACGTCCTGAAAGGTTTCAGTATTGCCTGTAAGCAAGCAAACTCTGGAAGGCATACTTATGACCTGTGGACTTATAACAATCCTGGAAGATCTATGAAGCCTGTGAGCGAACAAGCTTTGGAAGGAATATTTGATCTGTGAATTTTCATGTTCTGGAAGGTACTAGCACTATTTGTGAGCGAGCAAGCTTTGGAATGTGTGCTTATTACTTGTGAACTCTTATAGGTACTAAAAAATTCAAATAATCTAATTATCATTCGATCTGGGAGCACTTATATTGAAATTGATGGTGTCAGTTTTAACAATCATTATCAACTATGATTGGCGATCAGAATTGCTCGTTATTCAAACATCAGAAAGAAAAAAAATAAAGCAAGGATACACAAATAGAATGATAAAATTACAACCTGCAAGTTCATAAAAATTCATTCAAAGAACCGTATCAATTACAAATCAAATGAAAAGAACTGAAAATTTCCTAAGTACTGCTGAGAGGAATGTTCTGATCGTCTACTGAAACTTTGCTTTCATTATCAAGAATAATTGGCTGTGAGGAGCTTGAATAAGGTCCTGGATGAGCTGAAGCATTGCCAGAAGAGGGAGCTAGTATTGTCACATTTGAAAGAGTCGAACCTTGAAAGATTCCACCTTGCGATGCTGCAAGAGTAGGGCCTTCGGGCTGAGTTAGGGGCACCTAGAAGCAGAAGAGCCTGAGCCCGACTGAGGGGCTGAGAGACTAGCCTCTGGTTGAGTCTTTTTCACAGCTTGGTGAGCAGCCCTCGCTACATACATCTCTTTAATAGCTTCCTACCCAAAAAATGAGATATCTACATCTAAGCGCTTCCACCACAAGTTGTATAAGAACAAACTGCTAGTTCTGTCTTCTGCTTGTTTGACTAAGGCTTGAATGCGATTCTGTTCCTGGCCTAGTTCCTCTTTAGTTGAAATTACTTCCTGCTGCATCAGCTTGATGCTTGTGTGAAGCCACCTCCTCTTTTAGTTTTTTTGTTCTCTTCTTTCAGCTTTTTTTTTCAAGTCTTGGGCATGGTTCCGTTTCTTCTTCAAATCATCACCCTCTTCCTTCAACGAGGTAATAGTGCCCTTTCGGTATTTCACAGCTTCCCTCAGATCTGTCTTTTGCTTTTGGGCATGCTTAAGTTTCTGATCCAGGTCATATGAGCGGTCTTCTAGGAAGAACTCCACTTCGCCCTGGACTTTGTTCTTATCACTCGCCAATGGTTTTATTATCCTTTCAATGTAAGTCTTCTCCTCGGGCCAGTTAGAAATTTCTCTAAGGAGCTTCATGAAAGCCGTGGAGGTTTGGAACGAGACGTTAGCAAAGCGAAGAGGACAAGGAAAACAATAAAATATACCAGCAATAAACGAAGCTTACGAGCAGATTGTGACGACCAAAATAGTTGATTAGTTTCTCACCTTTCATATCCTTCTTATAAAGGTTTGGTTTTTTAGGACCTAGGAAGTAAGGTGCGTGATCCAGGAAATTATTATAGTATATCCCCACGTCGAAGTCTTGGACCGGTTCTTCAGCTATAAGCTCTTTTCTCAACGTTTTTTGGCGCTTTGGGGGAGGTTCTACGATCCTTTTACCATTGTCAGTGCTCTAAAGATGCAGGGCAGGCGAACTGCTTGGGGGAGGAGCTAATCGTGTAGGGGACTCCCTCTGAATATCTCTCATCGTGGATTTTCTCCCCACTTATTTATATCTCATGACGTGATCAGAGGGAGCAGTAGAATCCGTTTGGGTGGACGACCCGGTAGCAGTTTTTGAGGTGGCTTGTGAATCAGGAGCACTTGTAGCTCGAGTAGTTTTCTTTTGGTGGAGGAGGTGGAAAATCAGCAACTTCTATCACCTGGACATCTTTCTCATCGTTAGGAAGTGGCTCATCGAAGTGAAGCTGAACCATTGGTAAAGATTGACCTTCCTGTGAGCTCGGTGCTTCCTCGCCAAAGGCCTCAAAGACATAAGGGATTTCCTTCTTTTTGCGAACTACTAGGTCGAAAATTTATGTAGTTTAGGAACCGAGGAAGTAGCAACGCTGTATATCTTAAGGAGGTGTTCTGATGGCGATTAGTCGTCCAGAAGATTTTTTACCTCTGAAAATTTCTGTAGCAATGCTAACTCCTCACTTGTTAGCCCGATCTCACTCTTGGCAACGTCTGCACAAAAGCAAAAATGGATTAGTAACCAATAATATATATGCATAGCAGTAAGATGAAGATATATTTATCAAGGGAAGAAAAAAATGAAAAATGTTTAAGATTGGCTATGAAAAGGCAGGACGCAAAAAACTATCGCGACTTATAGTCGCCCACATTGGATTTACCAATCCCTTTTGGGAGAAACACTTTATAAGGAGAATTACGGGTTGCTGTATAATAGAAACCATCTCGTTTCTCTAATTTGGGGCCCATTGTGCTTTCGAAGAGGAAGAAATGTTGAATCATTGATGGAGTTGGTGGAGGAAGATTATTTTTTAGAAACACTAAGGCTAGGGCAATTAGGTGAGCATAGGAATTGGAGTGAGCTGACATGCAGTGAGCTTGAGATCGTTTAAGAGATCGATCATGTAACAGAGAACCAAAAATCTAAAGCCAGCTTCTATATGCTGGCGACAAATAGAAATGAACCCTTTAGGAGGATGAGCTGTATGATCGTGAGTTTCCGGCACCATTGCTCAACACCAGAAGGTAAATAAAAATCCTCAGAGATTGATTCGAGCTTATTGGGGCTAATAGAAGAATCATATCTGAAAAAAAAAGAGCGAGCAGGAGGATCATTATGTCCTGCAAGTTCTGATACGGCCTCACCGCTCTGAGAGATCGCATTTTCAGTAATTCTAACTTGGACAAATTCCTCTTCAGAGTCCCTATTAGTAGCCCCCACTTTATGATCGCGATCACTATGACCAAACATTTACAAAATCAATAAGTGGATCAGGTCGCAAACAGTAGATCAGAGTACAAAGTTTAAGACTAATTTTATTTTCCTTAAAGATAAAGTCATGCGTACAAGGGGGGTGGGGGAGGAGCTGTCGAGTTCATGAGAGCCCTGGTTGCAAGCCTAATAGGCTACAAAGGTCATCCAACTAGGGTTGGGGTATCAAACGGTTGCAAAACAGAGAATAACATGTATGCATGTGACTAATACGTTCAAACAAGTTTTTTATTCAAATTCTTAAAGTTTTATCATAATAAGTTACAGGATATTCATGCAAGCATGAAAGAAAATTCATATATGTAACCCGGCCAGCATGATGCAAGTGTAAATTATAACTGAAAAAGTTGTGAAAAGATGTGAAAGTTTACTTTGAGCACAATGAAGCTTGGTGATGGTGAAGAGATTGATGAAGAACAGCGATGATAGACGAAAGAAAATAAAAGATGAAAAGGCGTCGGTTTTTCTTTTTTTTTTTTTTAAAGTGATTGATAAAAGCGAAAAGTGAAACGACTGGGTTAATATATAATTAAAACCCCTAGCTGTCAGATCAAAGCAGTAGTGTAACTGTCATCGATCCAGCGGTATAGCGCAAAACTCGCAATTTTGTCAATACCCGTAACCATTGAGGGATGTGCATTAAATATGCATTAATAGCGCATGACGAGAGACGTGTAGTGAATTGATGCTTGGGGAAGTGTTGCGTGTCTTGGGATAAATCAGTATTTGAAAAAGCAATATGATGGGTCCCATTAAATTACCTTGAGGATGAGCTCGTTGCTTTTAGTTCAAGGAATATATTGAAAGTAAAGGGGCTAGTGTTATAGGTATTTTTGCGATAATAGAAAATGGGATAATAAAAGACCCAATAATGAGCCCAATATGTTATTTTATGAGAAAAAACCCAAAAAGCTGGTCCAATGGGCAAATACCGAAGGAAGGAATATATAGCCGGTTCTCAACCTATAAACCCGAGCAGGATTGATCGCATGGCTGGTCATTTTATATTACTGTGTGGTTGATCGTATCACTTGCTTATCTATTCGATCATGCGTTCGATCACGTGGCAGCCTGGTCGCATGTTATAATCACTGAGCCAATCTGATCATGATCCAAGAATTGTTCGATAGTATTCTTCAGAGATAATCAAAGTGATCAAGAGGTCGCCCATTGTGCGACTAGATATCATGATTCTTCCAGAATGCTTATCAAGTCGTGGGTTGCTTACTCATCTCTTCGTCTACTTGTTGGGTGTAGTGGCTGATCGCTTGGATAATTTGCTCGCTAAATTTGACCAATTGACATTCTAGAAGCTTGAAGAGGTTTAATTCAGGAAGAAGTCAACTTGTCTATTTTCATGCAAATCAAATTACGGTATTCTTGACAACTGTTGCTGATATGGTGGAGAGAATCTTGACAAATATTATCTTAATTAATATATTTTATTTTTTGCTTTATCTGTAAGATTATGAAACTAATTCATGTTAGTTTGTTTTAAGGTTGATTTATACTTTTTAATTGTAATGTAGTCTTTGTTCTTAAATTTCAAATGAGGGTATATTGATGACATAACTATTAATTTTTTTTTAAAAGTGATGATGTAATAAGTTTTTAGTGTATTTAGTTGACATACCTAATAACTAGAGAGAGTAACAATTAATATGTTTATTTATACTCTTGTTTTAAGGTTGTTTATACTTCTAAAGTTATACTGTAGTTTTTTTTTTTTTTTTTTTTTGGTTTTAGAAAATATATTTAATCTTTGTTTTTAAATTTATGGTTGATATTATTAATTAATGGATTGAAATTATGTATTTGTGTCTATTAGGTGAAATGAGTATAAAAATTTGATGAATTTTTGATATAAAAATAATTAATTTTTCATAATAATATATATATTTTTAAATATATACAGGTTGCACTGTACTCGCACTCGAACCCATAAAAATTATCCAGGTACAGGTGTTAGTTTTCTTTACTGGTGCGGGTGTGGGTTTGGGCAAACCCAACCGAACCCGATCCATTGCCATCTCTAGTCATGTATAGTGCTATAATTAGTGCACCTCAAATATAAAGGTGTAATTATTCTTTTTCCAAACCTAGTACCTTAAATAACAGACGATTGATTTATTGTATATTTAAGAGAAACAATTGTATCTCCAATCTAATTTTAAGGAATTATAAATTGATTTTATTGTTGAATATTGGACGATTTTGGTACTGTCTAGGAATTTCCAGAAATGGTCTGGAAACTGAATCGGAAAGCCAAAAAGATTGTGAAATGGTTCCAAAGGACCTTAGTCCAACCATTGCCCCTAATGTTTGGTAATTTCAAAAAAACAGAAAAAAATATTGTTGTTTGGTACTTGTTTCTTCAATTTATTACTTGAAAACATGGATGTCATAAAACGCAAGCTCTCATTGCATGACAAAAAAATTTTTGATGTTGACAATCTTGTGTCATTTCTAACGATCCAAGCCTAATAATATTTTAGTGAAATCCTTTGACCATACCGTGTTCCTCTTGTGTAATTGATTGGTATTTAGAAATGCTACTCTAAATCCTGGTGGATCCTTGGTTGATACAAATAATCAATTATTTTGTTTGATCTTAGCACAAATTCAATTATTTGATTGATAATATCATAATATCTTTAATATACAAATATATATACCAAAGACCATTTTAAAATATATAACTCAATCCCATCCACAGTACGAAAAGAAATTACTAGAGTCGGCAGCTGCCCAAAACAAGGGAGGAGGTGCAGGTCGAGTGTTTGGCGTTACCGTTAAAAAATTCACATTTTGATGTTAACGCTAAACAATAAGCATCGATGACTTACTTATGCGTTAGCGCCGAACTGAACCCAATGATGATTTTCCTTTCTAGTTCAGAATCTATACCTTTTGATCGAGACTATGGCTCTAGTGATGGGAAGAATGAGTGTAAGGGACGTAGCAGTGATGAATATAATGAGGATACTTAGATAGAGATAAGTGGTAGTGATACCTAGATGGGAAATGTGGGGGATTTTTAATGTAAATAATTATTAGTAAATTTTAATTGAATTAATTTTGTTTTTTTATTAATGAAATAATTAATTAATATTATTTATAATGAAATTAATTTTTCTTTTTTATGTTGTATAGGGTCTAGAGCACCATTTCGGATGAAAATGTGATTTTTCAATTAATAGTATTTGGAATCCGGGTGAATAGTATTTTTTTGAAAAATGAGATGAAGGTACGAAAACGTCTGAAATAATGAAACGAGTATAAGAAAACTAAAACGGACTGAAAATGACATCAATATCTATGTTTTGGCTTTTGATGTTTAAAAAAAATTAGTTTATGCCATCAGATTTTTTTAAAAAAAAAAAGAAAAAAAATTTCTCTCAAAACAGTACTCGCCGATTAATCACCCAGTAATCAATAAATCGCTAACCGATACCTCATTAGTCGATTAGCAAACAACGATTTTTAAAACCATGATTATGATATTAAATTGCTTCTTTATTTTCTACATATTGTTTACATTTTAAATTATACTTTCATACATTAACATTGGATTTCATATATTCTGTACATAATTATAGTACTATACATTGGTTTCAGAATATGATGTGTATATTTGCTTATGTTTATGTTTTATACATATTAATTTCAACCTGCTTGTTAGGGTCGTCAGTTTTTTCTTTATGATGTTTGTCCAGTAATTGACTTGTGCTCACGAATGGTGTTACTGCTATATTGCGTAGAAATGTCATTGAATTCAATAGTCAAGAATTTTCTAAGATATTACCTAGAATGACATTGAACTCAGTTTGAATTTAAAATTCTATAAGAGATGTAATCCTTATAATCAATGCAAAAATATGGAATTCTTTTTCTTAATTAGTTTAAGTATTTTCTTGGCATCTTAGTAAATGATAATGATCTTGTCTGTACAAGTTGGTTATGTTCATTAGTTTGTTTCTTTCTTAAAAAGGAGAAAAAGAATAAAATTTATATAATATATTCTTAGAGATAGAAATTGCCATACTGTAGATGCAACTCAACTTATTTGGTTGTGGTTTCCAACCATTTTTATCGTTTATGTAGTTATATCTTACATGTAAAATGAAAATTTTGATTAGTTTGTTTGGCTATTATTAAAGTGTTTTAATGCCTTTAAGAATCTGACCTAATCTACACTCGAGAAGAAGTGTTCTCCAGATGCAATATGACTCGCCCCTTTATGGAACTAATTACCCTCATCTCTTCTTATTAGGCACTAATTTAAATGATCATGATGATTTGTCTCGATAAATGAGGTTTCGCTCTCAGTTTCATAATATTAGACAACCAAAGATTTGAAATTTGATGGTAACCATGTCTTATCGCAGCAAAGCATAAACTTGTGTATTTTGGGAATATTACAAACATTGTTATTAGACAATTATCTAGAATAAAGTGTTTCTTCGTTTAGTTTCATATAAATATGCCTCTTGAAGGGAAAAAGCAATGTTAAAGGCGTTAGGTGCCAAGCAGTTTGTAATTTGGTGCCTAGTGTATAGGCTGCCTGGGAGGGTCAACAGTCAACCCACTGACCGTAGGTCAAATCTGAATAATACTATTTTATAAACATTTCATAAGCACTTCCTCTTCCACAAAAATACCATCCCTAATTCCATTTATTTCCAAAAAATAAATGCAATTACAAAATACAAATATGAAATAACTATAAGAAAAAAAAATTGTAACATAGATTTAGATTAGTGTATCAAAATATTTGTAAAATAAATCTAAATTAATAAATAAGAAAAATTCAAAAAACCAAGTAAAAACAATTACCTATGATAGCGAGGAATGGTGGTGAGAAGAATTCATAAGATTTTACCTTAGTCTTGTTTTTGCTATTACACATCTGATTAAATGTGAACTAAAACTATATGATAAAAAGGATGTCATTTAACCATAAAAAAAAAAAAAAAATTAAGGGCCTGTCTGACACAAGTATTTTAAGGAATGGCGATGACGATGAGGAGCTGTACAATAATTGAACGTATGAAGTCAGTTGGGGTTGGGGTTTGGTGTGCACTGGTGACTGTCACTGGTGTGCAGGTTTGGTGTGAATGGATGAAGGCTTGAAGCTGTTTTGAAAAGTTTTTTTCTTTTTTTTGGTTTTTTCAAGTAATAAACATCATGTTATGGGTAATTTAGCGATCAGGCTAATTGGGCCAAGAAGGATCTACAGTATGGGCTCAATGGTCCGAAAAACCAAGAAACCCAGCAATCTATCCATCCATATGATCGCGCGCCTGATCGCTAATCTGATTGCTTGGCTGTTCGCCATCTTGGTCGTAATTGGGGTCTCCCCGCTGGTCGTCAATCTGATCGTCAATAAGCCCGATAATCTGTTTGGTAATCTGCTCGTTATTCTGATCGCGAATGTAACCTCATCCAGTTTTCTCTTCGAACCGCTTATTAGTCCGTAAGCGAGCCTGTCTGTAATTTGGTCAGCTGTTCGCTCTATCTGCTCGCATAACTGTTCAACAGTTTCTGACCATGATAATGTATCTACTCATTTATTATGCTGCTTGCTTATTAATCTATCTGGTTATGGTAGAATTCAATTGTGACCTACATCACCGACCCTCGAAACGTCCTATACTCCAAAGCATTATTTACTCGCTAGCGCGATGAAGTAACTTGCTCGTTAAGCATCCAGTCTCCGCCATATCTTCCAAACCACGAGTCAACAGAAGTCAAAGATGCCATGCAAGATGCAGCTCAAGACGTGCCATGCACACCATCTCTATCGAAAGCTACATCTAAGATCATAGTGACCTTACTAACCCCGTACAGGATAGTCGCCTGAAATCACGCTTGGGCAGAGCTCAGACCTGACAGTTTCAACCGCATTTAATGTAGTTTCGGTCGCATTAAATGCACTGTCAGCAGTATTAAATGAAATCTCAGCGCATTAAATGTAATCCATCATTGTAATCTCGATTAACGGTAGCTTTGTCTGTAGAATTTTAACCGTAGCACCTCCTTGTCTCTATAAATAGGGAAGGAAATTTCCTTGTAAAGAAGGATCTAGAGTGCTGTTACTCTGCCAAAATAGTGAGAGAGTGTACAGTGGACGTAAGCATCTTTTTAGGGTGAACCACTTAAAAAATCCTCTGGTGTTCTTTTGTTTTCCTCTGACCACTTCTCCTTTACTCATCACTCCACTTAACGACCATCTTACAATGAACAACATGAAACTGTAGCTTGGGCCCAAAAATAAATCTCGATCAGCTAATTCCCAATGTCGACATTATTTAATCGCTAGCGCGATGGAGTATCTTGCTCGTTAAACATCCAGTCTCTGCCTTATCTCCCAAACTGCGAGTTAACAGAAGTCAAAGATGTCATGCAAGATACAGCTCAAGACGTGCTATGCACGCCATCTCTAGCAAAAGCTACAGCCAAGATCACGGTGACCTTACCTAACCTATATAGGTTAGTCTCCTGAAATCACGCTTGGGCAGAGCTCAGACCTGACAGTTTCAGCCGTATTTAATATAGTTTCGACTGTATTAAATGCACTGTCAGCCGCATTAAATGAAATCTCAGTACATTAAATATAATCCATCATTGTAATCTCGGTTTATTGTAGCTTTATACTGTAGAATTTTAACTATAACACCTCCCTTTCTCTATAAATAAGGGAAGAAATTTCCTTGTAAAGGAAGATCTGGAGTGCTGTTATTCTGCCAGTGAGAGAGTGTATAGTGGACGTAGGCATCTTTTTAGGCCGAACCACTTAAAAAGTCCTCTGGTGTTCTCTTCTTCTTCTCTGACAACTTCTCCTTTACTCATCACTCCACTTAACGACCATCTTACAACGAACAAAATGAAACTGTAGCTTGGGCCCAAAAACAAATCTCGGTCAGCTAATTCCCAATGCCGACACATCAAAATGAGGTCGTTTTGGGTTATTTGCATATTTAAGAAAACAAAAACCAAAATGGCATCATTTTGGAGAATTCAAAATGACACCATTTTGGACACAACTTGATTCAAAATCAATCAACCCATCTCCATTAGCATCCACTTTAACCACCATCTCTTCAGCTTCGTTCTTCGAAATGAAAAGCCTCAAATTCTTCATTAACTCTTTCGACTCTTGCTTTATGATGAACCCTTCACCATTCTTGTCAAACGTAGAAACCCTTTTGAGCTCCGCTGTTCTGTTCGAAGTTCTCTTCTCTTCATGTGACGAAACTTGAGCAGTACTAGATGCAATTGGAGCAGCAATAAAGCCTTAGATGGTTCACTTACAGAGAATTAAAAAAAAAAAAAGGTCTTTGCGGTTTGCTGTCACAGAGATCGATCTCTCTACCTAGATGACCCTAATTAACTGCCTAGATGGAGACTCACCTAGGACCTTGGATTAGGGGATTTTCAGATTGGCTGGCGATCACCTAGTGGAGAGAGATTAATGCCTAGGTGGTTGACTCGACTGATTTTTAGAACACTAGTGTAAATATTATTTTTGTTACACTAACTGCTTATGCCATAACAAGCAAATAAAGGGAGTATGGTATCTTTTCAATTAATTCCAATAAGGATATATGGGGCGCAATTTTAATTTTGATAGTAAACATATTTTCTTGTAAATTAGAATGATAAGCCCATACTACAAGGCAACCCTAGCTACAGTTGGTAACGTTTCACAACGAACGCCAAATAATGCTTTACTGTTAGGACAATTTACTATATACTCACTAATGTGTGCATTACCTTTTATGTTATGCTTTTGTTAGCATAATGATGTTTCAGCTTCAATATACCATATCTTGGTGCATATATTACATTAATAATGTCACTATATAGTCATGTGATATACCCTCTCAATTTGGTAATATGAATATTACTATGACAAATTTTAGAGCTAATTGGCATGATATAGAATTATAGATAATGGTTTCATAATTAAAATATTTTATTTCAAATACAAAAATTTCTTGCTTCAAAAGCAAACCTAATTAGAATTGTGGTAAAACAAACATGCTTAAATGCTTAGGGTTTGTTTGAAAGAGCTTCTTCAAGTAGAATATTTTAGATGTAGATCTTTTGCAAATAGAGCTTGTAAAGAGAAATCATTTTACATGTAGATTTTTTATAAATAGAGCTTGCAAAGAGAAATTGTTGATCTTTTGATTGTCAATTTAAAAAACAGTTTTAAACTATAGATAGTTTGGTTGAATTAATTTAAAATACTTTTAAGTTATTTGAAATAATGTAAAATAATATATAACAACATTTGAGAATATTATTTTTTTTCAAAGTTAAAAAATTAAAAATATTATAATGAGTAAAAAAATACGAGCTGCAAAATAAAATCCAAAAAAGTCAAAACCTAACAATAATAATTTCTTCCAATTGAACATCAACACAAATAACCTATAATAATTACTCTCAATGTATGAGAGAACTACAATTCGATCATGTTCCTCATCCATCTCTTCGCCCAATAATTAGTGCTATGCTCTTCGTTAACTCTTTCTCTTTCATTCTCTTGATGAAAGATTCAAGGATAAAATCATTCCATTCTACCTTGATTCCTTTCTAAATTTCTTTTCTGAGGTATCCATTCTAATTAAACAAATAATATAAATAAATTGGTATGATTAAAAAGCCATTTCTAAACAAAGAATATATATATGTATATGGGTCAAATTCACTTTTATCCAAAAACAAAAGAAAAAAATTTGTTTTTACCAATTTTTTTCATGAAAATTTATTTTTAATCTCTCAAACAAATTATTTTAATTCTATACTCAAATTTACCATACTATCATTAAGTTCAAATTTAAAAAACATAGAATTTAAACATGTTATTTTATGGGGCCATGGGACCATAAAACCCAATACAGAGTTTTATGGGGCCACAAAACTCAATAACTGGGATTTGTGGCTCCGTAAAACCTGATAAATTTGGTCGTCATCTTCATTGTTGTATCTCATCTGAAACCTCCATTTTCAAGCCAAATTTAATCAAATCTAACCATAAATATTGATACCTAACATCTAAAATACAAAAAAAAAAAAAAAACCTCAAAAAATTACAAAAAAATTCAAAAAACCCAACAAAACTTAAACAATCAATAAAGAAAGTTAAAGATCTCATACCATGAGCAATAGATGAGGAGAACAAAGTAGGTAGGGACAATTTGGGCAATATAGGTACATGGTGCGATTAATTTGATTGAAGGGGCTGAAAATGAATATTTTTAAAAATGGGCTAAAAAATAATTGACATTCTTGTATTGATATTTTTTGTATTTTTCACAAAATATATATATATATGTTAGCTATAAAAATGCATGTTGTTAATTCAGCATACAGCTGGTCTAATTATAAGTGCAGCTAAATTCCATCTAAATAATCAAATAACAATTATGAAATAAGTAATGCAATGCTTTTTAAATTTTTTGTCCAAATGATATGATATTTGAATTGTTAACTTCATATTAATTATCACATCATGACATGATTTAAAAGATGTCGACAACTTACATACCACATCATTTGGATATGGATTTAGCAAAAAATTTGGAAAGTCTAGCATTACTATAAAATACATTTATATGAACTTTTTTGTTAGGATCTAAGAGTATAATGGAATGAATAAGATATCATAGACATTTCAATGTTAAAAAAATGTTCAATAAAATCTACTTGTAAAGGCCCAAAATTTAAGTTTTTAATTACTCAAAAGCTCTATTGCAATAATAACAAAACAAACACAAAAAATTAAAAATAAAAATAAAAAATGAAAGAACTTTTAGGATTAAAAAAAAAAAAAAAACACTTTTAACTAGTAGACAAGCTCTACTTTAATCTAATGAATGTGCCTTGCCTTCCATTATGTCTGGACGACTTGTTTTGATGTTTTGAAATAAACTATCATAGTGTTGGATCAAAATTCTCATTAAAACAAAAATAAAACTTTTACAACACTCAAAACACCTCACAATACAAAGCTTTGCTTTGTTTCTCACACACTCACTAGAAGCTTTGATTCTCTTATGTTTTCTTCTTCTTTGTGATGATAAAACCTCATGCAAGAGGGGCTATATATAGTGCTAGAAAATTTAATCTAAACCATTCAAATTAACAAATACAAATAAATCCTAACCATACAATTTCACTAACCAAACAAATACTTTTAAATTGCATTATTGACTCACCTAACCTTATACCTAACCTTAGAAGGTTCTTCTTGATGGACTTGAGCTTGGTAATGGGCTTGCTCAAAAACAAGTTTATATTTTCAACACATAGTTGCAGAAGATTCTTATGTAATTCACTTGTTGCATTTCTATTTGAAAGATATTGAGATTGTATTTATATGGTATATGCATTTTGCTGTTTTCGTAACAGTGTTTTTTAATATCCATTTAGTGTACCTTGTTGCTATGTATATGTTAATAGATAGCCTATGAGAATTTAATGTATTCTTCCTATGTTATCATTACATATTAAGGAAATGAATGAGGCTCATTTATCCTGTAAATGAACCAAAAAAATTACGTTGGACACACTTGATGCGGTATAGGTTTGCATTTGTAATTTGACATTTTGCTGGTGAGAATCATATTGCAAGTGCCATTACCTACCACTGTTATAAGATCATTGAATTTGAGTTTTGGTGATAACCTTACTGTTGTCATCATTAGTCTATACATTAATAGAGATTTTGTTATTTTCAAGTTTATCCATTTTAATTCTCTACACTTTAATCAAAGTACATGTTAAATGCTGTTGGCAAGGAATTGAGGTAAATTATTGCCAAATTTTGTAGTTTTATGGTAAAATACTAAAAATTAAAAAAATAAATAAAAGAAAAATCTCATACATACATACATCAACAAAGCTGTTGTGTGAAACCACTCATTCTAAATTGTTTATCTTGAAATACGAAAAAAATTCTTATTTCACATGTTGCATGAGAATGGATTAGCATTATTTCTCATGTGTCATTCAAATTTTCAGTTTAAACATTAATTGTGCTCTTTTCATTTAGTAGCAATCAATAAGTTGTGTAATAGCTTATGTATTTTATTGACAATAGTGATAAGCCTTTTTTTTTTTTTTTTGATCTATCAAATATGTACTAAAATGACAAGTTAAAATTGGTTTAATGATATACTCTTAATTTTAAACTCGCGAGTTCGAATTGTGTGTACCCCTCTCTTGAACCCCAAATTAATTTGTAATAATTCAAAGAAGAAAAAAAACATGGTTTTAGGATTCCTCATTGAAACAAAAGGAAACAAAATGTTTGAGTGATAGTGGCATTCATAGTAATTTAGAAAAATCTGGGTGTCAGATCTACAAGGCCTCATGCTAAACACATGTTGTCTTACCCACATTATTTGTCTGTATTTGTAGGTGCCAAAATCTTGAACTAAAAAATGGGTACCTGGTATGCAACTGTGTTTTTTTCTCTCAATAGCTTTGAGCTTGCCTCTAGTGTAGTGCTTAAAGGTTTTTCTCTCCTATTATATCATAAATGGCTTTATCAATGGTTAAAGGAATGCTCGATCAGTACATACAATCATTAATTGATGAGGTGAAAAATTATCAGTTTGGATGAATTTTGTTTCCCTGAAACAATTTGATTTGAGAAATTGTTTTTAGCTTTTGTATTTATATATTTTTGATGTCCTTTGCTTATGTATTTTTATTATTTTAGTTGAGTTATATTTTATACTGGGTGACATGCAACATGATTTATGTTTCAGACGATTGGCAGACGTGTTTGACCAAGTATTTACAGGTCATTGCGTCCAGGGCATCTTAAGTTCTCAGTTTTCTCATGCCCAAAATTTGGAAACAATGGAGAGACCTGATTGTGTCGAGCAATTAATCAATACCTACTGTCATGATGTGGAAGAAATTTTATTGGGACTCACAAGCTTCATGTACCATTACACTCTAATTGAATATATGTAATTCAGTACATGGTCTATACTGGTTTAACTTGTCTTATACATTTGCAGTGATCATCCTGATGTTGATTACGCTCAGGTGTCTCTGATGGCCAAACAAGTAGAGGAAAAAAGTTCAAGGTAAAATGTATATTTACTTCTACAGAAACATTGTTTACTGTCTTACCCTTTTAGTTCGATTCATTTTTGGCCAAATTTGGTTTAAGGATTATTCTGGTTTTCTATATATGCTCTTCCTTGGGAGTAAAACTTGTTAAAATGATTGAAATAGATGGACTTGGTTTCTCTTGCAAATATATCTCTTTTGACTGTTGTTTGTGTGTTATTGGAAAAATTTGAAAATCTTATAAAATTGAAAATAATATAATTGAATCCCCTTTCTTAATATAACAAAATGGGTGGTTTCACTTATTTTCAGGGTTTATTTTGATGATATTCCGTTATTATTAAATGTTCATATGAGAAGAAAGGGTAATAAAACTGGAGGTTTCATACAAATCGGTGTGCACACCTGTGTTGGATGCTCCTTATTCTAGAAGTAGACACCTTGTTAATCATCATGCATCTGTGAAATTTAATATTTTATGTTCAAGTGAGTGTTGGGATTAAACAATGTAGAAGGTTGCCTAATTTTTTACCAATTATGTTTGTCTGTTGTAAAATAACATTCTGTCGTTATTGTTTATAGGTCTTCAAATAGTTTCTCTTAGATTTAGTTTTCTGCCACTCAAAATATAAAATTCTATTGAAGTGAAGTCACTTAATTGATCTTGTTATGAAGAATGGGACGTTACAAGTGTTCATTGATAATCTTGATTACTTTTAGAAGCATCGCAATATTCACTCAAAACTAATATACCCTACTTTTAGAATGGGGAAAAATCTAAAGCAATCTCCAAAATAAAAAATATTATCAGTTCAACCCAACTTTTAAAAATGTTAATAAAAAAAACCCCTATCATCATTCCAAAAGTAGTTTCATCTAAAATGTGAGTAATTTTGTGACAAAATCATGAAAAGACAAAAATAACCTTACTAAATTGAAAAACAAAAAAATAAAAAAAAATTATAATTAAACAATTATAATTGAATATAATTATTTAATATTTAGTATTTAAACATTTTAATAAATATAATAATTAAAAATTTATTAAATTAATTAATGAATAATTAAAAACAATCAAAATTATATAAAAAAATAGAGTTTATATTCTTATATTCAAACCAATTAAAATTAATTTTTTCTTAATTAAAATAAAAAAAAATCTGAGTAACCAAGAAAAAGAATTAAAAAAAAAAAGAGGGAAAGAGAAACCTAGATCTTCAGGAGAAAAAAATCAAAATCTAACATAAAATCAAAATCAACATATTAGTTCAAACATATCCATATCAACATCCATAAAAATTGAAGCCATGAAGATCCGGGTTTAAATCAAAATCTAACATTGTTAAAACAAAAATTCAAAATCTAACCCAAAAAAAAAAAATCAACATCTCTCAAATAACAAAAATTTAACTTTTCAAAAATTCAAAAATTAATAGGTCAATCTCCATCAATAATAAAACATATCCATCAACAACCTAAGAACTCACAGATAAACATTACAAAGTAACAAATAATCACAATCCATCAACAAACCAAAACTGAACCAAGATTCACAAAACCAATTGAACTTAAAACCACAAAAACAACATCAACAAGCCAAGAACTCAAAGACAAACATAATCGATCCATATATCCATCATTTTTTATCAAGACACCCACATCAAGCCCTTCAATACTCTTTATGATTCTCTCAACAACCTCATCAAGATCACCATTGAAATCCACTACAACATCCTTGATTTGGGTTTTGGAACACTTGCCTTCGAATCAAATCTGAAATGTCCTTCACCTTATCCTGATTCCGACCCACCAGGACAAGATTGAGACCTTTCCTGACCAACTCAAAGACGCATCCCTTATCGATACCATCAGTGGGGCCGATGACTAAAGTCAGAAACCATATTTCTTCGTGGGTTTGAGAGAGTTGATGTAAACCCAGTTGTTGCTCAACGAAGAACGGCCAACAAACCATTGGGACTACACCGCACACGAATAGTAGAGAAGAGCAAGAAGAAGAGAGAAGGAAGCGATGACAGCGAGAGAGTGGTAGTCCCAAACACTGAGACTATTGACGATAGTGGGGGAGCTCAAGGACCAAGGTGCGCTTATAGGCATAAGTGTCATGCCCGTTAGTGACCTCGGGTGGTGCTTCAGTAGATGGTGTGCCTCTAGAAATCATGTGATTAGACATGACCACGGTTCGGTTCGGTTCCGGTTCCGGTTCCGAACCGACGGTTCCGGTTCTAAAAAAGCTAGAACCGGAACCTTAACCGAAATAACACGGTTCCGGTTCGGTTCTGGAACCGACGGTTCTATAACGGTTCAGGTTCCGGTTCCGGTTTCGGTTCTATAACGGTTTCGGTTCCGGTTCTGGAACCTTTTTTTAAAATGACAATTTGAAATTTAAAAAGTAATATTAAAATATATTTTAACATTAAAAAATAAATCGATACCGGATAGGCGGATACACTGATACACGAATGAAATAAAAAATTTAATTATTTGAAGATCAATACTCACAATCACAAATCACAATTAGCTTTAATTTATAAAATTCATTACGGATTATCCATTTACTGATTTACCCTCAGTCCCTTACTGACTTACGTCAGTACGTCACTCACTCAGTCACTCTTTAGCCATTGAAATAATTTAATAATAATAAATTGAAAATTTAATATTTAAAAATAATAACTAATAAATTAAAATTTTAGATTTAAAAATATAAATTGAAATCAAAATTTAAGTTAAAAAATATTATAAATTAAAATTTTGAAATTTATAAATATTATAGGTTGATAATTTGAAATTTAAAAATAATAAAATAAGAATTTAAAACTGCTAAGTGCTAACAATAAACTAAAAATTATAATTTATAGACCCCAACGGTTTTTTTTTTCTTTTTATTTATTTATTATTTATTTATTTATTTAAGAACCGGAACCGAACCGGAACCGTCGGTTCAAGTCGGTTCCGGTTCCGTCGGTTCTTGAACCGCCGGTTCCGGTTCTAATTTTCAAAGAACCGGAACCGGAACCGCTATAGTGACGGTTCCGGTTCGGTTCCGAACCGGAACCAGAACCTTATGTTCTGGTTCCGGTTCTACAGTTACGGTTCGGTTCGAACCGCACGGTTCGAACCGAACCGTGGTCATGTCTACATGTGATGTATGGAGGGTGATGTATGCCTCCAGAAGTTGAAGGGTGACGTTTGCAGTCTATGGCTCTAGATCTTCCATCCCATTTTTTTTTAATTAATTTTTCTTTTTTTTTTTCAACGATTTTTTTTAAAGTTTTTTAATTAAATAGAAAATTACCTTTTTCTTTAGTTTTTTTAATTATAAAAAAGGTAATGCCATCCAACTGTGATCAATTAGTCTACTGAACCCCAATTACCTTTCTGCCCTTACACCTTAACGGAATCGTCTATTTACTAATGGAATTGAGTCACCATCTAATAGTTAGACTATTTCAGCTAATATTTTCAAATCATGGATAGTTTAATGTTAGAAATAATTGCATGAAACTTCCCTAAGGTTTGTCAAAAAACAGATGAAAACATATTTACCCTTTTATTACACCAAACCTCCATGTCATGGTTGACTTCTGTCAAATTTAACGGTTTGATCAGGATTTTAGACTAATACCTATAATACCCTCAACATTGTAACTTGAAGATCTGTATTCCAAATCTTCAATTTGAAGATCTGTCTAGATTTTTAAAAAAATCAACGTTAATATGAGGATTTTGTGCAATAAAATGATAACTATACTTTCATCTGTTTTTTGACAAACCTCGGGGTAGTGTTGTGCAATTCACTCTTTAATGTTATTTTCAATTTCAAGGTAAAATAATAATAACCTTTTAGAATGCAAGCTTCTTCTATCTGTGACCATAACTCTATTATGATGGATGTAGGAGATAGAGAACATGTGTTGGTGAGAGAGGATTGTCAAATACAAGTTTAAATAGGTTCATTCAAGATGGAAAAATATATATATAAGAGAAAGAAGAAGTAATTGAAGCGTATAGCTATTTGTCTGTAAGAGTATTAATTGATACTAGCTATTCAAAAGTTTTGGATCTAATGATTATTAACCGTGCATGAAAGAATGTAGGTTTATAGTGTTTTCCAACTTTTTATACAAAATTTTGCAAGACTTCTTAACCCTATGATTATAACAATTGAATGGTATACAGTAGATAATAATATGCACTAACTAACATAACAAATAGTAATTTCTCTCTGTTATCCTTGATAATTTCTTTGCATGTTCTCTTGGTTTTTCCTTCGCATTCTCTCTACACAATAAATGATGTTGTCAAAGAAAACAGTTAGGGAAAGTGGATATACACACATGAAAACTAGATCAACAATGACAAATTTGTAACTATATTTGTTGCTGTTAAGTAAATTTTCCTTTATATGAAATAGTAGGGCAACTTATTAGACCTCTTCTATAATTGAAGAAAGCCATCTATAGATCAATTCTCCTCTACCGACACTAAAATGACTTTAAATTATGTTTGTGCATGGAAGCAGGATAGGGTGTGTGCTTGAGCTAAAAGAAAGAAAATGTATAAATGTTCAGCATAGATCAATCTAACTTTGCATTTAATATATTTAAAAGATTATTTACTCTTTTCTAGTAGTTGGCTTCCTCTTATTATCATTTCCATTATTGCATTTAATATTTTCTTTTCATTATCTTCATTATATAATAGTGATTTTTGCTGCTTATGCCATTTCGTATGTTGTTGATGCAATGGGTGCTAAACTTGTATGTCACTACAAGAAAAAGTATCTTTTATAAGTTTTAAAAAATGTCATAAAAATCCTTTTAGGACATTTATAAAAATGTCCTAACGAATGATACAGTAAAAGATTGACCATTTTTAATAATGCATTCTACTAAATGTCATAAAAAATAATACTTACCAAAGCTAAAAAAATGCCGCTTACATATACAATTTTATATTTTTATATAATATATATTTATTTATATTTGTATTTATAATGCAAATGGGCAAATATATATTTGTTTATATATATATATATCATTTGAAATAAAATAATGCAAATACTATAACAAACCAAGCAAGATAAGAAAATTGATTACTTTTCATCCTCTAATTAAACTTCTACTCCAATGTATTCAAGAATAATGTCAAAGTACACCACTTCTCATTTTAAATATTTAAAGCACAACAAAAATATAACCACTCAAATGGTCCTAAAATTCCAGCAAAGAGAAAAACAAAATTTAAACTCAAGTGATGCCTTGTCAAACTGAATCACAGGTCACCGTCGCTCTCCTCCTTTGGTTCCTCCTGTACACAACAAAAGCCAACAAAATGGAAACAAATTCAATGAGAAACCCAACAAAACCCAACAATTGGTATAGTCCTATTAGAGTTAATATTCTTCTTGTAAGGATAGTTAATTAGTCTTTCTCTTCATTATATATATATATGTATGTATGTACTGTGTGTATATAAATTTTTTGTTCTTGTAAACTAAGACTATTGATTTTCATATAAATGAGAAACCCTATTTTCTCTCCTAGGGAATTTGTTTACTTGTTCACAAGTCCCACTAAGAGAGTCGCCAGTTAGAAAGCTGCATGTTGAAACAGAAAATTAGAACAGCTAAAGCCAATAGAGCATAGAGAAAAGAAGATCATTATTTTTGTTTTATATAGTCTTAAACTACAGTAATTTGAGGTCAGCCAATACAACACCTTAAGCGGATTCATAACATGGTAGGACGCATTCCAGGGTACAAGACAGCAGCTTCCACCTGCAACAGGTCCACATAAAAAAGAGTTGAAAGAAAAAACCCTTTATTAGAAAACAACCATCTGATAACATTCTATTATTAACAGAAGTTGCATGGAACAAAAACAAATTGAAAGGTAGCAGAATACAAAACAAAATAGTATGGAATGGCCAAATGATGTAACCTAACCTTGTCATCTGTCAATGCGTAATGGCCACTAAAAACACAGTCTACTTTAGATGCACGAAGATTCATGCATTTTTCCACGTCCTTAATTTTTTGAGAAGAATTCTACCATTGCAAGCAAAGAAAGAAAATATAGCAGTCAGATAAAGAATCAAAAAATTATTTCCAAACTGCATACATACCATTGGTAAACGATTACAGCCTTGTAAAGAAATCTTCTAGATGGAAAAAAAATCTCATGTACCGAAAGTAGCAAACCTGCAAAAGCATTCAAGACGGAAGAGAATTAAGAATAATTACACAATAATGTCATGCTTATATTATTTATTTTAGTTCAAAATCATCCATCTCCTAAGACATTTTGGAGCCATTATGTTAAAAACATGCATAATCTTACATCATCGTCCATATTCCATACATGTTCCAAGACAATAAATAAGAAAAAAAGACACTTGGAAAATATGCAATATAAGTGGTGCTGGACAGAATTTTGTTTTGTCGGGGCGTGGGGTTGGGTGGGTCGGCGTTGGGTCTATTTGTAATGAATTGCATGCCTTTCTTTTTAGTTCAATTGTAGGCTAGTTTTAATGGCTGAGAATACTATTTCAAAGTCAAGTCACAAAATGAATAGAAATATAATAATTCCACATCCCAAGCTGCTTGCAATACAAAACAATTAAATAATTTAGTGAGCAGTGGAGATGCATGAGTGCCAAAATGAATTAATCTATCCTCTTCCAGAGATTTTACCCACCGCAACTGATGAGTGAGCTTAGAAAGATTTGTAACTTTACCATGGTATCTGCCTTCTGAAAGGCCTCCAAATTTGTCAGACTACATAACAAAGAGATATTGAAGTGATTAGAAAATTTAAATCAGATAACCGCTAAATTTAAATCATAATACTATTTTCTGTCTAAGCTGTAATACAATCAATGAAATAAATAATGCAGCTCTATGTCAGTAAGCATGCATCTTTCATAAAAATAAACAAAGCTACAGCACGTGTACTTAAACGTTAATTAATTATTTAATGTTTGCATCGTTCATTCAAAATTTTCACTAAGCTGTGCTTTGATGCCATCAGGACTTTCCTATGTAGGCGGAAACAAACTGGATGGTGACATGCAAACCTTCACCAGTCATCCAAAAAGGAAATAATAGAAAGTGCTGATTGACTTCTTACAGATCATATTAACCTAAATCCAATGCGCACCCAATACTTTATACTCGTCAAATGAACTTTGAGTTTTGATAGGCTTTAAAATCATAAAATTACACCACTTATAAGAAGTCCAAAAACAGAGAATATTCAGATCATTAGCAAATTCATTAGCAGACTAAACAATATGTTGTACCATGTTCCATATTATTAGAGAATTTTAGAAAGTAATAAAAGAAACGAGAAATTCAGCAGGGAATAGTGGAAACAGAAAGCTGAATTTAGTGGATAATAATAGAGAAAGAATGTTTGGGTTGTAATAATGGTTTTCATGTGACAGTAGCTATCACATTAATTTGGGTTGATTCCTATTCCAGGGATAAGGTGACGATGGAGTTTTTATGTTTGAGCGGTATTGGTTACATGATGATATCCTGTATTTTGTTTCATGTAATTTAGCTTTACCATAAACTATAGCTATTAGTAAAATTAAATAACATACCAAGGAGAAACAACAGAGCAATTGCCAATATGGCTCTCCATCTCTTCAGACATATTAATACAACCCATAGATAACTAGTTTGAAACAACAGAGCTAAATCAATCCCACACTCCACCACAAATAATAATAATATATAAATAAAGTTAAAGAAAGCAGGCAAAAACTCTTACCTTCTGAAGGCTCTGGTTTGTGTCCAGCAGTTCTATACTTCTGCATTCAAAAAACTATTTTTGCAGTTCTATACTGGGGTTTTACTTCCAGGTCCTACAAAATTAACAATCATGGAACCTATAGGATTTTAATATCCTTCAAAAACAAGGCCAGAACCCTACCAAAAGAAATTCTCAACAGAACAAAAACATTATCAGTAGAGTAATTAAAGAAAACATAAAAGTGAATAGAATGCATAAAAAGCACACTCACCGGCACCCCATCCAGTCCTCATGCCACACGCTTCCTGGAAATTTCCAATGCACAAACGGCAAGCAATAAGTTATGAGTAAATGGAAAATAGCTCTAGTGTATAAAGTACCTGCAAGCACCAGGACGACAGAGGAAGATTACTTTGCATGCCCATGTTTTTGAAGACAGGATAGGAAAAAATCATATAAGGTAAATTGACACCGAAATGGTACAGCAGTAATCGAGTGATACAATTCTCCTGAGCTGCAGGGATATTATTTTTTGTGTGCATAGAACCAAAAACTAGTTACAACGAACTGGCACCAGACAAGCACTGAACAGTAGTAATCCGGTTCTCTCGAATGGCAGGACTATTTTTATAATATATATATAGAACACTACAAAATCCAATAAAATTATGAAAAAAAAAAAAAAAAAAAAAACTATATAAAAGCACCTATCAGCACCAAAAATGAGCTTGGCACTCAATTTATTGAACTCAGCCAATCCAATAATAGGAAGATATTCCTTGATTCTCGACCTAACATTTATTAAAATTCAATCACTTGCACTATAAAATCAACTATTCGAATTCAAACAACTTTTTTTTCTGACAACATTGCCGATGGCTGACGGAGCAACTAGCAGATACAATAACAATAACAACAACGAAGCTGGTGAAAACCTAATAGAACAGTTAAAGAGCCTAAACTCAAATTGCAGTCACATCATCTCACAATCACATAAACAGAACCGATCAAAACCCTAACCAGTCCTAGAAATTTCAAATTCGAAAATGCGAGAAAGAAGTTTTGCAACACAAAACCTAAAGCCTCAAACACAGTTTTTCATTCAATCAAAGAAATTAAACCTCTGTAAATCGACTTCTCAGTGCTCTCTCTCTCACTTTTTCTCTCAGGATTTTTTTTTTTTGGGGCAGTCTGCGAGCTTGGGCCTCTTGCGATTTAATCGAGCCCCTTAGGCTGAGAAAGTAGGGGCTCAGTAGAGCCCATTATTTGAACATCAGGTTTTGTAGACTCAGCTCTTGGAGAGGATGGTGGTGTTTCCAGTTCAAGCTCTACCATTGTAGTGAGTTTTCTTCCGGACGAGCTTGATGTTCCTTGCTCAAATGCCTCAAAGACTGAAGGAACTTCCCTCTTACCGCAAACTCTGAGGTTGCGGTTAAGGCTTAGACGCTTGCTCTCAACCTTGGGTGCGAGCCCGTATTCTTGCAAGAAGTAGACATTTGACAACTGATCGTTAACTGGGCTCTTGACCTCGACGAACTTCTGTAGAGTTGCTATCTCCTCGTTAGAAAGCTTAATCAAGCTCTTGGAAACATCTACATAGAAACAATGTTGAAAAGTGATTCAAAAGTAGAACACGTCACTTGGTTAGACCGAGTATTTCGGGTTTGTTAATTTGTTTCCTTTGTTTCAGCAAGTATTGTTACGAATAAATAGCTTAGTTGTAGGTCGTGTGACCGAGTTTTATGTTTCAATGTAAGCCTATATATATAGGCACTTCTCGTTTGTTTTTTATGTAAGAGAGTAATAAAAGCATAGCAGCTTTATCTTTTATTGTGCTCTGTTTTTTTTTGTTTCTCTGTTCCTGTTGCTTATTTTCTTCAACAATTTTGGTATCAGAGCCCGGGTTGGTTCATTGGGCATTTGAGTGAAACATTTTGTTTGAAAAAGCTGTTTTGTTTTCAGAGTGTTTGAAGAAAAAAATAAGAATAGAGAGGGAAACACGTGAGGGTGTATAAGAGCAGAAATGGCAGCAACTACCATTTCATCTTCTTCACAGCCACTCATACCAATTTTCACGGGTGAAAAATATGAGTTTTGGAGTATTAAGATGAAGACTCTTTTCATGTCTCAAGAACTTTGGGACCTAGTGGAATATGGCTTTGTGGATATAACTGATCCAGACGAAGAGGAAGCAAAGAAATTGAAAGAAACAAAAAAGAAGGATGCCAAAGCTTTGTTCTTCATTCAACAAGCAGTCCATGAAACAATTTTCTCAAGAATTGCAGCAGCAACAACGTCATTGGAGGCCTGGCAGATTTTGAAGAAGGAGTTTCAAGGTTCCTCAAAGGTAATTACCGTTAAGTTGCAGACTTACCGGCGTGACTTTGAAACTTTATCTATGAAAAGCAATGAATCTGTTCAAACTTATTTATCTAGAGTTTCTTCTCTTGTTAATCAAATGAAATCATATGGAGAAGATATTTCTGAAGAAACTGTTGTTGCAAAAGTTCTAAGAAGTCTTACTCCAAAGTTTGAACATATTGTTGCTGCAATTGAGGAAGCCCATGATTTATCAGTTTATTCATTTGATGAACTAATGAGTTCTTTGCAAGCCCATGAAGAAAGGTTGCTCAGGTCAAATGAAAAGAGTGAAGAAAAAGCGTTTCAAGTGAAGGGGGAGTCCATTCAGAAGGAAAAAATGGAAAAATCAGCAAGTCGTGGTCGTGGCAGAGGTGGTTTTCGTGGAAGAGGTCATGGTAGAAGCCAAGGAAGAGGTCGAGGCAAAGAATCTTCCAATGAAGAGAGGCAGAATAGGACCTTTCAATGTCACTACTGTAAAAAAACTGGTCACAAAGAAGCTTATTGTTGGCAAAAGCAAAAGGATGAGAATAATCAAGCAAGTTTTGCAGAGAAAGCAGATGAAGAAAGTAAGCTGTTTATGGCCCTTTTTTGTGAAAAAGAAAAGTCTAACAATGTTTGGTTTTTGGACAGCGGCTGTTCCAATCATACGTCTGGAACAAGGTCACTATTTAAGGAGCTTGATGAGTCCAAAAAATCAGAGGTGACACTAGGAGATAACAAGAAGA
The DNA here is from genome assembly GCA_022984855.1 of Dimocarpus longan. Taxonomy (NCBI): domain Eukaryota; kingdom Viridiplantae; phylum Streptophyta; class Magnoliopsida; order Sapindales; family Sapindaceae; genus Dimocarpus; species Dimocarpus longan. The sequence continues at coordinate 23,341,249 of CM041017.1, forward strand.
TTCAGGTTGAAGGCAAAGGTACCGTTAGTATTACAACCAGTCAAGGTAATGCCAAGATTTTACAAGATGTTATGCTTGTTCCTAGTCTTTCTCATAATTTGCTTAGCATTGGGCAATTAATGACTAGTGGATATTCAATTTTGTTTGATGATGGATGTTGTAATATTAGAGATAAAAACACTGGGCAAATCATTACTAAAGTTCCAATGGCTAACAATAAAATGTTTCCATTGGAAGTTTCAATGGTTGAGAAGTGTGCTATGGTTGGTAATGGTGATAGTGAAACCAGATTATGGCATTTACGTTATGGGCACTTGAATATTAATGGGTTGAATTTATTGAGTCAAAAGGAAATGGTTTTTGGATTACCGAAACTTAAGAGTCTTGGCTTTTGTGAAGGTTGTATTTATGGAAAGCAAAGTAAAAAGCCTTTTCCCGTAGGAAAGGCTTGGAGAGCCTCTAAATGTCTTGAGTTGGTGCATGCAGATTTGTGTGGATCTATGAACATTGAATCTCTTGGTGGTAGTCGATATTTTTTGTTGTTTACAGATGATTACAGCCACATGAGTTGGGTTTACTTCCTTGAAAACAAGTCTAAAGCTTTTGACAGGTTCAAGAAGTTCAAAGCACTTGTGGAAAGAAAAAGTGGTCTTTTAATAAAGACACTACGAACAGATAGAGGAGGTGAATTTGTTTCAACTGATTTTAATGTTTTTTGTGAGGAAAATGGAATTTGTAGGGAGCTTACAACACCATATACACCAGAACAGAACGGTGTAGCTGAAAGGAAAAACAGAACGGTAGTGGAGCTAGCCAGAAGCATGATGCAAGCAAAAGGTCTTCCTATTTATTTTTGGGCAGAAGCTGTTGCAACAGCAGTATACCTTCTCAATTTGTCCCCAACAAGAGCTGTTCATATTCAAACACCATTTGAGGCTTGGACGGGTAGAAGGCCAACGGTAAGCCACTTAAGAGTTTTTGGTTGTATAGCTTATGCTTTGGTTAAAACTCATTCTCATAAATTTGATGGAAAATCTGAGAAATATATCTTTGTTGGTTATTGTTCTCAATCCAAAGCATATAAGCTATATAATCCTACTAGTGGTAAAATTACCATCAGCAGGGACGTAGTATTTAATGAAGATGCAAGTTGGGTTTGGAGTGAAGAAAATGAGCAGCAACAAATTCAAGTGTTGGAAGACAATGTTGCACCATCGCAGGATCTAACACCAACAATCTCTGGTTCCTCTACTTCTGGAAGTAGTACTCTATCTGCTTCTACAAGCAATGATTCATCATCTTCAAGCTTGTCATGTGATACTCCTCCAAGGAAATTTAGATCTGTGCAGGAAATTTATGATTCTTGTACCTTTGCTTTGCTTGTTTCAGATCCTATTTGCTTTGAAGAAGCTGCAAAAGAAAACAAATGGTGCAAAGCTATGGAAGAGGAGCTGTTAGCTATTCAGAAAAATCTGACTTGGGATTTGGTGGACCTGCCAGAAGGAAAGAATGCTATTGGGCTCAAATGAGTGTTTAAAACCAAGTATCACGCAAATGGGAGCATCCAAAAACACAAGGCAAGGCTGGTAGTAAAAGGTTATTCGCAACAGCAAGGTATCGATTTTGAAGAAACATTTTCTCCTGTTGCCCGTTTTGAAACGGTGAGAACTTTTTTAGCTTTAGTTGCTCAATTAAATTGGCCAGTGTACCAATTTGATGTAAAATCTGCTTTTTTGAACCGTGACTTGAAAGAGGAAGTTTATGTCTCACAGCCTAAAGGTTTTGTAGTTAACGGCAAAGAAGAAAAAGTTTACAAGTTAAAAAAGGCACTCTATGGCTTAAAGCAAGCACCCCGAGCGTGGTACTTCAAAATCGATTCATATTTTCGGGAGAATAGTTTTGAAAGGAGTAATAATGAGCCCACTCTTTATCTAAAACAAGAAGGTAAAAATGATTTTTTGGTGGTATGTCTTTATGTTGATGATATGATTTATATGGGTTCAAATGAGTCTATTGTTGCTGGATTTAAAGATTGCATGATTAAGAAGTTTGAGATGTCTGATTTGGGCCTGTTGCACTATTTTCTTAGTCTTGAGGTGAAACAAGGTGTTGATGGGATATTTATTTCACAAAGAAAATATGCAATGGATATTTTGAAAAAATTTAATATGGTAAATTGTAAAATTGCTGTCACACCTATGAATGTTAATGAGAAGTTATGTCGTGATGATGGTGCTGAAATGGCAAATGCAACATATTTTAGAAGTATTGTTGGTGGCTTAAACTATTTGTCTCATACAAGGCCAGATATTTCTTTTTCCGTTGGAGTTGTGTCTAGATTTATGCACAATCCAAGCAAGCTTCATCTTGGAGCTGCAAAGAGAATATTGAGATATATTGCAGGAACAGTAGACCATGGAATTTGGTATTGTAAAGTATCAAGTTTCAAATTAATTGGCTTTACGGACAGTGATTGGGCAGGTAGCATTGATGATAGAAAAAGCACTTCTGGTTTCTTGTTTAATCTTGGTTCTGGAGTTATTTCATGGTGTTCAAAGAAGCAGGAAGTGGTGGCCTTATCAACTTCAGAAGCTGAGTATATTGCAGCAACTTCTTCAGCTTGTCAAGCAGTTTGGCTAAGGAGACTTCTTGCAGATTTCAATCAGAAGCAAATTGGAGCAACGGAGATCTTTTGTGACAATAGATCAACTATTGCAATGACAAGGAACCCAGCATTTCATAGTAGGACCAAGCACATTGACATCCGTTATCACTATATTCGAAATCTTGTATCCACTGGAGAAATTACTTTGAAGGCTTGTGATACAAGTGACCAAGTTGCAGATATCTTCACAAAATCGCTTCCGCAAGCTAAGCACGAGTTCTTCAGAGAACAACTTGGAGTTTGTAACTTTGAATCAAGGGGGAGTGTTGAAAAGTGATTCAAAAGTAGAACACGTCACTTGGTTAGACCGAGTATTTCGGGTTTGTTAATTTGTTTCCTTTGTTTCAGCAAGTATTGTTACGAATAAATAGCTTAGTTGTAGGTCGTGTGACCGAGTTTTATGTTTCAATGTAAGCCTATATATATAGGCACTTCTCGTTTGTTTTTTATGTAAGAGAGTAATAAAAGCATAGCAGCTTTATCTTTTATTGTGCTCTGTTTTTTTTTTGTTTCTCTGTTCCTGTTGCTTATTTTCTTCAGCAAACAAGAGATCGTAAAAAAAATAAAAAGAGAAGTAAAAAATATATGTTTATGGCGAGATGGAAATATGCTCACTGGGAGAAGAGGAAAAGGAAAAAAATTTTAGGTCAAAGAGAGATGGGTAGGACGCGTAGAACCAACGAGTCTTATAATTGTCCACATTTGATTTGCCTGTCCCTTTGGGCAAAAACACCTTGTAAGGCGAATTGCGGGCTGCAGTGTAGAAGAACCCATCATGCTTCTCCATTTTAAGACTTGTGGTGGTCTTAAAATAAAAAATGTTTTGGATCATGTTTGGGATTGGTGGTGGAAGCTGATTTTTAATGATGACAGTGATTAAGGAAGTTAAATGAGCATAAGAATTTGGGGTGAGTTGGAAAAGAGCTAAAGCAAGATCATTTAAGAGCTCAATAATGTAGTAAGGAACAGGAAACCTAAAACCCGACTTTATATGTTGGTAGCTGATCGCGACAACCGTGGAGGAGGATGAGCCTCGTGGTCGTGAATGGCTTGCACCATTGCACGACATCCCAAGGGGAAGTCAAATTCCTTAGCTATTGAGACAAGCTCACGGAGGCTAACAGCGGATCTATGGTGAAAAAAGAGCTCGTGGGTAGGAGGATCGTCTCACCCTACAGATTCTGATGCGACTTCACCGCTTTGGGAGGTCGCACCTAGTGACACCTTTGACTTGCTGCTCAATTTGCTCTTCGAGATCTTCATCAGCATCCCCTACTCTATGATTGCGACGCCCACGACTTGACATCTACAAAGGAAGGAAAGGGATTAGGTTACTAATATCAGACTAAACCTAAAAAGCTGAGAGTTTTCCTGAGTCTATTCTCCTAAATATCAAGTTGTGTGCTTAGGAGAACTACTGAGAACAAGAGGGCTCTAGATTCGAGCCCGTCAAATTTCTAAAGCCCCAGAAGGCTGACAGTTAGATTTCAGACTCAACTTTACTTTCTATAATCATCCTAGACTTTGACTACTAATAGGCAATAGTATACAGGCATGCTTCCAATATGATTAAACAATTGGTTTACTTGGGTTTTCTAGATTTTCTCAAGCAAAGAATACGATGGGTTGCATAATATTCAGACAATAATGGAAACCAGATTCATAGAAGCAAAAAACATAGTGCATACTAAGATGAATGCCGAAAAATCAAAAACGAGTGCGAAAACTTACCTTGAATGCAGTAAAATCTGGCGGTTCTGAAAGAAGAACGTTGAGCAGCGACGACGGATGGAGAGAAACTGAAAAGCCAAAAGACATATAGTTTTGAAAGTGACAAGAGAGAGAAAAAAGGTGGAGTGGCTTTACCAATATATAGGCCTTAAGCCCTATCCGTTAGATCTAAAAGTTGTGTAACTGCCTTCGATTTGACGGTGCAGCGCAAATCTCGGGATTTTGTCATTATGCATAGTCGGTTGAGAGACGTGCGCATTAATTGCACACTGCGTGAGACCTGCAGTGTACTGTCACATAGGGAAATGCCACGTATTCAAAAATAAGACAAAATTTGAAGAGGCTACGCAACAAGTCCCGCCAAAATAATTTTATCCATGAGCTCGTAGCTTCTAGTTCGTAGAATGCACCTAGAGCTAGGGGGCTTGTATTGTATATATTTTAATGATTCAAGAGAATGGGCTATTAAGACCCAGTGCTTCAGTTTAGGTGGATAAAAGCCTAGCAGGCCCGAAAGTCAGAACGACATCGTATGAGTGCAAGCTAATGTGTCTGAGCTCGTAAGATCTTTATTCAGCGAGCTCGAGATATAATTAATAGCTCGTTTATCACCTTGGTCAATAAGCTTGGAATAGGGGCTGCTCGTCTATTAACTCGTACATAGACTGTTCATCCATTTGCTCGTACATCAACTTGCTGTGACTAGTACAGTTAACCTTCTAAATCCTGAAGTAGCCTAATCCAGGAAGAGATCAACTTTCCTGTTTTGAAGCTAATTAAATATCGAGATTCGCGGAATCCGTTGTTGATTTGTTGGAGAAGATCTTGGCATCATAATTATCAGAATTAATATAAATTATTTTTTGCCTTATCAGAATATAATTCAAATCAATTCAAATTGTATCATCCCCTCACTATAAATAGGGGATCAAATTTATTGTAAAATGACACGAGAGAAATATTATACTATTACTCTGCCAAAATAAAGGGTGACAGTCATGGAAATAGGCTAATTTTAATCGAACCATGTAAAAGTTCGTATGTGTTGTTCTTATTCTTTGCCTATATCTTTCTTCTTTGTTGTGTTTGCTGTTGATTCGCAGGTATTAGGCTTGAAGAACCGAATCTACTAAAAAATAACATCGACAAATAAATATCTCTAAAGCCTAATTAATAGATAACTTATATGATTTTATTAAAATAGATTGTCTATAATATAATTGTTATTTAATATACAAGCTTATAATAAGAAATTATAAAAAAAAAAAAAAAAAAAAATCCCAAAAGAAACCTCATGTCTTTCAATTCTAACTTCTATTCTTATCTATATACTATAATAAAAAAAATTCTAATTTATTTTTCTTTTCTATATATATATACATAGTTAAAAAAATTCATGGTTCTGAATTCTTTTGTAAACAATCATTTTGTTTGTTGTACACCCACGTAGCAAAAAATTAATGTACTTGATAATAAGATGGAGAAGTGGGTGATGGATGGATACGATGAAGCTTAAAAGTGATGGATGGGTAAATTTATTTTCTTTAGCAAAATGAAATGACTTTTTTTAATTATTTCTTACTCTTCACAATTAACTTTTTTAAGGTGTATGAAACTAATTGTTTTAAGGTTAATTTTCTTTAATTTATATATATATATGGAACATTCTAGTATACACATGAGGCATACATACAGTCGACCAAAACAAATGTATAATTGCATTCTAAAATATGGTTTTATAATTTATTATATGTGATAACAATTAAATATGTGTGACTACAATCAGTTAATGTGATCACATTGATCGCATTTATTGATTGTGATTATATTTACCGATTATAATCATCACTTTGTTATCAAGTATATACATATCTCAGGTGTATGCTAGAATGTACTTAGATATATATATAATGGTGGTCGAAATATTGCAAATTTATAATAATAAGTTCTTTTAAACATACTCTTATTCATTAACATAACGACTAGGTATGACCAAACCACTAATTAATAATATAACAAAACAAGATCTAGTACTGTTAAATTTATAATGATATGTTCTTTTAGACATACTCTTATTCATTAACATAACTACTAGGTGTTACCAAACCACTAATAATATAACAAAACAAGTCTATTCCCAAGAAGAGTTATAGCCAGAAGTCCTGTCGCCTACATGCACATCAAGCACACCGCGCTCTTGGCGTCCTTGCCCAGTCGATTTCGACGAATTTTGTTTGGCCATCAAATCTATTGCTGTTTTCTGTACGCTTGGTTGTGCTGAAAGAAAGTTTTTGCGCACAAGATCCCATGAGAGCTGCGCTGTTTCTTTAAGCTTTTTAATTTCGTTAGTGTTATCACGCAGCTGATTTTGAATTTCTTTGAGTTGGTTTTCGAGGAATTCATTTTTTACGTTCTCAAGATTCTCGTCCTTGCTGTGCGAATCCTGAGGTTCTGGTTCTCCAATTTCTCCATTACCGCTGGTCATCTCTGTCAAGAAAATAAGTACAACACCATATAAATAAATAGGCAGATAGCAATTAGCAAGCATGTATGATTAAAGTCCCATAACTACTCTTAGGTAGCATTTGAACGACCATACTCGATCGATTGAATAGCACATATGATTGTACTTAAATTGAATTAAATAAGATTAGATTAAATATAATATACTCATTTGTTTGGGCGTATTGTTGCATTGAATTAGATATAATTAAATAAAAATGCTTTAATTAAATAATAATATTTTTCAATAATTTAAATAAAATGACCAAATTTTAAATTATATACAAAATTAAAGAAATCGAATGCAAAATTCAAAATTGAATATATAATATTTTACTAACTATTATTAGTTAAAATTAATTTAATATTTGATAAATAAAAATAATTTATATCCACTCATTAGTTGTTCTTAGTCCATTAGCTCATATATTAGTAATTAGGCCTATTACAACAATATTATATTTTTACCAGCAAAATACGCTAAAAACTAAAATTAAAATAAATAAAATAAAAAAGTAAGAAATAATTTAAACTAAAATAAAAATAAAAATAACAAAATTTAGTTATTTTGTTTAATTAATGTTGTGTCCAAAAATAGCATTTGGACCACAAGTTCACTAAAGCCTAAGAGACTAGCAAGCCTAAAAGCCTAAAAGTAAGAATGAGGCAATATGAAACCTATAACTGAAGGACACATTAGCAAATGCTATGTTGGTAGGGGAGTGTATCAAAATAAAAAATGCTAAGGCAATATGGCAACGCCAATCAGCCAATTCGTATGGAAAGCAGCTTGAGGTTGCAACAATATGCTAGCTCATAAAACACAATTAGTTCCTAATTTTTCTTAACTACACCGAGTTTTAGAAATAAGAAAGTTCCTACTTCACATAAATTATCATCCCAAATAGGAAGTTATTAGAATTGCATTATGATATAAAGTACAAATATTGTGTAAATTAGGAAATAGTATCTTAGTCTTTCCTATATTTTAGCAATCTTATTATGTACAAACAAGGAACCTAACACTATATAAAAGGGTTATTTGCATGTACAAATATATTAGGAAGATATAGTTTTAGAATCTCATAAACAATTGGTAGCTAGAAGCCATAGAAACCAGCAGAAATTAAGCTATGCATAGCCCCCCTTCTCGTAATAAAATAACCATGGACGCAGGCATTACTCAAAGGTTGAACCACATTAAAAATTCTATTGTCTTTTTAGTTATTTGTCTTTTGCATTATTATTGTTTATTCATTCTTGTCAGCACTATCTCTATATTAATTTCATTCAACCCCTCATAGTTCACTTAATTACCATATTCACATTAATTAAGGTATTGATTGATTTTTTTACGTTAATATTTTGGCACTAGAAAAAAGGCCTACAAACCTTCAATTCTAACAAGTTTACATTATATTTGTGTGTTTTTTCTTTTTACTATATTTAATCAATAGTCAAAATCTCTGATATGCAAGAAGGTGTGCTTCCCCCCTCCCTCCCTCCAAGGTAGGAATGCATGACGGGTGGTCTCAGAAGCATGGATAAAGAAATGGATTCTACATATCAAAAGCCGACTACAGGAAACCCGTAAGAGACAGATCATAGCCATGACTAGATGAATCTGAACCTTACAATAGACCTTTAATAAGGAGCCATACAAAATCTACCCTCTATGATTGTAGCAATCGGGTAGGCAGGGGCTCCAAACCTATAAGCCAAGACAAATAGGTTGAATTACATTAACAACCTATAGGATGAAAGCATTCTTACTTTTATCTTAGTAGGATTGGACAAGAGTGGAAAGCTCTACTGAACATTCTTACTATAATCTCAGTAGGATTGGACAAGAGCGGAAAGCTCTATCGCTGCATGTATAAGAATGTCATCGGTTACTATGATTAAGCAATAGTTTACATTGGCTGGAGGAATTGTTGGATGCTTTTGATCGAAGTATCTAGGGAGAATCGAATAGCAAAAGCAAATTTGAAAAGAGGAAAGGGAATGATGGGAAAGGTAGTGTGACGAATGATTTTTCCTTCCAAAAATTTGAATGAAGTCAAAATCACAATAAAGCTTGCATTGATGGCGAGTCGAATAAGTTCACAAGCCGCTTTGACAGCTACATCGAACTTACAGATTCCATGAATTGAATCTATGTAGTTGCAAGGGGGAGAGCAAATTTTGGAAGGTCCTCAACCTATGAAAACTCCAGAAAAATAAAGGAACCAGAACAAGTTCTTCCTTTACAATAACAGGGTAAAACATATGACTTCTGAGTGCTACATACTTAAAGACGCAATTGAGGACCTTATCAGGAGGGATAGATTGTAAGAATATATGGCCTGACTTCGAACAAATCAGCAGCCCACTACCACTCCTTAGGAAGTAGTTATCGTAGTTAAGGAAATTCGTACCATTTATGGTGGGCCATATATAGTAGGGACCTTGAAGAGAGCGCATGATCATTATGTTCGAAAAGCAAGGTACCCTCCCCAGTTAGTCTTCAAATGAAAGAACAACTAGCATGACAAGCAAGAGTAAGCACCAAGTCTATTTCTTTTATAGGCATGGATGCAAAGAGGGATACATCGGCCCTATAATGATATCATGGTTATTAATGTAACTATTAGCAATATAAATATTCATCGTGTGTTGATAGACAATGGAAGCTCAATCAATATGTTGTATAAGGTAGCTTATGGGCACATGGGATACAAGTTAAAAAAAACTCAAGCCAACGCTGAAGCCTCTATATGGGTTCACTAGAGACTCCATTCAACTGTTGGATTAGGTGAAACTCTTCCTTACATTAGGAGAATCAAGTCAACAATCGACCATACTTGCAGACTTCCTTATCATGGATTGCCCAACTACTTATAATGTTATACTTGGGAACCCACCCTCAATGAATTGGAGGCAGTCATATTGACCTAACATTTGACTATAAAGTTTTCGATGCTTGGTAGGGTAGGATTTGTACATGGAAGTTAGCACCTTGCTAGAGTCTGTTGCAAAACAACTATCAAGATTAGATGCCACGAGCAATTGCTGAACATGACACCAATAAGTCCATGAGAGGAACTATACCATCTAGAAAAGACACTTACGATTTCCTTTTAAGACATTAAGAACTTATGAATAGCTAATGGACACTGATTGGCCATAATAATAATTTTATCCTTTATCCCTTAACTTATGAGTTATTAACTTGGGTAGGCCAACCATGAAATGAATTGGCTTTACCGTATCTATCTCTATGTAAAATAGTGCAGCCAAAAGGCTACAACAACAAGAGAAGCTCCAATGGCTGGTCTACACAAAGATATTCGAACAATGAGTATATATGGCACTAGCTTATAAAAACTCTGATGATAGTAACTTGGTGGTTCAAGGGGGATACGATAGCATCTAGCCTTCGCTACTACCGAACAACTCAACAAATGGGCTATTGCTCTATGGATAGCTTCACCAACGAGCAACTCCAATACTACAAAAGGGATAGCTCCACAAGTAGACTATTTCATGGACATTCTATAAATGGGTGACTTCATAGCACTAGGACAACTCCATAAGCAGGTTGTTTTAGGATAGTGTGATTCAAAAGGAACATGATAGCACCCAGCCTCCGTCGTATTTGACCTTGTGGGGAGCCTTGTGGAAATAAGTGGACAAGGCAACACCTTGCCTTCTTCACATCTTTGTAGGGGCAAGGTTAATTTAAAATCCCGCAAGGGAATGCTTTAACATAAGCAATTACGGATGACACAATAAGCCCCCATCTCCACCATATCCCTTTCAGGGATTCATCTAGAGTAACACTTTTATAAGCTAATGAATCGCTTCACAAGTAAGTCGCCTTGTCTATTCCACTATAGGTGGGTTGCTCCACAAGTGAGCTCCCAAACCAATTAATCAACTAACCATGTCATTCCATAGACAGATAATCCTAACTAACGGATAACCCATAAGTGGGTAGCTCAGTCTATTAATGGCCCCATAATGGGTAACCTTATGAATAGGCATAATAATGAGACTTGAGCAACTTCATAAATAGGCAGCTCAACAAATAAGCTACTTTGCAAACAAATCATTGGAGTTAGATCGCAATCAAAAGGATTGTTTGAAATGAAGTTATGAGTAAACAATATTTGTGAGCAAGTAGATCACTAAACGAATTGCTCAATGGAAGTCATTCATGAGAAAGCCAAGTCCTGAAAATAACACATCCAAGTAAAAAAGAAGAAGAAAAGAGTTGCACAAACAACTCATGATTTTTAAGGGTAGTTTTATTCTGGCTCTCAATTTATTTAATTAATATTTTATAAGTCGTTGCATAGGCAATTAGGTCACCACGATTAAGTCGCAATGATCAAATCACTATAGTTAGAAGAACATGATAGTTTATGGAGAAGTTGGGAAACCTAATGAGTTGCGCAATATAAGATCCCTAAAATCAATAAGTATGAAATATGAAAGTAGGTCAACAAGCTCAAAAATTAACCACTCTTGTACAATTTCCAAAACAAAATACTAGATAGCTCATAGGCAGGTTAACAAATGGAGTTTCCAAAATCACAAAAAAAAAAAGTATTAAAAAAGAGAGAGAGAGAGAGAGCAATAAAATCAACTATCACTTTCACAAATCTTGGAAGCAATAACGGAGGTCAGATAATTAGCTCATAAAGACTTTAGAGACACAAGATTAAGATTGTTTCTAAAGAGCTTCATGATCCTAGTGAGGTCAGCATCTAAGAGTGGGCTGGTAAGAGATATTAGAGTTGCTCTCAAAGCTGCTAATGATGCTTTTGGGGTAAATGCTAGAAAGGAATGATGGTCCTTCCTCAGCAGCCCTCCTGATCTCGAAGCCTTAGATGATCTGATGGATGTCACCGCCTAAGAAGAAACAAAATTCTATGTAGCAAAATGGTGTAAAGTAAATCCAGATAGGCTTTTCCCTTGCTTCACACTTACTCTCACTGCCTCTCTAAGGTCAAACGAGTGACCTCCTCTATTGCTAGAGCTACCTTAACCTTAGGGTCCGTAAGTTTCTTCCTCATAATGATGATCTCTTCCTCCTTATCCTTACACTTATTTTTCTATAAGTTTATAGACTAGTCTAAAGGCTTCTTTTCAATGCTAGCCAGTTTGCACTCACAATCTAACCATGCTTTTTGCTTCCTCAATTACTCCTTCTAAAAGGCCTCCATCTATTAGGCCTCATCCAAAGCTCTAGCAAGTTTCTCCTTCTTGCTTATTGCCTTAGCCAAATAAAAGTCAAACTCATCTTGCTGCTACGTTTAGACTTGATCAACCTGATAATATTCTTCATAAGCCTTAAGGATGAGAAGCAAGAGTTATAAGGGGATAAAAGAAGCATGCAAAAGATAGAAATAAAAAAAGGATGAGAGGGAAAAGAATTTTGAAACTTGCTCAGCTGTGCGAACTACGAAGGGTATCAATTGGTCCCCTGAAAGTGTTTTCACAGTCCAAGCAGAAGACTCACTAAAAGAACTCCTTATCGAGTCAACATATCTGTATATAAGGTTTAGGCACACCAAACTAAGGGAAACAAGAATGGAAGCCTCGTCAAATGAAGCAATAACCTTCTTATTATCTTTGGGGGACAGAGCAACGATAGCCTCAGCAGGTTGAAAAGGTCCAGCCTCAGGACCATGAAGCGTGAGCATCTTGCTCTACTCTCTTTATCCCCGTATATTTTCATTTAAGGGAGTGGCATTGAGAGGAATGCTAGTGAAAGGAGAGCTAGCATCAGAACTAGAGGATTTTTCTAAACCTTTTGGGGCCTTAGATAGAGTAAGCTTTAGAGCCATGATCTATAACAAGATGTAAAGCAAAAGGAATCTACCAGAAAAAGAGAATAACAAAGCCTAAAAGAATCGAGAATGCAAAATGATGAAAAAAGCAATTTCTTCCTTCTTATATAGTTGCTTTTGTAACTATTAGATAAAGAGTGATAATGACTACCACGAATCCAATGGTTGGGGGAAAGCCGAGCAGCGTGCCTATACCATTAAACGAAGTGACGTCTTATTCATGTAAGCATTTCATTAATGGGGACATGATGGTTATGGATAATGGTTGATGGTTGTTAGCTATTTGAAACTACATGTGTAATTTTAAACGTTCAAGCTTTCAATGTGATGAGAAATGACTAGCCTGCATTAAAAGCTACAGGGCTTATGTTGTGCCCAAAAATAACACTTGGGCCAAGAGTTCACTAAGACCTAAAAGACCAACAAGCCTACAAGCCTAGAAGCAAGAATGAGGCAATATAAAGCTCATTACTTAAGGATGCGTAAGCAAATACCACGTGAGCAAGAGAGTGTAACAGATTAAAAAACACTAAGGCAATAAGGCAACCCGAGTCAGTCAATCTGCTCTTATGGGAAGCAACTTAAGGTTACAACAATATGGCATCTCATAAAATACAATCAATTCATAATTTTCCTTAACAACACCGAGTTTCGAAAACAAGAAAATTCCTAATTCACACAAAAGATCACCCTAAACAAAAAGCTACTAGAATTGCATTATGATATGATTATGGATGCATTAATTGCAATTTAATTCAAATATAAAGTACTAAATGTAATATTATGTAAATTAGGAAAGAGAATCTTAGTCTTTCCTATATTCTAGCAATATTATTATATGTAAACAAGGAATTCTAACGCTATATAAAGAGCCATTCACATGTATAAACAGGATGAGGAAGATACAGGCTTAGAAGCTCATAAATAGTCAGCAGCAAGAAGCCATAGAATCCCTAGTAGAAACTATGCTAAATGTAGCCTTTGCCCTACAATAAAATAATTATGGACATAGACATTACTTATAAGACCGAACCACATTAAATACTCTTTTGTCTCTTTAGTTATTTTTCTTTGGCATTTTATTTATTCTTGTCATTGTTATCTCCATATCAATTTCATTCAATCCCTCACAATTCACTTAACTTACCATATTCATATTAATTCGGGTGTTGATTGATTTTTTAAGGTCAACAATAAAAAATAATAAAAATAATTTCTTCTACTTTATAACAAATCAAAAGAGTTAAAACACTTTAGATAAAAGTAAATATATATATATATATATATGATATGTTTTTTTCAATAATAACAATATATGATATGTTGTTAATATAACATGTCTTATACTATTTTTAAAACTTTTTTTTTTTTTGGGTATAAACTGGCTACTCATTGTATTATTTTTAAAGTTTTAAGGAGATTTGCAGAAAATGTTCTAAGATCTGATTTTTTATAACAACCCTCTAGTTGAAGATTTGGATTATAATCCCCTCATTGTATATCAAAACCACCTTATACTTATAAAGCGGGTTTTCATCTAAATTAAAACCAGAGGATGATATTTAGAAAATGAATAAACCTGAGGGTCGTTTTGTAAATTTCACAATCTTTTAACGTTTAGATTATTTTCTATTTTTAATTTATTATATTTTTCAATATATTTAGTGAAGTTCTATTTTGTTATATTTATTATATTTTGTTTAGTGAAGTTCTATGACAAAATTATTATTATTATTATTATTTTATAATTTTTATGAGCCATTTTAACTAGGTTGCCCAACAATCTTTCTTGAGATGTGATATACCAATTGTCAATACTCCATCAATTAGTACATCATCTAATGATTTATATAATTTACCAATTCACATGTCATTAAACTTAAATTTGAATAAAAGTTTTGAACTATCTAATATTACTCTTTCTGTAATTTACAAACATAATAAGTCAAAAAAATAAATCTAGAGAAAATTAACGTTTCTCGACAAGTTAGAAACTAAAATAAAGTTTCCTAAAACAATAAACTGGAAGGAAAATTTATTTGCTTTTAAATTAGCAGAATCAAAAATATGAAAAAGTTCTTTCTGCCTTTGCGGTTCGAAATTTAACAAATTTCAGGATCCGGCACTAAAACGGAAAAATCCCATATTTCAAAATAAAAACTATGCAACAACATACCAAAAGCAGAGTATCGTTGATGAGTACCAAAACGACGATGACCACCGCTGCTATCACGGTCACCACCTATATTGACAGAACTTCTGGCCATCAAGCAAACGTTTTTAGCTTGGCCGAATCCCACCTGCCTAAAGTGTCTAAAACCGGGACTGGGATCGAGTTTTGAACATGGTTTGCTTGAGATCAAGCGAGGGAGTTGCAGAAGACGGAAGACGTTTGCCATGTGAGTGAGAGAGAGAGAGGGAAGTCCACAAGAAGACGGAAGGGATCGTGATCAAGTAAACTTACAAGAAGGAATGAGAATATATATAAGAGAAAGGCCTGAATTGAGCTAGAGGTTATGATAGCTATAAGGATTCATGCAAGGAAGACCAAGTGAATTCATAGACTCTGACAACTAACCACGTTGACCAAGACGTAGATTTTTGTTAGCAATGCCTCTGTAATAAAAAGTTTTATTAGTTTTGATGTTAAATAAAGGGTATACGGTATACATATTACCTGCTATAGATGAAACTATAGCTATAGCATTGATGGGTAATTATAACGATGAATTATTCTTTAATTTTTTGCAAACCTTTGATTTATTTATTTATTTATTTTGTGGATTCTTATATTTCAAAGCTAAAACTATTTTTTATCTCAACAACATTTGTTTGGTTTCAACAAAATAGTATGAATATAATACTTGTAGGTTACTTTCGGTGTGCAAAATTGAATTGGACTATTTTAACAGCATTGAAATAGTTTGGATTGAATATTATTTTTCACGTTTGATATTTGGTAAGATTAATTAACATAAGATTACATCTTGGTCAACATTTGTTTAATGGGTTGAAATTGGACTACTTTAATGGGATTGAAATGGTTTGGACTGAACTATATGTAATTTTTCTCACGTGGAGACAACCTTTAGGTTGTTAGAAACCATTAATCAGTCATTTTATGTTATAGCAAAATGAAATGTGTGCTAGTCAATTTAATTCTTGCTAAGAAAAACCCGAGTATGGTTTAGTATTCCCACATTAGTGTTTTCAACAATGTGTATTTAATTGTATTAAATTGTGTAATATTGAACTACATGTGATTTTTCTCATATGGAGACAATCTTTAGGTCGTTGGAAACCATTAATCAGTCATTTTACCTTAATTGGGTTAAGTGATAGCTATTAATCAATCTCTTGTTTAATATAAGAAATCAAAATGTATGTTAGGCAACTTAATTCTTGCTAAGAAAAACCCAGGTATGGTTTAGTATTCCCATATTAGTGTTTTCAACAATGTGAATTTAATTCTATTAAGTTGCGTAATACTGAACTACATGTGATTTTTCTCGTGTGGAGACAATCTTTAGGTTGTTGAAAACCATTAATAAGTCATTTTATGTTAATTGGGTTAGGTGATAGCATTAATCAGTCTCTTGTATAATATAAGAAAACGAAATCTATGTTGGTAAATTTAATTATTACTAAGAAAAACCAATTTAGTATTCTCATACATATATATATATATGAGCAAATTACTGGACAGCCTCCAGACATTTACCTTATTACAAATGGAAATCATATTTACCTTTTGTAACAATGATCTTCCCTATACTAACGGTTTGATTATAGTTGACCGTGAGAATTAACTGTAGTAAAAGCATTTTGGTCAATTTATTTAAATTTTATTTTTCTTTTAAAAATTATGTTAATTAATAAATAATTTAAAATTTTAAAACTTAAAAATATTTAAAAATTAAAAAAAAATTAAATTTAAACTATAAAAAATAATTTAAAAATTTTTCAAATGGTCTAAACCATCCATCTCAAAGATGGACGGTCTAAATCAATTTGAAAAAATAAATATTAAATAGAAAAATGATAAAAGAAAATTGATGGTGATTCAGTTCATCAACATGGGTTTCTGGGTTTATTAACAGATATTGATTCAACATCATCAATCATCAACACAAACAAAACCACTACCATCTTCAAATAAAAACCACTTACATCATCATCAAACAGACCCAAGAACATCATCATCAACACCATCTATAATAAACACAATCATCAATACCATTATAAACACAATCTAGGCATTTGGGTCGGAAATCAAGAGACTAAAACCCAGACGCCTTTAGCATCTGGGTTTTCGATCTAGAAACCCAAATCGAGCTGGGTTTTCGATCTGAAAACCCATGCTCCCTCGGGCATCTGGGTTCCCAGACGGAAATCCGAACATCGATCTAGGTTTTTAGATCTAGAAACTCAGATCTACGTCTGGGTTTCTGTATGGGAACCCAAATACCCAATACCCAAACGTTGATCTGGGTATCCGAGCAAGAAAAAAAGAAGATGAAAATGAAGATAAGAATGAGAAGAGAGGGAGAGAGTCTGGTGAAGAAGATGAAGAAAAATAAGAGAAGAATGAGAAGTAGGAGAAAACAAAGAGAGATCGAGGGAGGAGAGAGACAAAGGGTCGATAGGTAGGTTTTATAAATGGGGATCCAATATCTCTAGATTGGATCTCCACCGGTTATCTCATCAGATGGACAGGTTTTCGATCTAGAAACCCAAATCGAGCTGGGTTTTCGATCTGGAAACCCATGCGCCCTTGGGGTCTGGGTTCCCAAACAGAAACCCAGACATCAATTTGGGTTTTCAGATCTAGAAACTCATATCGATATCTGAGTTTCTGTATGGGAACCTAAATGCCCGATACCCAGACGTTGATCTAGGTATCTGAGCAAGAAAAGGAGAAGATGAAAATGAAGAGAAGAAGGAGATCAGAGAGGGAGAGAGACCAGTGAAGAAGATAAAGAAAATGAAGAGAAGAAGGAGAAATAGGAGAAGAGAGAGAGAGACCGAGGGAGGAGAGAGACAAGGGGTCGGTAGGTGGGTTTTATAAATATGGATCCAATATCTCCAGATTGGATCTCCACCATCCATCTCATCAGATGGACGGTAGAGATCTAATCTGGAGATTGGATCTTTATCTATTTTTTCTTTAATTTTTTTTATTTTTTAAAATATTATTATTTTTTTAAAATTTTTGTATTTGAAAATTAATCACCACTGTTCATCAATATGATAAACAGTGCATATCTCATTTCATTATTTTATTTTTTTTAATTTTAATTATTTTATAATTTAAAATTTATAAAATTAATTAGTCAGGGTTATTCTCATCTTTTTGCTCTATTTTTTCATTTTTCAGTTATCTCAAACGGTCAACTATGGTCAAATCATTAGTAGATGGGAGATCATTGTTACAAAAGGTAAAAGTGATTTCTAATTGTAATAAAGTAAATGTCTGAAGGCTGTCCAGTAATTTGTTAATTTATATATTGACAAAGAAAGTTTAGTAATCCCATATTAGTGGTTACAACAATGCACACTTAATTGTATTAAATTATGTTTGAGTAAGACTGAACTATATGTGATTTATCTCATGTGAAGATTATCTTTAGGTTGTTGGTGACGGGATCCTTCTCGACTTCTCTTTTGAGTTCAGAGGAATCTTGTGAAACCCATCATGACTCTATTCTTGACGTCTTTCTAATTGAAATCTATTTGTTTGTTTTTTTTTTCGCAAACCTTTTAGAAATTTTCTTGAAAATCTCATGATTGTCTTATAAATTTAATCTAAACAAAATGGAAATGAAAATCTTTATGTGTCTTGTATTGAACCCTTATACTGACTATATAAAATATTCTTAAAATACCTGGAAAAGATATTTTATTTGTAAAAACATTATTGAAACATATTTAAGACGTCCAATTAATTAAAAAAAATATTAATATACACTAACACAAAAAGTTTCTATTTAAGAGTGGAGAGTCGGCTATGGTGATTGAAGATTGATTGCGAGTTGAGAGAGAGTGGATAGTCGGCTAGAGTGGAGAGTGATTGAGTGTTTTGAGTGTTTTAAAAAGTTATTTCGATTTGAATCGATTTTTCCTACTTGAAACCAAAAACAATCAGTATTAAACATACAAAACCGACTCGACCAGAAATATTCAATTTGAAAACCTATATTTTTAGGTCAGTTCAAGTCGGGTCAGTGCAAGCAAAACCTGTCTCAGTTTTTTTATCCACCCCTACTCAATAGAACCAATGTGCAATTACATCAACAGTTATGTTAAGTTTAAAAGCATTATGAGCTGAGTGCTAAAAAGTGAAATAATAATAACAATTGGGCCTTTTTAAAAAAATAATAATAATGATAGACGTCTAATATTCTAATACACCTTTTCATCCTTATATGATAGCCAATATATCATTAAATATTTAGATTTGAGGTTAATTAATAGTTGACATGGAAATGATATATCAGCTACTACGTAAGGTTGGATAAAAAAGTTGAACAAGAGTATTGGATGTTCACCATTATCCTTTTTTTTTTTTTTAGCTATTTCGTTTGTGGGAAAAGTTCTATGGTGTTTGGTCAACACCACAATAAACATAAAAAATTAATTATTCAATTATTAAATTATGTTTCTTGAATAATTGAAGCTAAAATTGTGTCAAGATTTGTCAAAATCTAAAAAATTGAGCATAGCTACAATAGCTTGTATGGCTACTACAACACACTAGGCTTTCAATGACACTCTTTTTCTTTGCGAGAGTAACATCATAATACCTAATATTTTATCAAATTCATTATTCAAATGTCGTGGAAAGTTTATTGATTATTACCAATTATTTAATATATTATTTCATACTTAACAAAGTTGTTATAAATTATCATATCATATTATTTAGATAAATTTTTAGAATTTGTAGCATCCTTTTTATAAAATAAAACTGTAACCTGATTACTAACATAAAAATAAATAATTACTAAATTAAAAATTAATACGCTAGTAAGTAATCACTTTTTCATTGTACTTTAAGTTTAGCCTTGTTTTCTCTCTCCCTCTCCCTCTCTCTATTAGCACTTTCTCGCTCTACAAATTATATTATTCACTTTCAATAACTCAAGTTGGAGGCTCAACAACACTCAATTTGAAATATAATTTGATTGTTGAAGGCTTCGACTTGCATTCATCTTACCTTTTTGTGTGAAAACACTCATATTTCAAGAGTTTTAGTGATAAATCTTGCTTCTAAACCTCTTTGTCACTGATTTTTACATTAAATTTATTTGCTTTGGCACTAATTTTTTTTACTTTTGGAGTTGAAAACATGCCTAAGTGCTGACGATAATATCGTCCACTTTCTTTTATTGTGAACTCGTGCTTTTTTCATCTTGATTCATTTTATTTTATCAAAAATTATTTTCTTTACTATGATCTAATTTCATTATTATTCTCATAATTAATCAATTGTTTTTGCTCGTTATTTATAACTTTTTTACTAACATAGAACACTTACATGAAGACTTTGAAAAGAAAAACGATTTACGATTTGGGATAATGATAATTTTGTTGGAATTATTTTGATAGGAAGAATAAAATTTCATATTCAATTTTCATTATATTATTTTTATTATCTATAGTAAGAATATTAATTTGGTCTCAAATTACAATAGATTCTATAAAAACTCTATTACTATAGTTGTGATGAGTTGGAATTCTCATCTAACGTTGCTTTTTACCTTGACCTTTTATAAAAGAAGTTAGAGTTTCAGTTATACATAAGAGAGAAAAAAGTAATAATCATTATCATTTATTATCTTTTCTACTTATGTGTCAATGAAATATGAAAAGTACGTATAGGAAAAAAAGTCTAGGAGAGTATGTTAGCCCCATCGTCATAGGCTCATAGCCACAAAACACAAAGTTCAAATACCGTAAAAAAATTAAAACCTCTTATTTTATATAAATAACTAAACACAGAAAAAAAGTTTAAATACCTAATAAAAATTAAAACCTCTTATTTTATATGAATAACTAAACACAGAACTTTTACATAGATCACTGTTGCTAACATAATTCTTATCCATAATAACATTTTGGTTCTTATTAACTTACTGGGAATTATATAAGTAATTGTAATTTTAATATCTTAATTGGTAATGTAGTATTTAAATATTTGTGATAAATTATATTTGTTCTGTGTATATTTTCCATTTAAGTTTTTGTGTATATTTATTATTAGTTTAAATATATTCATTTAACTTTACATTATATTAGTTAGGAAGATATTATGAACAATATAATATTTTTATATAAAAACAATATAAAATATGGTACATATTGGGTTTAGCTATGTGTATTGCTAAGATTAGGCTTCACAATAAGTGGCAGATGACTTAATCACGAATCCTTTGATCATATGACAGGACTCGATCTGGATTCCCTCTAATGAATCCAGCGATTCTGCCGGGTACTCCACGAAACTCTTCTGAATTCTAACTAACAAGACCCAAAAGAATATCGTTAATTGGACCCTTAATTATTTTTAAATTTCTAAACATATGAGTCATGCGTTTAAAAATCTCAATTCAAAACTTATTGGATAAATAAACATATAACTTAAAAGCATTATCATAACTATGAGAGTATCATAAACATGCATGCATCCAATTAACATAAAAAGTCCTACAATCTGAAAATATGGAAATTACATGATTTAAACTTAAAACACAATCTTAACACAAAGAGGCTGTGCAGCATCGTTGGTTGTACGGTCCACCTAATCTGAACAAGGTGCTTTGGTACCTATATCACTCGTTCTTGCACTTAGAGGCTTTTGGAAAAACACAAAGTAAAAGCATGAGTCGAAGAGCTCAATGAGTGTGGATGCGTCTAATTTTAAAATGTCATTTTTAAAGTTTACCTCCCAAAAATATTTTTCTTTAAAATAATTTTTTATTTTCAAAAGCTTGCACTTTTATAAAATTTCTACAATAGTATCAAAAACTCATTCTAATTTAAGTTTATAAAAGGATAAAATGTTTCGTATTTCAAAAGCATTTTCTAAAATATTTTCTTTCAAAAATTTGTTTTTAATGGTATGCTTGCTTATCTAAAAATGTTCTAATAGAAACCCAAGGGAAACTACAACTACATGAGCGGTCAAACCAGCTTCACTCAGTGTGGGGGGTCACGTGGCGTAAAAGTTAGCATCGCTCATCGTGACAAAGCTACAAAAACATCCTGTACCACGTGGTGAAACTATCATTGTACACCGGTAACGAAATAATACCCCGCAAGTATCGAGGGTGACTCAACAAACGCAACAGACTCGATCTCCCCGATGTTAGTAGGATATACCCTCCCAACACTAAAAGGTCTATTTATAAAACTGGGGTCATCCACTAGGTTTGAAAACCTTTTTTTTTTCCTATGATTTAAATCTATTTCTCTTTCATGATATACAAAGAAGTAATATAATTGCATACCATCAAAAATTAACTATTTCACTTCATGCTAAAACATAAATTATTTATATGTTAAAAGAATAATTAATGAAAATAAAAATCTACTAAATAAACTAAAAGTATTTAAAAATATTCTCACACTCATTGCTTGCTTCCCAATTCACTTCACTTCTACTTCAGCAACGTCCTTAGCTCGCCCCTGCACCTACACTAAAGGAAATCTCATTTTAGTTCGCGAATAACCTCAATTTTAATTCAGCTCTACCACCTCTACTTCACCCGAGTTGCAACGAACTGCACTGTCCCATTTAGTTCAAGCTGCGAGCTCCAACTCGTATTTAGCTCATCCCATACGAGCTCCTACTTTACTCATTTCAGCCCGGATTGAAGGCACTTCTTATTTCAGCAAGCTAGCTCAGCTCACCATTTCTAGCGAGCTGCTACCTTCTTTGAGCTCAGCCCGATTCACGGCTTTGCTCAGCTCGTAAAGTCTTGATCTAACTTGCCTTTACAAGCTTCTGTCTTAGTCCAACTTGGACAAGTATTATGGCGGGCTGGGGCATTACTGAGCTCACTTTCTCTGAGTTTGCGCTTCAGGTCAACACGATTAGCACTGAAAACGAGTTGCGGGTATTCACCCAGCTCACACCTCGCGAGCTCCCGTATGATATGCGAGCTCACTTTTCACACTTCTTTTCCCAAGTTTTACACACACACACCAACATTTGTATATCCTAAACTTCACTTAAATTCACAACTTATATTTAACAACATATCATTAGTTCTTCACCTACACTCAAGTTGCACCTATAACAAATCTTGCGACGAAACTCAATCATTTTAAATCACCACCATTCTTAGCTACTTCACTTACCGACTTCTCCTTGATCTCTTGTCTTATTTTCCCACCAATTCGCTGCTTCAACTTCAGATCTATGCACAAAATCTCACAAATATTAGATGCAGTTCATGGACTGCTTGACATATTTCTCACTAGGATAAAACCATGAAAAACTTGCTCTTATCACTTGATTCTTACCAAATCTAGTTCCCAAATTTGTTTTTTACTTTCCAGCAGCTAAATCACCCTTCACAGCCGTAGGAATTGCTTGATGCAATTGCTAATCTGTCTCCCTTTTTGCTCTGCCGATAGCTTCTTTCTCCTATCTAGATTTTTCTCTCTTCACTCACTCTTTCTTTTTCATGGCAATACTCACCACACACTTATATTTTTAGGCATGGATCAAACTCCACCTTTACCCTTAAACTTTTTTAAAATTACGATTTTGCCACATTCTAGAGAATTCTCTACTTTTCCCTAATGTCATTCTCCTTTCCTCTTGTTTTCAATTTTGCCACTCTTCTATAAATTAAATTAATTCCCAACTCTTCCAAAAATTCCACAAATATTAAAATTTCACTACCAAACACATAAAAATCCTTTTATTATTTCACCAAAGAGGGTACGTTAGCACGTTACATTATTCCGTACACATGTACAGTAACAATCTTGGAAGAGAGTATTACATCATGTACATTGAAAGGAAAATTGTAGAAATTTAGTATCAATTCAATTATATTATAGATGATTTTTAAGATTTAAAAGAAAATCGAGTCTAATTTTAATTTATAAAACAATTAACTATTTTATATATATATCAATATATTTAATTTCTTATAATGAGACTAATTTATATTGTATTCAATATTTTAATAATTTTATTTTTCAATATTTTACCGTCAATTTAATATTTATTTTAGGTTTGGCGCCCCCAAACTAAAAGTCTTGGCTTGCCGCTGCTTATCACATATATGTTAAACTCAACAGGACAAAGAAGTCGAGTCAGAAGAAATAAAATTAAAAAAGATAAGTCTTAAAGGATTAAAATTTTATGAAAAAGAAAGTGGTTAGGCATGAGTTGGCGTTCAAGTGGACCATACCGTGTCCTTCGAATGTATCAAATATTTTCCAAAGACTCAAGAGTTTTTTTAATGTATCAAATAAATGTACTCCAATGTTGGATCTCTAGTAAGGTCTTTGTTTTTTTAATGTTGATTTGTCCGGAGTTGTTGAGCATTGACCAGAGTATGGTCGACTTGAACATCGTTAATGTATAAACAAAGACCACTAATCAATATATATATATATATATATCGCTAATTGCGCCAAAGTCTTAGTTTATTAATGTTGATTAGTCAAGAGTGGTTGACCATCGATTAAAGACCCAATCCTTGCCGCTTCTCATGGACTTGATCACATGTGACTAATTGTTAAGTTGGTATATATAATAATTAGCAATTAGTCATATGTGATCAAGTACTTGAAAGATGACCTATACGCAAATCACTAAGAGACAAAGATTGGGTTGGTATAGCAATTAGTAATAATTTACATGTGATCAATTACTTGAAAAGTGACAAGGATTGGATATCTAATCCACTCCCAACAAATCAACATTAATAAACAAAGACCTTGGTACAATTAGCGATATATATGTGTTAAAGTATATATATGTGTGTATATATATATAGATATATATATATGTTAAAGTACTAAGCGACAAGGATTGGGTCGGTATAACAATTAGTCACATGTGATCAAGTATTTGAAAAATTACCTATCCTAAGAGATAAGGATTGGGTTTGGTATAGCAATTAGCAATCCCCTTTGTCATTGTCCTTTGCATATTTTTTAAGCATTATGGTCCATTACATATTGACAATAACTACTTTTCTTTTAATCAACATACATTAACTATGAGGCACTGCAATACAGTACAAAATCATAAATTTTCAATTGTAGATGGGCAAATAAAAAAGATGGCCAGGTATTTACATTCAACTATTGCCTTAGGAAAAAAAAAAAAACAAATAAATTAATTAATATTATTTATTTATTTTAAAATAAAAATCTGTTTATTATTATTTTAAAATAAATAAATATTTGTTATTTATTATTATCCAATAGTGTAGCATTAAATATATAACAAGTATCTGTTACATATTTATTATAATATATGTTCAGTTCATACTTGTTAACATGTGGATGAACATCCGAAAAAATCTTTATAAATAAATAATCTCAACTGTGTCTAACTATAATAAGTATTCAGTTCATACTTGTTAACAAGTGGATGAACTTTTCTCAAAAAAAAAAAAAAAACAAGTGGATGAACATCCAAAAAAATCTTTATAAATAAATAATCTCAACTGTGTCTGAATCTAGGTAATTCACAAAGTGAAATTAATTATAACACTTCTAACTTTCAAATTGGTGGATTTCAAAAAAAAGAGAAAAAAGAGGCTTTCAAATTGGTGCAATGATGGTGTGAGGTGGAATCTTCAATTGGGGTTTAAGTAATAATATATGACAAATGCATAGAATTGGACCGTGGATGTGAAACTGTCTACATATGTCCAAGTGGATGAGCAGTAACATAGCGATTATAATTATAGTGATCATAAAACTAAAGAAGGTGGTGAAATCATATTAATGGTTAACTCATTAGACATATCAACGAGTGAGATATATAAATGATCAATATGTCAGTATGTTGGTGAACTTATCACTGCATATGGAGGGAGCACACAATTAAAAAATTGTGGTACCTATTCGGTATGAATGTTTCACTGGGCAATAACATTAGTAATGACTATGATTATGGTCGTGGTATTTTATTATTTATAATAATGTATTTACAATATCTTTCAATATCAATTAAAAGTTATACTATCGTAATTGGCTTAATTGGAGGATCAAACTAAATATGTAATAAAATGTACATAATATATAATCTCCTTCTTAATTGAGGACATCAACACAGACAATTTAATTACATGACATATAACTAGTCAAGGATGTTATGATAATTTACTTAATTACTTCAATATTATATTTAAGGTTTAGTTAACTTATTAGTTGGATAGGATTATCTATCAAGAACAATAATTAGATATTTTTGAATAATTATTTTTACAACAAATTCAATGGTTATTATTGATAAGTAATCATACCTTATCAGTAAGGTGGTCAAATCCATTTATTTATATGAGTTGAGTTATAACTTTATAGTGATATGAATTCTAAGTAAGAAAATGTAATTATAATAAATCGGGAAAACGAATTTATGATATGTAATTTATGTTTAAGGAATATTAACTTTGTCCTAAGGATCCATACTAAGTTTGATATATTTATAAAATTATTAATTTAATTATTTACAAGTGATTTCTCTTAATTAAGGGATCAATTTACAAAATAATGAATTAAAAAAATTCTTTCGACATTATATGTGCAAGCTTACATCTTTAAATAAGATTAATGATAGAACAAAGAAACCCTAAATAGAACACGTACTTTCCGGTAGAGAGAAAAAGGAATCACAGAGGTTGCCACACAAGAAGGTGTCATGCGCCCCTATGATTATCTGCCTCAGGCTTCTCTGTTTTACTTTTCCAATTAGGAATAGAAAAGAAAATAAATCGAAAATATATAGGGATTTCAATGCCTCTTCAATAAAGAGAAGAGATCACATTTTTTTTTTATTTGATGTATTCTCTTAGGAGACATAAGATAAAATTGAAACCATACAGAGAAGTTTATGACCCCTGCGCAAGGATGACGTTCACAAATTGAGAGATAATCTAAATTTTTTTTACACCACTCTTTAGTAAGAGTGTTGAACACTTCTCTTGAACTTAAGAGATCAAGAGTTCAAATCTTACTTTTATCATAAAACATAAGGTATAAATAGTTTTCTCTAAATTTAATTTCTCTGTAAGAAAATAAAGAAAAAAAAAAAACTTTTAGCTATTAAAGTGCAAACCAAAAATATTAGAATTGTTTGGAGGGGTGCGAATAGGGTTGAAGAAGGATATGAGATTTTGGACCTGTATTGGAATCAATTTTTGGTAAGATTCTCATCCTTTTCATGTTTTTAAATTTGATTACCTGATTTTTAAGTTTGGCATGTAACTCTATTTCTTCTTCTTCTTCTTCTTCTTTATTTATTTTTTTAATTTTTTTATAGCAATAAAACATTTCTTTTTTTTCTTTTTTTTAGAGAATAAAACTTCTAATTTATGTACGCTTAATTCAGTGGAAGACATATAAAGTTTAAATGTAAATTTGTATGTGTAGAGTTGCACTTTATTATGTATAGTAAACTTCACATTATTTATTAGTCAACATTCAATTTATATAATATAATGTGAGTTTAATCGTATCATAAGAGTAGTTGAATACTTTTATTGATTATAAAAGTTCGAGAGTTCAAGTCTCATCCTTATGTAAAATATAAAGTGTAGAAAGTTTTCATTGAATTTATTTTTCCTTCCATTATAGGAAAAAAAAAATTATGCAACAGTCCTTGCAAAAATTAATTAATAAACACGGGAACAGCAGTGCTATTCTGGCGAGGCCTCATCTGGTGGGGTTATTTGACAACCCAAATTATTCACATGTCAATTATTGTAAAGAAATGGACTGGCATCAAACATCAATTAATTAATAGAGCCCCAAAGTGCTCAGAGCGTGATCCTTTGATGCGACCACGATTTATTGTTGACAAACATCAATCTAATTTTTAACTTAAGCCAGATAAAATTTGTTTACGTTCTCACTGGTTTTGACCTTGACTTCAGCCAGACAACTTCCTCTATAAATTGTGAAAGTTGCACGACGCTTCATTTACCAGCCTTGAGTCTTCTTTCTTCATTGATATTGTCTTCTTTCTCTCTACTTCAATCTTTCTATTAATAACTCTCATAAAGAAAACAATCCTTCTACTAATTAGAGCTGCTAAAGCTGGTAAGTAAATACATCAAAATATTCTCAAAATCCTTCTTTCTTTCTTTTTCTCTTGAACTTGCTTTCCGTTTAAAGTCCAGAATGTGAAGGATTCAATTGATGTGCTCTGACTATATAGTTAAGAGTCTTTTTTATGACTCAGTAGTCAATTTGGGATAAATTTTTTTTTTACCCAAATAAATTAAAAATAAAACTAAAAGTCCAGAGTGCGAAGGATTTAATTGATATGTATGGACTATATTGGTTTTCGTTAGATGATTTTTGTTATTTTGAAATTCAATTGGAATATAGCTTATTATATGGACTAATTTGAGATATATGCACTCTATGATTTAAATACAATAAGCTCTAACAAATTGAAATGGGCTGACGACATACAGCTGTGTTTGTAGATGCAACAAATGCCGACGACCGAAACCATGAGAGATAATCCCACTGCAGAAGAAATAAGAGATATGAAGTTAAAGTTGACATTCCTCAACTATTGCCTAATCAACCATTAGCTGGTGGTATGATTTTTGCTACTGTGATTATGAGTTTTTTTTTTTTTTTTTTCCTTTGTTTTTTGGTTTTTTTTTTTAAGTTAATACTTTTATTTTATTTGCAATACCTAATATTTGATTATGATTATTGTTATTATGATTATGATTTTTTCTACCACAAGCTCAAAATATCGATGCATGCTCATTAAAATTTAGAACCAACAAAAATTAATGTTAAGGGCAATGGTATTGTACATGTTACATATATATATATTTATATAGTTACTACATAATTAATGTTCATTCAATTAAATTTCAATTAATTAAAAAAAAAATGACTGAAAATACAAAATAAAATTTATTTTTTAAAATCCTTACTGATTTAACTATACTAACAACGTATAGTAGCAAAATACCTCAATTTAAAACTATGGAGTTGCTTATATATAAAAGGAAAAAGATATGGAGTTGCTCTTTGTATATAGGAGCTGTTTGGACATACTTAAGGTATTTATATAATGTAACTCTACATAAGATTAATATTCATTAGATTTTAATTAATAAAAAATTCAAAAAAAAATGGAAAACCTAAAATTATATATCGAACTCTCTGTTAACTATTAAAAAAATATTTTGTCCCAAAAGAAACTATTAAAAAATAAATTTGGATGGATTTTGATGGGATTCAATAAATTTTAGTTGCATTTTCTATAAATAACTGGAAAGTTATACACAATTTTAATTTTGGACAGAAACTTGAAAATAATTTTTGCACTTGGTGGCAAAATTTTGGAAAATTATTTTTGAATCATGACCCAAAGGAGCTGAATATATATTTCGAGTGGTTTGCAACATATAAATGCTTAATTGGCTATCCGTTTTCTTGAGCCATTTCCTTATGATTTCAAAAAATATCAGGTTTTTAATATCTTTTAAAAATTAGTTATTTTTATAACTAAATTTATCAAAACTCTTTGAAATAGTTTAAGTTGTTAATTAATTGATGATCAAGAGAGACAGAATGCGTAAAAAGAAGTTTTTGCCCTTAATGATGATTAGTGGTATTTAAATTATCATATTATCCCCAATAAAACAATTAATTTATAACTTAAATTGTTTAAAATATCCTTGAGGTCGAGGTTTTAAAATTACAATTTCATCTAAATCATTTTGATATGATTTATTTATAAAACTGTCCTCATTATTTTTCGTAAAAAGTATATTAAACAATAATAATAGTGATTAATTTTTTTAAAAAAAATCAAACAATAGTATGAAAAAATATCTTTTTTAAGAACAACTGTCAACTAAATCTGGTTCCAGAATTTTTTTTTTTTTTTTTTTTAAGAAATCAATTTTAAAGCCCCTGCAACATAAAAAAAGATATTTTTAACAAAATCCATTTTAAAACACATTTTAAACAGATTTTTTTTTTTTTTAACAAATCCATTTTGAACAGATTATTATTATTATTATTATTATTTAACAAATTCACTTTAATCACCGATCACATCTCACACCAAAAACCTTTAGATCTGCTTCTCTCGCCGACGAACCCACCTCAGCATCTCCACCACCCCTGAAAGCTAAGTGATCCCAGCGAGAGGAGTTGGTTATTAAGCGGAGTGGAATAAAGTAGGTTAATGGCGGGGGATAGAGAGGGGGCTAGGGGAGTTGCTGATGATGATGATTGAAGATGGGTATCGGCTCTGTGATTGAGAGAGTTCACTAGGGGAGTTGCTGTTGATGATGATTGGAGATGGGTATAGGCTCAGTGATTGAGGGAGTCGATTTGGGCGATAAAAGAAGTCTGTGTTTGGGTGAAAGAGCGAAAACGAATGTGGAGAGACTGTGGTGGTTTTGCGAAGAGAATTATAAAATTTGAATCTTGGAAGTTGAGCTAGGACCATCTCGTTGTTGCTGTTTTGACTACAATGAGTGGTGGCCTGGCGACTACTCGCAGCAGCTCTGGGTATCTGATATCAAGATATCATTCACCAAAACGCACAGTTTCGTTCCATTATGGGTATTTGTTGATATTTTTGGACCAAAAGCAAAAGACTGGGTTTTGTTTGTTTTGGTTATGGACGGGATTGAGTTTGCGTTGATGATGATGAAGGGCGATGATGAATGGTGATCTTGATGGTGAATGATTATTGTTTGATTTATTTTTTAAAAGAATTAGTTATTTATTAAAATATCCTCAAAAGGTAATTTTTTTCTTATATTTTTAAAAGAATTAGACATTGCTCACTTAAGTGGCAACCTAGATGACCAACCGATAGTAGTACCAATTTCTATGAATCGATGCTACCAATGCCCACCAACCACCTAGTCGGTGACTAGGCAGCTGAGTAGATCGAGTTTTTAAACATTGATAGAAACTCATTCTTCTTGGCATTTCCCACTTAGTCTACTCATTGGCCTATTCTTAAATTTTCACAAGATATGTTAGACTACTAAATGTGTTCCCTCGAGCTATTTTTGGGTCCAATTATACTCTTGGCTTGACCTCATTTTACATACTCACAGGCTTTTTACTAGGGTGGTTATCTCTTTACTAGCATATGAGTACTCATACCTAATGAGGCTTGTCCTCAAACAAGAGAGAAAAGAGGTCTAAATAAGAAAAATTAATGGCTTGTTAATAATTTTACCTATAAATTCATTCCTTCAACCCATTTTGAGATTTTGAAAGGTTCTAAACTTTCCTATCATCTACATGAAGTCTGCTAATAATATTTGAGCCATAAAGTTTCATTTTTCATTTATATACTTCAATTATATTCTAGAGCTTAAATTTTCTTATTTACTCTTTGAGATAGAACTTCTTTTTGTTAAATTTATTATCTTTATTAACTCAGTGCGTTACACTCTTGTATTAAGAGAAATCCAAGCGCATGGTATCTTTTGGTAAAGATTGAGTGTGTAGAAAAAAATTCACAGTATTGTAAAAGGTTTGATTGGCACCTTGAAGTTATATTGAAAATAATGGAGGATCCACAAATTTGGTGGGCTTGGAAGCATAGATATAGGTAGGTCGGTTGAACCACGTAAAAATTATTATGTTTGATTTCTTTATTCCTAAACTCTTTAATTTGTACAATTTATATTTATTGACTATATTTATTTCGATTTGAACAACAAACTAAAGTTGCATTTTTTGTGGCTAGAAAATTTCTATATAAGTTTTAAATTTCTAGAATCCCACTTCAACCCACCCGCCGAGCACGGGGAACCATATTGAACTCCATATGGTTTCAACAAAGATTGAACTTCATTTAGTAGATATCTGGATTGAATCTGCATTGTGGATAGATTTGGGTTGATGGTGAAGATTCAATTCAAGTCTCCACCAGAATTTCTCAAAATCATCTTTTATCTTTCTAAATTATATTTCATATAATTTTTAAACCAATTTCTTTTGTTTTTATTACAAAAATTTTAGTTATTTTTAAATTTTTTTCCTTTTTTTTAGTTTTTTTAAAAATTATTGTTTTAATAATTCATTATTAAAAGTATATGGGTTTTATTTGGTGTTGATATGTGTCCTATTTATATCTAAAGATAATAATACCCTTCTAACCAATAAGTTTAACTGATGACTAACTAACAAATGGATCCAATTGATGGGTTTTTAAAACTTCAGGGATTAGACATAAAGTTTCTTAATTCATCATAAAAAAGTGAAATTGCTATGAACTTTAGGAGCCAAATGAAATTTTTTTTCATTTAGTTTGTAATGTGTGCAATGAATTTTCATATGTGATATCGATGGTACATATTTAATTGGGTGCCGATATGATTGGGTTAATTTGTAAAGAGTGTCATTATTGGCGCCGTCATAGTCTCTGTATGTACACTAATCAACTTACATTAAAAGTTTTTTCTTATTGTATTTACAAATTTATTGTTAAAAAATTTATTAAAGTTATTCGTATTTTCTTAGAGTTTCTTGCCAATACGATACTTAAAGATTGTTAAAATAACAAAATAAAAATCTAAAATAATTGCCTATATTCATTTTATTCTTGTTTGATAGTCTGCTGCAATTGTTCTTGTTTATATAATAAAAAAGTTAGTATAACTTTTAATGTGAAATGTTGTACTAGTTATATGCTTGGGCTTCATTTTAATAAGGTCTTTTATACATTTATTGATTGATAAAGTTATAAATAATTAATGATAAAAAAAATTGATATGGGGAACAGACAAAATAAGGGGTGCTAATATGGCCTCTCTTTTTTAAATTTTAGGAGCATAGTTGACAAGATGAGGTTAGTATGGTAGTATGACTCCCTATACTTAAGCTTTTGAAGTGTTGAATTTGAGTATGTTTCTGTTCTAAATCATAAATTATTTGTAATTATTAAATATATATATATATATATATATTGGCGTGCTTGTAGATTGTTAATCATGTGTACTGATACACACATTTTTATTATATGTATTTGATTAGACAAACTTACCATTATTTTGGCTTGATAGATGAGGAAACTAGTAACAGGTCGATAGCTAAGGAAACTAGCAAAAGATACGACGAAATATATAAAGCTGCGCTAAATGGTTACTGGGGCAAAGCAGATGAAATTTTTAAGTCTTATCGAGATGATGCTCGAGCTGCACTCTCAGAAAAAGGAGACACCGCTCTTCATGTTGCAGCAGCAGCAGGCAGGAAGGATTTTGTGCAGGAACTAATGAGCAAGTATATGAAAGAAACTGATTTAGAAACGAAAAATAAAGAGGAAAATACAGCTTTTTCTATTGCTGTAATATCTGGAAATACAGAACTTGTTGAGATGATGTTGAAGAAGAATAAGAAATTAACAATGATCCGTAAATCGGGAACGTTACCAGTTCAAATGGCTGCTTTCCTTGGGAATGAGGAGATGGTAAAGAACCTTTACAAAGCCACCGAGTGGAACTTAATTGAATCAAATTGCTCAACAAAAGACGATCATCACTTAACCGAAGACGATCTAGTTGAATTGCTCGTCAGACTTATAGACAGTGATTTGTACGGTAAGCTTTATTAATCTCTTAAGGTGCGTTTGTTAGGGGGAATTGATTAAGATTAAAATCAAATCTCTTGCTTGTTTGTTGCATGGGATTAGATTTCTCCAATCCCATGCAACAAATTTTTTATTTTATTTTTTTAAATTTCTTTCCTTTTTTTTTAAATTTTTTCTTTCGGTTCTTATGTTATTTATATAAAACACTATTTTTTAAAGATTAATTTTATATGTTTTATTAAAATATTTAAAAAATAATAAATTTCAATAATAGTTATAAAAATATTATTTTAAAAATTAATTTTAAATAGTTAGATTTAGTTTTTTAACTTTATTTTATTAAAAAAGACATAATACACAATTATTTTTATCTAATCTCATAATACACTAAACATCGCACTAGTACTATACTATTTTAATCTAATTCCGTACTCCATAAGAATGAGGGTCGTTTGATCTCCATAAATAGAGGTTGCTTGATCTCCTTTGAAAAAAGAATGTTTTACCTCTATCAATAGTGGTCGCTCACAACCTCTTCTTTCTCTATCAAAGGAGGCCATCTCCTCCAGGCAAGTTTTCATCCACCAGAGTTGGAGACGTTGTAGTTTTTTTTTTTTTTTTTTTTTTAAAAAAAATCATATTAAAATGAATGGGAATATTTTAGTCATCACACGGCATTTACTTGTAAAAACTTAATCTCCCTTTCTCAAAAGGCAATTTATGGGTTTTTTGCTTTTATTGTCGTATCCTAATCATGACAAAAATATATATCTTATCGACATCACATAAAAATGCTTTAGAATTTGTGAATATATTTATTTTGGATGTTTAAATCATTTTAACTAAAAATGTAAAAAATTATTTTACTAAATAATGAATAGGTACCAAAAATACCATCTTTCTGTTTATTGTTTTTTTAGTTTGTTATAATTTTTTATATTAGTTTTTATATGGTAAATATGTTATAGGTATCATTTTTGAGTTAGTTGAGGGCTAGCTATTATATCTTGAGGTGGGTAAATTTAATAATTACATTTTTCAAAAGGCTAGTTTTGAAGTTTGCTTATGATAAATCATGATATAGAAATAGTTTATTTTGTTCTACGAAGAAACTAAAAATTAATTAAAAAAAAAAAAAAATTGAATTCAACAATGGTGTTGAAACTTGCAACGTAAGCTCCACAAAATATGAACTTATTTTTTTTCAAAATTGTTTATTACAGGTGTAGGAGGTAAAAGGAGAATTTTGTCCCATATAAATTTACTATAAAAAAGGAAATATGTTAGCTTTTGGAGAATAACCTTGAAAACATATTTTAATTACAATCCAGTTTTTTTTTTTTAATGAGGTGAAATGTAAATTTTTTTGTACTCTTTTAATTGTTTTTTTAATAAATTTGAAGTTGTTAGACTACTTAAAAAATAAACAAATAATTTAACGAGTCCAATTCAAATACATTAACTTATAAGTTGAAAAATCAAATGACACTTAACATTTTTTAAAATGTGTATAAAATTTTTTCTTTTGTTCCACCAGATGTTGCGCTGTCGATGGTAGAAAAATTTCCACAGTTAGCAGTTTTACGGGCTAAGCATAAAAATGACGAAACTGCGTTGCATGCCTTAGTTCAAAGGCCTCTGACCAATTCATATCAAGGAATTTTGAAGACATTTTACCACCGAGGTTAGTCCTTCTTTCATATATTACTTGAGCTTGAGTTGATTACATATATTACTTGGCTTATACATATATTGATCCATAATTTACATTTCCATTTGACAATTACAAGAGTCAGGAGTGCAAGAAAACCCAATATTTTGCACTTAAATCATCGTACTTTTTCCTTTTGTGTCAGAAAATTCCCTATCCCGCAACATTCACTATCTAGATGTTTCTGATGAAAAACATCTGCGCTCTACCTGGTATATAATAACAAAAAAAAGGTCGATCAAGTCCAAGATTTTTTATAATGGGATATTTGCGATTTGAAGTTTCTTGATATGACATACATCAAAAACCTCACTTCAGTTTCTGCACAAGCAAATGCACTGCTACTAAGCCTTCTATTATGTTGGATAGTAATTAAAATTAGGATACAATCAATTGTTTATGGTAGCTCATAATTTATGTATCTTGTCCAAAGTTATAGAATTTGCTACTTGACTGACAAGGTAACGAGTAGTGAGTTCTCGATTACTCGACGAATACTGTTCATCAATAGTCAAACTGAATCAAACCTATAAAAAAAAACTTTAAAAAAATTTTATACGATTAAAATACAATCATATGACTGTTGATCAATTGATTTGATATTTTTGGCTATTAACAATTAGGATTTAATAACTCTTTAAAGGCAAGGGATATTTTTATTAAGTTTTCGAAAGCTCAAGGGAGATTCATGTTATTATGGTTGAAATTCAAAGATATTAGTGTAATTTTATCAAATCTCAGGGTCTTTGTATAATTTACTATAATATGTATATATGTATATATATATATATATATATATATATATGAACATAAACACTCTCAGTCTCTCAACGCCATAGTCTCTCAAACATAGAAATCCCTGTTTGTTCTTTGTCTCTTTCTCAAACACGCAATGCCTCCACCCTTCCTCCCACCACCACCACCACCACCTTATCTCGCCCTCATCAACAACCCCACCTCTCAGTCACCACCCCACATGGCCCCTGTGCCTTTGAAATCGATGGCAGCCCCACCACACATTCAAAACCGTCCTTGCCGACCGACAGTCAGAGATCATTCATGCCAACAACAACCCTTTAATCAACATCGCCTTTGTCCCCTTTGAAGAGGTAAAAAGAAGCTCGACTTGGTACTTCCTACTGTTCTTGTCTTCTTCTATGTTCTCCATGTTCCTCTCTTCTCCCCATCTCTCTAACCCTCCTTTTATGTTCTTTGGTTTGTGCTTGTTGGGGGTGGCGGTTGAGTGTTCATTAGTGTAGTTGTAGGTGTCTGTTAAGGTCGAGTTAGCCAACGAGTTGGAGGAAAACTCGTGAGTTGGCTGAGTTGGCCCCCCTAGTTGAACCCCCAATCAGAAGGTAATCGCATTAACATGGTGCCGATCACCGATTAACCACCGATTAACAATGCCTAATATCAACATAGTATCTAGATAAAGACAAGAATGAAACCTCAATTTCCTTTTTCCATAGAAAATTAAGGCCCCACCTTTTCATCTCTTTCCTACATGGTTCACTAATAGCAGAATCTCCTTCCTTCGCTCTTTGCTTTTGGTGGAGCTCCACCTTAAAATTTCGATGTAAGCCACCTTGGGACCAATTGTGACAATTGTCTCATATTTTCCACCTTCCATCCAAGAACCTGCACCTCAACTTCGGTTTACTCTCATTAACGTTTGAGTCGATGAAAACATAATCCTTTTCTTTCCATAGTTCAATTCTTTAAAATAATAATAATAATAATGTTATTGTGGCTTATCCTTCCCCCTAAAATCTATACATGAGTTTGCTTCTCACATCTTCACTGGTGGAATGGTCTTCAACCAGAAACCAAATTTAGCCCCCTCTCCTTTGAAAGACGTAAGTTAATTTGCCAAACTTGATTCAATGTATAGAGAAGTCTGATAGGACTTCTTACAAATTTTGAGATCCATATTACATATTAATTTTATGTGCCAATTGCGGTGATCAATGTATTGCATTGACTTATGGGTACATATTGACTTGCATCACACTTTCTAATTGGTTAATAAAAGTATTTTCTTAATATTAATTAGTCCAGTGATAAATTTCTCATACTTATACTTTAAAAGTTGTGACTTTGAGTCATTCCCTCTCTCAAAACCTCAATTTAATTGTAATGTTTAAAAAATAGGAGGGATTTTCTAGTAATAAAGGTTCATTTTGATAGTGTGTGGTTTGAATGAAATTATTTCAAATTCCTAATTCAGCTTGGTTGATCTCTTGAGTTTTTCAATTTAAAATTTGTTGCAAGTGTATGAGGTTTCCATTACTATCTCAACCTGAAATTTCCTACGCAAAGTAATTATAGTAAGCTCAAACCAAAATTGCTGCAGTTTCAGGTACCAACATGGTGGAGAACAAGATGAACCCAAAAGCACTTAATTTAGTCAAAATCCTTTGGAAAGAGGTAGTATCTCGGCTGGGTTACAGCGAAACTTCGAAGCTAATTGAAAAGCCTTTTAGAGTATACTTAGCTGCTGCAACGGAAGGGAATTTTGAGTTTCTATCAATTCTTATCGATGAACATCCCGATTTGTTATCGGAAGTCAATAAAAAAGGACATACCATCTTGCATCTTGCTGTTTTGTATCGTCAGAAAGACATATTTAAGCTCATTGATGAGAACAGTTCCATTTCCATCAAGAATGTTATAGTTGCATTGACAGTCGATCAGGAAAAGAACAATATTTTGCATTTGGCCGCAAAGTTACCACCTGATCCAAATCGGCTCAAAGTTGTACCAGGAGCAGCTCTCCAGATGCAACGAGAATTGATGTGGTTCAAGGTGAAATTTTACAATCTCAAGAAGTTAATCGAAATTAATTTACTTCTTCTTTCTACAATTAAATTTACAGAATTATTCATAACCTTATCGTAGGAAGTGGAAAAGCTAATGCCAACATCTCATGCCGGAGACGAAAATAAGAAGCGTAAAACAGCCCGTGCTTTATTTACAGAAAGTCACAAAGATTTAGTGAAAGAAGGGGAGGAATGGATGAGGAAAACTGCAGAATCATCCATGATTGTGGCTACACTTATAGCAACAGTCGTCTTTGCTGCAACTTTCACAGTACCAGGTGGCGTCAAAGATGATACAGGAGCTCCAAATTTCCTTAAAAAGGCCTCTTTTATGATTTTTATCATATCAGATACAGTATCCTTGGTATCATCCTCTTGCTCGATACTAGCGTTCTTATCTATTCTCACTGCACGATATGCAGAGGAAGATTTTCTCTGGCGGCTGCCTTTCAAGTTGCTTCTGGGACTTTCTACGCTTTTCATTTCAGTAATAACAATGATGATAGTCTTTTGCACAGCTTTGTTCATCGTCTTCAACGAGGGAACGAAATGGCCTGCTATTCTAGCTGTTGGACTTGCTTTTGTCCCGGTCATCATGTTCCTTTCGCTGCAAATCCCTCTTCTTTCCGATGTCATTGGGTTGATGTGTTCATCTAAATCTTTCTCGAAGAAGAAGAAGACGCTTTGATGTTTGTTTACACAGCCTTCTTAGTAGGTTTATTTGGCATTTGTTATCTCTTAAATACTTCAAAAGAAAAAACTAGCAATGTAGAATATCATGGGACTTTCATTTTGTTTGATGTGTCAGCTTATATTAATTTTAAAAATCAATTCTATAACTATTAATTTCTAAGATTAATTGCACAGCACTACCTTTTTATTACATCATATTTATTATTTTATTATATTAAACTCTTATATTATTAATTGATTTCTATCAATTTTAATAATTGTTCAAAATATTTGATTAAATAATTATTCTATTTATAAATAAATTTTTTTTTTAAAAAAAGATGAATTTTAGATTGAATCTTCATTGGATGATATCCATCCAATAGTGGAAATATATTTTAATTTTTTTCTAAATTTTTTAAAATTTAAAACTTTTAAATATAAAATAAAAATTAAAAATAAATAAATTAAACTAAAATAAATTAAAAATATATCTCCGGTGAAGTTTTTTTTTTTTCTTTTAAAATGTAAAATTATTAAATATAAATTAAAAATTAAAATAAATAAAATAATTTTTAAAACTTTCCTAAAAGTAAAAACATTGGATCTCAAACAATTTGAAAAGAACTCTGAAAAAAAGGAGTAAAAAAAAAAAAGACCCAGTTCATCTTTATCGTCTTCATCAAACCAACATCAGCTTTAGAACTCATTCATCATCAGACCATCATCTCACAGTCTCACATCATCTATCATCACTGGACCATCAGTCATCATCTTTATCAGCCAACATCTTTTTTTTTTTCTAAATATATTATCTTCATTTGGGTCAACGAACCAGGTGAAGAAAAAATGTCTTTCCAAATATACTATCTTCAGTCTCGATTTGGAAGTGAGCGAGAAAATTGGACGGAAGAAATGGGCGAAAGGTGTTTAATGGATGTCCTCACTAATATCTTCATCCTTACTGACATTTTTTTTCAGGTTGGTTCATCTGAACTTCCTTTTTTCAATTTTTTTTTTTCTTTTTTGTGTTAGCAATGGTGGATTGATATAATTGATTACATTGGATTGATGATAGTTGGTTTTGTTGATCTGCCCAAAGAGATTGTTATAAGTGACATCAAAGTTTAGAAGAAAAGAGAGATAGGGTAAGGCTATCTTTCCAAATGAATTTTTATCAGAGAGAAAGAGAGAGAGTGAGGAAGAAGTGAAGAACATCTTAAGGTTTCAAAGAAAAAAAGTGTCTTTCCAAGGGGTATGCTTCTTGCATGTTCCAATATTTAATTTTTTATGTTTTTTATTCACTTTGTGTTTAATTTTTTTCATTGATTTGATCCCATCTCAATTTTTAATGTTTCAATCCTTTTTAATATCATATGTTGATGCCATCTTTTCACTAACCCTGTCAATTCAGACAAAAGGACCAAAATATCCTTCACCCAATTAACATTGATAAGAATCGACTAACTATGTGAGTATACAACGTAATAAAAGAGTAAATATATTTTTCTCTATTTTTAACAAACTGTAGGGAGGTATCGTGCAATTAATTCTCATAAATTATTATGTATTATAAACTTTAGTATTTTAATGCGTTGACCATTAAATTTTCAATAAAAAAGACTACATTGATTTATTCACAAAATTGGAGGGATATTTGAATCATTTTGCATATATGGTTAAAAATTTGATAATTTCTCGAAATAGTGGGACGAAATAAAATTTATCCATAATTTTAATAATAAAATTTATAAACTTTTAGAAACCAAATTGTAGTTTTGATAGGGTAGCCAGTAAACTTCATTTGAAAACTAGAAGGAATAAAACTTGTTAATATTCGAGAAAAGACAAAGCAAACAATAAATTCATATTTCAAGAAAAATTTATAGTCAATTTTATGTGCTTTTAGAAAATTATTAATTCATGGAATCAGAGAGACCAAAAATTCTTACAAATCTAACAAAGATGATTATCTTATAATTGACTAGAAATTACTAATATATCATTTAAAGGTAGAACACCCACCATAAGAATTTTAAAAAATGCCAAAAAAAAAAAAAAATGGAGGTTCATGAGAATATCCTTTCTTGGATATCCATTGACTATAGATAGGACAGAACCAGGATCTCAACTTTAGGGAGCCAAAAGAAGATTTTAATTAGTACTGCATAGAAAATATGTTATTTTATTTAGATTACTAATCTTAAACTAAATCTTTTTGTATAAAATACTTATATACTTAGTTTGAAATTATGTAAGTAATCATAAATATTTTATGATATTAGTGTGAAGTAAACATTTCACAAATGTATATAAATTGAATAAAATAATCATATTTTATTTATTATTTATTTAGACATTTATAAATTACAATATTTCATGACACAACCTAACACCGGGTTCACCAAATCATCATGATCTAGGTTTGTTATAGAAAGCAACAATAACTCAAAGATGGAGAGATCTCTAACTCTGTTGCCAATGTAATGTAAGACACTTAATTGGGAAAGATTCTAGATGAAATCAAGTCTTGGGGTCTTAATTGAGTGTTTTGATTGTTAATTATCATTATTTTGTTCTAAAATTACCTATTATTTATGTCATATTTTTGTGTAGAATTAGTAGTTTTATTTTGTTTAATGTTTTTGTATTTAAATATAGATTTTAAGAGAAAAAGATGGAATTGGTGATTTTTTTGGAATTGATTGCAGCACTAGAAAATCAGAAATTCAACTCGAAGAAAAGTAGAAAGTTAACCGAAAAAAAAAAGGAAAGTAGGGGTCAAATTATAAACATTCAGAATTTATTGAGACAAAGTGAAAAAAGGAAGAAGTTGGGCGGCCAATATGTAATTCCCAGGTCGCACCTCAAGAAACGCGCACCATCTTGTCGTTTTGGCGTTAATCTGGTGGAGTTAGTCACGTGTAAGCACGCCTGAATCTTGAAGCTTTA
Source organism: Dimocarpus longan (assembly GCA_022984855.1). Classification (NCBI taxonomy): domain Eukaryota; kingdom Viridiplantae; phylum Streptophyta; class Magnoliopsida; order Sapindales; family Sapindaceae; genus Dimocarpus; species Dimocarpus longan. The sequence goes on from CM041017.1 coordinate 23,382,932, forward strand.
TCGTCTGGGTGTAGGGGTGGCAATCCGGGTTGGTGGGTTGGGTTGAACACGACCCGAACACGACACGATAATTTTTTACACGACCTGAACACGACACGATAACTAAACGGGTTGAATCGCTTCAACACGAACACGACACGATTCGTAACGGGTTGACACGAAAATGACCTGATTAACCCTTTTATTTACGGGTTGTTTATCAACCCGTTAATGACCCGTTTAACCGATACGTTATCAACTCGTTTAACTGATTCGTTATCAACCCGTTTAACAATAGTTAATACATTTAAATTTTAAATTTTAATATAGATGTAATAAAAAAACAAATCAACATAGCTGTCCAGTGAAAAGGAAACAAGAAAACGTGTTTTCTAAGCAAGAAAGGTTTACTGTAATCAACGTTTAGCTAACACTTGATCAATACTTACTCCCTCCTCCTTTCTTCATAGTTGATATCCAACAGGAATTTTAAATTCACTTGTTATATGTTATTATTAGTTTTAAAAGCAGAAAACAGATTGTACTGTTTCAAAAATCAGAAAACTAATACATCTAACAATAATAAAAAGCAGAAAACTAATACATCTAACATATTCACATTTCAATAATCAGAAAACTAATACATTTATAAGAGATGATCTACTGAAGAAGATGCGATGGCGATAGAATGAGTTGCGGCGACGACTGAATGAGACGATGGGTGACGAAGGAGATGCGGCGCGGCGACCAAAGGAGACTCATAGGGGCGATCGAAGCAGATCTGCATGGCGGCGACCGAGCGAGACGCTGAACGGAAGGAGTTGCGGCGGCTGTGGAGGTGTACAGTGGACTGGTGGAGTGGAGGGGTGCAGCGGCTGTAAGACTAAGACAAATGGGTAGCAGGTAGGGTTTGGGGCCTTTGGGCTTTGAAAGAATGAAGACCGAAGAGTATATATAGCTGTCATTTAAATTACATAAATGTCCCTCTAGTATCAAATTACATTTTTATCCTCATTTAACGGGTCAACCCGTGACACGATTAACCCGACACGATAAGTTAACAGGTTAGACAGGTTGACCAGTTAATTTACCCAATCCGTTAACGCTCAACCCTAACCCGTAATTATCGTGTCGATTTGCCGTCGATTCGCCGTCGATTCGACGTGTCGGGTTCCAAATTGCCACCCCTATCTGGGTGTAACCGCTCGCCTAAGTTCTCTTGGTGGGCCAATCTGGTGCATTACGTGTATCTAAACGCGCCTAGGCCCACCAATCTGGTGACGCCACGCGTCCAGAGAGTTTAATTAAAAAAATCGTGTTCTTTGAAATATTTTAGGGATATTTCTTAAGAGATTCCTTCCCTTATGCCTTTTAAGTATGAGAGCTCTACACACCATACAACACATATAAGAAGACAGAGAGAGAAGCAAAGGGACAAAGTTAAAGGTAGTGACCACATTGATCAGAATCAATAAATAATATATACTAATTATAATTACATATGTTTAATTATAATCATATATAATAAATTATAATCATATATTTTAGAATGCAATTACATATTTTTTTTTTATCAAGTGTATGCATACATCTGGTATAGTTTAGAATGCATCATATATATAATTTGAAATTGTAATAACAAAAATTATAAGAAATTAAAAGGAGAGGAACAACGTGAATTCTGTAAAATATATGTAAATGGAAACTTGCAATTGTAATTGTAATAATAAAAATTCAAAAGCGAAATAACATATATGCAATTCTGATCTTTGAGTCTATCTGCAACGAATTTTCAAGATTCTGGACATGCTCTATAATAATTTCCCAGCTTAACTGCACTTTTTCTTTAAGCTTCATGTTTATTATGACAGGACCCGCCCCAAATTCCTACTAATGACTCTGGCGGCCCTACCGAGCATTCCATGAGACCCTTCTGAAGCCTATCTACTAAGGCCCAAAAGGACGTCATGGAACGAACCCGTAGCTACTAACTATCTCTGAGGCCTTGGCCTGAAATTTATCTATTAAATCATAAATAAATATTTGAAACATGTAGCTATAAATAAAATGCTACAAAATCTGTTTATAAATCTGACAATCATGCAAACATTTAATTGCTATCTGAAATCAAATTAATGTACTGCATCGACAATCGAAACCTATCTAAACTGCGTGGCGCGCTCTGGTACCTGGAATCGCCTGCACCTGTACCTAGGAAGAATTTTAAATACAAAACATAAAACTAAAATGAGCTAAAAGCTCAATGATTGCAATATCTTTAAAAAAATTTATTTCCTTCTAAAAATATGGTTTATACATGCTTTCTATAAAATATCTTTAATTTCTAAAAGCTACTGGTTTTCATAAAATCCTATTTTGTATCTGAAAAACTTTACTGAATATATTTCATATTTCTAAAAGAAAAAATCATTTCCTTCCAAAATCTGGCTATAAAGGTTTGCTAACTGTATCTGATTCCACGAGCAAGCTAAAAATCATAGAGGCAGTCAGACCATCTCCATTCAGTGTGGAGGGTCACATGACAAAAAGGCTAGTGTCGCACACCGTGGCAAACTACTAAAAGATATCTTGTATACACTCGTGACAGAACTATCATCACTCACTGTGTGTCGAGAAATACCCTACTAATGTAGAGAGCGACAGACTCTGACAGACTTAATCCCCTAGAAGTCAGCTAGACTAGTCCTCCAATACTATATCATACACTATGGGGTATATCGGCCGGTTCTAAAGCTAAAAGGTCACGCTATCCATGCTTGGGCTATAATTTAAAACTATTTTTCTTTCTGTATAAAAAAAAAATAAAAATAAAAAATTTAAGCATACCATTTAATTAATTTTGTTTATGTAAATATATAAAATGTTTATAAACTCATTTATTAAATAAACTATTTAATAATTTATCTTAAATCAATATATAAAATATTGATGATAAACTAAGAAATATTTCATAATAATATAAAAACACACTCACAGCTTGCTTCCAACTTGCTTGAGAAATTCTATTTCTGCTTCTACCTAGCAACCTCCTTAGCTCGCTGCCCAGCGTCCTCTTCTAACTTGTTGCTCCATCATTCTCAACTTGAGCTACTCATGCGAGCTCCAGTTCTAGCTCGCACTTAGCTCTAGCTCTAGCTCTAGCTCGCATTTAGCTTCAGCTCATCCAGCTTCAACTCTAGCGAGCTCTCAGCCATGCAACCTCCTCAACTCCACTCACGCGAGCTCTCGGCTCTACCCATACGAGCTCTCAGCTCACTCACACTAGCTCTCACTCTCTCCCTCTTCCTTCTCTTTCTCTTTCTCTTTCTCTCTTTCTCTTTCTCTCTTTCCTCACTCTACCTTTTCTCTCCCTCCTTCAAACTAACGTAGCACATGCCTATTTATAGGCATGGATCCAAACTGACTATTCCTAAAAAATTATGAGAATGCCACTGATTCTAGAGAATTCTCTTACAATATCTGGTAAATTTCCTTTAAGGCCCCCAACTTCTAAAAATTCTACTTATTTCTTTAAACTTTCAAAATTTTACATTTTTAACTATTTCACTTAAATTACTTAAAAATCCTTTTTATTTTCTTTCCAAATAGGCACATTGGAACATTTTTTCGCTCTGAACACAGGAACAATAACATCATCGGGAGAGGGTGTTACAATTCTTCCCCCCTTAAAAAAAATTTCGTCCTCGAAATTTCATACTACTTAAAAGATCGAGGAAACTACGCTGCATCAGAACTTCACGCTGACTTCAGAGCTCTGACGAGATCTGGAACACTAACGCTAATATGAACACGTCTGCAGCATCTTGATCAACCTTTGGGGAAATCTATAACTGGAAAGGTTACAAAGCTTGCTCAAAAAAACCTCATTCGTCATAAAGGAACATTAATAAAGGCACTAAAGCAATCAAGATCGAAGATAGACACTCGATCAAAAGTCACTGAAGCTGATTGGATATCTGAAAGCAATATTGATATACAAATATACTCAATGTTAGAAGGAAATGACAAATGGCTAAAATATTCACCAAAAGTCCACAAAGAAAATTATCTCGAGGAACAAGGATAACAAAGTCTCTTATTGCATCCAACAATAAAGAGACAAAAACTGGATAGTAAAGTAACAATGTGAGAAATGAAATGAAATAAGATACTAACAAGGCTTAGTGTTGAAGCCAAAGCTCCAAACCATGTTGAACAAGGGGTCAATCACAAACTCAATTGAAAATAAGCACAAGGTTCATAATCGAACAACAAGGAACTAAGTCAAAACAATAATACAATAACTAGTCAAAGACGGAAATAAATCCATCGTTTGAATTATCAAAGACAAGTCAACTACAACAAAAGAGCTGTAAGGGAGCATAAACATTACAAGAGAAAGATATCCCAAAGGTATCTCAAGCATCTCGTTTGGAATCAGTCTCTAGAGCGACGTCTGCCTCCTGCTGTTGATAGAGCGTGAACACTCGAGGTTGAACAAGAGGTCTACTTGGTTGATCTCGGGATGAACCACCCTTATATGATGCTCTACTAGGTTGGCCCAAACTAGCGGCTCCTTTATATATCTTGGAAACTCCGTTGATTTGGTCTACTACCTCAACTTGATGACCCTGGTATAGCGGTCCTCATCTTTGGCTGGAAAGCTGAGGCTACCATCGGATAATTCTTCATAAGATGACCTTCTTGTCCACATCTGAAACATCTTATTTTACCCTGGAGACATTCTCTCGGATGCCTTATTCTGTATTTTTGGTACACAAGCCAATTCCTCCTGCCCTCATTACTGCTTTCGAATTCAACTGATTGTCTTATGGAGCTCTAATTCAAATACGATCCCTAGCTGGATATCCGGCTACCTGATCCGGCTGATAACTCCCCACTTCGGGATGACTTGCTAGGACCTCCTGAAAAATCTCCAGTCCATCCGCGCTGCTGAGTTTGCTGTCTGGGTCTAGGGCTGGGCTCTAGGCTTCTTTCCACTCTGATCACTGTCTCTACTAGCCCACCGTACTACATATGGACTGTTGTAGCAACATAGGTCCGAATCCTCTGATTCAGGCCAGCTGCAAACCTCTTGATCTTCTGCTCTTCGTTGTCTGCTATGAATGGTACCATGAGACCAGTTCTGAAAATTTCTTCTCATACTCGGCTACAAAAGATTTCCTTGTTTTAGTGGAAGAATTCTTCTATCTTTGCATCCTGGTAGCTTATTGGGTAGAACTTGCTCAAGAACTCTTGCTTGAAAAGCTCCCAGGGTACTCTTGTTGGATGACCCTTCTACAATGCTTTCTACCAATCTTTAGCTCTATCCTTTAGCAAGAAAGCGGCGAATGATACCATCTGGTCTTCGGAACATCCCATCACTTGGAAGATCTTCTCACTAGCCTCTAACCACGATAGGGCGTTCTCTGGCTCTCTGGTCTCAACGGAAGATTTAGCACCTAATTTCCGAGCATGCTCAATGGAGACTCTTAGCTCTCGCAGCTGATGAAGTATCGCTGCTAAAACTCTAACTAGTCGCTCCACATCTACATTCCCACCAACAGGCTCTGCAGGACGTGAAGGCCCAACTTGATCTACAGAAACATTGACTGACTCGTCAACGGGTCTCTCCCCTTGTACAGGTACCTCAGCCACTGCTCTTCTAGTGGGTGGTCGACCTCGACGACGCATGATTCTAACCAATGCATAAAATCATGTAATGCATAAAGTAAAAAACAATTTTTGTAAAACTTTATAACTGTATAAAATCTTTTGCTAAACTGATCTTTAAAACATTTGCTAACTTTATCTTAAAATCTGTTGATAATCTATTTAAAACTCTGGCTAATCTATTTAAAACCTTGGCTCTGATACCACTCTAACAAGACCCGCCCCTGATTCCTACTAATGAATCTGGCGGCCTTGCTGGGTACCTTATGAGACCCTTTTGAAGCCTATCTACTAAGGCCCAAAAGGACATCGTGCAGCAAACCCGTAGCTACTAACTATCTTTGAGGCCTTGGCTTGAAATTTATTTGTTAAATCATAAATAAATATTTGAAACATGCAACTATAAATAAAATGCTACAAAATCTGTTCATAAATTTGACAATCATGCAAACATTTAATTGTTACTTGAAATCAAATGAATGTATTGTGTCGACAATTGGAAACCACCTAAACTACGCAGCGTGCTCCGGTACCTGGAACCACCTGTGCCTGCACCTAGGGAAAACACAAAACATAAAACTAAAATGAGCTAAAAGCTCAATGAGTGTGATATCTTTTAAAAAAAAATTTTTCTCCCAAAAAATATGTTTCAAACATACTCTCTATAAAATATTTTAATTTATAAAAGCTACTGGTTTTCATAAAATTCTATTTTGTATCTGAAAAACTTTACTGAAAATATTTCATATTTCTAAAAAAAAAATCGTTTCTTGCCAAAATCTGGTTATCAAAGGTATGCTAACTGTATCTGATTCCACGAGCAAGCTAAAAATCACAGAGGCGGTCGGACCATCTCTGCTCAGTGTGGAGGGTCACATGGCGCAAAGGTTAAAAGGCTAGTGTTGCCTACCGTGACAAGCTACTAAAAGTAGACATGACCACGGTTCGGTTCGATTCCGGTTTCGGTTCCGAACCAACGGTTTCGATTAAAAAAAAGCTAGAATTGGAATCTTAACCAAAATAAAACGGTTCCGGTTCGGTTCTGGAATCGTCGATTCTATAACGGTTTCGATTTCGGTTCCGATTCTATAACGGTTTCAGTTCCGGTTCTGGAACCTTTTTCTAAAATGACAATTTGACATTTAAAAATTAATATTAAACTATATTTTTAAATAAAAAAATAAATCTATACACAAAAAAAATAAAAAATTTAATTATTTGAAGAGCAAATTACTCACAACCAGCATTATTACAATCGAAAACTACTTTTATACTTTATAATAATGACCTTCCCTTTGATCACGTTGGACCGTTTAATATAATTGGAAAATGACAAAATAAGGTAAAAAGACGAAAATACCCTTAATTTATAAAATCCATTACCCTCAGTCCCTCACTCTTCTCTCTCTGTCTCTCTCTGACTCTCTCGTCTTTTTCTTCTCCCTCTTCTTTTATTCTCTCTCTCTCTTCTCTTTCTTCTCTTTATTTTTTTTGTTTTCTTCACCAGTCGATCTGGGTTCCAAAACCCAGATCGACGTCTGGGTTTCCTAGAAACGAAACCCAGACGCTCATTTGGGTTCTGGAACCCAGATCGACGTTTGGGTTTCCAGATGGAAACCTAGACGCCAGTTCAGGGTCTGGAAATCCGATCTGGGCTTCCATCTGGAAACCCATATCGGGTTTCTAGGTGGAAACCAGATCAGGTTTTCAGATCGAAAATCGATCCCGGATGGGTTTTCGATTCGGAAAACCCAGATCGATCTGGGTTTTTGTGTCTAGAAAACTGGGTTTCCGTTTGGATGATAAATTGATTTTTACTGTTTATTGTTGATGATGATTGTGTTTATGATGGTGTTGATGATTGTGTTTATTATAGATGGTATTGATGTTTTGGGTTTGTTTGATGTTGGATTAATGTCTCTGTTGATGAACCAAAAATCCAGATATCCTTCGTAAACCAGAAACTGAAATGCGATGAACTTATGAACAAATGAACTGAATCACCATCAATTTTTTATTTTTATTATTTTATTTTTTTTATTTTTTCTGTTTTTTTCGTTTTTTTTTTAATTTATTTAAGAACCGAAACCGAACCGAAATCGTCGGTTCAAGGCGGATTCGATTCCACCAGTTCTTTGAACCGACGGTTCCGGTTCCTTTAGGGTCAGAACCGAAACCGTAATCGCTACAGTGATGGTTCCGGTTCGGTTCCCAACCGGAACCAAAACCATATGTTCTGGTTTCGGTTCTACAGTGACGGTTCGGTTCGAATCGAATGGTTCAAACCGAACCGTGGTCATGTCTAACTGAAAGGCATCTCATATATACGCGTGGCGGAACTATTATCGCTCATCGTGCATCGAGAAATACCCCACTAATGTAGAGGGCAACAGACTCTACCAGACTCAATCCCCCTGAAGTCAGCTGGACTAGCCCTCTTAATACTATGTCATACACTATGGGATATACCGGCCGGGTCTAAAGTTAAAAAGTCACGCTATCAATGCTCGAGCTATAATTTAAAACTGTTTTTCTTTCTGTAAAAAAAAAAAAATTAAGCATACCATTTAATTATTTCTGTTTATGTAAACATATAAAATGTTTGTAAACTCATTTACTAAATAAACTATTTAATAATTTATCTAAAATCAATATATAAAATATTGATGATAAATTGAGAAATATTTCATAATAATATAAAAACACACTCACAGCTTGCTTCCAACTTGCTTGAGAAATTCTGCTTTTGCTTCTGCCTCAGCGACCTCAACTAGCTGGCTGCCCAGCGATCTCCCTAGCTCGCTGCCTAGCGTCCTTCTCTAGCTTGTTGCTCTACCCTTCTCAGCTTGAGCTACTCATGCAAGCTCCAGTTCCAGCTCCAGCCCTAGCTCGCTCTCAGCTTTAGCTCTAACTCGCATTCAGCTTCAGCTCTTCTAGCTCCAACTCTAGCGAGCTCTCAACTCACCCCCGCGAGCTCCTCAACTCCGCTCATGCGAGCTCTCAGCGCACTCACGCTAGCTCTCACTTTCTCTCTTCCTTCTCTTTCTCTTTCTCTCTTTCCTCACTCTGCCTTTTCTCTCTCCCCCTTCAAACTGACGCAGCACACCCCTATTTATAGGCGCGGATCCAAGCTGACTGTTCCTCAAAATTACTAGAATGCCACTGATTTTAGAGAATTCTCTTAAAATATCTAGCAAATGCCCTTTAAGCCTCTCAACTTCTAAAAATTTCACTTATTTCCTTAAACTTTCAAAATTTTACACTTTTAACTATTTCACTTAAATTACTTAAAAATCCTTTTTATTTTCTTTCCAAATGGGCACATTGGAACATTTTTTCGCTATGTACACAGGAATAGTAACATCCTCGGGAGAGGGTGTTACATATTAAATTCCACTGCTTTCCCATTTCAATTGTGAAATCCCTAATATCATAATGTTGTTTAAATAGGGCTTTATGAAATCCCTAATGTCATATTGTTGTTTAAATAGGGTTAATATTGGTATATTTATGGGTACTTATATTAATATGTAAATTTTTAAATTTAATTAATGCATGCATTAATAATTTGGATGTGGAATTTATATTTGTGAGTGCCAAATCTACATCCTTTTAGTATCCAGCTAAAACTTTTCACATTTGGTAGTTAAACTTGATTTGGGCTGCCTAGTGACATTAATGAGTCTACATTCACTTTTTCACTCAATGGTGATCTCATCTCTTTCCTTTAGAGACGGCCTTGCCTATATAGAGAAATTTGCTATGCAGCTTTGTTCAAACAATGTATAATGAGGTACGTCTCTTTCTATTTATTTAATATTTTTGGTTGTTAATCATATCTCTACTTTGAAAAAAATTGCAAAGATGCAGTCATTGAAACACATAAAGCTTGAGAGCTCTGCTTTAATGGAGAAAATTGATGAATCTTGAAAGAGAGGTTAAATTGATTCTTTTTTTTCTTTTTTTTTTTTTTAACACTACGTTGCAGATTAAAAAGACACACTTATATACAATACATAAGATTTAATCACAGCCATTAACCTCTAACTGAATCATTATCCATCCTTGATTTAATAGCTAACTTTCGACTTCATTTAGCTAACCAGCGGCTCCTGGATTAAAGTAAGCAAGATTTGAATTCACTTGAGAAGCCACTTATGCTGAGTCTTGAGTGGAAGCCACTTGAGTTGAATGAACTTGAGTGGCTTGATTAGTAGGATTTATCCTTACATCCCCCATTAAACTAGATTGGGGTGAGTTGACCAGATTCAGTTTGGAACAAAGCTGCCAAAATCTATCAGTTGAGAGAGCTTTTGTAAACACATCAGTAATTTGATCAGCAGTTGAAATATACCTAACCTCTAGTTGTCCAGCTATAACACGATCTCAAACAAAGTGCACATCAACTTCAATGTGCTTTGTTCGAGCATGGAAAACAGGATGTTGAGCTAAAGCCTTCGCCCTTGTATTATCACACCAAAGTATTGGACAATGAGAGACTGGAAAGCTAATCTCAATAAGCAAGGATTGTAACCAGATAAGTTCTATTGAGGCCTGAGATAAATATCTATATTCAGCCTCAATACTTGAGCGAGCAATTATTGCTTGCTTTTTAGAGCTCTAGGAAATCAAATTTGAACCAAGGAAAACATAACAGCCACTTGTAAACTTTCTGTCATCCACAGAACTTGCCCAATCTGCATCACAAAATGCCTACAGCTGCAACTGAGAAGAGGACCTAAATAGAATACCATGCCCTGCAGTTCCTTTAAGATATCTAAGAATCCTTTTGCAGGCTTGCCAATGAGTAGATATAGGAGAGACCAAGAACTGACTGAGTTTATTAACAATGAAACTGATGTCAGGTCTAGTGTGTGTAAGGTACTACAAAGCACCAATAACATTCCTATACAGTCTTTGATCTAGTGTGTGTAAGGTACCATTTATAGCTGAAGCGTTGCAATGTTGCTGTGTCGAGACAGGTAGCTTAAGACTGTGGAGTCCATCCTGAAGAGCTCCCTTGAGCAAAATTTCCCTGTTCTCTGGTCCTTAAAAACATAACTACTTCCATTAAATACAACTATAATATCATTATCTTTTGTATGTCAGACTTGCACAGGTTGTCTCGATCCCATGATTTGAGCTTGGGATTCCCAAATTGCCTAAAACTAGCTCTTTGACAACTCTATCATTTCTAGATAATTTTCTAACCTTATCCATGCTTAAATTTGAGTTCAAAACCATCTAAACTTAGAGGTTATCTACTATTCTTCATGTCCTTAACACACACACAAACACTACTTTTTCATTTTAACACTCACAATTCACTCACAATTTTTGACAAGTACTTAGAGTGCATAAAAACCACTTTTGTTTCCATTGTTATTAAGCTTATGACAGCCCTTTTTTGTACAACCCTAACCTACCATTTACACCCCACAACATGTCATTTAAATCTCTACATCATCTAGTTAGGGTTCTACACTTGTTTGAAGTGTATAACACCTAATACAACATAATAAATTCAGCACAGCTCTCATCAGCTCATACCAGTCCAAACTCATTTTTTTCTCATCCAAAACCACTCTAAACTCAAGAAATCTATGAGAGTTACCTTTATCTTGCTTGGGTGGGATGGTTCTAGCTTGGAGACACTCTAGATGGGTGATTAAAATGGGTGATTAGAGGCTTAAAATTTGCTTGTTCTTCCTCCTTCCTCACTGTCACTTTTCTACTCTGTTTTTTCACACCAAATTCTATTTTGCTTCTTATGTCATGGCTACTCCTCTCTTGTTCTCTATGTTTCTCATGACCACACCTCTTCTTTTTGTCAAAAATTGCTCTAAGTGTGGTGTATATATATAATTAGAAATTTCAAAAATGACTCCCATGTCCTCTTTTAATTTTATTTCACACTAATCACTCCCTTTTTCTGGTACCTCACGGCAACTGCATTCTTCCTTTCTAAATTTTTGCTTTAAGTGTTGTTTATTCATATATACATATTTCATTAATATTTCATATAATGCCAAGCTTGTCCCTTGACTTGTTTTGACTACCATCATTATTTTTAACTTGACCTAATTAATCATTATTTTTAACTTGACCTAATCAAGGATTAGTTACTCATTCGAACTAACAAATTTTAAAATTCTCATTTGTGCACTAAATTCTATTGTCCTTTATAATTTATCACTTAATTTCGGACGAACTATTTTACTCTTTTCCAACATTATTCTTCTCAATACGGTCATTGTGTGGTCCTATACGATCATTAATTCCTTAATATTCTGATTTAGATTATTGTTGACTAGATTTATTATTTTAACTTTATCATCTCGTTTCTAATGCTAGGAGGTTAAGGATCGAGACTAGAGGATTACAATTTCTGCCCCCCTATAAAAATTTCGTTCTCAAAATCTTAAACTGCCTACTTGACGTATATGGGGTTGTTCTACACCTCAAATAATGCTTAGGAGTCATAGAAAACTATGGGTTTTAGAGCGGATCGATTTCGATAAAAATTACGCAAGTTATGTTCAAAATAGTGCCGTTAGAGAGTTGATAAGTGAAATAACTATGTAAATACAATTTTTATTGCATGTAATGAATTTAGTTGATCATAATTAGGTAAAAGGAGCTTAGATACGAAAGAAAAACCATCATCGCTCGTTCGATGAGAAAAAGTGCATCGAAAAGTACCCAAAATAGGATGTTTTTCTTAGATTTGACATAGCAAACAATAGAATTTTTTGACGAAATTTGACGTGTGACCAGAATGTGAGATAAGAGGATTGTAGGAAAAAGAACGAAAGGAAATGGAGCCCCGAGCGGGTTGCTGCATAGCATTCTGTTTTGGGGTGTCAAAAGAGGCTTAAATTTATGATTTTTCGTTTCGGGCCTCTAAAAATTATACGAACCACGTGAGGGTATCCCTAGAGGTCCAAAACTAAAAATTTTGCAAAGAAATTAATTAGAGAGTCTCGATTGAGTTAGAAACAAGTTGAGAAGTTATAGTGTAAAAAGAGTCATATTGGAAAATGTTAATTTAAAGTTAAAGTTGAATTATGAGATTTTCACTAGTGATAATATAAAATTGCCATGTAGGTGATGAGCGAGCGAGCGAAATCCGAGAGACTCGTCGAGACGCTTGATTGGATTTGCACGACTTGAAGGTAAGTGTACTATCACTTATGTTAAATTCTATTTCTTTGTGTTAAATATTGTATATAAATGCTAAACGAGAACGAAAATGAGTTTTCAATATCAAAGCTCAAGTTTTGAGGGTATGGATTCTTATGGAATCCATAAAGTAATTTAAATCAATACTAAGTTGTTCAAAAAAAAAAAAGAGTTTAATCAAGAGAGTTTTTAAAAGTTTTCAAAATTTATTGGTTGTACTTTTGCACTTAATAATTTAATTTTAAAAACCCCTGTATATACCTTAAGATTATATGAGATATAGCGCTACGTGACGATGCATAAAATTTCGTTCGTAGTTGTTCAGATTATAGAGAAATTAGCACTACGCAATAACGTAGAAAATTCTGTCCGTAGTTGTTCAGTTTTCCCGAGAAAGTATAGCACTACAATTGCGAAGTAGAAAATTTTCGCATTGTAGTTGCTCAGTTATGAGAATTATCACTCTACGTGCGATGCAATAAATTCTGTATTATAGTGGTTGAGATGCCGCATTAGCCTCACGTTGGCGTTAGTTAAAATCGCTCGTGATAGATAGAGTACTCTAAGGGTATATATATAGGGATATTGAAAGAAAATATTAAGATTTTGAAAATGTGAAAAATGAATAAAATTTTAGTTTAACATATTGGTGTATGTTCTGTTATATGATTTGTTATACTAACTCGTTTATTGGCTGTGTAGCTTATTTATATTTTATTAGGTGTGATCGTCGGACGAGGTGACAACATTTTCATCTCGCATATATATTTATATAGGTGGGTGAATCATGCAAAATGTTATATATAAAGCATGTATATGAGATTGTATTGTATGATGACTGTGACATTTCATGTTTTGGGATTGTATAAATGTAATTATGTTTGTAAATTATCATGAATTCTCATGCATGATGTATATATTCATTTTCTAGACTGAATTCATGCATAATGTTGTGGAAAGTATGATGATATTGCATGATTATGGATAAATGAAGTTGGGAGAAAATGAAATTATAGTCGAAGTGTAATTTTCTTTGCAGGTAAATTTTGGATTTGTTAAAAATGCAGCCGTTATGCTACTGAAATTCCTATAAAATCATTTTGAAATGAAATCGCGAAAATTCTTATCACTCCCAACTATTTTAAAGAAAACCAAATTTGTAAGTTTTAAACGAGTAAACTGGCTAAGAAAGTTAGGGGTTCGCTTCTCGGATTTATTCAATCCAATGAGTCGGGTTCAGGAAGTCTGTTGAAGTACTCGACAAGATCCTCCAGACGCGAGCCTAGATAAGGTTTGGTTCAGGTCCTGTAATTGTAAGTTTAGAGATACTCAATAAATTTTTTGTTATCTTAGAAACATGCAGAATTTGATTAAGTTTTATGGACCTCACAGGCTTAGAATTAGTGTGAAAAATTGTATCACCAGTAAGAAGAATAGAAAGCTTGTTATCATTACCAACAGCAAACTTTTCTTTTCCTTTATATTCTGAATGAATAGCCAAGTTTGCAAGGTATGCTGTGACATGATTTATAGCTCTACTATCGATGTACCAAGAAGGGTCATTAACCACATCAGGTGAGGCAATGTGAGTGGAATTTTGTGCAACATTTACTTGAGCAGAGATGACATTCTAATTATTGAATCATGTGCTTTGTTGTCCTTACTAGTTTTGAGTGTTAGAACTGCCAAATCAAGTTTGATCGAACCTCTTAAAACACTGAAGAGCAGCATATCCTGGCCTTTGACATAATTGGCAATATACTTTTTGATTGTTCCATCTACCAGAGCCACTCCTTCCACCTCTATTTCGTCCACGGCTTGAACCTCTACCAGCTTGATAACTACTCCTATATCATTTGCTTCCATCAAAATTGTTCATGATATTAACATTTGCTGATGAGAGGTTAACCTGAGAGACAGTGTTGAGTTACTCTATGCACTATTCATGCATCAAAAATAGATAATGTAAATCTTGTAAAGTCATTGTCTTGATCTGAGATGAAACCAACACCACTACTGGATCATATTCATGACCCAAACCATTCAACACATTTAATATCATCTCACGATTTGAAACAGACTCTCCAGCAGTTGTCAAGGCATCACTTATATTCTTCAAATTTAAGAGATAATCACTTACTGAGAGAGAATCCTTCTTGGTGGTTTGTAATTGTCGTTTAAGTTGTAAAACCTTAACAACTGATTGCTGAGCATAAAGATTTTCAAGAATCTTCCATGCTTCAAGTGAAGTCTTAGATTGATTTACCTGTCCAAGAAGTCCTTCACTAATCGTTTGAAGAAGCCAGTAGAAGAGCAATTGATCTGCACGCTTCCAGGCTCTATACTCAGAATTGATTCGAGTTCCTTTGACTATTCCATCTTCATCAAGATCTTCAATGATCTTTTCTGGTACTGATCTATTTTCTTCAATAAACTCCTCTAGCTCTAACACTCTAATGGCTACCAACACCTATGCTTTCCAATTGACATAATTGTTCTTGTCAAGTTTGATAGGTAGGTTGAAGTTCAATGTCTTAGCTAGGGATTGAAAATCCATGGCAGAGATAATTGACGAATTTGGATTGTTTTGATGCAAAGACGATAATCGTGAATTAGAAGACATGATGACGTTAGTCTGTTTGCTCTGATACCATGAAAAAAATTGTAAAGATGTAGTGATTGAAACACATAAAGCTTGAGAGCTCTGTTTGAATGGAGAAAATTGATGAATCTTGAAAGAGAGGTTAAATTAATTTTTTTTTTTTTTTTACACTACGTTGCAAATTACAAAGACACACTTATATACAATACACAAGATTTAATCACAGCCATTAACCTTTAATTGAATCATTATCCATCCTTGATTTAATAACTAACTTTCGGCTTCATTTAGCTAATCAACAGCTCCTGGACTTAAGCAAGACTTGAATTCACCTGAGAAGCCACTTGAGCTGAGTGATCTTGATTGGAAGCCATTTGAGCTGAGTCTTGAGTGGAAGCCACTTGAGCTAAATGAACTTGATTGGCTTGATTAGTAGTATTTATCCTTGCATACTTCTCTCTTTCTAGATATATATATATATGCATATACTTACATACATATACATGTATGTATATGTCATAAACAAAGAGTACTTATAACACTAAATTTATGTCTAAATAATGTAGAATGTAAGTTATCAATACTAAATTATAAGATGATATAATAATTATTTATGTGGTGTTGACAGTTCATATATCACTTCATTGGGACGTAAATCTGGATAAAATATTTAGGATACCTAAATATTATTCTTATATATATATATGTAAGTATATATTTGTGTGTGTACATATGCGCGCATATGCTTGTTTTATTTAATATAAAATATTTTAGTTGGTTTTAATCTGTTTGTTGATTTACAATGTACAAGAGGCTAATGCCAATTTTTTCCTTTCAATGAGGCAAGATGGGTGGTATGGAGTGTTCATATGATTAAAGAGGGTTGATAGTAGAAAATTATCATTAATATTTGGTTAAATTGTTGACTAATTTAGTTACTATTTGTTGTATATATTTTAATGACTTGAGAAAATGGGTTGTTAAAGCCTAATGCTTCAGCTTAAGTAGATAAAAATCCAATAAACCCAAGAGTCATGATGACATTGTAGGAGTGCAAGCTGATGTGTCTAAGCCTACGGACCGTTATTCAGCGAGCTTGCGATATGATTACTAGCTCGCTTATCACCTCGGTCAACAAGCCTGGGATAGGAGCTGCTCGTCTATCAGCTTGTACATGGACTACTCATCCATTTACTCGTACATTAACTCGCCAGAATATCCTTTCAGATCATGAGCTCGCTATGACTGATTTAGTTGACTTTTTAGAAATTTGAAGTAACCTAATTCGAGAAAATGTCAACTTTCCTATTTTACAGCAAATTAAATATCGAGATTCTCGGAATCAGTTGTCGATGCAATGGAGATAATCTTGGCATCACAATTATTAGAATTAATATAAATTATTTTTTTGCCTTATCTGGATGTAATTTAAACCAATTCAAATTGTATCACTTCTCGCTATAAATAGGGGATCAAATTCATTGTAAAAACGAAGAGAGAAATAATATACTGTTATTCTACCAAAATAGAGAGTGACAGTCGTGGATGTAAGCCTGGTTTCAGCCGAACCATGTAAAAACTTGTATGAGTTGTTCTTCTTTGCTTTTGTTGTGTTTGTTGTTTAATCGCAAGTATTGGCTTGAAGAATCGGGTCGACTAAAAACTAGCGTCGACACTTTTGTTTGTCTCTCACAAAATACTTGCTAGTAGACTTATGATAGTATTTTCAAAACATTATTTTGTTTTTATATTAAAAAAAAATGATAAAAAATCTCTAAAAAAATTTTAAAAAATTTAAAAAGAAAGAAAAATATTGTAATCCTATAATCCTTACCAAAGCACGTACCTTTGAAGAGCTTGGTCTGTCATGACCTTAATTTTCTTCATGCGTAGTAAACAAATATTTATAATTTCAGTCATAACATTATTTGGTTGTAAACATCTTCAAAATAAAATGTCTTTTCATTTTTATTGAGCATTAATAATAACGTGATAGTCAATCTCCAATTATCATGCATATGTACTAAGAGGCAACTTGATCATTTGTCGTTTCTTTTCATTATCATAATTATATAATAGTCATTTTTGCTGCTTATGCCATTTCGTATGTTGTTGACGTAAGGGGTGCTAAACTTGTATGTCATTACAAGAAAAAGTATCTTTTATAAGTTTTAAAAAAATGTCATAAAAATCCTTTTAGTACATTTATAAAAATATTCTAACAAATGATATAGTAAAAGATTGACCATTCTTACTAAATGTCGTAAAAAATAATACTTAACAAAGCTAAAAAATGCCGCTTACATATACAATTTTATATTTTTATATAACATATATTTATATATATTTGTATTTATAATGCAAATTGGCAAATATATATTTGTTTATATACATATCATTCGAAATAAAATAATGCAAATACTGTGACAAACCAAGCAACATAAGAAAATTGATTACTTTTCATCCTCTAATTAAACTTCTACTCCAATGTATTCAAGAATAACATCGAAGTACACCACTTGTGATTTTAAATATTTAGAGCACAACAAAAATATAACCACTCAAATGGTCCTAAAATTCCAACAAAACAAAAACAAAATTTAAACTCAACTGATGCCTTGTCAAACTGAATCACAAGTCATCGTCGCTCTCTTCCTTTGGTTCTTCCTGTACACAACAAAAAGCCAACAGAATGGAAACAAAGTCAATGAGAAACCCAACAAAACCCAACACTTGGTATAGTCCTATTAGAGTAAATATTCTTCTTGTAAGGGTAGTTAATTTAGTCTTTTTCTTCATTATATATATATATATGTATGTATGTATGTATGTTTGTATGTTTGTAAGGGTAGTTAATTTAGTCTTTTTCTTCATGTTATATATATATATATATATATATATATGTATGTATGTATGTGTGTATATATATTTTTTGTTCTTGTAAACTAAGACTATTGATTTTCATATAAATGAGAAACCCTATTTTCTCTCCTAGGGAATTTGTTTAATTGTTCACAAGTCCCACTAAGAAAGTCGCCAGTTAGAAAGCTGCACGTTGAAACAGAAAATTAGAACAGCTAAAGCCAATAGAGCATAGAGAAAAGAAGATCATTATTTTTGTTTTATATAGTCTTAAAATACAGTAATTTGAGGTCAGCCAATGCAACACCTTAAGCGGATTCATAACACGGTAGGACGCATTCCAGGGTACAAGACAGCAGCTTCCACCTGCAACAGGTCCACATAAAAAAGAGTTGAAAGAAAAAAAACTTTATTAGAAAACAAGCATCTGATAACATTCTATTATTAACAGAAGTTGCATGGAACAAAAACAAATTGAAAGGTAGCAGAATACAAAACAAAATAGTATGGAATGGCCAAATGATGTAACCTAACCTTGTCATCTGTCAATACCATTGGTAAACGATTACAGCCTTGTAAAGAAATCTTCTAGATGGAAAAAAAATCTCATGTACCGAAAGTAGCAAACCTGCAAAAGCATTCAAGACGGAAGAGAATTAAGAATAATTACACAATAATGTCATGCCTATATTATTTATTTTAGTTCAAAATCATCCAACTCCTAAGACATTTTGGAGCCATTATGTTAAAAACATGCATAATCTTACATCATCGTCCATATTCCATACATGTTCCAAGACAATAAATAAGAAAAAAAGACACTTGGAAAATATGCAATATAAGTGGTGCAGGACAGAATTTTGTTTTGTTGGGGCGTGGGGGTTGGGGTTGGGTCTATTTGTAATGAATTGCATGCCTTTCTTTTTAGTTCAATTGTAGGCTAGTTTTAATGGCTGAGAATACTATTTCAAAGTTAAGTCACAAATGAACAGAAATATAATAATTCCACATCCCAAGCTGCTTGCAATACAAAACAATTAAATAATTTAGTGAGAAGTGGAGATGCATGAGTGCCAAAATGAATTAATCTAACCTCTACTGGAGATTTTACCCACCGCAACTGATGAGTGTAACCTTACCATGGTATCTGCCTTCTGAAAGGCCTCCAAATTTGTCAGACTACATAACACAGAGATATTGAAGTGATTAGCAAATTTAAATCAGATAACTGATAAATTTAAATCATAATACTATTTTCTGTCTAAGCTGTAATACAATCAATGAAATAAATAATGCAGCTCTATGTCAGTAAGCATGCATCTTTCATAAAAATAAACAAAGCTACAGCGCATGTGTACGAAAACGTTAATTAATTATTTAATGTTTGCATCGTTCATTCAAATTTTTCACTAAGCTGTGTTTTGATGCCATCAGGACTTTCCTATGTAGGCGGAAACAAACTGGATGGTGACATGCAAACCTTCACCAGTCATCCAAAAAGGAAATAATAGAAAGTGCTGATTGACTTCTTAGAGATCATATTAACCTAAATTTAATGCGCACCTAATACTTTATCCTCGTCAAATGAACTTTTGAGTTTTGATCGGCTTTA
Organism: Dimocarpus longan; assembly: GCA_022984855.1. Lineage (NCBI taxonomy): Eukaryota > Viridiplantae > Streptophyta > Magnoliopsida > Sapindales > Sapindaceae > Dimocarpus > Dimocarpus longan. The sequence continues at coordinate 23,402,842 of CM041017.1, forward strand.
AAATCATAAAATTACACCACTTATAAGAAGTCCAAAAGCAGAGAATATTCAGATCATTAGCAGACTAAACAATATGTTGTTCCATGTTCCATATTATTAGAGAATTTTAGAAAGTAATAAAAGAAACGAGAAATTCAGCAGGGAATAGTGGAAACAGAAAGCTGAATTTAGTGGATAATAATAGAGAAAGAATGTTTGGGTTGTAGTAATGGTTTTCATGTGACAGCAGCTATCACATTAATTTGGGTTGATTCCTATTCCAGGGAGAAGGTGACGATTGAGTTTTTATGTTTGAGCGGTATTGGTTATATGATGATATCCTGTATTTTGTTTCATGTAATTTAGCTTTATCTATATTACCATAAGTAAAATTAGATAACATACCAAGGAGAAACAAGCGGGACACTGCAATTGAGAAATGGATGGTATAAAACTAACATATGGCTCTCCATCTCTTCAGACATATTAATACAACTCATAGATAAGTGGTTTGAAACAACTCATAGATAAATTAATCCCACACTCGACCACAAATAATAATAAATAAATAAAGTTAAAGAAAGCAGGCAATAACTCTTACCTTTTGAACTGGTTTGTGTCTAGCAGTTCTATACTGGGGTTTTACTTCCAGGTCCTACAAAATTAACAAAAGGATTTTAATATCCTTCAAAAGCAAGGCCAGAACCCAAGCAAAAGAAATTCTCAACAGAACAAAAACATTATCAGTAGAGTAATTAAAGAAAACATAAAAGTGAATAGAATGCATAAAAAGCACACTCACCGGCACCCCATCCAGTCCTCATGCCACAAGCTTCCTGGAAATTTCCAATGAACTGCACAAACGGCAAGCAATAAGTTAAGAGTACCTGCAAGCACCAGGACGACAGAGGAAGATTACTTTGCATGCCCATGGATTTGAAGACAGGATAGGAGAAAATCATATAAGGTAAATTGACACCGAAATGGTACAGCAGTAATCGAGTGATACATTTCTCCTGAGCTGCAGGGCTATTATTTTTTGTCTGCGTAGGACCAAAAACTAGTCACAACGAACTGGCACCAGACAAGCACCGAACAGTAGAAATCCGGTTCTCTCGAATGGCAGGACTATTTTTATATACAAAATCCAATAAAATTATGAAAATTAAAAATAAATAAATAAATAAACTATATAAAAACACCTATCAGCACCAAAAATGAGCTTGGCACTTGATTTATTGAACTCAGCCAATCCAATAATAGGAAGATATTCCTTGATTCTCGACCTAACATTTATTAAAATTCAATCACTTGCACTATAAAATCAACTATTCGAATTCAAACAACTTTTTTTCTTAGAAATAAAAAATTACTCGTCATTAACAAGCAATTGGTCTGCTTTTCTGACAACATTACCGATGGCTGATGGAGCAACTGGCAGATACAACAACAATAACAACAACGAAGCTGGTGAAAACTTAATAGAACAGTTAAAGAGCCAAAACTCAAATTGCAGTCACATCATCTCACAATCACATAAACAGAACCGATCAAAACCCTAACAAGTCCTATAAATTTCAAATTCGAAATTTGAAAATGCGAGAGAAGAAGGTTTGCAACACAAAACCTAAAGCCTCAAACACAGTTTTTCATTCAATCATAGAAATTGAATCTCTATAAATCGACTTCTCAGTGCTCTCTCCCTCTCTCACTTTCTCTCTCAGGTTTTTTTTTTTCAGATTCGAGAGTTGGAAACCAACCGAGAAACAGTAGAGAGTCAAGAATGTGAGTAGGCTAAGGAGATCAAGAGTTCGCGAAGGAGGAGATCGACAGCGTACGGACCATGATGGTGGTAATATGGCGCTGCTAGCCATTACCATGACGGTGATGAGACTTGAGAGAGAGCGAGAGATGGGGAGAGAGAGAGATTGAGACAATGAGAGGAAAATATAAGTGTTTGCAGGGGATTTAGAAATTTGTATAAAAAAATATGATAATAATATTATTTTTTTAATCTACAAATTTATCCTTCAACATTTTAAAAATGCTGCTTATGGAATTCTTAATGACTTTTTTTAAATCCTTCAAAAAGTATATCTCCACCAATCTTTTGCAGCATTTTTAGGAATTAATCATGTGATTGAAAGCAATTACAATTTTTATTTATAAATGTGACAAAATTAAAGTGGTAAAAACTACATTTTCTTGTAGTGTGTGTTGAACTTTTTCAGGCTTCTGAGCTGAATATAAGATTAAAGTTCTATTAAACATTAATTCTATGAACGTAGTTATATCAATATATCCCATATTGTTGCTTTTCATTGATAATAAAATTCTTTTATTCTGATAAAAAATTAATATTCTATCAAATGGTATCTCGATATATTTGGAGGATAGGAATTATGATGTTCAATATTGATGATAATTAAATGATAATACAATATATAAATTACAAGCTTAAATTATTTTTAGATATATTTTTGTGTTGGAAATGATTGTGACATCTCGTTAGTGGAAATTTAATGAGGTGGTAAAATTATATGCAAGATATCATCCTCGTTTGATCACTTTAATTTTTATTACTGTAACTAATGATAATGAACTAAAACATTTTTTCTATGAGACAATTCATTTCATTTTTCTTAACCACAAGCTATCTAGCTAGTTGGATTTTCATAGTTTAATTGTTTGTACTTAAATTGTAGACTTTCAGTTGCTTCCATGATTTCTATTTGGCTCAGAGTGCATATTCAAGCTGTGAAGAAAATTATTACAAGGTAAGTGTTAATTATTGTCCGTTATAGGCATTATCAAAGGAATGAATCTCTTATTAATATCACTTGTGTATTATGTTTGAATTTTAAATTAATGTCAAACGATCTTGTAGCTACTGCTTGATGAAACTATTGCATTTTTCAGCATTTAAAATTTGATAGCAATTTTGAAATCCTAATTTGGATGGCTATGAAGCGCAACTTTGGAAGTAAGAGTTTATAGCATGTTAAGCAAAATACCATATGAATTGAATTATCGCATACTAATAAACATAAATTTATGATTGAGTACACTAGTAGACGACAATGATGGCATGTTTGTTATGATAACTATCGTTAGATTCTTGTGTAATACATAGGTGACTCTGTTGAGTATTGCCTCCAATCCACATGCATACACGACATGCATTTTCTTTAAGGGATTATGAGAAAGGTATGGTTCAATATGTTAATGTTTATAGTCACATGAAGGAGCTTTAGGCTCCAACTATGAACAACTAGTTGAATCATTTATTAAATAGAGCTAAAACGTTTATGATCAATGTTCCATAAATCGCCGTACTAGCCGATTTTTCGTCGATTAAACAGTGACCAATACCATGTCGATTTGATGAACCCCCATAAAGGAGGTTGTACTTGCTAAAGGTGAGTGACTCACCCCAAAAACCACCAAAAAAATATGGTTCTAATCGACGAAACATCCAAAAAACAAAAAAACAAAAAAGAAAAAAAAAAAGAAAGAAACAAATCGGGGAGACAATGGCTGAGGAGAGTGAGAGAGTGGTCGGTGTGATGTTACTACATGGATGGATGAGGTCGAGGTTGGGGTCATTGTTTAGGCCATTCATCGCCATCACCCTCACTGTGTATCTGAACTAAAGAAAATGAGAAGAAAAAAAAAAAGGAAGAAGAAGAAGTGGCACTGTGGCATACTCCTGGTTCGATGGTTTTAGAGAGAGAGAAAAAGAGAGAGAGGACTGGAAAATCAGCCGCAGATAGCTGATTCAGATCACCATATGGGTCCCACTTAATGTGTCTCTGCAAAAGAAATGCAAATGATAAATTGCATGGACTAGAAAAGACATAGAAAGGGAGATACAAGTCTTACTTTTTTCACTGCCTTCAACTGATCAATCAACCTCTCTTCATTGTGTTTTTTGTGGGAATTTTTGCTTATCTTATTCAAGCCTTCCACTCATCCCACAAAAAGAGGAAATGTAGGCCTTATAGTATCAGGGTCATAACCTCATGAAACCACCAACTTAGGACAATGCATCAAAAGGAAAATCTACAAGATAACAAAAGAAGAGATCAAAATAAACTCTGGCCAACCTAGGATAATGCATCAAAAGAAAAATATGCAAAGTAACAAAAGAAAAGGTTAAAATAACTATCATTTAAAGGTGATAAAAGTAAATAATAGGTTGAAATCACTTACTATCAAACTGAATGCGCAAGACTTTAAATGAATAGAGCCATCCTCCTTCATAGAATCTTCCAGGGCATGATGGAGCCATGCGTGAAATGCTGCTCCCCAAGCATAGCTCCCTATTTCTTCAATGTTCTCTAAGAATGGGCAAAAATGTACAGGAACACTATTGCTTGAACTGTTAGGCACTACAATCGAGCCTATCAAATATAAAACAGTGGCCTTCACTCTCATTATTAAAAGATTCTCTAAATTATTTTTAGCCTCAACAATCTCCCTAAGTTTATTGAACAAAAGACCCTTTTTATTCAATAAAGTTATATTTCCCCCAAAATGTTTATTCACCATCTCAATTTTGTCCTGCTTCTCACAAGTAATGGGTTTGCCAACAATAGGCAAACCCATGATGTTCAATGTATCTAATAAACTAAAATAAAATTTAACTCTCCTATTTAAAACAAAACCACTTTTTTTGTCATATAAAGTGGCTAATGCACCTACGAGGGGCTTAATGTGGTGGCATGATTCATGCCTCCTCAAGAAATGTTCAAAACCTGTTCCTTGAAAAGAATCTATCACATCTTGCTGCACATTGAACTCACAAAGATTCATCAAGTATCCATAAACTCTTGTCTTCATTATTACTGCACCAAACAATTAAAAATAAAAAAAGAAAAGAAAAGAAAAACAGCAACAATATAACAATCAAAATCATGTCATGCAGTCCTAATTCTACAATCAAACAAAAAAGAACACTTCCATCGATCAAAATGTGACATTTTTCACATGGGTCTATACCAAAGATTGAAACTTTCAAAATCTAAGCATAAAAAGCATTAAGCTTACTGTTTCCTAAAGCTAAAATTCACCATAATGAATCCTCCAATTCCCCACTAACACTAACATACTTCTCCGATCTATGGGCATTATCAACATCCGTAACCCACAAAGAAGCTAAGTTCAAAGGGGTCTGTGGGGTTCGTGACCAATTCATTGAGATCACTGTATAATCAAATGGAATAATAGGGGCATCACCCATGTGTTGGAACTAGTCACCATACATTACACTGAGCTCATCTCTGATACAATAAATCAAGTTATCTCTAGGTTCTAAGTCAGTAGCAGAAGACAAAATAGAAGTACATTGTCTCTTCACTTCATCAATTCTATCATACTTGTAACGAGGAGGAGGATGCTTTTCAGATGGAGTTTGAAAGTGACACGAGGGAGGAGGATAACTTGAGGAGGGATGAGGAGGAGAATGCTTTTCAGAGGGAGGAGCAGCAGCTGTTAGGAGGAGAAGTGGCTTTATGTGGTGCTGGTAAGTGGTAATTGATAACTCTAATTTTATAGAGTTATTTTATATTTTTAAACTAGAATTCTTGCTTAGTTCTTAATGTTTTTATTATTATTAAGTACATTATTTCATCATTTTGTATTTTTCATTTTCAGAATAAAGTTGGTGAAAATCGCATGTGGACCCCACCAAGTGTTATTATTCATGACAAGATCATCGCTACAAAATAAATGTTATTCGAAGCAGTTCATCGCCTCAAGAATTACTCGAATTAGATATAGTATAAAGTAGTTATCACAGTTTGAAGATCGAGTATTCTAGAAATAAATATTATGTCATGCTGATGTAAAAAATGATGTAATCAAAATTATGATGTAAGCAATGATGTAATATGAAAGTTGACTTGCATGGGGTAGGTGAACCATGATGTAAGCAATGATGTAATATGAAAGTTGACTTGCATGGGGTAGGTGAACCATGATGTAAGCAATGATGAAATATGAAAGTTGACTTATATGAGATAGGTGAACAATGATGCAAACGATGATGCAAAATGGTGGAAAACTAGGAAAAGATTATGCAAGCGATGATGTAATTGGAGGTAAACTTTGTCTATAAATAGGCCTTAGAATCACCATTCCAAGCATCTCATCAAACACCCAAATAATAAGTAGTTTAGAGAAAGAAAGAGAGAGCTTGGAGAGGAGGAGCAAAGCAGAGGAAGAAATTCTACGGTGAAGCTTCAATCCACTAAGTTTTCCTATATTTTATTATGTTTAATCTTTTAGTTTTTGTAAATTTTAATTTAAGCATGGAGTAATTTATTTTTCTAAGGTTATGATGTAGCTTAACTTTGATATTTCAAACCTTTGTTCAATTCAATTAAGAGTTTTCTATCTTGGTTGATGCATTTGATACTGGTCTTAATGCTTCTAAATAACTGGCCACTATTTAGTTGAATTGTTAATCATAATGATAACGGCAGCTCATTTATGTGTCTAGTTCATTGTATTTAATGTCATAAATTACATGTAAGATAGGAATATACCTGCATGGTTTGTGTAGTCTATAAAAGAGATCCATAAATCTTAATGAATCTATTAATATTTTAACTTGCATGGGGACATAGCAGTTAAGCTTTATATGGTATTTTCCTTAGACCTCAGGAGGGGCTATGTGAATAATTCAGGGAATCTCGACTAGCAACCGGATAATTAATTTTTGATTAAAAATAACAAAGAGGAGGAACAGATTAGTTATGGTGAAATCATAATCTTAGAGTTTTAATTTATTGAATTAATTTAATTATTATTTGTAGTTAAATTTAGTTATAGTTATCATCTCCTTAAATCAAATTGCGTTTGCTAAATAAAAAGTAAGTTACTTTAATTTTGGGCATTAATTGATAACAATCCTCGTGGGATGATACTTTTCTTATCACTATATTACTTGTTCGGCTCGTCCACTTGCGATTTTGCATAACAAGTTTTTGGCGCTGTTGCCGGGGATTGTTTGTTTAAATTAATACTAATATTACGTAACTCAAATTTTAATTTGGTATTTTATTTAGTCATTTATTTATTTATTTATTTTTATAATTATAATTATTATTATTATTATTATTTTACTTTATTATTGGTGATTTTTCTGGTGTATGAGAAAGTCTGAGGGTGAAGTTTTGATACCATTTGATCCAGAAATCGAAAGAACTTACCGCAAGAACCGAAAAGAAACAAAGAAGGCTGCAAGTACTGCACTCATGGATATGGCTGAAGGATCAAACAACACACAGAACATTATACCAGTAAATGCTGAAATTCGAGCATTACGAGATTATGCTTTACCCACAGTGGGTAATGTTTTAGCGATACGGCGACCAACTATTACTGCTAACAACTTTGAGATTAAGCCAGCAATCATCCAGATGGTACAAAACAACCAGTTCAGTGGGGCTCTGAACGATGATGCAAATGCCCACATTGACAACTTTTTGGAGATCCGCAATACCTTTAAGCACAATGGTATTACTGATGATGTCATCCGATTGAGATTGTTCCCGTTCTCTCTTCGAGACAAAGCCAAAAGCTGACTCAACTCTTTGCCATCAGAGAGTATTACCACATGGGATACCTTGGTACAAAAATTTCTGGCCAAATTCTTTCCACCAGCCAAGACTGCAAAACTGCGAATCAAGATTACCACATTCAGACAACTTGATGGAGAGTCATTGTACAAAATATGGGAGAGATTCAAAGATCAGCTAAGACGGTGTCTACATCATGGAGTTGCTGACTGGTTGCAGCTACACACATTCTACAATGGTTTAGGGAGTTCCACGAGAACATTGGTAGATGTCGCCGCTGGTAGAGCACTTTGGGGAAACCCTATCAAGCCGCTTGGGACTTACTAGAAGAAATGGTTGCAAATGCCTATCAATGGCCATCAGAAAGAGCAGTTTCGAAAAAAGTTTTCGGAATACAAGAAAATGATGTGTTAATCAGGCTTTCCACTCAGGTCAAGACATTAGCCAAGCAACTCGAAAACTTGACAGTTAATGCCTTTCATACTCAGTCGGCATCTTGTGATTTTTGTAGAGGGGACCATTCCAACGGGCAATGCGATGAAAACCAGACAAGTCAAGCATTTTTTATGGGCAACGGAGAACAAAATAACCCGTACTCCAACATATATAATCCAGGATAGAGAAATCATCCCAACTTTTCATGGAAAAACAATGATCACCCAGACAGTCATATCCGCCACCATTTCAACAGCAACAGACCAACAAACCATCGCTTGAAGAAGCACTCGCTTAGCTCACCGAAAGGACTAATCAATTTATGCGAGAACAGACATCACGCTCCAAAATTAAGCTACTTCCATTCGAAATCTAGATGTACAAATGGGTCAAATCTCAAATCTACTGACTGCAAGACCTCAAGGAACCCTACCAAGCAACATAGAGATCAATCCTAGGGAGCACGTTAAGGCTGTCACATTATAAAACGGTAAAATGCTGAAAGAGCCTGCCAAAGGAACAGACGATAAAGAATGATCTAGCAAAGTAGAAGAAGAAGTGATGGTTGAACAAAAAGAAGCAGAGAAGTCAAAGTCAAAGCTGTTTCTAGACAATCCGACACCATACAAACCACCATTACCTTTCCCTCAAAGATTCCAGAAGCAGAAACTAGATAAGCAATTTTCTAAATTTCTTGAAGTTTTTAGAAAATTACAAATTAACATTCCTTTTGCAGATGGTCTGGAACAGATACCCAGCTATGTAAAGTTCATAAAGAAAATCCTATCAAATAAAAGAAAGCTGGAAGAACATGAAACGGTAGCTTTGACTGAAGAATGTAGTGCAATCTTACAGAAAAAGCTACCACCTAAACTCAAAGATCCAGGGAGTTTTACAATTCCTTGCACTATTGGTGATTCATTCTTTGATAAAGCATTATGTGATCTTGGTGCAAGCGTTAACTTAATGTCATTCTCTGTTTTCAAGAAACTAGACTTTGGAGAACCAAAACCTACTACAGTATCTTTACAGCTAGCTGATCGATCGATCAAGTATCCAAGGAGAATTATAGAAGACGTACTAGTAAAAGTGGATAAGTTCATATTTCTTACGGATTTCATTATGCTAGACATGGAGGAAGATCAAGAAATACCTATCATTTTGGGTAGGCCATTCTTAGTAACAGAAAGAACTCTCATTGATGTACAGAAAGATCAACTTATTCTAAGAGTTCAAGATGAAAAAGTGACCTTTAATGTGCTAAAAGCGCTCAAACATCCACATGATATTGGCAACTACATAAGGGTAGATATAGTGGAAGAATGTATCAAAGAAAATGCTAAGTTTTACAAAGAACGCACCAAAAAGTGGCATAATCAACGTATCCTAAATAAGGAGTTCACTCTAGATCGTCGATTCAAAGTCAATAGAAAAAGACTTAAAGTTTACATGGACGGTGGAGAGCCTCAACAGAAAGCCACCATCGCACTTTCAGACCCAACTTAAAGCGTTTTTCTATAGTCGAGCTAACGACTATAAATTAAGCGCTTCTTGGGAGGCAACCCAAGTTTTTCTTTTTTAGCTAGTTTTCTTTAATTTGTGTGTTATTGTGTTCTTTGTGTGTTATCGTTTTTCTTTGATAATTTTCGTTTCTCTTTCAGAGATGGAAACAAGTCTTGCAACACTCAAAAATCATTTCCCTACTCTGCCTTAAGATGTACTCAGAAAGATTTATAAGTGCAAAATTGAAAGAATGAGGGCATTAACATGTTTAGGTCTTCCAGAGCATATTCGGTGGATCATTGAAGCTAAGGTAGTCTAGCATATGACTTGAATGATTCATTCATTAAATGTTTACCAGGATTAGGAAAAAGTTCTTACTCAAATAAGAGGAGAGCTAAGAGAATGAGAGTCTGTCATAAGTGTACGAGATGGAACTACGACACAAGCTGGAAAAATCGTGGATATTTATCCATAAATCGAGAAGATAAACTTAAATGCATAAAGGATGGGCTGAGTAAGGAGTCTCTGGATAATATCCTTGAAACTCTTGAGACACATCCTTGTGGGAAAGTTCAACGCATTATTTTAGATTTATGGGAGTTAAAAAGTAAAGAGAAATAGTGTTATAGTCTTGGGAATCTGACTTTAAAAGACCTTGTTTGCCAGTTTATAAGAAAACTGGATGGGAAGCCGATCCTCAACTCATAAAAGGTGTTTAAGTCGTTTCTGGATGTAAAACCAGAGGAAAATGTGAGCCACAATCACAACTACTATAACATCAATTTTTTTTTTCTTTGTTTAAGAGCTTGTTTCAAATTTTTTTTATTATTGTGTTTACTTTTGACATTTCTTTTTCGATTATTGTGTTTACTTTTGACGTTTCTTCACCAACTATTTTGAATTTTTTGCTTATTTCAAAATTTTTCGATAAGTGTGTTTACTTTTTGACGTTTCGTCACTGAACATTTTGAAATTTTTATTTTTAGCGACTTGTTTTAAATTTTAAATTTTTTGAAGATTGTGCTTTCTTTTTGACATTTTTACACTTCGCATTTTATTTTTCCCCTGACCAATACTGTTTAGCATTGTAGAACTGTTCTTTTACTCTTTCCTTTTCTTTAAATAAGCATTCATGACTGATAACAAATAATTAGTTTTGTATGAAAAAAAAAAATGACAGAGTCCTCAAGCAGCAAATTCAAAACCATCTGTGTTTTTTATAGCCCGAAGTCTGGTATGAGTGTACAATATTCAAAAGCAGCTGCTGAACTTGGTATGGCTTTAGCTGTCCGAAGCATAGATTTGGTGTATGGAGGAGGCAGTTTAGGACTGAGAGGTTCTGTTGCAGTATCTGTAACTATTGGAGGCAGCATAACCCTAGGTATCACAGTAAAGCATTTGGCTGAAAGGAGAGATATCATCGGTATGAGTATAAGTAATGAGTTTCAAGTCACGAGCATACACGGGCGAATGGCGTATATGTTACTTAATGCTGATGCCTTTATCGCGTTACCTGGTGGTTTGGAAACTTTTGAAGAAATCTTCAATATTGCGTCTTGGGCCCATCCAACATTCACAAAAAGCCATTAGGTTTGCTTAATACTAACAATTTTTATGATGGTTTATTGGCTTTTTTTAATCATACTGTAGAACAAGGTTTTATGACTCAAGCAAACCGATGTATTCTAGTCTCAACTTCAAGTGTTGATGAACTGATTGATCAACTATAAGATTTTGTGCCCCGAAGTTGATCCAATCATGTTGCAGGTGGTTTGGGATTCTGAAGCAAGCGATAACAAAAAGCGTGCACTACATCTTAATCTCCGGTTGTAACTTTTTTATCATATGGTTTTATTTATAGCATTTCCATTTGAGTTTTTCTTCTTTTTATCTTACTAGACATTGGGGACACTATCTCAAATAAGTTTAGGGGTAGAGTTTGCTATTATTAAAATCATAAGATTCAAAAACTGGTCCGAGTTGAAACCAAAAGATGGCAGAGTAAGGAGTACTTTTATGCTCTTGATACGCATATTTGTTTTCAATTCAAAAAAAAAATGCAAAATTTTCATTATTTTCTATTAATTTTTTCTTTCTTTGCCATAACAAGTTGACTAATTACTTTGTGCTTGTTAATGGAGTCTTAATGCATGTTTTCGGTTGAATATCTTTACTAAGGAATAGTCATGAACATCTTTGCATGATTTGAGACTTTTGAATGTCATAATGTTAGTTAATTGAGTGGATGAATATTATGTTTACATGAATTATGGACTATTAGTGGAGATTACCCTTGGTGAGGATTTGAGCTTTTAAACGTTTCTTTTTTAGAGATTTATTTGTTTCTACTCTTAAACACTTTTCACTTTGTTCTTAATAGATGATCTCTATAGGTTTTGCATTGAATACTAAAGAACAAATCATCATTGTAGATAACATGAGTTGATTTGATTTGAAAATTGGATCGACTTCTTAAAAGTAATGTAGGTAATTTTAACTTCATAAAAGCCTACTTTCCTACCTTGAATTGAAACACATCATAAACCCTTTGAAGTCAAACACTTTAAACATTTTTCTCTATTTACCTTTATTAAATGACCATATTGAGCCTTTAAATTTAGCTATATCTTATGAAGCTTGGGATCATACTATGTAGTAAAAGAGAAGAAGGGAATTGAAGTGTTAACATTTATATGATGTGCTTTCAAAAAAAAAAAATTGTGATAAATTAAAGAGAATAAATGAAGTACTTTGGCGTGATCGTAAGTTCTTATTGAACATGTACCTTAAAATTCCTCACATGTCAATTAACCATAGCTCAAATACAATCTTTAATAAAGCCTATTGATCTTCAAGATGAAGTCCAATTTGAGAGTTGAAGTATGTCATCATACTCTATCTACGTTCTTAGTATTTGATTCTAATCATGAGATCTATTCACTTAAAAGTGCGGTTCTTTTTAAACGTCTATATTCATATGTGATGTAAATGACGCTTGCTATGCCTTTACATAACCTCTATCACGTATGATTGCATGAGTATTTGATTTAGGATTCATGAGGGTTATGAGAGATATCTTGTGAGGATTAGAGTCGAAGCGAAATAAGTCCATGACATGTGAATATGATGTTTTGAACTGAAATTGGTTTGAAAGTGATGTGAGATTGTTGATGATTATGTTTTAGATCATTAATGACTTATCCTTAGTCCTGATTCAAGATCATACATGTATGAGACTTCTGTTAATTTGTATTTAGTGAGATGTTAATGAGTTATGGGTGGAATCTTTTAACGTTTGTGGGTATCGTTACTGGTAAACCCTCAAAAGACACAACTCTTCCTACTAGGGACACCTAGGGGTTTAAAGGCTTGTGGCATACGCTCAATGCCATCGTATTTACCTACGAAAATGGATTGTGTTTTTATTTTCTATGTTTTTAGCTTAGGTTGTTATTTTTAGTTTTACTTAAAGACAAGCAAAATCTTAAGTTTGAGGGTGTGATAACTCTAATTTTATAGAGTTATTTTATATTTTTAAACCAAAATTCTTGCTTAGTTATTGATGTTTTTATTATTATTAAGTACATTATTTCATCATTTTGTATTTTTCATTTTCAGAATAAAGTTGGTGAAAATCGCATGTGGACCCCACCAAGTGTTATTATTCAAGATAAGATCATCGCTACAAAATGAATGTCATTCAAAGCAGTTCATCGCCTTAAGAATTACTCGAATCAGATATAGCATAAAGAAGTTATCACAGTTTGAAGATCGAGTATTCTAGAAATAAATATTATGTCATGCTGATGTAAGAAATGATGTAATCAAAATTATGATGTAAACAATGATGTAATATGAAAGTTGACTTGCATGGGGTAGGTGAACCATGATGTAAGCAATGATGTAATATGAAAGTTGACTTGCATGAGGTAGGTGAACCATGATGTAAGCAATGATGAAATATGAAAGTTGACTTATATGAGGTAGGTGAACGATGATGCAAGCGATGATGCAAAATGGTGGAAAACTAGGAAAAGATGATGCAAGCGATGATGTAATTGGAGGTGAACTTTGTCTATAAATAGGCCTTAAAATCACTATTCCAAGCATCTCATCAAACACCAAAACAATAAGTAGTTTAGAGAAAGAAAGAGAGAGCTTGGAGAAAAGGAGCAACGTAGAGGAAGAAATTCTACGGTAAAGTTTCAATCCACTAAGTTTTTCTCTATTTTGTTATGTTTAATCTTTTAGTTTTTGTAAATTTTAATTTAAGCATGGAGTAATTTATTTTTTTTAAGGTTATGATGTAGCCTAACTTTGATGTTCCAAACCTTTGTTCAATTCAATTAAGAGTTTTCTATCTTGGTTGATGCATTTGATACTGTTCTTAATACTTCTAAATAACTGGCCACTATTTAGTTGAATTGTTAATCATAATGATAGCGGCAGCTCATTTATTTGTCTATTTCATTGTATTTACTGTCATAAATTACATGTAGGATAGGAATATACCTACATGATTTGTGTAGTCTATAAAAGAGATCCATAAATCTTAATGAATCTATTAATGTTTTAACTTGCATGGGAACATAGCAGTTAAGTTTTATAGGGTATTTTCCTTAGACCTCAGGAGGAGCTATGTGAATAATTCAGGGAATCTTGACTAGCAACCGGATAATTAATTTTTGATTAAAAAAAACAAAGGGAATGAACATATTAGTTATGGTGAAATCATAATCTTAGAGCTTTAATTTATTGAATTAATTTCATTCTTATTTGTAGTTAAATTTAGTTATAGTTATCAACTCCTTAAATCAAATTGCGTTTGCTAAATAAAAAGTGAGTTACTTTAATTTTGGACATTAATTGACAACAATCCTCGTGGGACGATACTTTTCTTATCACTATATTACTTGTTTGACTCATCCACTTGCGATTTTGCATAACAGTAACTCTCTTCTTTATTAAATTGTTGTAAAATTGTTTTATGTCAGATAGTAAGGCGTCAATGCCTCTATTCGATCCTGGCAAATGGCAACTCTCTTTTGTTTTTTTTTTTTTTTTTTTTTGTCAGACAGTAAGGCGTGGGTGTCTTACCACATTTTTTTTTTTTATATAAAATTTTTATTAGTATTCAAAATGCTTTCTTTTGCATCATATGTTACAGATCCTAGGACTCCAATAATCCCTTCCCCTAGTGCTGCAGAAAGTGGCATGTGAGATGTGTGTATGTTTTTATTTTTATTTTTTTTTAATATTAGATAGTGTGTGTGTGTGTGCTTTTTTTTTTTTTTTTTTTTTTTTAATTTTTAATCATGGTATGCTTTTTTTTTTTTTTCAAATGAAAGTGATATAATATTACAAATCTTATGATAACATGTAGAAGCATAACCATAGGCAGAGGATTGAGAAAAAGGAGTGAAATGCTTCTAGTGGGTAGATATTCACCGAGCATTTTAAAGAAAATGAAAAAAACATAAAATGATGAAAAGTGAAGTGATTTTTTTTTTTTTAACTGGGACTTCATATATATACATTATAAATATAAGTAGTTTCACTACAAGAAATTGCATTTCTAGTGGAAGCACAAGTTGTCACAAAAAGCATTAATATTAGTCACTACTATTGATAGTGACCATTTTTTGAAGTCATCACTTGTCATCACAAATACCTTCGTCACTGGTGAAATAGTGACTATTTTTGGAAAATTGTCACATTACTCAACGCTTTTGTGACAAACCCCGACACTAAAAACTTTGGAATAGGTGACAGAAATATGTGGTTAGAATAACTTTACTTATTTGTGACAATTTTGTTGACTCAAAAAATATTAATTAGTGATGAACAAAGTCGTAACAGTACCTCATTTTATTGTAACAACATCTTCGACACTAAAATAATTGAAAATAGTGACAAATTTTTTGTCACTCGTGATATTTTTATCAGTGACCATTACTTCGTCACTAAATGTTTTTTGAAATAGTGTCAATCAAATTTCGTAACAAAAATGAAAATAATATGTTACAAAAATTTTGTCACTACTGTTTTTATTATTGCCATAAATAAAATTATCAATTCAACAATACAATTTGCATTAGTGGTAAAAGAAATTTGCATTAGTGACCATATTGTCTAACACATTTCGTCACAAATATGAATATTCACTACAAGAAATTAGACCTATGGCAACGGATCTGTAGCAATGTACATGACGTCTTTGTTGTCATTGGTCACCTATGGCAACATACATTTTATGCATGTCGTCAAAGGATTTATGACAACGGTAATGTGCCAAACCATGCACGTTGTTAAAGATTTTTAGCAACGTGTTGCCCTGTATGTTGTTAAAAGCTTTCAGCAACGTGAGGGGTTGCACGTTGTTAAAAATCTCCCATTTTAGCAACATGCGAGACCGTATGTTGCTAAAATAACCCATTTTTAGCAATGTGCAGCCTTGTTGTTGCTAAAAAGGGATTTTTGTTAGCAACATGGTTCATTGTTGTTGCTAAAAGTCCACCTTTTAGCAACGTACAAGACTATACATTGCTAAAAGGTAGCCTTTTAGCAACACGCAAGCTGCATGTTTCTAAAAACTTATTTTTTAAATTGATAAAAATAAATTTAATTTTGAAATTTATTTTATTAAATATCATAATGACTAATCGCATATCATCTCAAACATATAGAACTATAATTATTCTTTTTCCAACTTAGTATATCAAATAATACATAATACGTTTTTTAGTCCAATCCAATCCTAGAGGTACCAAATACATAATAGCATTAATTTTGTTAGATCTTATCCAATCAAATCTTGAAAGGGTTATGAAGTTATATAACTTAGAATGTTCTCTCATTTGGTAATTCATATATATATATATATATATATTTGTTTTTAAGCTTGTGCCCATGGGTATATATATATGCTTTCAAGATTAATAAGTTTAATATATTCATTTCAAATATATATATATCATATTAATTTGTAGATCCACTTAATGTTGATATGAAATATTGATGCCCAAGACTCATTTAAAATTAATTGAGTCATAAAAAAAATCATTTTGTGGTATTCCGTATATTATCTAGTTCATTACCATACTAATTCCCAATTATTAATTATTCGAAATTGAGATTCCTGGATAATATAAATTACTATTAATAATTTGTGAGAGACATATTACCTTCCTTCTTCATCTTTCAAATAAATAAAATTATATTGATTGAAGTTTAGGTCATGTATACGGATGGCAATTTCACCTGCGAACCTGCAAATTTGAGGATTTTTATCCATGAGTGTGGATTTAATTATGTGGGTTCGTGGGTGGATCTAGGTGGAAAAGTTGGACCTATAGCGAGTTTGGGTACAAGTGTAGGTGCGAAAAAAAATCCACACTTGAACCCACGAACCCCTAAAACTTAAAAATTATAATAATATATATTATTTTTATATGATATATATACAATATTAATTAAGTAATAGTTATGTTCTTTGAATAATTTATTTGTGAATTAATGGTTAATTAATTGTTATGATATTTTTAAAGAATTTGTGATATATTTTGAGCAATATTTTTATAATAGTTATATTATTTGAATAATTTATATGTAAATTATTATATTTAATTTAAATTGCAAGCTGCATGTTACTAAAAACTTATCTTTTAAATTGATATAAATAAATTTAATTTTGAAATTTATTTTATTAAATATCATAATGACTAATCGCATACCATCTCATACATATAGAACTATAATTATTCTTTTTCCAACTTAGTATATCAAATAATACATAATACTTTTTTTAGTCCAATCCAATCCTAGAGGTACCAAATACATAATAGCATTAATTTTGTTAGATCTTATCCAATCAAATCTTGAAAGGGTTATGAAGTTATATAACTTAGAATGTTCTCTCATTTGGTAATTCATATATATATATATATATATATATTTTTTTTTTGTTTTTTAGCTTGTGCCCATGGGTATATATATATGCTTTCAAGATTAATAAGTTTAATATATTCATTTCAAATATATATATCATATTAATTTGTAGATCCACTTAATGTTGATATGAAATATTGATGCCCAAGACTTATTAAAAATTAATTGAGTCATAAAAAAAAATCATTTTGTGATATTCCGTATATTATCTAGTTCATTATCATACTAATTCTCAATTATTAATTATTGGGAATTGAGATTCCTGGATAATATAAATTACTATTAATAATTCGTGAGAGATATATTACCTTCCTTCTTCCTCTTTCAAGTAAATAAAATTGTACTGATTGAAGTTTAGGTCATGTATAGGGATGGCAATTCCACCCGCGAACCTGCAAATTTGAGGATTTTTACCCATGAGTGTGGATTTAATTACGTGGGTTCGTGGGCGGGTCTAGGTGGAAAAGTTGGACCTGCAGCGAGTTTGGGTACAGGTGTAGGTGCGAAAAAAAAAATCCACACTCGAACCCACGAACCCCCAAAACTTAAAAATTATAATAATATATATTATTTTTATATGATATATATACAATATTAATTAAGTAATAGTTACGTTCTTTGAATAATTTATTTGTGAATTAATGGTCAATTAATTGTTATGTTATTTTTAAAGAATTTGTGATATATTTTGAGCAATATTTTTATAATAGTTATATTATTTGAATAATTTATATGTAAGTTATTATATTTAATTTAAATTGCAAGCTGCATGTTTCTAAAAACTTATCTTTTAAATTGACATAAATAAATTTTGATTTTGAAATTTATTTTATTAAATATCATAATGACTGATCGCTTACCATCTCAAACATATAGAACTATAATTATTCTTTTTCCAACTTAGTATATCAAATAATACATAATACTTTTTTTAGTCCAATCCAATCCTAGAGGTACCAAATACATAATAGCATTAATTTTGTTAGATCTTATCCAATCAAATCTTGAAAGGGTTATGAAGTTATATAACTTAGAATGTTCTCTCATTTGGTAATTCATATATATATATATATATATATATATATTTTAGCTTGTGCCCATGGGTATATATATATATATGCTTTCAAGATTAATAAGTTTAATATATTCATTTCAAATATATATATCATATTAATTTGTAGATCCACTTAATGTTGATATGAAATATTGATGCCTAAGACTCATTTAAAATTAATTGAGCCATAAAAAAAAATCATTTTGTGGTATTCCGTATATTATCTAGTTCATTATCATACTAATTCCCAATTATTAATTATTGGGAATTGAGATTCCTGGATAATATAAATTACTATTAATAATTCGTGAGAGATATATTACCTTCCTTCTTCCTCTTTCAAGTAAATAAAATTGTACTGATTGAAGTTTAGGTCATGTATAAGTATGGCAATTCCACCCGCGAACCTGCAAATTTGAGGATTTTTATCCATGAGTGTGGATTTAATTACGTGGGTTCGTGGGCGGGTCTAGGTGGAAAAGTTGGACCTACAGCAAGTTTGGGTACAAGTGTAGGTGCGAAAAACAAAATCCACACTCGAACCCACGAACCCCCAAAACTTAAAAATTATAATAATATATATTATTTTTATATGATATATATGCAATATTAATTAAGTAATAGTTACGTTCTTTGAATAATTTATTTGTGAATTAATGGTTAATTAATTGTTATGATATTTTTAAAGAATTTGTGATATATTTTGAGCAATATTTTTATAATAGTTATATTATTTGAATATATTATATGTAAATTATTGTATTTAATTTAAATTGCAAGCTACATGTTTCTAAAAACTTATCTTTTAAATTGATATAAATAAATTTAATTTTGAAATTTATTTTATTAAATATCATAATGACTAATCGCATACCATCTCAAACATATAGAACTATAATTATTCTTTTTCCAACTTAGTATATCAAATAATATATAATACTTTTTCTAGTCCAATCCAATCCTAGAGGTACCAAATACATAATAGCATTAATTTTGTTAGATCTTATCCAATCAAATCTTGAAAGGGTTATGGAGTTATATAACTTAGAATGTTCTCTCATTTGGTAATTCATATATATATATATATATATATATAGATCAATTGTCTGATTTGGTGCTCTCCATATACTCATTTTCAATACCTGAGCAATCTCAAACTTTAATTATTCAATCTTTTTTTTTTTTTAAGATTGAGTATACTAAATTCCACAAATCCGCTTTCATGCAATCATGTATTCTGCAAGTAAGCTCCGTCACATTGTCTTTCTTCATTGCCATGTCAAAAAGAGAAACTAATTTGATATAATGATTTTATTTTTCATTGTCTTTTTTATTTTTAATTAATAAATAAATAGTTAAATGCTTGTATAGTTAATATGTTACATGTTTAAAACAGTGTGATATGTGGGTTGTATTTATAATGATATTAATTCTTTTAATGGTAATTTTTTAGGGTAATATTGATATTAAAAAAATTCATAATTTGAAGTGTACCTACTGTTTTTGAATGATATAGACATGGCTACTTATATTTGACATTGTAGTCATGTTTGCAAGTCCAGTATATTTCAAAAAGCAAATAATTGGTACTTTCTTAGATTTGGTAGTTTGTTTTAAGGTTGATTTATACCTTTTGAATTGTAATGTAGTCTTTGTTCTTAAATTTCAAATGAGGGTATATTGATGACATAATTATTAATTTTTTTTAAAAGTGATGATGTAATAAGTTTTTAGTGTATTTAGTTGACATACCTAATAATTAGAGAGAGTAACAATTAATAAGTTTATTTATACTCTTGTTTTAAGATTGTTTATACTTCTAAAGTTATACTGTAGTCTTTTTTTTTTTTTTGGTTTTAGAAAATATATTTAATCTTTGTTTTTAAATTTATGGTTGATATTATTAATTAATGGATTGAAATTATATATTTGTGTCTATTAGGTGAAATGAGTATAAAAATTTGATGAATTTTTGATATAAAAATAGTTAATTTTTCATAATAATAATTTTTTTTAAATATATACGGGTTGCACTGTACTCGCACTCGAACCCATAAAAATTATGCAGGTACAGGTGTTAGTTTTCTTCACTGGTGCGGGTGTGGGCTTGGGCAAACCCAACCGAACTCGATCCACTGCCATCTCTAGTCATGTATAGTGCTATATTTAGTGCACCTCAAATATAAAAATGTAATTATTCTTTTTCCAAACGTAGTACCTAAAATAACAAACTATTGATTTTATTGTATATTTAAGAGAAACAATTGTATCCCTAATCTAATTTTAAGGAATTATAAATTGATTTTATTGTTGAATATTGGACGATTTTGGTACTGTCCAGGAATTTTCGGAAATGGTCCGGAAACTGAATCGGAAGGCCAAAAAGAGTGCAAAATGGTTCCAAAGGACCTTAGTCCAACCCAGCGGCAGACCCATGCCTAGGTCAGGGGGGCACGTGCCCCCCCCCCCCCCCCCCCCCCCCCCGAAATTTGAAAAAAATTAATTAATTTGCTTTACAGGCAGAAAAAAAAAAAACGAAATTTAACTGTTGCAATTTCTAGTCTATTTGCAGACTTTCGAACGTGTGTCTAATTCATAGATGATATGTATTTAATGTTATAGTTGTCAATGTCAATTAAATTTTTTATTTTTAATTATTATTATTATTATTATTTATCTTTTATCATTTTATTTAAAAACTAATTTATATGCTACATATTTTTTCTGTCATGCCCCACTTT
Organism: Dimocarpus longan; assembly: GCA_022984855.1. Classification (NCBI taxonomy): domain Eukaryota; kingdom Viridiplantae; phylum Streptophyta; class Magnoliopsida; order Sapindales; family Sapindaceae; genus Dimocarpus; species Dimocarpus longan. The sequence continues at coordinate 23,424,084 of CM041017.1, forward strand.
TTATTTAAATTCCGTGTCTCATTTCTTTTTTTTTAATCATTTATTATTTATTATTTAATTATTTATTTTTTTTATTTCTAATAGAATTAATTCCCTTTCTAATTTATTATTTTTATTAGACCTAATTTTTCTACTTCTAATATTTTTCTTATTCCCAATTAATTTATAATTTTAATTTTTTAATTCTCTCCTATATAAGTTTACTTACTTTTGATATTGATATTATTACTACATGTTACAACTGTTACCGTTGAAAAAACATGTTCTACTATGAATATTGTGAAGACTAAATTACATAATCAAATGAGAGATCAATGGTTCATGATAGGTTGCTTGCATATGTGGAGAAATATATTTGTAACAAAATTGATAAAAAAAATTACCATGAAACAGTTTCAAGATATGAAGTCTCGTCGAGAAAAATTATAATTTTATATAATTTATTTTTTTTATTTTAATGATTTTATTAAGGTTTTTAAGTATAAAACTATTTATTTTGCCTAAGTGTAATGTTTGTTTTATTTTATTTAAACTATATAATGTTATTAAATATTTTTTATTACATAAAAATATTATATATTTAATATGTTCTTAATTTTTGATATTTTTATTATTTTATTCATGTGTCCCCCTTGAATAAATTTTTTGGGTCTGCCACTGGTCCAACCATCGCCCCTAATGTTTGGTAATTTCAGAAAAAAAGAAAAAAATATTGTTGTTTGGTACTTGTTTCTTCAATTTATTACTTGAAAAACATGGATGTCATAAACCGCAAGCTCTCATTGCATTATAAAAAATTTTTTGATGTTGACAATCTTGTGCCATTTCTAACGATCCAAGCCTAATAATATTTTAGTGAAATCCTTTGATCATATCGTGTTCCTCTTGTGTAATCGATTGGTATTTAGAAATGCCACTCTAAATCCCGGTGGATCCTTGGTTGATACAAATAATCAATTATTTCATTTGATCTTAGAACAAATTCAATTATTTGATTGAGAATATCATAATATCTTTAATATACAAATATATATACCAAAGACCATTTTAAAATATATAACTCAATCCCATCCACAGTACGAAAAGAAATTACGAGAGTCGGCAGCTGCCCAAAACAAGGGAGGAGGTGCGGGTCGAGTGTTTGGCGTTACCGCTAAAAAAAAGCATCGTAGCTTCACATTTTGACGTTAACGCTAAACAATAAGCATCGACGACTTACTTATGTGCTGGTGCCGAACTGAACCCAATGATGATTTTCCTTTCTGGTTTAGAATTTGTGCCTTTTGATCGAGACTATGGCTTGAGTGATGGGAAGAATGAGTGTGGGGGACGTAGCAGTGATGAATATAATGGGGATACTTAGATAGAGATAAGTGGTAGTGATACCTAGATGGGAAATGTGGGAGATTTTTAATGTAAATAATTATTAGTAAATTTTAATTGAATTAATTTTGCTTTTTTATTAATGAAATAATTAATTAATATTATTTATAATGAAATTAATTTTGCATTTTTATGTTGTATAGGGTCTAGAGCACCATTTCGGATGAAAACGTGGTTTTTCAATGAATAGTATCCGGAATCCGGGTAAATAGTATTTTTTTCGAAAAATGAGATGAAGGTACGAAAACGTCCGAAATAATGAGACTAGTATAAGAAAACTAAAACAGATTGAAAATGAGTTCATTTGAACAGTTTTTAAAGCATCTGATAGTAAAACAACAGTAAAACCCTTTTTCGAAAAATATTCCATAAAAATGTTTCACACCTCTAGAATTTTTTTTAAAGCGTCTGTGTGATAAGCTACAGACCTAATTAGGATCATGGAATATTTTCAGAATTTTTGTCGGTGTGAAAACGGTATAAAACGGAATAAAAGATAAATAAGGGGCAAAAATGTAAATTGAGTGATGACTCATTTTTTTGAACCTATCAAAAGGTTTCTTAATAGTTAAAGATGGATAAAATAATGTGATAGTGGAGTGATGAATCATAGGTGAAAATCTTGTGCCATTTCTAGTTTTTTCTATTATTACTATTAATAAAATCAGATAATTAAAATACGAACAATAAAGAATTACTAAATATAAAAAAATTCAAAAGTGCTTTTCTTTAAAAAAAAAAAAAAAAAAAAAATTAGAGGTGTCACATGAACAATAAAGATTTATTAAATGTAAAAAAATTCAAAAGCGTTTTTCTTTAAAAAAAAAAAAATTCAGAAGTGCCTCGATGCACATACAGTTCACAAGTTAATGAAATAATTAATTAATACTATTTATAATAACAAGTGACCTACCCGAAAATAATAACAAGAGCAACAACAACCACCCGCCTAGATTAACATGGTACTTATGTTAAGGGGTTCGTTAAGCAATCAGATTAAGAGGTTGTTTACGTTATTAGGTCTATGAATTGTTTTAATTATTCTTCTTCCTGTTTTTGTAACTAAATGATATTATTTATATATGCATTTTAATTCTCTTTTGGTTCGTATCTTACACAGTCCAGTCCAACCATCGCCCCTAATGTTTGGTAATTTCAGAAAAAAAGAAAAAAATATTGTTGTTTGGTACTTATTTCTTCAATTTATTACTTGAAAAACATGGATGTCATAAACCGCAAGCTCTCATTGCATGACAAAAATTTTTTTGATGTTGACAATCTTGTGCCATTTCTAACGATCCAAGCCTAATAATATTTTAGTGAAATCCTTTGACCATATCGTGTTTCTCTTGTGTAATTGATTAGTATTTAGAAATGCTACTCTAAATCCCGGTGGATCCTTGGTTGATACAAATAATTAATTATTTCGTTTGATCTTAGCACAAATTCAATTATTTGATTGATAATATCATAATATCTTTAATATACAAATATATATACCAAAGACCATTTTAAAATATATAACTCAATCTCATCCACAGTAGGAAAAGAAATTACTAGAGTCGGTAGCTGCCCAAAACAAAGGAAGAGGTGCGGGTCGAGTGTTTGGTGTTACTACTAGAAAAAAGCGTTGCAGCTTCACATTTGACATTAATGCTAAACAATAAGCATCGACGACTTACTTATGCGCTGGCGTCGAACTGAATCCAATGATGATTTTACTTTCTGGTTCAGAATCTGTGCCTTTGATCGAGACTATGACTCGAGTGATGGGAAGAATGAGTATGGAGGACATAGCAGTGATGAATATAATGGGGATACTTAGATAGAGATAAGTGGTAATGATACCTAGTTGGGAAATGTGGGAGATTTTTAATGTAAATAATTATTAGTAAATTTTAATTGAATTAATTTGGCTTTTTTATTAATGAAATAATTAATTAATATTATTTATAATGAAATTAATTTTGCATTTTTATGTTGTATAGGGTCTAGAGCACCATTTCGGATGAAAACGTGGTTTTTCAATGAATAGTATCCGTAATCCGGGTGAATAGTATTTTTTCGAAAAATGAGATGAAGGTATGAAAACGTCCGAAATAATGAGACGAGTATAAGAAAACTGAAACGGATTGAAAATGACACCAATATCTATGTTTTGGCTCTTGATGTTTAAAAAAAAAAATCAGTGTATGCCATCACATTTAAAAAAAAAAAAAAAAAAAAAAAGTACTCACCGATTAATCACCCAGTAAGCGATAAATCGCTAACCGATACCTCATTAGTCGATTAGCAAGCAACGATTTTTAAAACCATGATTATGATATTAAATTGCTTCTTTATTTTCTACATACTGTTTACATTTTAAATTATACTTTCATACATTAACATTGGATTTCATATATTCTGTACATAATTATAGTACTATACATTGGTTTCAGAATATGATGTGTATATTTGCTTATGTTTATGTTTTATACATATTAATTTCAACCTGCTTGTTAGGGTCGTCAGTTTTTTCTTTATGATGTTTGTCCAGTAATTGACTTGTGCTCACGAATGGTGTTACTGCTATATTGCGTAGAAATGTCATTGAATTCAATAGTCAAGAATTTTCTGAGATATTACCTAGAATGACATTGAACTCAGTTTGAATTTAAAATTCCGTAAGAGATGTAATCCTTATAATCAATGCAAAAATATGGAATTTTTTTTCTTAATTAGTTTAAGTATTTTCTTGGCATCTTAGTAAATGATAATGATCTTGTTTGTACAAGTTGGTGATGTTCATTAGTTTGTTTCTTTCTTAAAAAGGAGGAAAAGAATACAATTTATATAATATATTCTTAGAGATAGAAATTGTCATATTGTGGATGCAACTCAACTTATTTGGTTGTGGTTTCCAACCATTTTTATCGTTCATGTAGTTATATCTTACATGTAAAATGAAAATTTTGATTAGTTTGTTTGGCTATTATTAAAGTGTTTTAATGCCTTTAAGAATCTGACCTAATCTACACTCGAGAAGAAGTGTTCTCCAGATGCAATATGACTCGCCCCCTTATGGAACTAATTACCCTCATCTCTTCTTTTTAGGCACTAATTTAAATGATCATGATGATTTGTCTAGGTAAATGAGGTTTCCCTCTCAGTTTCATAATATTAGACAACCAAAGATTTGAAATTTGATGGTAACCATGTCTTATCGCAGCAAAGCATAAAATTGTGTATTTTGGGAATATTACAAACATTGTTATTAGACAATTGTCTAGAACAAAGTGTTTCTTCGTTTAGTTTCATATAAATATGCCCCTTGAAGGGAAAAAGCAATGTTATAAAGGTGCTAGGTGCCAAGCGGTTTGCAGTTTGGTGCCTAGTGTATAGGCTGCCTGGGAGGGTCAACAGTCAACCCACTAACCGTAGGTCAAATCTGAATAATACTATTTTATAAACATTTCACAAGCACTTCCTCTTCCACAAAAATACCATCCCTCATTCCATTTATTTCCAAAAAATAAATGCAATTACAAAATACAAATATGAAATAACTATAAGAAAAAAAAATTGTAACATATATTTAGATTAGTGTATCAAAATATTTGTAAAATAAATCTAAAATTAATAAATAAGAAAAAGTCAAAAAAACAAGTAAAAAAAAAAAGTAAAAACAATTACCTATGATAGCGAGGAATGTTGGTGAGAAGAATTCATAAGATTTTACCTTAGTTTTGTTTTTGCTATTACACATCTGACTGAATGTGAACTAAAACTATATGTTAAAAACCAGAAAAAAAAAAAAAAAGGATGTCGTTTAACCATAAAAAAAAAAAAAAAAAAAAAAAAAGTTAAGGGCCTGTCCGGCACAAGTATTTTAAGGAATGGCGATGACGACGAGGAGCTATACGATAATTGAACGTATGAAGTCAGATGGGGTTGGGGTTTGGTGTGCACTGGTGACTGCCACTGGTGTGCAGGTTTGGTGTGAATGGATGAAGGCTCAAAGGTTTGGTGTGAATGGATGAAGGCTTGAAGCTGTTTTGAACAGTTTTTTTCTTTTTTTTGGATTTTTCAAGTAATAAACATCAAAATGAGGCCGTTTTGGGTTATTTTAATATTTAAGAAAACAAAAACCAAAATGGCATCATTTTGGAGAATTCAAAATGACACCATTTTGGACACAACTGGATTCAAAATCAATCAACCTATCTCCATTAGCATCCACTTTAACCACCATCTCTTCAGCTTCGTTCTTCGAAATGAAAAGCCTCAAATTCTTCATTGACTCTTTCAACTCTTGCTTTATGATGAACCCTTCACCATTCTTGTCAAACGTAGAAACCCTTTTGAGCTCCGCTGTTCTGTTCGAAGTTCTCTTCTCTTCATGTGACGAAACTTGAGCAGTACTAGATGCAATTGGAGCAGTAATAAAGCTTTAGATGGATCACTTACAGAGAATTAAAAAAAAAAAAGGTCTTTACGGTTTGCTATCACAGAGACCGATCTCTCTGCCTAGATGGCCCTAATTAACTGCCTAGATGGAGACTCACCTAGGACCTTGGATTAGGGGATTTTCATATTGGCTGGCGGTCACCTAGTGGAGAGAGATTAATGCCTAGGTGGTTGACTCGGCTGATTTTTAGAACACTAGTGTAAATATTATTTTGTTACACTAACTGCTTATGCCATAACAAGCAAATAAAGGAAGTATGGTATCTTTTCAATTAATTCCATTAAGGATATATGGGGCGCAATTTTAATTTTGATAGTAGACATATTTTCCTGTAAATTAGAATGATAAGCCCATACTACAAGGCAACCCTAGCTACGGTTGGTAACATTTCACAACGAACGCCAAATAATGCTTTACTGTTAAGAAAATTTACTATATACTCACTAATGTGTGCATTACCTTTTATGTTATGCTTTTGTTAGCATAATGATGTTTCAGCTTCAATATACCATATCTTGGTGCATATATTACATTAATAATGTCACTATATAGTCATGTGACATACCCTCTCAATTTGGTAATATGAATATTACTATGACAAATTTTAGAGCTAATTGGCATGATATAAAATTATAGATAATGGTTTCATAATTAAAATATATTATTTCAAATACAAAAATTTCTTGCTTCAAAAGCAAACCTAATTAGAATTGTGGTAAAACAAACATGCTTAAATGCTTAGGGTTTGTTTGAAAGAGCTTCTTCAAGTAGAATATTTTAGATGTAGATCTTTTGCAAATAGAGCTTGTAAAGAGAAATCATTTTACATGTAGATCTTTTATAAATAGAGCTTGCAAAGAGAAATTATTGATATTTTGATTGTCAATTTAAAAAACAGTTTTAAACTATAGATAGTTTGGTTGAATTAATTTAAAATACTTTTAAGTTATTTGAAATAATGTAAAATAATATATAACAACATTTGAGAATATATATATATTTTTAAGTTAAAAAATTAAAAATATTATAATGGGTAAAAAATTACGAGCTGCAAAATAAAATCCAAAAAACTCAAAACCTAACAATAATAATTTCTTCCAATTGAACATCAACACAATAACCTAAAATAATTACTCTCAATGTATGAGAGAATTGCAATTCGATCATGTTCCTCATTCATCTCTTCGCCCAATAATTAGTGCTATGCTCTTCGCTAACTCTTTCTCTTTCATTCTCTTAATGAAAGATTCAAGGATAAAATCATTCCATTCTACCTTGATTCCTTTCTATTTCTTTTCTCAGGTATCCATTCTAATTAAACAAATAATATAAATAAATTGGTAATAAAATCAAAATGAAAAAGTGGAAGATTATCTTTTTTATTGTAGCTATGAATCTAGATAGATTCATATTTAGAATGAAATTGATTTCGTGGCTTTGTAAATTTATGGAAAACGCTCTGATTAAAAAGCCATTTCTAAACTAAAAATATATATATACATATATATATGTATATGGGTCAAAATTCACTTTTATCCAAAAACAAAAGAAAAAATTTATTTTTACCAATTTTTTTATGAAAATTTATTTCTATACTCAAGTTTACCAGACTACCATTAAGTTCAAATTAAAAAATCACGGAATTTAAACATGTTATTTTATGGGGCCATAGGATGATAAAACCCAGTACCGAGTTTTATGGGACCACAAAACTCGGTAACTGGGTTTTGTGGCTCCATAAAACCTGGTAAGTTCGATCGTCATCTTCATTATTATATCTCATCGGAAACCTCCATTTTCAAGCTAAATTTAATCAAATCTAACCCTAAACATTGATACATAACATCTAAAATACAAAAAAAAAAAAAAAATGAAAAATTACAAAAAAAATCCAAAAAAACCCAACAAAACTCAAACAATCAACAAAAAAAATCAAAGATCTCATACCATAAGCAATAGAGGAGGAGAACAAGGTAGGTAAGGGCAGTTTGGGCAATGTAGGTACCTAGTGCGATTAATTTGTTTGAAGGGCTGAAAGTGAATATTTTTAAAAATGGGCTAAAAACAGAATTTGACACTCTTGTATTGATATTTTTTGTATTTTTCACAATATATATATATATAAGCTACGAAAATACATGTTATTAACTCAACATACAGCTGGTCTAATTATAAGTGCAGCTAAATTCCATCTAAATAATCAAATAACAATTATGAAATAAGTAATTCGATGCTTTTCAAATTTTTTGTTCAAATAATATAACATTTGAATTGTTAACATCACATGATTTAAAAGATGTTGACAACTCATATGCCACATTATTGGATATAGATTTGGCAAAAAATTTGTAAAGCCTAACATTGCTATGAAATGCATATATAGGAACCTTTTTGTTAGGATCTAAGTTATAAGAGTATAATGGAATGAATAAAATATCATAGACATTTCAATGTTAAAAAAATGTTCAATAAAATCTACTTGTAAAGGCCCAAAATTTAAGTTTTTAATTACTCAAAAGCTCTATTGCAATAATAACTAAACAAACATAAAAATATATAAAAAAAAAAAAAAAGATCTTTTAGGATTTAAGAAAAAAAACACTTTTCGCTAGTAAATAAGCTCTACTTTAATCTAATAAATTTGCCTTGCATTCCATTATGTCTAGACAGCTTGTTTTGATGTTTTGAAATAAACTATCATAGTTGCAGAAGATACTTATGTAATTCACTTGTTTCATTTCTATTTGAAAGATATTGAGATTGTAATTATATGGTATATGCATTTTGCTATTTTCGTAACTGTTTTTTTTTAAGATCCATTTAGTGTACCTTGTTGCTATGTATATGTTAGTAGATAGCCTAGAGAATTTAATGTATTCTTCCTATATTATCATTACAAATTAAGGAAATGAATGAGGCTCATTTATCCTGTAACTGAACCAAACAAAATTAGGTTGGACACACTTGATGCGGTATAGGTTTGCGTTTGTAATTTGACATTTTGCTAGTAAGAATCATATTGCAAGTGCCATTACCTACCACTGTTATAAGATCATTGAATTTGAGTTTTGGTGATAACCTTACTGTTGTCATCATTAGTCTATACCATTAATAGAGATTTTGTTATTTACAAGTTTATCCATTTTAATTCTCTACACTTTAATCAAAGTACATGTTAAATGTTGTTGGCAAGGACTTGAGGTAAATTATTGCCAAATTTTGTACTTTTATGGTAAAATACTAAAAATTAAAAAAATAAATAAAAGAAAATTTTCATACATCCATACATCAACAAAGCTGTTGTGTGAAACCACTCATTCTAAATTGTTTATCTTGAAATACGAAAAGAATTCTGATTTCACATGTTGCATGAGAATGGATTAGTATTATTTCTCATGTGTCATTCAAATTTTCAGTTTAAACATTAATTGTGCTGTTTTCATTTAGTAGGAATCAATAAGTTGTGTAATAGCTTATGTATTTTATTGACAGTAGTGATAAATTTTTTTTTTTTTTTAATCTATCAAATATGTACTAAAATGACAAGTTAAAGTTGGTTTAGCAATATACTCTTAATTTTACATTGTTAAACTCGCGAGTTCAAATTGTGTGTACTCCTCTCTTGAACCCCAAATTAATTTGTAATAATTCAAAGAAGAAAAAATACATGGTTTTAGGATTCCTCATTGAAACAAAAGGAAACAAAATGTTTGAGTGATAGTGGCATTCATGGTAATTTAGAAAAATCTGGGTGTCAGATCTACAAGGCCTCATGCTAAACACATGTTGTCTTACCCACATTATTTGTAGGTGCTAAAATCTTGAACTGAAAAATGGGCACCTGGTATGCAACTGTGTTTTTTTCTCCCAATAGCTTTGAGCTTGCCTCTAGTGTAGTGCTTAAAGGTTTTTCTCTCCTATTATATCACAAATGGCTTTATCAATTGTTAAAGGATTGCTCGATCAGTACATACAATCATTAATTGATGAGGTGAACAATTATCAGTTTGGATGAATTTTGTTTCCCTGAAACAATTTGATTTGAGAAATTTTTTTTAGCTTTTGTATTTATATTTTTTTGATGTACTTTGCTTATGTATTTTTATTATTTTAGTTGAGTTATATTTTATACTGGGTGACATGCAACATGATTTATGTTTCAGACGATTGGCAGACGTGTTTGACCAAGTATTTACATGTCATTGCTTCCAGGGCACCTTAAGTTCTCAGTTTTCTCATGCCCAAAATTTGGAAACAATGGAGAGACCTGATTGTGTCGAGCAATTAATCAATACCTACTGCCATGATGTGGAAGCAATTTTATCGGGACTCACAAGCTTCATGTACCATTACACTCTAATTGAATATATGTAATTCAGTACATGGTCTATACTGGTTTAACTTGTCTTATACATTTGCAGTGATCATCCTGATGTTGATTATGCTCAGATGTCTCTGATGGCCAAACAAGTAGAGGAAAAAAGTGCAAGGTAAAATGTATATTTACTGTTGCAAATATATCTCTTTTGACTGTTGTTTCTGTGTTATTGGAAAAATTTGAAAATCTTATAAAATTGAAAATAATATAATTGAACCCGTTTTTTAATATAAAAAAAAATGGATGATTTCACTTATTTTCAGGGTTTATTTTGATAATATTCCGCTATTATTAAATGTTCATATGAGAAGAAAGGGTAATAAAACTAGAGGTTTCATACCAGTCGGTGTGCACACCGGTGTTGGATGCTCCTTATTCTGGAAGTAGACACCTTATTAATCATCATGCTATTAATTGTCATGCACCTGTGAAATTCAGTATTTTATGTTCAAACACTACAACAAAACAGCTCATCCATACCGAGCGGAGTGTCCGGTGTGGATAGAGCCGGTATAATTGATGGAAGTATCTATACCGGGCTAACCATACCGAGCTATACTTGGTATGGATAACCATATCAAAAATGGGTCGACCCGTTGATATGATTATCCATACCGGGTGGCCCGGTATGGATAATATTATCCATACCGGGCATATGCTCAGTATGGATACTTATTTTTATATTAAAAAAAAATATACACATTTATTTTTAGAAAATACATATAATTTTTTATTAAAATGAAAATAATATTACAATATGCATAAAAAAATCATTTATATATAATCACTTAAAAATATTATTAACAACATAAATATAATAACTTGGGATCCCATATAAATTTTACACTATAAATTTACTAAATTTTAAATTCATCTACTCTTCTAAGAAGAAAATGCTTATGATTACACTTTTACATTGTTTAGATTTTAATCTCAATTTATAATACAAAATGCCTTTTATAAGAGAGAGTATGTAACAACAAACACTAACATTTTGTAGAGTCAAGTCCTGGTGCAAATACATTATAATTAAAAACTAATAATGAAGAAATGTAGCATATTTCACAAGATTACATATATCAGTTGTACATGACAATAAATGACCTTTGATTATATTCTCAAACTGCCAAAATACACAAGCTTCAAGTGTTCTTCAGGTTTCTATAAATTGTGACAACACATGAGAATCGAAGTCTTCAATTGCAATAACTATCAACTAAAACTCAACAGACCTCACCTACAACACACATCCTCTGCAAATTTTATTCAATATAGGGTCACCAACCTCCATGGCCTTTGCAAATAGCATTTGGATCAATTCTGATTAATTTGCAATAAATATAAATGGACAAACTCCAGTGCTTCCAAGCAGTTAAATATGGGGAAAAAAGGGGCATGGAGTAAGGGACATCACAAATACAATAAACTTAGATCGACATCAAAACCTAAAATATGGTTTTCATCAAATCTTTTATTAGGAATAATTAAAACATCATTTCTCAAATAGATTACAGAGGCCTACTTCAGAATATTTCCAACAAACAACACAACATTGGAAACATAAAGTATTCACCAATTGCATCACCAAACAACAACTCACCTACCACAATAAGAATATGAAGTACAAGTGATACCTGTAAGCAGTCTCCATTGAGCTTTTTAATGGCAACGAACAAAGATGATGTGAAATACTTTGACATGTTCTCTAATCACAGTGCACACTAGTTGCCCATAAAACCCAAACCACCCAATCGCTTGAAATACTTGGACGTGTTCTCTAATCTCTTGGCAACCTACACACACTCAAAATCCATACATATCCTTCAATTCACTCAAATAAATCATCCCCTTAATTAAAAACCAAACTTTATAATCCAATCATAAAAAACACATTGCATTTATAATTTACTCATGATTCCACATTACAAAAACATCACATTTAACATCTAGTGAAGCAACAAAAACCTACAAGACCATTAACAGCTCTTCTCAGTGCATATAGAGCATCCCCTGTTCCATGAAAAACCTGCAACACCATTTAAAAATAGTTGAAGAAACAACAAAAAAAATGAGCAACACCATTAGAAACAATGGATGAAGGGAAGCAAAACGAAGAAGGCATTAATAGTGGAAACGTGGAGGGAACAAGAAGAAGGCAGTAGATCGGTGAAGAGGAGTGGACGGCGCAGATGGATGGCGCGGCTGATGAGTGGCGACGACGCAGATGAACGGCGAGGCAGATGAGTGGTGATGGCGCAGATGAATGGCTCAGCAAATGAGTGACGACGATGAAGATGAACGGCACGGTAGCTGAAGGCAGTAGATCGACGAAGAGGAGTGGACGCGCAGCGGAAAGAAGAAGAAAAAGAGAAGAAGAAGGGAAGAAGAAGAACGACGACTGGCGGTGGAGGTCCGGTGACGTGCAAGAATGGCAACGCCATGGAGGCTAGGGTTTGGACGGCACTTGAGCTGATCTGTGAGAGAGAGAGGATGAGAAAGTGTTGAAGTGAGAGACAGTGAACGGAAAAAATGGGGCATGGTTTTCTATTTTTTCTTCTTATATACTCTTATCCATACCGGACCCATTATGGGTTCGGTATGGATACTAAAGCCATTTTTTTACCATCCATACCGGGCTTTCAAAGCCCGGTATAGATAACCAATAAATCAAAAGGTTATTCATACCAGGCCATGTGCCGGGTATGAATAATAAAATATTTTAATTTACAAATATATTATCTATACCGGGCAACTATTGGCCCGGTATGAATAATTAATAATTTTAAATTAAAAAACATGATTATCCATACCAAACCATTAATGTTCAGTATGAATAATTAAATTTAATTTTTTTTAAAAATAAAATAAATATTATCCATACGGGGCCATTAGTGCCCGGTATGGATAATTGATTTACCTTTTTTTTTTAATAATAAAAAGATATTATCCATACCGGGCTTTTAATGCCCGGTATGGATAATTCAATTTATTATTTTTAAAAAAATTAAAAATGTTATCCATACCGGGTCTTTAATGACCGGTATGGATACTCCGGTATAGATGGCCTGTTTTGTTGTAGTGAAGTGAGTGTTGGGACTAAAATAGTGTAGAAGGTTCCATAATTTTTTTGCCAATTATGTTAGTCTATTGTAAAATAATTAACATTCTGTCGTTCTTATTTATAGGTCTTCAAACAGTTTCTCTTAGATTTAGTTTTCTGCCACACAGAATATAAAATTCTATTGAGGTGAAGTCACTTAATTGGTCTTGTTATGAAGAATGGGAGGTTACAAGTGTTCATTGATAATCTTGATTACTTTTAGAAGCATCGCAATATTCACTCAAAACTAATATACCCTACTTTTAGAATAAGGAAAAATCTAAAGCAATCTCCAAAATAAAAAATATTGTCAGTTTATTCTAACTTTTAAAAATATTAGTAAAAAAAACCCCTATCGTCAGTCCAAAAGTGATTTCATCTAAAATTTAAGTAATTTTGGGACAAAATCATGAAACGACGAAAATAACCTTGCTAAATTGAAAAAAAAAAAATTATAATTAAAAAATTATAATTGAATATAATTATTTAATATTTAGTATTTAAACATTTTAATAAATATAATAATTAAAAATTTATTAAATTAATTAATGAATAATTAAAAACAATCAAAATTAAAAAAAAAAAATAGAGTTTATATTCTTATATTCAAACCAATTAAAATTAATTTTTTCTTAGTTAAAATAAAAAAAAAAAATCTGAGTAACCAAGAAAAAGAATTAAAAAAAAAAGAGAGGGAAAAAGAAACCTAGATCTTCAAGAGAAAAAAAATCAAAATCTAACATAAAATCAAAATCGACGTATTAGTTCAAACATATCCATATCAACATCCATAAAAATTGAAGCCACGAAGATCCAGGTTTAAATCAAATCCTAACACTGTTAAAACAAAAATTCAAAATCTAACCCAAAAAAAAAATATATATCTCTCAAACCTAACAAAAATTTAACTTTTCAAAAATTCAAAAATTAATAGATCAATCTCCATCAATAATAAAACATATCCATCAACAACCTAAGAACTCACAGATAAACATTACAAGGTAACAAATAATCACAATCCATTAATAAGCCAAAACTGAACCAAGATTCACAAAACCAATTGAACTTAAAACCATAAAAACAGCATCAACAAGCCAAGAACTCAAAGATAAACATAATCGATCCATATATCCATCATTTTTTATCAAGACACCCACATCAAGCCCTTCAATACTCTCTTTGATTCTCTTAACACCCTCATCAAGATCACCACTGAAATCTACTACAACATTCTTGATCTGGGTTTTGGAACACTTGCCTTTGAATCGAATCTGAAATGTCCTTATCCCGATTTCGACCTACTAGGATAAGATTGAGACCTTTCCTAGCTAACTTAAAAGCGCATACCTTGCCGATACCATCAGTGGGGCCGATGACTAGAGCCAGAAACCGTATTTCTTTGGTGGGTCTGAGAGAGTTGATATAAACCCAGTTGTTTCTCGACGAAGAACGACCAGCAAACCATTGGCATTACACCGCACATGAACAGTAGAGAAGAGCAAGAAGAAGAGAGTAGAAAGCGACGACAGCGAAAGAGTGGTAGTGGCAAACACTGACACTATTGATGTTAGCGGGGGAGCTCGGGGACCAAGATGCGCTTATAGGCATAGGTGTCATGCCCGTCAGTGATGTTGGGTGGTGTTTGAGTAAATGGTGTGTCTCCAGAAATCATGTGATGTGTGGAGGGTGACGTATGCCTCTAGAAGTTAAAGGGTGATGTCTGGAGTCTTTGGCTCCAGGTTTTCCATCCCATTTTTTATAATTATTTTTTCTTTTTTTTCAAACAATTTTTTTTTAAAGTTTTTTAATTAAACAGCAAATTATCTTTTTGTTCAGTTTTTTTAATTAAAAAAAACGTCATGTCATCCACCTATGATCAATTAGTCTACTCAACCCCAATTACCTTTCTGCCCTTACACCTTAATGGAACGTCTATTTACTAATGAAATTGAGTAGCCATCTAACAATTAGACTATTTCAGCTAACATTTTCAAATCATGGATAATTTGATATTATTTTCAATTTCAGGGTAAAATAATAATAACCTTTTAGAATGCAAGCTTCTTCTATTTGTGATTGATACTCTATTATGATGGATGTAGAAGACAGAGAACATGTGTTGATGAGAGAGAATTGTCATATACAAGTTTAAATAGGTTCATTCAAGACGGCAAAATATATGTATGAGAAAAAGAAGAAGTGATTGAAGCGTATAATTTGTCTGTAAGAGTATTAATTGATACTAGCTATTAAAAAGTTTTGGATGTAATGATTATTAACAGTGGGTGAAAGAATGTAGGTTTATAGTGGTTTCCAACGTTTTATACAAATTTTTGTAAGACTTCTTAACCCTAAGATTATAACAATTTAATGGTGTACAATAGCTAATAATATGCACTAACTAACATAACAAATAATATTTTCTCTCTATTATCCTTAATAATTTCTTTGCATGTTCTCTTGGTTTTTCCTTCACATTCTCTCTGCACAATAAATGATGTTGTCAAAGAAAACAATTAGGGAAAGTGGATATACACACATGAAAACTAGATCAATTAACAATGACAAATTTGTAACTATATTTGTTGCTAATATTTCCTTTATATGAAATAGTAGGGCAACTTATTAGACCTCTTCTATAATTGAAGAAAGCGGTCTATAGATCAATTCTCCTTTACTGACACTAAAATGACTTTAAATTATGTTTGTGCATGGAAGCAGGATAGAGTGTGTGCTTGAGCTAAAAGAAAGAAAATGTATAGAGTGTGTGCTTGAGCTAAAAGAAAGAAAATGTATAAATGTTCATCATAGATCAATCTAACTTTGCATTTAATATATTCAAAAGATTATTTACTCTTGTCTAGTAGTTGGCTTCCTTTTATTATCATTTTTGTTGTGGGCATTTTGGTACTATGGAAAAGCCCAAGAACGAAGGCCCATTGTGTCGAAAAGCTCAGGAAGTGCTGGTCAAAATGGTCAGAGGTCAAAGGAAGGAGAGTAGCTATTCAGTAACAGATATGCCCGAGCACACCTGATTATACGGTAGATTGGCTTAAAACATTAAGTATAGAGTGATTGTATGAAAGTTTGGCCGGTAGGTAAAAGCATAGAGATAATCTGCTTGTAATCAAAAGGCTGTTCGATAAGTGCCCTTCAGAAACTATCACAGCGATCAGAAGGTCTGCTTGTGTGCTCGATAGTCTCAGCAATCAGGAAGTCTGCTCGTCTGCTCAATAGTCAGAGGGACAGTTAAGTTTGCTCGTTTGTTCAGCAATGGAAACATTAGATTCTTGAAGTAGTCTGCCCGTTTGATGCAACGTCTGATCACTGAGCAAGCCATTTGCTAGCGTTGACTAGTTGACCTTCTGGAAGGAGAATCAATCCAAAACAGGAAAGGAGTCGACTTACCTATTTTTAAGCAAATTGAATCTCTACATTCTTGGAAATTGCTGTATATGTGGAAGAGATAATCTCGAAGGATATTATCTTAATTAATATATATTATTTTTTACTTTATCTGTAAGATTCTTAAGCCTATTCTGATTGTAACATTTTCGTTATAAATAGGAGATAAAATTCAGTGTAAAGGACAGAGTGAAATAAAAATACAATTACTCCGAGAGAGAGAAGGGGTGATTGTCATGGACGTAGGTCATAGTTCTTGCCGAACTACGTAAAATCTTATTGTCTTGTTCGTTTTGATCCTGGGAATATTCGTTTCGTGTATGTGGTTTATTGTATCGCAGGTATTGGGCTTGGAGAACTGGGTTGACCAAAATTGAGTGTCAACATCTTTTAGCGCTAGAAGGAGGGCCCAGACTACGATTTGACAACTTCTTTTTAATACTTTTCTCTTTTGTTGTGATTTGCTGACATGGCCAGGATCAAGACAACCAGGGTTGTTAGGACAGAAGTTGACCAATTGGAGGGACACCAAGGCCAGGGTCAGGCGGCAAGGACGTCTAGTGCAGCCTTGCCTCCGCTTCCCTCATATCAAACAGCCGATGGCGGAGACGTTGCCCCAACCTGGCAGTAGCGTCAGGAAGCGTGTTAGGAGGCGTTAGAGAATACGGTGGCACAATTAGCAGAGGCCATTAGAACCCTGACACAAGCCTGGGCCCAAGAGGTTCCCAGAAACGTGGACCCTCAACCTCAACACCAGTCGGCAAGTGTTGTGCCTGATAGAAGAGAAGAGGTTGGCAGGGTAAGAGAACAACCGACGATTTCTATCCGTTCCTTAAACCCACGCCCGAGAGGGGAAGGACGTCTAGTTCAAGAAGAAGAAGTGGCTCTACACCTTCCCAATCTGAGAATCAGAGTGAGTCAGGATGACAGCCGCTGTATGGAGAATAACCGTGGGGATGAAAGAGTTCAACAGCGCAATGAAGAGCGTATGCGCTGACAAGAATCACCCCATATAGGAAGTTCTCACAGGAGGGATGGATCACATGAAAGAATGTCTCTGGATCGAGGGAGGTCACGAACTCGCTTCTCGGAAGGCAGGGAGAGTAGGAGGAATCGTTAGTCCCCAGCGAACAGGATTGAACGACGGGACCCAATGGTGCAAGAATTAATGCAGAGGGTTCAGCAGTTAGAAACTAGACCCGGATTCCACGGCCAAGCAGGGGAGCGAGAAGATAGAACTCCATTCTCGAGAGAGATTGAAACGCAGCTGCTGCCGCCAAGATTCAAGCTCCCAAACATCCCATTTTATGACGGGGATAGTGACCCGTATAATCATCTAGACACTTTCAACGTTCAAATGGATTTACAGACCTCTAATCCTCTGGTCAAGTGTCGAGTATTCTCAACAACACTGGGGAATGTGCCAAGGACGTGGCTGAGGAGTCTTCCGGCCCGCAGTATAAATAGCTGGGATGAATGCCAAAGAAAATTCAAGGACCAGTATAAAGCATTAAGAAAACAGCTCGCACCAACTTGCCACTTAGCAACTATCTTTCAGAAGCGGGAGGAGACTTTAAGGGACTACATCGCCAGATTCAGGCGTGAGGTAAATAATGTGGAGAATCCCTCTGATGAAAGTATCTTAACTGCGATTTCTATAGGCTAAGGAAGGACGGAAAGCTGTATAAAAGTATCTACAGGAATCCTGTGAAAAGCCTGGGGGAATTTTATGACCGTGCGGCAAAAGAGATTTACTGGGATGATACTTTCGGGCAGAAGAAGTCCAGCAAGTAGAAAAATGGAGCGAGCAGCTCACGCCAAGGAAAAAAGAGGGGTCAGCATGAAAGCGAAGAGAGCGGTCACAAGCATCGCTCCAGCAATCAGGTAGTGAAGCGGTCAAAAAATGAGTCTCGAAGGAAAACATCTCCACCAAGAGATCGCTATCAAAATTACAGCATCTTGACCGACAGACAGGATAGGATATTTGAAGCAGAGAAAAGACGAGAGAATTTTGGGAAGCCAAGTCCCACAAATATCCCGAGAAGATTCCAAGATCCAAGGAAATATTATGTCTATCATAGAGAAAACGGGCACTATACTTCTCAGTGCAGGGAACTCAGAGATGCGATAGAAGAATTGATTATAAGAGGTCGTCTGAGGGAGTATGTGGCGCGACCAGAAAATTAGCAACCCCAGCAAGGGCATCAACCAGTACAAGAACACCCTGACATATCTCAGCAACCTACCCAGCAACAACCATAGCGGATGACTGATCAAGGCCACCTACCCGCTGTAAGGACCATCTTTACTCTCCATGGAGGACCGCACATTGTAGGGACATCCAACAGATCACAAGAACGCTATATGCGGGAGGCCAGCCGCGTCTTACTAACGGGCCAGAGTGAAATGGAAGGGCCAATCAAGAAAGCCAGAGTAGCTTCAGGTGGCATGATGTTTAATGAAGAGGATGCCAGAGGTGTACGATGGCCCCATAATGACGCACTGGTCATCAGGGCAAGAATCGGTAATGCTGAAGTTATGAGGATAATGATGGACACAGGCAGCTCGATGAATGTGATGTATAGAGGATGTTTCGAACAGATGGGTTTATCTTCCGAACAATTGACTCCATCCTTAGAACCCCTTTTCGGCTTTACAAGAGATGCAATTGTGCCGCTGGGGCAGATTAGACTTCCCCTCGCTATAGGGGATTCAGACAGACAAGCTCTCGTGATGGCCGATTTCTTAGTCATTGATTGTCCTTCTGTATACAATGCTATCCTTGGAAGACCAGCTATGAACGACCTCGATATAGCAATATCCACCCGAACGCTCACTATTAAATTTCCTACTCTGAATGGGGTAGGATGTGTTAGAGGAGAACAGGAAGTGGCGAGGAGGTGTTATAAAAATGTAGTAAAGGCTGGGGTCAAAGGAAAAAAGGTCAGTATGGTGACCGAGGAAAAGAAACAACCAATTAGCACTGTAGGAGTGAGTCAGGACCTGGATCCGAGAGAAATAGATGAAGATCGAGCAACAAGCCCTATGAAAGAATTGGAGGATGTGTAGGTTAGCGAGCAGGATACCAGACGGTATCTGAAGATAGGAAAGGATCTACTCCCAGGCATTAAGGAACAGCTCGTTAAGATCTTGAAAGGAAATCTGGATGTCTTCGCATGGAATCATGAAGACATGGTAGGAATTAGCCCGGATGTAATGTCTCCCAGTTTAAATATTAATCCTGTCCATAAGCCAGTTCGTCAAAAAAGAAGACCGATGACGGAGGAGCGATATGAGGCGCTCAGGGAAGAAGTAGAAAAACTTCTGGTGAACAAATTTATCAGGGAAGTTCACTACCCAGTCTGGGTAGCGAACCCTATTCTGGTGAAGAAAAAGAACGAAAAATGGAGGACATGTATCGACTTCACCGATCTGAACAAGGCATACCCGAAAGACATTTTTTCTTTACCATGAATCGACTAGCTCGTTGATGGTACTGCTGGACATCAGCTCCTCAGTTTCATGGATGCCTACTCGGGGTATAACCAGATCCCAATGAACCCCGATGATGAGGAGCACACTTCCTTCGTTACTGATCAGGGACTCTACTGCTACAAGGTGATGCCATTTGGATTGAAGAATGCAGGAGCAACTTACCAACGATTGGTAAATATGATGTTTGAACGTCTTATTGGGGGGACAATAGAAGTATATGTTGATGACATACTAGTAAAATCTAAACAAGCGTGCGAACATGTGCGAGATTTGGGGGAGATGTTCCAGATCCTACAAAAGTTTCAGATGAAGTTGAATCCCTTGAAGTATGCGTTTTGGAGTAGCTTCGAGCAAGTTTTTAGGATTCATGGTCAACAGCAGGAGGATCGAAGCAAACCCTGAAAAAATTAAAGCCCTCGTTGACATGAAATCGACCATTAGGATCAAGGAAGTGCAGAGTCTAAACGGTCAAGTTGCCGCCCTGAGCAGATTTATATCCAGGTCAACAGACAGATGCATTCCCTTTTTTGACGTGCTGAAAAAGGCTAAAAATTTTCAGTGGACCAAAGAGTGTGAAGCAGCTTTTCACCAGTTGAAGGCATACATGGGCCGAGCACCTTTACTATCTAAGCCAGTTGAAGGGGAGAAACTGGTCGTTTACTTAGGAGTTTCCTAGCACGCCCTTAGTGGAGCTCTGATTCGTGACGAAAACGGAAAGCAACTTCCTGTATACTATATTAGCAAAAGGTTACTTGATGCAGAAACTAGATATACGCCCATGGAAAAATTGGCATATTGTTTAGTGATAGCATCAAGGAAGCTCCGCCCTTACTTCCAGGCCCATGCCATCGAAATTTCGACCAGGTACCCTCTGAAACAGGTTCTTCAAAAGCCTGACACCTCTGGTCGATTGCTTAAATAGGCCATTGAGCTCGCTTAGTTTGAAATAGAATTTAAGCCTCGGACAGCAATCAAAGTGCAGGTATTAGCAGATTTCGTGGCTGAGTTCACAAGGCCGAGTAGTGAAGATCCTGAGTCCTCTAAAGGTTCGTTTTTGGAGCTATATGTAGATGGATCCTCGAGCGAGCAGAAAGCTGGAGACGGTGTAATGCTGATAAGCCAGGAAGGTTATAGAATTCTGTGTGCCTTAAGATTCAAATTTAAGCCACTAATAATGAGGCCGAATATAAAGCGTTGTTGGTAGGATTAAGATTGGCCAAAGAAGTATGAGCAAAACGGATAAGGATTTACAGTGATTCCCAGCTTGTGGTATGCTAGGTCCAGGAAGAATACCAGGCCGAAGGATAAAAAATGGCCATCTATCTGCAAAAAGTCTGGCAACTTTTGGCAGGGTTCGAGAAGTACGAATTGCAGCATGTCCCACGATCACAAAATTCTCATGCGGATGCATTAGCTCGTTTGGCCACTGCTAAAGATGCAGATTTCATGGGGACTGTACCAATAGAAGTGTTGCCAGTTCCAAGTACGGAGTCACAAGATGAGATAATGGCGATTGTGGTGGCACAGGACTCCTGGATGTATCCTCTGGTAGAGTATTTGCAAAACGCAAAGTTACCCGAAGGAAAGTTAGAATCTCGTCCTCTTAAAGCACGAGCGGCCTGGTACTGCATCTTTGATGATAAACTATACAAAAAGGGATTCTCAGCTCCATTACTTAGATGCATCGATGGCTTGGACTCTCAAGTCGTTTTGGATGAAATACATGCCGGGCATTGTGGTAATCACGCCGGGGGGCTATCATTGGCCTAGAAAGCTCTTCGACGGGGTACTATTGGCCGACAATGAAGAAGGACTTGATTGAAATAACCAAGAAATGTGACAAATGTCAGAGGTTTGCCAAAATACCTCGAGCCCCTCCAACTTTTTTGCAGCAGATGGTCAGTCCCTGGCCCTTCGCCATCTAGGGCATGGACCTGATCGGATCGCTCCCCACAGCTCGAGGAAGGTGTAAGCACGCCATTGTAGTAGTGGATTATTTCACAAAATGGGTGGAAGCTAAGAAGCTTGCCGAAATATCTTCTGCCAAAGCTGAGAAATTTGTCTGGGAAAACATTGTTTACAGGTTCGGAGTTCCACAGCAGATTGTGACAGATAATGGAAACCAGTTCAGCAGCGAGCAGTTTCAAAGGTTTTGCAAGGATCTCGGGATTAAAAAGAGCTTCTCGGCAGTAGATCACCCGCAGGCCAACGGACAAGTGGAGGCTGTCAACAAAATCATCAAGCAAAACTTAAAGACTAAGCTGGAAGCAAGGAAAGGAGCTTGGGTAGATGAGCTGCAAAAAGTATTATGGGCATATAGAACTACTGCTCTCAACACTGCAGGAGAAACTCCTTTCTCATTAGTTTATGGCTCGGAAGCGATGATCCCAGCAGAGTATGTGGTTGCTAGTCAGCGCAGAACAACGTTTAACTAGGATGATAACAATCATTTGCTCGCTGCTAATTTGGATCTAGTGGAAGAGGCAAGAGATGAAGCCCAGGTGAGGATTGCTGTCTATCAGAGACGAGTTGCCAGGTTCTACAATAGGAAGGTCCGCACCCGGAAGTTCAAAGCAGGAGATTTGGTTTTACGCCTTATTCTACCTGCTGCCCGGAAATCTAGCGATGGAACGCTTGGTCCAAATTGGGAAGGATCTTATATTGTGAAATACAATCTACAGAATGAAGCCTACCAGCTGACTAGCTTGAGAGGAGCAGAAGTCCCCCGAGCATGGAATACTGAGAATCTGCGACCATACTATATTTAAATCATTCAATTTTTGTTTTGATAATTTATTTTTTGTTTTGTATGAATGCAGTTGAGTCAATAAAGATTTTCTTCAAATGGCAATTTCTGATCGTTTCACATTCGGCTGATTACTATTTCTACTCATGCTTTGGAAGGTTAAATTGTTACCTGTAAGCGAGTAGACTTTGGAAGGTTCAATTGACACCTGTAAGTAAATGCTCTGGAAGATATGATTACCACCTATGAGTAATCGGGCTCTAGAAGGTGTAGTTATTATCTGTGAGTTAAAAACGTCTTGGAAGACCTTAGCATTGCCTGTGAGTAACCGAACACTCTGGAAGAAATGCTAATAGCCTGTGGACTTATGAAATAACCTTGGAAGATCTATGTAACCTGTGAGCGAACAAGCTCTGGAAGGAACATTTGATCTGTAGGTTTAAACGAACAGAGGTAAGGGGCCTAAAAAAGGATAATTTCAGTACGATTAGCTGTCCCCACACCTACTCTGCCCAAATAAATTTAAATGCTGGGAAAAGTTGACAATTCAAACCAACTAGAGAAAGCAAACGGTCTATCTAGATAATTTATCCAGCAGAGGTAAGGGGCCTTAAAAAAGGATAATTTCAGCACGCTAGTTGTCCCCACACTTACTCTACTTGGATAATGAGAAGAAAACTTTATAAAGCAAGCCAGCTGACCAGATACTTATTCAAGCAGAGGTAAGGGGCATTAAAAATGGATAATTTCAACACAATAACTGTCCTCACACTTACTCTGCTCGAATAAGTTTGATCACTGTTCCAGCTTACACGATTGAACAGAGTGATTAACAGAGATGCAAATAAGGAATAATGGCAAATAATTCATCAAATCGAATAATATTGTCAATAATATGAGTTTATTACAAAGAAGATAGGTAAGAAAAATTCCTAAATGTTAGGAGGAAAATTCTGCTAGCCAAACGCTCCGCTGTCATCTATGTTGATTGGACAAGGAGAGCTGGAGGAAAATCCTGCATGAGCAGAAGCGGTACCATCAGGGGGATGTCCGGATGAGGAAGCCGGAGGATTGGCTTTTGATTGAGCCTATTGGGTGTATAACTTCACTTCTGCGACGGCCTCTGGACCAAAGAATGAAACATCCACGTCTGGGCGCTTCCACCACAGGTTGTACAAGAACAAGCTCCCTGTTCTCTCTTCTGGTTCCCATACCAAGGTCTCAGTATGCTTCCGCTTCGAGGCAATCTATTCCTTCAGAGAGATCGCTTCCTGTCTCATTGCTTCTATAACCATTCTAGCTTCAGCCAATTCATGCTCGCGCGAAGACAACTTCCCCTTCAGCTCCTCATTTTCTATTTTCAGCTTTTTCTTTAAATCCTAAGCAAAATGAAGAGCATGCTTCAACTTCTCAATCTCTTTATCCCTGGAGATAATCTGCTCGTTTTGCATCTACATGGTCTCCCGCTGCTTGAGCTTTTGGTTAACAGTTTTCTCATGTTCCTGCTCCAGGTCGCGGAAGGCCTCCCTTGATTTTTCAAGCTCCAGTTCATAGGAGCTCACCTCTTCTTGCATCCTATTCTTCTCGTCTTCCAGGGAATTAATGGTGGCTTCCATGGTAGCTTTCTCCTCGGGCCAATCCGTAATCTCTCTGAGAAGTTTCATGTATGCCATGGACACCTAAAACGAAGTGTTACTCAAGACAGGAAGGACAAAGAAGGAAGCAACAAAAATAAAAGTAAAAGACTTACGAGCATGTTGTGGAAGCCCAAATAATTGATCAGCCTCTCACCCTTCATCTCTTCTTTATAGAAGGCCGGTTTCTTCATTCTCAGGAATTGAGGTGTGCGATCTAAAAGATCGTTGTAGTATATCCCTGCATCGAAATCCTGGGTTTGCTCTTCAGTAGCAGAATCTGTCTCATGTGTCTTTTGGCACTTGGTAGGGGGTTCTTCCGTTCCTGAGTCGGCAATCCCTTTGCCTTTATCTACACTTTAGGGGCGAGCAGCCGGCGAACTGCTAGAAGCAGGAACGGATTGAAATGCAGCATCTCTGTGAGCATCCCTGTTCGAAGATTTCCTCGCCACTGATTTCTATCTCATAAGGCGAACATGAGATGCGTCAGAATCTTTTTGGAGAGGTGATTCTGAAGGAACCTCAGCAGCAGGGGGAGAATCCGAACTCCTAGTAGCCTGGTCAGATTTCTTTGAGGCAGAAGCCTGATCGGGTAAAGGTTGTTTGAAATGAAGCCTCACCATTTCTGGAGTTTGTGTATTCGCTGAATGTAGAATTTCCTGTCCGGAGGCTTCAAAAGCATAAGGGATCTCTTTTTCCCCGCGAGAGCTTACATCAAAATTTTTGTTTAATAATTTCTGGTCGGCCGGGGGAGCAAGACCGTGTAGTTGAAGCAGGAGTTCGGAAGGCGTCTAATCGTCTTAATGGGTTTTCACTTCTGAGAACCTTTCCAACAGAAAAAACTCTCGGTCTGATAGAGAAATTTCATCCCTAGAAATGTCTGCACAAGGAGAACATTAGCAACGAGCAGAATGTGAATAAAATAAATATAAATATGAGTACACTTACTGGGAGAGAGACAAAAGGAAAAATTCCTCAGGTTTGATAAAGACAGACATGACACGTAGAACCACCATGACTTGTAGTCGCCTACGTTGGATTTCCCGACCCCTTGAGGGAGGTTTACTTTGTAAGGAGATTTTCGGGCCGAGGTGTAATAAAACCCATCCTTCCTATCGGATTTAGGGCCCATAGTGCTCTTAAATAGAAAAAGATGTTGGATCATTGCAGAGGTCGGGGGAGGAAGGTCGTTTTTAAGAAAAATTGAAGCTAAGGCAATAAGGTGAGCATAAGAGTTAGAGGTAAGTTGAAAAGGGGCTAAGTTAAGATTGTTCAGAAGAGTGACTAGGTAAGGATGAACTGGAAATCTAAAGCTGGCTTCTATATGTTGATGGCTAATAGCAAAGAAACCTTTAGGAGGAAAAGCCACATGGTCAGAAGCCTTTGGCACTATAGCCCGATAGCCAGAAGGCAAGGAGAAGCCTTCAGCAATAGTTTCAAGATCGCTAAGGCTAAGAGAAGACTCGTATCTGAAAAAGGAGGTGCGAGCAGGGGAAGCACAATGCTCAGAAGGCTTTGAAGCAGTCTCACCGCTTTGTGAGGTCGTGTTATCAGTATCCCTGACTTGATCAAGTTCCTCCTCGGAGGCTGCATCAATAGACCCCACCTTATGACCATGACGACTACGACCAGACATCTACAAAAATGACAGGGAAATTAGGTCGCAGAAAGCAGACCAGAACTCAGTATTCAAGGGTACCCTTACTTCTCTAAAAAGACTGGCCGCACGTACAAGGGGGTTGCCGGGCATAGGAGGAATCTTATTTATAAACCTAATAGATTACAGGGAACGTTGAATAAATCAAAGGATTCTTAAACCCACAATGGTGAGGAAATCAGACGAATATCTACTCCAGATTCTTTAAGCAAAATCATATTAAGATGCAACGAAAACGCTCGCAAGCAAGAGCTTATGCCTAAACAATCAAATACATGCAAGCAACAATCTTAATTAAGCAGATTGAGTAAGAACACGAGAAGTTACCTTGAGTATGGAAAGTTCCGTCGGAAAATGAGAGAAAAATGGATGCAGTAAAGCGCTTTTCTTCGAAAATGGCTGGGAAAAGACGAAGATGGAGGGACAAGGGGTTTATATACAGCTGATGTCTTGAAACCCCAATCGTTAGGACAGAGCATTCGAATCGTCGTTAATAATCCAACAGTTCAGCGTGAAAACCGCAGTTTCGTCATCATGAACAGCCATCGAAAAGACGCACATTTAATGCATGCATTAATAAACGCGACGTTTGATGTACATAAAGTCGGCACTTGGGGAACTGCCACTTGGCGTAAACAAAGTAACACTTAAAAGGAGATGACGGTCCATGTTCCACCAAAAGGACCTAAAAAAAAAAAGTGTGCGTTGCTTTCAGTACAGAAAATGTACTAAAAACAAGGGGGTTAGTGTTGTGGGCATTTTGATACTATGGAAAAGCCCAAGAACGAAGGCCCATTGTGTCGAAAAGCACAGGAAGTGCTGGTCAAAATGGTTAGAGGTCAAAGGAAGGAGAATAGTCATTCAGTAACAGATATGCCCGAGCACACCTGATTATGCTGTAGATTGGCTTAAAACATTAAGTATGGAGTGATTATATGAAAGTTTGGCCTGTAGGTAAAAACATAGAGATAATCTGCTCATAATCGAAAGGTTGTTCGATAAGTGCCCTTCAGAAACTATTACAACGATCAGGAGGTCTGCTCGTGTGCTCGATAGTCTCAGCAATCAGGAAGTTTGCTCGTCTACTCAATAGTCAGAGGGACGGTTAAGTCTACTCGTCTGTTCGGCAATGGAAACATTAGATTCTTGAAATAGTCTGCCTGTTTGATGCAACGTCTGATCGCTGAGCAGGCCATTCGCTAGAGTTGACCAGTTGACCTTTTGGAAGGAGAATCAATCCAAAACAGGAAAGGAGTCGACTTACTTATTTTCATGCAAATTGAATCTCTACATCCTTGAAAATTGCTGTATATGTGGATGAAATAATCTTGAAGGATATTATCTTAATTAATGTATATTATTTTTTGCTTTATCTATAAGATTCTTAAGCCTATTCTGATTGTAACATTTCCGTTATAAATAGGAGATAAAATTCAGTGTAAAGGACAGAGTGAAATAAAAATACAATTACTCCGAGAGAGAGAAGGGGTGATTGTCGTGGACGTAGGCCATAGTTCTTGCCGAACCACATAAAATCTTGTTGTCTTGTTCGTTTTGATCCTGGGAATATTCATTTCGTGTATGTGGTTTGTTGTATCGTAGGTATTGGGCTTGGAGAACCGGGTTGACCAAAATTGAGTGTCAATAATTTTCATTATTGGAAAGTAACGAATAAAGTTAAACACTTGAAGAACTCAGTGCCCATTATGCTTCGAGATCCACTGTATCAATGCGTGATGCCTGTGTACATCTGTCACATGACATACATGCATAAGCATTATAAGATGCAATGAAAATCACTGTCTCACATTTGATGCTTAAACTACCAATATCGAAAAGAATAAAATCGTAATTAGTTATTGTTTTCTTTTTACATGTTGCAAAGGAAAGTCCTTCTTTTCTATTTATAGCTTTAAGGCTACATAGAAATGTTTATGGACAAAACTTGCACTCTTTGACTGAGCTTTTTCTTTTGTTTTCATGAACTTATAATTATCAAAATTTTAAGTTATTCAACAATGACAAATAGGGAGATAATATTCCATTTTTCCTCGTCAAGAAAGCATATAGGTATTTTGGTTAAATTTGTTGCATGTTTCAAGGAGCTTTTATATTTCCACTGTCATCTAGCAAGTATAAATTGGATCTTACTTTTGTATTTGGCAGTATTGGCGTAGAGCAAGTAAGACTTGCAAGTTTAAATCTTATCCAGGCTTGTGATCAAATGCAAATGAAAGAGTAAGAAGTATTTGAGCATCCTTTTTAATTTACGAGTGCTTATTTTGCATAAAAATCCGTTTCATTATTTATTTTTGACATAATTAGTCTTGACCATTAATGACATAAGCATGCAACCTTTCCAACAAATGCAAGTTCGTGCACACTCATGTAAACGAACACATGTTGGAGATGTCAATGGACAACATAGGGCAAAACCTCAAGTACATTACAACAACTTAGGTAAGGTAATCTAAAGAATTCACTAAGAAGAAAAGAAAAAGTGGAGGAACCACTGATTTGTCCTCTTATTCAAAACCATGCTATTACTTTTAGCCAAAAAATATTATGTTTTGTGGGAGTAGAAAAAAAGAAATAAACACAACAAGGGTGAAAGTGGAAGAGTGGTAAGAGACGTTAGGAATATAGAGAAGTTTTGATGCAAAGTAAATTCTATTGACTGTTAGAATGAATAACACCCAGTGTTGTAAAACTCATGACTAGGTGTCAGGCGGCAGGGCATAGGCGCTTGAAGTGTGTTGAAGAGAATTACAATTTATTGTTGGGCTATAATGTGAAAGTGAACTGACATTTTAGTAAACAGATTTAAATAATATTTAATAAATATTAATAACATTAAAAGTATATAAAAATATTAAGTCAATGTTAACCCTAATAAACTAAACTCCTCTCTCATGAGAGTGCTCTCTCTCCCCTTCAGCTAAACTCATTCTCTCTCATCAGAGTGCTCTCTCTCCCCTCAGCCTCCTCTCTGCTCTCCCTCACAACTGAGATCGAAGTCAACGAAGCTAATGGTGCTCTCACCGAGATCAAAGCTAATCTTTTCAAAATCGCCAAGGCTAACGTGCACAGGTTCCAGTGGTGGGCAAGGGAGTGACGGTGAGCATGATAGTGAGGACAATACAACAATTTTGCTCTTTGATGATGCAAGTTAGTCATCACTAAATCCTACATTTGCATCGTTAAATCATTTTTGCAACACCAAAGTATGTGTCTCCACCTCGTCGCCATAGCCATGTCGCTAAAAGGAATAGGTGACATCTTAGAATATACGTCTTAAAAGAATTACTTTCTGTGATAAAAGTATAATATCACCATAAATGTTTAAATAGTTCAATTTGTTACCATAAACAATACTTTTGGTGACACTCGAAATATGTCACACAAAGTAAAACTATTTTATATATATTTATAAATATTAAAATATTATTGATTTATTTATCAAAATATTAAATTATTTATTTCAATTAAATATTAGTGACATTTTTATTATACATTTAGCAACACACTAAAGGAGTAACTAAATATAATCTTATTAACATTTAAAAATTAATTTGAAAATATTAATTGAATTTATATTTAAAAATATTATTAATATTTAGTTACCATAGTATTATTCATTTTAAATATTTAATTCAATTATTATTTTTTGTTAAACATAATTAAATATTGTATTCATACTTATTTTTAAGTAAAAATAATATTTATTCATTTTTTTATAAGACTATTATATAAATTCAATATACATCATCAATGAAACAAAAAGAAAAGTCAAATACTATTAAAATTCAATCTAACATGAATAATTTTATAAAAAATGGATAAATCAAATGTAACATAAAACTAACTAAAACATATAAATTTATTCAATTTAATATCTTAAAAGAGAAGATGAACAATCAAACTATCTTGATCTCTATCTAAGCAAAACTCCTCTAAGCTTTCACAAGTTCTTTTGTACTTTGCCATATTCTTGTCTCTTGTATACTTCACAAAAGCCCTTGATATATGAATTCAATTAGATCCGATAAGCTTCCACCTACAAAATACAAAAGAAATATTATTAAAAAAATGTACTTCAAAAATTAGTTGTATATCAGGGCTCTTGGTAGATTATATATTGTTAATCGTCACTGTCATTTCAGAAACACAAACAAGATAAAAACAGTTTGAAAGAATAACCAAGATGAGTGGATAAACAAACAAGATAAAAGCAATTTGGAAGAATAACCAATATGAGTGGATAAAGTTTAATAACATAAACAAGATAAAAGCAAATGAAAGTTTGTTAGTTTTTGGAAGTAAATATAGTATGGATGAAAAAGATAACATGTTCAACATTCTGTCATACAACTCATATGTTGTAGATCTTTTAAAAAAATAAAAATAAAGCAACACTTCTAAAATTACTCTTATATTTTATATTCACAGGCAAACAAGACAAACAAAACGGTTCATTATCTTTATGTGCAAAGATCATGAAAGTTGAAGATTTTTTTTTTTTTTTTTTAAAAAAAAAAATGAAAGTTGAAGACACCAAAAGATAAATGCAATAATAAGATTATTGATTATAGAATCAAAACATTAAAATATATATATGTATATATATATATGGTAATAAAATACAAAATAGAACATGATGAAAAAAAAAAAAAAAGAATGGTACATGTTAACATCAACAAAGATATATAAAAAATAAATAAATAGCTCACAAAGATGGTGATAGTTGGAGACATACCCAGAAGAAAATTGTCAGAGAAGTTGCTATCTGTGAAAGTGGAAGGGAGAAAGTGGGAGGTTTTGAACTGTTACCAAGTGGTTTTGAACTGTTATCAAGTTTCTAAATGGAGGGAAAAAAAAAGACTAATGGGATGTACAGTTTTTAATGGAAGAGAAAAAAAATGGGGCCACTTTTTTTTTTTAATTGGTTCTTAACAAATTTTATTATCTTTTATGAGAATTTTAAATTTTAAATACTCAAATAAAGCTTTTATCCTTTTGTTTTTCTTTTTTCTCCCTTTTCAAACTTACTTATTTTCCATGTTCTACCGTGAGCATCCCCGCCCATGACATCCTACCCCAATATTTAACATAATCCATCGATCAAATCTATTATTACATCTTTTTTTAAGAATACTATTATTACAAAATTAATTAGTAATGAGTATCTAAAAATCATTAAGACTATTTCTTAAGAAAAGCTAATAGCAGGATCATTCAAAAAAGTAGTAAAAATATTTGGAAAACAATAAAAATAATTTTTAAAAATCAATAAAAATATCTTTTATTATTATATTTAATAAATAGCATCAATACCATATATCCTACATGTAATTATTGTACAAAATTGCATTAAACGGGAACTATAACACATCAATTGGTTATATGTCAATTAATTATAAATTATATGAGTCACTAATATGTATTGCAATCACACAAATTCTATTGTGAAATTTAATGCTTACTTTCAAAATACATCAGTTTACCATTCAAGATGACCCAAACACACAATCAAATTTATGAAGATATAAAGACCTTATCATTGGATTAACTTTAATTTGTCAACTTTAACTATATTTGGATTAAAATGATTATAAAAGTTTGATATAATATAATACATACCATATAAAATAGGAAAACTATTTATTACAAATACTAAACTAATGACTTTTGGTTATACTATTTGACTTTACTTATACAAATATGCATGTGATCAAAAGGTTGTATTTGTACTTATAATTGATTGAAATGTCAATTATGTTGAATACAAATCAAATTAAAAGACTTTAAATATGAAAGTACCAGTAGAAAGTGATTAACAAATTTATATTTTTATAAGTTGAGATTGATTTAGTGGTAAGCCCTTATACTTACATACTAGAGGTTAAGAGTTTGGGTCATATTCTTACCCCTAGACCCGATTTAATTATAATAGGTAAGAAAAAACCTATTCTTTTTTTAACAAAATATAAATCAATAAAAAATCAATATTTTACTTAACTAAAGCGGAATACTTGAAGTAGATCATATTTGAACGTATATATATAGAGAGAGAGAGAGAGAATTATTTAAAATCAATAAAAATTAAACATTTTACTTCTAATTTGTAAAATTATAATTTTAGTGACACTATGGCTACATAAATTAATATGTCTTGCTAATAGCACATTTTAGCAAGGCTTGATACATTCAATTACATAATATAAAATGTAGCCATAAAATCAACAAGTAGATGTCATCAAAACTCTATAATTGTGTCACAAAGAATGAAATTAAAGAGTCACTTTGATGACATATATGCAATGACGCCATGCTTAAAAGTGTCACCAAATATTAGTTTTAGTGAGACATTTATTTATGTAGCAAATAGTTTTGTCAATGAGCCATTTTCTTGCAGTGGGAGGAGCCATTTTCTTGTATAGTTAAGGATGACTGTAACCGATGATAGGTAATCAATGAATGGATGAAAGGTTGGGGCCTGGTATTATGTCTGATAAGTGATGAATAAATGAAGTCTTTTGTGTTGAAGCTATTCAAATCCACATATATGTATATATGTGTATATATATATTTTTAAGCTATTAACACCAAAACGGTGTCGTTTTGGTTTTCAAAACAATGTCAATTTTTTTACCTAAGCAACCCTAATAGACTGCCTTGGTGGGTATTCACCTAGATTCCCCGATTAAAGGGTTTTTAGATCGGCAAGTGGTCGCCTAATTTGTAGCAATAATTTTGCAAAATTGTTGCTACAAATTTCTCTTTGTTAATTTTTTTTAAGTTCATTTCAATTTATAGGAGTTAAGAATAATTCTAGAGAAACAAGCACTTCTACAAGTTACAAAGACATATTCAACATACGTACTTGAGAAACCAAGCAAACTTTGTGTCATTTATGTTCTTGAAAATCATCATGGCAGCTATAATCAAAACTTTTTTTTATTAGATTACAAATTACTCTTTAACACGCCTTAATTTGTGATCTCGAGTTGATTCTTTAACTTTTCCAATTTCTTTAGTCTAATTGATTTTGTTAGGACATCTGTTGCTTGATCATTGGTGGTGAAGAATTCTATAGCAACTTCTCCTTTACTAATCAAATCTACGATACTGTTGGATCGAAATTCTCACTAAAATAAAAATAAAACTTTTACAACACTCAAAACACCTCACAATACAAAGCTTTGCTTTGTTTCTCACACACTCACTAGAAGCTTTGCTTCTCTTATGTTTTCTTCTTCTTTGTGATGATAAAACCTCATGCAAGAGGGGCTATATATAGTACTAGAAAATTAATCTAAACCATTCAAATTAACAAATACAAATAAATCCTAACCACACAATTTCACCAACCAAACAAATACTTTTAAATTGACTCACCTAACCTTACATCTAACCTTAGAAGGTTCTTCTTGATGGACTTGGGCTTGGTAATGGGCTTGGAAATGGGCTTGGTCAAAACAAGTTTATATTTTCAACACCCCTTCTTAAACTTGTTTTACCATGCCAAGCAAACTTCTTAATCTCGCAAAATCTTCAAACTTTAGTGGTTTGGTGAAGATATCTGCGATCTGATCCTTTGACCTTACGTATTCCATTTGCACATTTCTTTTTGCTATGCATTCTCGTATGAAGTGATAACGAGTATCGATATGTTTGCTTCTGTCATGGAACACCGGATTCTTTGCTAAGGCGATGGCTGACTTATTGTCTACACAAATCTCAGTTGGTTCTTCTTGTGGCAAGCTTAATTCCTTCAATAAATTTCTGAGTCAAATTGCATGACAAACACACGAAGTAGCAGCTACATATTCGGCTTCACAGGTGGTTAGTGTGACAATCGGTTGCTTCCTTGACATCCATGTGAAAGCTGTGTTTCCCATGAAGAATGCAAACCCACTGGTGCTCTTTCTATCATCTGTATCTCCATCCCAATCGCTATCGCTATATCCAACAAGTTTGAAGTCATTTGAAATTGAATAGAACAAGCCAAAGTCAATTGTACCTTTGATATAGCGAAGGATTCTCTTAGCTGCCTTGAAATGGGTAGTTATTGGATTCTCCATATAACGACTCACAAGTCCAACTGCATAAAGGATGTCAGGTCTTGTACAAGTCAAGTACCTCAAACTTCCAACCAAACTCTTAAAGAGTGTTGGATCCACTTTTTCTGCTTCATCATGCTTAGACAGTTTGACTCCACATTCCACCGGTGTGCTTATTGGATTGCAATCATCCAACTTGAATTTCTTAAGTATCTCCCTCGCATAGCTTTCTTGGGAGATAAAGATGCCATCTTCATTTTGCTTGACTTCGATACTAAGGTAGTATGCCATCAATCCGATGTCGGTCATCTCGAATTCCTTGGCCATTGCTTTCTTGAATTCTTCAAAAAAACTTGGATTATTACCGGTGAAGATTAA
This sequence comes from Dimocarpus longan, assembly GCA_022984855.1. NCBI lineage: Eukaryota > Viridiplantae > Streptophyta > Magnoliopsida > Sapindales > Sapindaceae > Dimocarpus > Dimocarpus longan. The sequence goes on from CM041017.1 coordinate 23,458,773, forward strand.
ATCATCCACATACAAACATACAATCAAAACATCTCCATCTTTGAATTTGATGTAGAGAGCATGCTCATGAGGACATTTGGTGAAGCCATTCTCTTTGAAGTATTTGTCAATCCGATTGTTCCATGCCCTTGGTGCTTGCTTCAACCCGTAAAGAGCTTTCTTTAGTTTTAGAACTTTGTCTTCGTGGCCTTTGACTTTATAGCCTGATGGTTGCTGAATGTAGACTTCTTCTTCAAGGACTCCATTTAGGAAGGCGGATTTTACATCCATCTGATGAATCTTCCACTTATTCTGAGCTGCCAAAGAAATTATTAGTCTTATAGTTTCTAATCGAGCAACAAGAGCAAATACCTCATCATAGTCAATTCCAGCTTTTTAACTATAGCCTTTTGCAACAAGTCTTGCCTTGTGTTTTTCTATCTCTCCCTTAGCATTTCTTTTTATCTTGTACACCCATTTGACACCAATTGCTTTGTGTCCTTTTGGAAGTATAACGAGCTTCCAAGTATCATTCTTTTCAATGGACTTGATTTCTTCATTCATTGCATCTTTCCACTTCTTATTTTGTACAGCTTCTTCAAATCTCACTGGTTCGGAATCAGCAAAGAGACAGAAAAGTGTGAGATTATCAAGTTGTTCAGTTACCTCATAAAGATCTTGCAGGTTTCTTGTACGCTCCACATCTCTTTCATTCAGAAATGATGGTGGTGAGTTTCCATTATCTGTTGAGGCTGGTGATGCTGGTGGTGTAGTGGGTTCTTGTTCTGCTTGCTCCATTCTTGGTTGCTCCTCCTTCTCTTCTTCAAAGTAGGGAAGGAAACTGTAATCTTCATCATGTGTTTTCCAATTCCATGTGCTTTCTTCATCAAATACAACATCACGGCTGATGATAGTCCTTCCATTATTTGGATTATACATCTTGTAGCCTTTAGAATAATTATCGTACCCAATGAAGATGAACTTCTCACTTTTGTCATCAAGCTTATTTCTTCTTTCGTCTGGTACATGTACATGAGCTATGCTTCCAAAGACTCTCAGGTGGGAAATACCTGGCTTCCTTCCATTCCATGCTTCTTGTGGTGTCTTTCCCAACACGCTTCTTGTTGGAGATCGATTTGATAGGTATACTGCGCAAGCTACAGCTTCCGCCCAAAATTCCTTCGGTAATCTTTTGCTTTTCAGCATACTTCGTGCCATATTGAGAATTGTTCTGTTCTTTCTTTTTACAACACCGTTTTGCTGAGGGGATCTTGGAACGGTTAGAGGACGTCGGATTCCATTTGCTTGGCAGAACTCTCGGAACTCTTTTGAGGTGAACTCTCCTCCTCGATCAGATCTCATTGCTTTTATCTGGTAGCCACTTTCTTTCTCCACAGCAGTTTTAAATTTCTTGAATACTTCAAAGACTTCTGATTTCTGTTTCAAGAAATATACCCACGTTTTTCTTGAAAAATCATCAATGAAGAGAAGGAAATAATTATTATTACCGAGAGAGCTTGGCTTGATTGGACCGTACACATCAGTATGGATGAGCTCGAGTGGTTTCTTGGCTCTTGATTCTGACTGTTTTGGGAAACCTTTTCTGAATTGCTTCCCAAGTAGACACCCTTCACAAAGTTGGTCAGGATGATTAATACGAGGTAGTCCTCTCACCATTTCCTTCTTAGACAACATTTCCAATCCTCCAAAGTTGAGATGCCCAAATCGAAGATGTCATAACCATGATGCATCTTTGTAACAAGCTTTCAAACACTTTGCAACATCATTTTGAATGTTCAACGAAAACATTCTATTCTTTGACATTTTCACCTTAGCAATTAAATTTCCTATGTCATCTCTTATAAAAAGACTACAATCTTTCATGTGAATATCATAGCCTTTTTCTAAAAGTTGACCTAAACTCAAGATGTTGCTTGTCATGTTGGGCACATAATAAACATTTGAAATCAATTGGTGACTACCATTTTTAGCACGAATAAGAATGTTACCTTTTCCTTTCACTGGAATTTTTGAACTATCTCCAAATGAGACATTTTCACTCACAGATTCGTTGAGCTCTATGAACATGTTTTTCCTTCCACACATGTGGTTGCTCGCACCAGTGTCCAGATACCAAGTATTCTCTTGGTCTCCATCATTGCCTCTATGTGCTAATAACAGAATTTCTCTCTCCTCTGCTCTTGCTTCCACAAAATTAGTCTTTTCTTCAACCTTGTTATTTGGAGTTCTACATTCTGAAGCATAATGTCCAAACTTCTGACAATTATAACACTGAACTTGAGATTTTTCGTACCTCATGTTCGAATTGGCTCTCCTATGACCTCTTGTTGAATTTTCTCCTCTCTCATAGCTATTGTTGGAATTGTTGTTGTTATAATTCCAACCTCGTCCACGACCACGACCTGTACCTCGTCCTCGGCTTCTTCCTCTGCCTCGACCACGTTGGTATCTCTCGTGGCTTTGGATTTCTTCCTTCTCTTTGAGTTGGGACTTGAGGAGTTGTTCATTGATACCTTGCTTCCTTTTATGCTTTTCTTCGTAAGCTTGCAACGATCCTTGAAGTTGCTCAATTGTCATGGTTGTCAAATCTTTAGTCTCTTCTATCGTCACAACGATATATTCAAATTTGGAATCCAACGAGCGGAGTATCTTCTCCATTATTCTGGTATCTTCCAATGTCTCACCGTTTCTTTTTAATTGATTAGAAATGGTTAACACTCTTGTGAAGTAGTCAGAAATAGATTCAGATGCTTTCATATGTAATGATTCAAACTCACCTCTTAAAATCTGAAGACGAACTTTCTTCACTTGTTCAGATCCTTTGCAAGAGGTTTGTAGCTTATTCCACGCTTCTTTAGCGGACTTTGCACTTGAAATTTTCTCAAAGCCATCATCATCTAATGCTTGATAGATGAGATAGAGAGCCTTTTTGTCTCTCTTCCTTGAGTCTTTTAAATTATCCTTTTGAGTTTGGGATAGTGTCGACTCATCTTCTGATTCGGTGTTGCCCTTTTCTACGATCTCCCAGACATCGTGTGCTCCAAGAAGTGCTTTTATTTTGATACTCCAATTATCATAGTTGTCGTTCTTGAGTGTTGGAACTTGAAAGGATATCATACCATTAGCCATACCTTTTAATATGTTTAGAATTTCGAAATTCTGATTGTACGGATGGATTCAGAACGTCGAGAAACTTCAACTGGAACTTGAGCCAAAAAGTCAACTTTTGGTCAACGGTCAACTCGGTCAACGGTCAAAGTCAACGGGACCTGTTTGACTTTTGTCAGCAGCGGCTCGGCTCGGCTCAGGTTCGGCTTGGCTCGACTAGGATTCGGTTTGGCTCGGCTCGGCTCGGCTCAGTCTGGCTCGGTCTGTTAACCCGATTCAACTCGTTTGAGTTGACTCAGTTTTCTACAGCGATTTTTCGGCGGCGCATGCGGGCGCGTGGGACCTCCGATTGGGATGATTTTTGCGGCGTTGTGCTTCTCTCGTCGAGAGCTTCGATTTGGTATATTACACGACACTTAGCCTTGCTCTGATACCACTTTGTTGGATCGAAATTCTCACTAAAATAAAAATAAAACTTTTACAACACTCAAAACACCTCACAATACAAAGCTTTGCTTTGTTTCTCACACACTCACTAGAAGCTTTGCTTCTCTTATGTTTTCTTCTTCTTTGTGATGATAAAACCTCATACAAGAGGGGCTATATATAGTACTAGAAAATTAATCTAAACCATTCAAATTAACAAATACAAATAAATCCTAACCACACAATTTCACCAACCAAACAAATACTTTTAAATTGACTCACCTAACCTTACACCTAACCTTACACCTAACCTTAGAAGGTTCTTCTTGATGGACTTGGACTTGGTAATGGGCTTGGAAATGGGCTTGGTAATGGGCTTGGAAATAGGCTTGGTAATGGGCTTGGAAATGGGCTTAGTCAAAACAAGTTTATATTTTCAACAGATACAGTGATGATGCAACTCTATATGCCTTAATTGGGCATAGAAAATTGGATTATTTGTCATGTCTATTGTTGATTTATTGTCGTAAGATATTATTGGTTAAGAACAAGGCTGAAATCTTTGTTGGAATCTTTGTTGAGAACAGGGTTTGGTTTTTCCTTCAATGTGTTGTGTAACCCAGATTATATTAGCTCATCTTTGACTTGCATTTACCACAAACCGAAATTAATCTTTTCATCAAATTTCTCCACATCAAATCTCACATGAATTGAAAACTTTGACATAATCATATACTGGAATAGTGCATGTAGTCCGTAAATAGTACATCAAGTAAGTTCTTAGAAAAAAGAGGTCGGTCACAATGGATACACTTAAATATCAACTTTTTCATAGCCAGAACCATTCATAGACATGTACTTCTACACCACTACACTTATTTCTAGCAATCAAGAACAATTTTTTTCTGATGTAGAAGATCAAAGAATGTTGTCACTATAAAGCATATTAAAAATTTTCTAAAGAATCTAACACTTTAATAGCCAGGCTCAAATACCATTTGTTGGGAAAATTAGCACCCAAAACATCCTCTAACAACCTGCCTTATATAGAAATACCAAAAATAGCAGAAAAATAACTTAGAAAATAATAACAATCACCAAAACCCAAGAATTTATGTGAAAAACTCCAAAATAAGAGAAAAAATCACGATCCTTAGAAAGAAATTCACCATGTGAAAAATTATTATAGTCACATAGACTATTCTCTCATATCTCATGACCCAAATACATCAACACTCTTTAAAACATATATTAACTAATACATTTCTATATTTTAAAATAATATAAACAATAAATGAATTTCAACAATGTCAAATACAATATTTAAAGTATTATTTGATTGTGACAATTAGAAACAAAAACCTTAGACTCTTTATATAGGCTTGAAAATCTTTTCATCCATGTTTCTTTTCCTATGTGGGACTAGGATCCCCTTTTATTTTGCCAATTTCTTAATAATATCCACCTTGGCTAAATAAAAGAAACATTTACTGCAACTGCGATGCAATGACTCTCTATAGCGACAAACATAATTTTCAACCTAAAGAACTATCATATTCCACCATAAAAGAGTATACTCACTTAGAATTAACAAATTTCCAAAATTTCACTTCAACACGTGTTGAAAAAAACTTGTAGAAAATTTATGGTGTAACTTCCACGTTTGGATTTACTAAAAGTTGATCAATCTTCGACATGCATTCCACCACACAACTTGCATCAATGCCAAACTAATGTGTATGTGCAATCATGGATCGCTAATAACAACACATCTTCTTCCATGGCAGAGCAGACATACCATAAAGATATAATTCTCACTTCTCAAAGGAAATTATCGTCTCCTATGAGGAGAGAGACATTGCTAGCTTCTAATTTAGAGCCTTTGCTAAACCCGTTTCACTTTGACAATTTTTCTTGATGTGCCCTAATTGTCCACACCCTTAACAAATTGTATTATTTCTGGAGTTCTTATTTTTCTAGTTGCTCCCATTTCTAGTTACTAACACTATGTCTACTGATGAAGTGTAATCTCCACTCTTCAACTTTCTCTCCTCAAAAAGGAGTTTACTAGTAACTTCTGTAAAATTTAAAGTCTCCTTCCCACATATCAAAATGAGTTTCAAGTGTCCATAGAAAGATGGAAGAGACAATATGAGCCTTAATGCTTTATCTTCATCTTCAATTTCAACTCTAATAGCCTCCACTTTAGAAATGATACCATTGAGAATACTCAGATGATATGAGATTTTCGTACATTTATCCATACACCGAGTATGAAACTATTTCTTTCATCCTCATAAAGGAGTTTACTAGTAACTTTTGTTAAATGCTTTAAGGTGTTTGTTTCTTGAAAATAGATATAGCTTGGTGCTTAGTTCATCTAGTGCATATAATCCTCCATGCTTGTGACCTTTAGCAATTATTTGGCCCTGTTGAGACTCAACGGAAAAAATATTAATGGTAAACTCAATAGTGGAAGCATTATCACAAGATAATTATCCCACATAAATGAGGTTCTTTTTTAATTTTGGGGATAATCAAAACATTTTTAAGATCTAGTATTCAATTTTTTCATTTTAATTTTTCCTTCAACAATACGATAAATATTTGGATTTTCACCATTGCCAATAAAAATTGTTTCGTTACCTGTATAACACATAACCTTAGAGAGTTTACCTAGATCTTTCAACATATGTGTGGTTGCTCTAGGGTCGATATATAAATTTGGATCATTGTCACTTTTCAAGTTCATTGTAGCTAGTGCTTTCTGAAGGTGATCCTCTGGTTGGAAGGAGTGATCGAACTGATTCCAACACTCAAGAGCAATATGATTGAACTTTCCACATATTTGGCAAATCACTGTACTTTCTTTTTCATGTTGATGATTAATTTGACCACTGCTATTCCAATTGAAGTTGTTTCCATTGGTATTGTTTATTCTCTACTAGTTATTGGCTTTATGGTGTTTGGAGTGTTGAAGAGGATTAGAGTCATGCCTTGCGGCTAGATTAAATCCTCTCACGCAGGAACTAAACCTACCTTTACCGTGACCCCTTCGTTGTCTTATATGTTCGACAAAGGCTTGGTCATGATGTGGCATGCTCCATTTTTCTTCATTATTGCAATTAAGCATCTGTTCATGAGCTTGTAAGGATATCACAAATTGGTTATAGGTAGGAAAAGGTGGCTTAGTGAGCATAGCCATCTGGAAATCCTTTTATTTAGGTCCAAGCCCTCTAGCTAGTTGGAACACCTTGCTAGTTTCATCTATAGACTTTTTGATTGTTGCAAGACTATCACAGAGACTTTTGAATTTCTTAAGGTATTCATCAAGAGAAAGATCACCCTTTTTAGTGACATCAATGTTTCATTCAAAATCATTTATTTTTCAACAATAGAGGGAAGAATTTGCTCTTCAATAGATTTCTATACCCTGTAAGTTGATTTTATATTTTCTAAAGTAACCAATACCTCTGTCTCGATGTTTCTCAATAGCCAAGCTGTCAACAGGCCATCATTCTTTGCCTATTAGATGTAATCCAGATTTGGCTCACTCTTTCCATCATCCTTTGTTATCTCATTCATTGGTTCACTACCTTCATTCGGATGGTGTGCCATGTCAATACTTTGAATCAATGGCTCCATTTGTCATCGTTAAAGCAGGTAGTTAGAGTTATCTAGTTTTAGGGAGATAAGGTTGGAACATTGGTGGAGAGTTTGGAGAGTTAGTTCAGGTTCAACAATGGTTTTGGTGACAATAGCGGAAGACGTAGTCGTAACTGAAATTGAAGAGGCCATGAGAATTGATTTTTTTTTTTTTTTATCTCTTGAGTGGCATTGATACTATAAGAATATTCAAAGAAAAATAGCAATTCACATTCCTTGATTGTATGATAGTGCACAGGAGTATACATAGCAATACTTACACAAGAGATCAGCATAAATAAAAAAAGGTAACAAACTGATATAAGAAGGAAATTGTTCCTAATGGTTAAGAGGTGATTTAGGAGTAGAAACATGAGAGAATCTATTTTGGTTGCTTCCTTGAGATATCGCAGCACATTCTATTACATTAATTGTAAAGGAATTGATTTTTACCATCGTATAACCATTAGCTGTTACAGTAGTTTGACTTGTTAAGAATGTTTGGTTTCTTTCACTACATGAAACGAATGGCCTCGACACCCTTTCTTGTTATTGGATTAACCAAGCAAACCATTTGTTTTTCTTTTGAGATCTTCAATTTAATATGAAAAGCATTTGTTTTAGAATTCTCTTCATACCTTTCATCCTGTCTCTATGAGATTGGAGTGAATGAAGCAATTCATCAGTTGTTAATATTGCTCAAATCCTTTGATTCTTCAATTGCTTCGACCACATGGTCAAACTTCCTAGGCAAACTTCTTAAAATCTTCTCAACAACTTTTGCATTAGAAAAATCTTAACCATATTTTCGAATATTATTCACAATTTTCATCAAATTGTAAAAGCAATTTTGCATTTAATCATTATCTTTCATAAGAGAAGGTTCACATTTTCTATAAAGAGTTTAAAATTTTACTGTTTTCACCTTAGCAATGCCTTGGTATCCATTTTGTAAAGCATCCCATGCTTCTTTGAACTTTGTTACTGTTGAAATTCGAGGAAAGAGACGCTAAGCAACTGTTTGTTGAATAAAAAATAGGGCTTTGGTATCTTTCTTTTTGACATCCCTAAGAGCATCTACTGCAACTTCTTCTGCAGTATAGTCATTCTCCACCAACTCTCATAAATCTTGAGAGATAAAGAGAGTCTTCATTTTTGTACTCCAAATTTCAAACTCACTACTCTTGCAAGTAAGGATAGAGAGGTTTATAGGATTCAAATTCACATTGTTTGCCATTGGCTCAACTTAGCTCTTATGCCAATTGTTAATTTTCTTAAGGGATAAAAACACACAAAAAGAACTTATCTCAATAACTATTAGGAAGTGAGAGTAATTAATAACAAATAAAATTGTTAAGCTATGACAAAAAATGGCTGGAAATAGCTTGTGATTAGTTCAACTTAAACAAACCTTTATAAAGTAATTTACATAAAAAACATGACCAACAAATAAAGACCCATGACCACTAAAATAGGCCACTAACTTAAATAAGAAAATACATGACCCACTATGTTTACTTGCCCACAAATTAACCACACCACTAACACAAAATTAGGACCATAAACATCCACTACACCAACAAACTAGATAATAGAGATAATTAACTCAAAACTGCCACTCATGTGATGCTAAACTCTAGCACCACTCACATTTTCTGCATTAATTTTAACAAGAAGTTAGGAAAATAGAGAAGTTTTGATGCAAAGAAAATTGTATTTACTATTAGAATGAATTACAATTCTGCAGAACTGCTGTTGCAGATTTTGCGTTTGCTTAGGTCATTTAAATTCCATCATACAATTTATAGGAGGCAAATATAATGCTAGAGGAACATTTAAGCAGTTCTACAAGTTATAAAGAAACATAATTCCAACACAAATACTTTAGAATGCAAGGTAGCTGTAACAAAAACTTTTATTTCCAAGATGACAAATTACTCTTCAACAACTTAGAAAGGGATAAAATAGTAAAAAGTGGAGGACTCAGAAAGAAAATGGACAAACACATAATAAAGAGAGAAATAAAAACTAGAGAGAGAAAATTCAGCTTGGTCATATTTATCAACTTATATATAATTCTAAAAGAAAATAACTCACTAAGGCTAGGTGCACAATCCTATTATAAACTCAGACATAAAGCAAATAAGTAAAAAAATTCAAAAGAACCAAAAACCAACCAGCGGCTACATGAATTCTAATCCTATTTAATTAACTAAAATCTCCAAAATATCTCTTCTAAAATTTCGTGAGAGGGTGCAATGCATGCCAAGATATATTACGTCTTCTGTAATTAGTATTCTTCATTTTCCTTTTCATCTAGATTAGACATAAATAATAGATTTGGAGGTGGTTTATTTTGCTCCAAACAAAGTGAATTCCCAATAAAAAAGCTCATGAGTCTATGGACAATGCAAACAAAAAGATCATTTCAAACTAGATTTTTGGCAACTTACATAGTTTTCACATACTTATCGAAAATAGCATCTTAGATGACCCGCCTAAACGTCAAGCACTCTTCCATGAGAAGAAGTTTCTTCCCTTATTTTTTGCTGTACTTGCATGACAAACATTCTACTAGAATTTTTTTTTTTTTTTTCCTCTACAAAATTATTTATAATCATTTAACAAAATTGGGTCCCAGCATCCTACTAAATGCTTTATTGCAATGGACCACCCTCTATTCTCTTACCATAATCCTAATAAAGCATTCCTGAAAATAGTCGATTGAATAAATTTCAGCTGCAAATCTTTAAAATGCCAAATTTCAATATCTTGTCCTACCAACTTGTAACTCTTCGAGTGGATCTTCTTAATCCATTCTATCACTTTTGGCACCGGCATTAAAACAAAAGCCATTAATAGACTGGATTTAAGATTGCATAATTACATAATTGAGATCTAGATGTACTATTGTCTATGCATTCATGACATGAAACTAAAATTATCCATATATTAGGTTCTAAAATATTAAGTCATTAAGGAGTGTACAAAAGAATATAGGATTAGATGCATATGTTTCCTCTAATAACTCTTTATCTTCCTAAGCAACTTGTTCTGTATTATATGTTTTGCTTAACATCATTAAAGTAAACCTTCCTGATCAGTACTTATTTCATATAACTTGCATGAATTGATTACTAGTTCAATTATTAACATCCGCTCCTCTCTCACTTGTAATATTTCAGTTTCTCTCAAGCCTTGAATTTAATGAAGAATGAATTTGCTCGTACCCAGTGCAAATTGCTAGATGTTGTGCAGGTATTTCTCACCATAATTATTATATTCCGGATTTTCAAGGTACTTGTTTTCTAGAAAAGGGATGTCTTCGCATGTTATACATTTTTATTGTTTTTGTTCTATGTGATGTATCCTACCTTTTGACTTTTTGAAGAATTTTTAAGTATAAAGTGTGCTATAAGGATAAATAGATAGCATACTTTCATTTGTAGCACACTTTCATTTCAAAGAAAAATATGACGAATATTTTATGATCGTCTCTTTTGGTATTTGAAGTAAACATGTAATGATTTTATAAAATTGAAAGACAATTGAATAAGATAATTAAACATGCTTTCTCTTTTGGTATTCTATGATTGTCTCATTTTGTTTAGATAGAATTTGCTTTATCTCAATTATGGATGTTCTCAAAAATTTTAAGATAGGTGGTTGAAGGTATGTAGGCAGGATTCAAGGTGAGGGAAAAGTCGTATTGAAATCTTCAGCTTTATGATGCTGTCAGTTAATATGGAGAAACTGTGCAAGCAGTTTGATAATTGATAGTGTTTGAAGCTGTTTGCCTTGATTGTGAATTCAAGAGAAAATCAATTGGTTGCAATTAGTGAGAATAATTGGTCGTTTGCTGTTCTTTGATTGTCAATAACATATTTAAGCTCCTCTTGCTCTTCACAATGCAGTTGAAAAGATGAAAAAGATAACTATTTGCATCTTGTAATAGGACTTAAACTGCACTATATATCTGTGAATGTTAATCACGCACAATTGCTTTCATTCTTTTTAATGTAATCCACTTCTTGTTGTATAATATACATGAAGAAAAGAAGTATACTGATTTCGTATGCACATTGACATGTAGATGGAGCGGAGGATAAAGAGACTAGAGATGCAGCAACAAAAATAAAGCTTTAGCCATAAGAAAATCTACTAAATTTGTTTAAATTTTGACTAGAATATGATTTATTTTTGTGTGGAAGTAATGCCGACTACATGGTTACAACAAATGAATGTATATTTAGTTTCCATTAGGAGCTAATGTAGTATTATTTACATAAATGTGTTTTAGCATTTGAAATATCATATGTTAAACTTGTATGTTTTTGTTAGTGGCTTTTGAAAGATAAATCCATGTACTAAATTCTCATAAACAACAACAGCAAAACAGACCGATTACCACCAAAAATCCCTAAGCAAAATGAGTTGTTCAACTAGCCAAACTTCGATTACTAATGATTTGGAATCAAAAGTTCTTTTCAGTGTATATGTCACTGCTTTTAGTTTTCTCTGTATGTGAGTGTTTTTATTATTATTATTTTTTTTGAGTGTGTGTTTTTGTCCACAATTTCAACTAACTCCAAAACTCATCCCAAAAACCATATGTTAAACTATATGAGTTTAACTACCTCATTCTTTAGATAAGTGCTAGTAACTACTTTGGCAGTTTTTTGATTCAATCCAAAGTTTATCTTGGATTGGGTCGGATAGGTTTGGGTCATCTTGAGTGGATCAGACCCAAAATCCAATAAAACCCAATATCTCCAACTCACATAGGATGAGCCAAACAAACTTCAAACAAACTTCAAACAAAACTTATAGAGAAAACATTAGTAACTCCTTCATAATAAGGTGTTAAGTGATTCATATATGTTAATACATAGTGTGATGAGGATATTTGACTAGCTATGTACTAATTGTAATTATGAGCTATTTCTATTAGGAAAATTAAATGATTTAATGGGTAAACTAAATTATCAACCTAAACAAGTAAAATTTAGAACTAGAGAAAAATCGCAACCAAAAGAGTTTAATCAATGATGTGAGACAACTAGGGTTTATGACTTCACTTGATCAATTTCAATGGATTTAGAATAATTATGCCAGTGAGATTTAATTGATGATGTTGATAGCAAAGTCACAAACACTCTCAATATTCTCTCTCAAGATATATTGAACATACCCTTACCCAAGCACAACCTATCTGTAAACTTCAGAGTTTCATTTTTTTTCGAAAGCTAATTTTTTGACGAATAGTGTATCCGAACGGAAAGCGTCCATGTGAATAATAATTTGGGTGAATAGTGAGTTTTGAGAAAAGGATCCCGAAAATTGTTGAAAGTGAAATTTTTGATGAATAATATTTTCGAACGAAAAGTGTCCGTATGAATAGTGATTTTTGAAAATTGGACCCAAACATTAGAAGTCCTAGAACTGGTATTAGAGTTAATAGAAGTTAGAATGTGTCAAAAATAAATCCATTTTAATAGGTTTTAAGCGGTCCGAAATTTAGTTTACGAAACGCCATTTTCAGAGAATAATAGATATTGATGATTTGACACCCACTATAATTTTTTTAAAGAATGAGATTGAGAGTTAGGATACTCAATTAGAGTATTACATGGTCAATTTGATGATAGGATAACTATGAAATATTTTTGGAATTATTAAGTTCGAACGACAATAAAATGCAAGCAAGGACAAAATGGGCATTTCACTCAAACATACATGGATTTGGTGTGAGTAACCACATGGAAAAGAATTGAATAAGAAGCACAATCCATGTTATTTAATTTTAACCAATGGAAGAGTGACAAATCAAAATAAATAAATTGATATTAATTGGCAAACATTAATGGAATTTAATGCATAAATAATTAAGTGACTAAATTACCCTTAAATTGATAAGTTGCTAGGAGATTTAATTAAGGGCATTTTAGTAAAGTTAATCAAGAGACTTGATGGCCATTTGTAGGTTAGATGAGGGGTAATTTGGTCAAGAATGTTAAGCCCTATATAAAGTTGATTTGATGATGAATTGGTGGTGTGTTTGGACGACAAAAAAGGAAAGAAAAAGAGAGGAGAGTGTAGATCTGGTTCGGCCAGCAAGTGGGGAGGAAAAATCAAGGTTTGATCCAAGTTTTCATGCCAAAATCCATCAATCTTCATCAAGCAAGGTGTTAGGGTCAAAATCAAGCAAGAAAGTGAAGAGAATAGATAAGAAAGTTAAGTTTTTTTTTTTTTTTTTTATTATGATGTTTTGATGGGTTTTTATGATGAGTTGTTAAAATGATGTGTTTGTGAATTTCTTGGTGTAAATAAAGGTTGATTATCCTTTATTTGAACTTGGATTTGGAAGAAAACTCAAAAGAGGTGGTGAATCAAGTAAACTAGTAAGGTAAGATTCTAGGGTTTTTATGATTTTTCATAAAAAATTTCATTTGAGTTGATCTTTGGGTATATGATGAATAATTGAGTGATTTTAGTGTGTTTAGTGGCCATGAAAGTGGATGAATGATATGGGATGTCATGATATTAGTTTAGGCCAAGTAAGGGTTTGATGAATATATGTTAATTTTGGTTGTTTTGATGTGTTTGTTTAAGGATTTACTTGATTTTAAAGGGGATTGTATCAAGAAATTGAAAGAAAAAGTGGGGTATTTTATATGTGTGTAATTTGGCCATGGTGGGGGGTTTGGTGTACAAGTTGTGATTTAATTGTTTTGATGCCTTTTCATGATATTAAATATGTATTCAAGCAAGTTTGAGTGAAATAAATGAAAAGAAAAAATTTGTGTATGGTGGATGTGTTAAGTTCGGCTAGAAGAATAAGTTGGTGTGCAATTGGTTTTTTGATTATTTTGATGTGTTTTTATAAATTTATGCATGTGAGTAAGTGATCTTGAATTAAGGAAATGGAAGGAATCAAATACGATGACGAATGCATTAGTTTATGCCAACTTTGGTGGTTTAGGGTGGACATAATATTTTATGTGAAAATGGGTGGTTAAATGCAAAATTTTATTAATTGGATGATGAATTCTAATCTAGAATATGTATTGTAGGTGAAAAGAAAGCAATAAAATCGAGGGGTATAAATCGATGGGCAAATTAGTGAATTGTGGGCCAAGTGAGTAAAAATATATTTTTGACTTGTTAAATTTATATTTGACTATTTTAAAGTATATATGTGGTTGATAATGCATTTTAAAAATTAAAGTGATTATCCTTTCAACATATTAATTTATAGACAATTTAGGTGTTTACTTGAAAAAGAATGTTTTATGCATGAAAGACTTGAAATAATAATGATTAAAATTTTCATGCGATAGGTTTAATATTCTCTGAAATGCCCCAAAATATATCTCCATATGATTAGTATTCGTTAATTAAAGAATTTAATGCAATAAGTTAGATTAAATTAGAATTGAGTGCAATTAGTGGGATATATGTATAAATATTTATGTGTTTAGGGAATTTAATAATTTTTGGAGACATTTTCTTAGTAAGAAATTTAATTAGAGATTAAATGAGAGAAATTGAATGATGGAAAAATGTCATTGGATAAGAAAATGAGTGCAAGTGGAATGCATTGCATGAAAATTTATTTTGGACCAATAGGAATTTGCCAACATAAAAGTCAAAAGTTATGGAAACCAATGGAAATTTTACAAGTGTGTGGTTAAATGCATTAGTGGAAAAGTGAGTTGGCATGAATAACCAATGAAATGCTAGCATGTGTGACAAGGGACATGGAAGTAATTATGAAGATTGATAGGGGTAAAATTGGAAGTTAAAAAGAGATTGTATATAAAGTGAAATTCATGTTGAAAAATCACTCTTCCATCTTCTTCCTCCATTGCCACCCACTCTCCCTCTCATTTCTCTCAAATTTTCTTCAATCTCTAGCTACCAAATCACTCCTAATTCTTGTTTCTTCCATCATCTACCAATCCAAGTTCATAAATCCATCAAAACCCATCAAGAATTCAAGTTGGATTTTCTCTAGTAAGGGTGCAAATTTAAGGTATGTGGTGTGAGTTTTAGTTTGAGAGTTAGGGGGAGGTTAGTAATTAGATAGATACATTCTTAAGCATGTATAACTAGTTAAGTTTGCATTTAACTTAGTTGAATTGCTTTTAATGTCAATAAATGCATTCTTTTGAAACCCTAGGTGGAGATCTAACCAAGGGAAGCGAAGAAAAGGATAAAGAGAAGTTGTAGCTTTAATTGAAGGAGTGCAAAAGCTTGTTACTTTGTCCAAAAGGTTGGTGTACACTCACTTTAAAAATTCACTTTTATTAGTAAGTTTAATAATGGAAATTTTTTTTATAATTTTATGATTTTGATTCTTTGATGTGGTAATTATGTATGGATGATATTTATGTGTCATTTGGATGTCTTTTGAATGAATTATGGGATGAAAAACAAATTGGAATACAAATTTGAAAAATTTAGTCCCCTAGGCTGAATGCACACTAGAGAGGAATCTATGGGTATTTTTATCATTTCAAGCTTATTTATGTGTTAAACCAATGTTATTTGAATGATTTATGTGATGAATTAGGGCATGAAAAAGAAAGATTTCAAAATCCCCTTCTTTGGCCGAATGTGTATTAGTTTTATATTCAAGGGTATTTTTGTCATTTCATACTCATTTATGTATCGATTAAATGGTATTCGAATGATTTATATGATGAAATATCAAGTTGAAAAGAAAGTTTGAAAAATTACTCTCTTTGGCTGAATGTAGACTAAAGGAAGATAGAAATTGTTTTGATACATTTTGATACTAAATCTAGGGGCCAAATAGTCAGTTGAAATAGCCAAAAGTGATTCCCTAAAGAATTTTGAAAAAAAAAAAAGGGGTTCAAAAATATGATTAAACATTTATGCGATAAAAGTTTTGGTTTAAATTGAAAATTTTGAAATTTTGAAAAGTTAAAGGGCCCAAGTAAAACTAGACACCGATAGGTGGGGATTGGTAATTTACATACTAATAGAGTAATTATTAGCAATACTATGCCATTATAAAGGCATATCGATTTTTATGTACGGACCTTAATAGGCACCGAGTGTCCGATCTCGAAATTATAAAAGTTTGTGAAATGTAATCCGGTGGGTAGGCACCGAGTGTCCGATGCTGGGGAAACTCGCTTCCAATCCAAGTTATTATGTCAGAATTTACAAACGGCTCCGGGAGTTATTAGGGCTAATAACGTAAATTGATATGTGGTTTTGGAAGTTTAAATTATACAACTTCCAACTTGCTTGATTTCTTGTGTGTTTATTATGAAAAGTTGACAATTGTGTAATTCATTATATTATGATGTTGTATTCTTGGAAATAAGTACTATTTCAATAATGTATATGTACACCCACTAAGAAAAATACTTAGCGTATTGGAATTCACCATGCCCAGGTTATTGATTGGGCATTGTAGATAAAGACTGAAGGAAGTATATCTGCAGCTCTCCTCTAAAGTCACATCCATCCATATTTTTGGTAATTATGCTTCTTGGTATCATATGTGTACATTTCACAACGTATGAGCATGAAATTTTGTATTTTTAGAAGGTGTAAACCCTTGTAAATGATGTATTGTACAAATATCATAAGCATTGTAATATCATGTAGTTTTGAAAGTTAAAAGAGATTTTATGTTTTGATTTTGTTTCAAATTCCATGGATATGGGATTGTTGTAAAGAAATGATCATTATACTTGTTTGTGTGGTGAAGTGAAACTTGAAAACGGACGGGAGGTCCTAATAGAAGTTAAGAAATAAATATTTTAGAAATGTTATCGTTTTTCCCTGTAGGTTTTTAAAATTTGGGTTTTCAGAAAAACAGGAGAAATTCTACTGGATTTTCGATAAATAAAAATAATTGAATAAAAGAAAAATAAACAAGAAAATAAATTTGATAAAGAAGGGTATTTCCTTCGTCTCAATTCTCATTCCACTAGGGGTCGAGGGAAGGGTGTTACATTCTAAATTTATGAAATGAAAGAATTCAATTGTGAATTACATAAAAAAGAAATGTTTTTAAACACTAGTGGCCTACCCTATGATATATGTTATATGTTACGAATGATAGTTTAGACCCGATTGGTATACCCCACTGTATATGACAAGTATTGGTAGGGCGTGTCACTAACTTAGGGGGGATTGAGTCAGTCAGTTGAGTCGTGTCGCCCTCTATATATGTGGGCTATTATCTCACTCGCACATGCGATGCACGAAAATTCTGTTAGTTGTTGTAAGATGTCTCATATATTGTCACGGTGAGCATCACTAATCGAATCGCCACGTGATTATGTTATGATAGCTTCTTTGGGTTCCATTGGTGCGGTTTCAGCAAAGAAATGAAATTTTAAAAATTTATGCAATAATTAAAAGATTAATATGTTTTTATGCATAAAACCAAGTTTTAAAGATTTTCTATAAATTATTAAAGTTTATGATTTCAATTACCAAGATGTTATGAAATTATAAAAGTATTTATGAAAATGTTTTGGGAGGAATTTTTAAAAGAAACGATTTTAATAGAAAAATCATAACACTCATTGAGCTCTTTTAGTTTACTATTCTTGTTTTATGTTATAAAAACCTCCCTAGGTGTAGGAACCAGTGGTCAGGGTGCTCGCTCTCCCACCGCAGATTAGATGGGCAGGCTAGGGACGATATTCTGTGAAGTCACATTTTTGCATTGCTTGGATTTCAATTGAAACGTTTATATATGTACATAGATTTGATGTAAATAACTTTATGAATTTTACCACGCCCATGGTAATTAATGTGATGTATTTATTTATAAGAAGTGATTTGATACCTACATGTATATAATGTAAATATTTTGGGATATGTATAAATGTTTTTGGATTTTGTGTATGAAATTATGTTTTCAAAATTGAAATGATTTTGTTGAATTAGATTTTTTATGGCTAGGTGATGGTTTTGAGATAGACCGAAGGTCCAATATGGTAGTGGAGAATATTGTTTGAATTATTGAAGTCGTATTAATTGGTTTTTCAGGTGATTGAAATTTTGGGAAATCATGAAAAATAGTTTCGTGTTGTCAAAATTTTTAGAAAATCAAAATTATAAAACTTTATAATTTATGATTTATACGTTTGGGAATTAATTTAAGTTTTAGGGCTTGCTCCACGATGTCCTTTTGGTGATTCTAGCTAAAATCCAAAAGGGTTTTGTAGGATGCCTAGCAGGATCACAGGAGCTCCAAAAGGAAAAATTTGGGACGGGTCCCGTCACTAACTATCAATGGAAATACACTAAAATAGGGTTCATTAAGCTTTAGATATCGTAAAATGCTACAAAGGTGGATTAGTATATCTCTATCTAATGTCAATCTAAGGTAAATATTTTATCGAATATGTTGTGTGCATCTCCTCTCGGTTTCAACATACAAGCTTTAAATCATGTATATGGTGGCCAATCACATACAAGTATTAAGTGTAAAATATTTACTCAACAAGACACAATTACTCTCGATGCTAATCAATCATCAATCCATTAATCTTAATCAAGATTCATCACAACCCTAGTCACAAAGAGTTTAGTTCATAAATACAAGAGGCAAAACACTCATCAAATTCAATATTAACATTGAATAATGAGTGATAGAGATTCTTTGGGTAGTAACAAGTCTTTTTCTTTCCAAAAGCCGATTTCATACTTCCGAGATTGTTGAATGCTTTATTCGATGCTTCTTCTTTACTGAACGATGAAAGTTCAAAACCAAAGCGAATCCTTTTGCTTTCAAATAATATCAACATTGAGTAATTGCATAAATTGTTGAATTATGAGATGTACATTTTTCTTTTCTTTTTTTTTTCTTCTTTTTCTTCTCTTCTCTCTCTCGGGCTGTTCTTTCTTTTCTGTTTTCCATACCTATGTTCTATGTGCTTGTTTTTATATACTTGTATATGTATATAATAGCTGCTTCAGTGTCTCTCTTTCATTCTTCATTTTGCTTATTAGTCTCAACACAAGACCCATGTCTCTCTCTTTCTTTTCTTTTCTTTTTTTAAAAAATTGTAGACTACTCTATTTCCCTTTCTCATCCTCGGTCACCACCAGTTTGTCTTATTTCATTTTCAATTGACTTTGCTTTCTTGTTTGATCGCCAATCACTTTTCCTTTGTAAAAGTTGTCTACTCATTTTCTTCCATTGCAACGCTAATATTTGTCTTATTCTCATTTCTCTTAAATATATATAAATACATCCATTGGGATGTCCTTTCTTTCTCATTTTCTGTTTCATTCTACATATCTCAACTTATTTAAAAATTTCAGCCCACTTAAATTACAATTAAATCCAGCAATTGGGCTTCAATAAATCAACAATTAAACAATTGGGCTTGCACTTAAATTGGGCCCATTTATTAATTTCATTTTGGGTTCAATTTATTTTCTTGGTCCATTAGAATTCAAACTTTAGAGACATCTTATGGCATTAAGGTTTGATATAGATGTAGCAAGTGTGTATAGCAAAACTCATGGATGACAATTGTTTACATGGACTGCATAGTATGTTTATATACTGAGTTACTGATTGTCTAAGTTGTAATATACATGTCAATGTTTCATTATCAGTTATAATGTTACAACAAATTTTACTGTGAGTACTCAGTGTAGGTTTTGGTACAAATTTCTGAATATTTTTAGAATTGACTCAAATTTGTTCTTAATTATTCTTGTCTAATTTGTTGGATATTATTGTGATTATTTGACAATGTTTTTGCAAAGAATAAGGTATTTACTTCCGCATTGTTTAGAATTAATATTGACAATCTTTATAAGGAAAATACTTTATTGTGTGATTTGTTCTTATGCAAGAAACTTGGAAAAATATCTTGTTTGATTATGAAAAAGGTTTTCATCTATCAAATAGTGATTTAAATGTAGAAAAGCTTTGTTTATATTCTTGTTTTAGTCTTGGAGGAGCAAGGACATTGGATTTCTAAGGTATCCAATCAAACTCTAAAAAATATTGAATTCCTTCTAAATTTTAGATGCTCATTATTGCAGATTAGATTTTTATTCTTTGTTAATTGATTTTAGAACTAATTTTTAGGTGTTTTCTTTTTTAGTAAAATGGCTACTCACTCGTGAATAATAGGACGACAGATAACGAAAATTTGTGTGGGTTCTTGAGAGTTGAAAGAAATACGAACATGTTGAGAGAATTGTGAGATTGTTTGTAATACTTAGAGAGGTTTGTTCTCTAAGTTTATGAGCTAGACTTAGGCTGAGTGAGGTTATTTAGCCTAGATTGAGTGCTTATTAGGATAACAAGATATTAGGCCACAAAGGGGATAGGTACACAAGTTGAAGGAAGTTCAAGCTATTATCACCATTGAATGCAAGGTGAGCTTGCTGCAATGAGGCTGATGAACGTGTATAAGGTTTGCATCGATTTTAAGAGGGAATCTTAGAATAAATTAGTCAAGTAGGTTGTACTTTGTGAAGTTGATTAATAAGTTGATCTCTCAGCAAGGTCTCATGGATATAGTTACAATGAACCACGTTAATAATTTTCTTGTATTAATTTTAATTTACTGCACTTATTACATCTGTATTAAAATTGTTGCAACATGCAATTTATATGTTATGATAGTTTACTTAAGTACTTAACATTTTGAGTCATAACATTGATTAATCCCAACATTTACAAAAGTTATGTAGTCTATAATAAACATACATTTTCAGTAATTAATTAAGATTACTTTAGCTTATGGAAAGACATCTTAACTTGTTAAACATTTTATCACTTTCAATATATATATATCCATATATATATATAGATATATATACACTATTGGTGACATTTTAATTCTCATTTTAAGTAACAAATCTTGTAAGTATATGAATCGTATAGATATCATATAACGACTGCGGGATTGTTTGCATAGGGATGTGTGAACCAATTACTAAACTAGTCTTAAATGAAAATAAGCTAAATATATAGTGCTATGATTCTGGATTCATTTTAATTAGGGGTGGGTGTTTTCGGGTTTGGGTTGGGTTGGGTTGAAAATCCTTCAACCCAACGTGGGTTGGGTTGAAAATTTTTCAACCCAACGTGGGTTGGGTTGAAAATTTTTCAACCCAACCCAACACAATTAATTCTTTAACCCAACCCAACCCAACCCAATAATTGTCGGGTTGGGTTAGGTTAAGTTGATCGGGTTGGTATCTTGTTGAAATATAAAACATTTATATTAATCAACTCGTTCAAATGTAAAACATTCTCGTTGATTACATAACAGATTTAATACAAATAAAAATTTAAGCCACTACATAATTAAAAAAGAAAAAAAAAATTTAATTCACCACAAAAAGGTTGTGGAACCCCCCCTCATGGCCTCGGCCCATTGGGGGTACGGGCCTCGCCTCGCAGCCTCGGCGACCCACTCACTAGGTACTGTCCCTGGCCAAGGGATTTGCTTCGCCTCCCCAGCTGCTCGAACCCACCACCTGACCCTTGGTTAATTGGATTCTTAGAGCAAAGCTGGTACCAATTGAGCCACATGACAGACCCCGTTTCTGCACTTCCATTTCCGTACAGACGGCAGCCTGCCGGCAACCCCACGGTAACCCTCCAGCCTATATGTAATTCGACTGAAAGATTCCCATGAAGCTAAGCCGTTTTTCCCTATTGAAAACTTTTGATTACACATTTATATAATAGATTTAGTAAAAATTTGGGCAGCATAACAGCTATTTTTCTAAGATTACCACCCTGCGAATTTGGTAAAAACTTTAAACACTCCTAAAATCAATTAGTTTCCCCCAAACTTCTGGGCCTCAGGCCCTCAATTCATCAATTCACAAGCAACCACAAGCATGTCATCAATTTTCAAAATAATTTAAAACACAAAATAGTATGTCATGCATTTATATTTATTTATACATGTTCAAATATAAGAAAAACTTATATATTATATCATATACAATTAATTAAGTATTTCCCAAAATAAGATACATCTATACAATCACAACAGTACAAAGCACTCCCGACTCAATCTGCTTAGTCCTGGGCTGGAGTCTCTGATCCTGATGTACCTGTACCTGTACCTGCATCTGCCCCTGAGGAGGTTTTGTTTGTAAAACATAAAACAGTGTAAGCTACACGAGCTTAGTAAGTGTTGTAAGTTTTTATTTTCATTTTATCTTTATAAAAATTCCTCAGTTTTTATAAACCTCTCATCACTGTAATATGAAAAAACAATTTTTCTCTTAAAACCATTTTTCAAATAAATGCATGGATAACTTATTTATGTAAATATCATTCAATTCCATTATAAAACTAAAGGATACGATAAATTATCGTATAATTTCAGTTCTATGCATAAAATATAAATAGTGGTGACATTACTATTTTTGAAAAATCTCTGAATAAAACGAGCCAACCACTAATGGTCCGTACCATATGGTATCCTAGGTATTGAGCGAAATTTTACCTCGCTCCGACCTTCCCGAAATTTTTCCTCGTTCAGGCCATCTATACGGTATTACGTAGCAGAATTTTTCCCTCGCTACAGAGCGGTATTTTTCCTCGCTCAGGTGGAAGCTAGCTAATAATATACCCTATACGTGCATTAGGCGACACACTAAACTGAACAATTAACTCGATACAATCCCCCCTACGGGTTTCCTCCCGCTGTTAGTGACAGACACTCCCAACACTGCCAATGCACGCTTCGGGTGCTCAACCTCAACCGGAAATAACTGTAGTATCTACCAAGCATACCATATGTTCAATATATATTTCCATCAAATAATTTTTCACCATAAATACTTATCTCGTATAAACTTTTCAAATTTAGGAAATCCACATCTCATATAATCATTTATAGTCCATGCAAAATATTTTTCATACAATTTCATTTATTTCAAATTCAAACTATAACATATCATAACATAAACTTTAAAACATTATATCCAAAATATTTTGAATAACACTCACAAATTATTGATTCACAAAATCACACGCTTTCGGGTTTCCTCGATTCCAAATATAATTATCGCCGTCCTAAATTAAATCTACAAAGTAATATAATATATAAAATTTTTAGTACGGCTGCCATATTGGAAAAATAGCCCTAAAAATGAATTCTACACTTAAAAACGAGTCCGTAGACACGTCGGGAGCTAAATTTCGAGTTCCGAAGATCGGAGAACTTACCTCCGCCTTAAATGGTGGCCGACGGCGACTTTTCGGCGTCGGATTCCGGCGACCTCGGTGGTGGGAGGTATGGTTAGGTGGGTTTTGTTGTCCTTGACACACTGATCACGAAAACGAGGTCGATCGGCGTCGGAATTGCTTCGTTTGGCCGGAATCTACAAAAATAAAAGTTGGTTAACCGCCTTACTTCGTCTACTGAAACGAAGACCCAAACGGTGATAAAAATTGATAAAATTGGACCTATAGAATCTAAGTCGCACGAGCTTTCCAACGGTACCAAGATCGGCCAAAACGGAGCTCGGATGAGGTCGGAACGAGAGGTCGAAACGAGAGGTCGAAGTTGAGCTCGCGAAAATGAAAGTTGCTGGAAATCTGAGGAGAGAGAGAGGAATGGTTCGGCTGGAGGAAGAAGATGATGATATAATCCGGCCGAATTGCGATGTGCCCCCTCAACTTTTCAAAAATTACGATTTTAACCTAAACTTTTAAAAATATAACTTTTTAGTCCTTGCACTATTGCTCAATTTTTATAAAATTTTTCAATTTCACCATTTTCTTCAATATTTCTTTTAATACTATTTTCATACCTCTAAATCAATTATTTTACCATTTCTTGAGCTCGAAATCGCATCCATAAATTTCATCATAATCTAATTGTATATTTGGACATTCTAAATTATTATTTTATTCCATAAATGAAACATAACGTATATAATACTAAAATAGGGATGGCATATTACAATTTCTTCCCCCCTTAAAGAAATTTCGTCCTCGAAATTTATAAAACTCATCGATGTGTACTGAAATACTTGGGGATATTTATGTTTCATTTGATCCTCATGCTCCCATGTGGCCTCCTTTATATCGTGATTCCTCCACAATATCTTCACTAAGGGAATGACTTTACTACGTAGAACCTGTTCTCTGCGATCTAAAATTTGAACCGATTCCTCTTCATAAGCTAAGTTTTCCCTAAGCTCCACAGATTGCTCTCTAAGTATATGAGAGGGATCGGGGATATATTTTCGAAGCATGGACACATGAAACACATCATGAATTTTATCCAACTGTGGTGGTAGCTTCAACCTATACGCTACTGATCCTACTCTGTCAATAATCTCATATGGCCCAATATAACGCGGACTCAACTTACCACGTTTTCCAAATCTAAGTACGCCTTTCCAGGGAGATATCTTGAGGAATACTTTATCTCCAATCTCGAATTCGAGATCTCTACGGCGATTGTCTGCATAACTCTTTTACCGATCGCCTGCTATCTTGAGTCGGTCCCTTATAACTTTAACTTTATCTGTAGTGATCTGAACGAGCTCTGGACCTATCAATTTCCTCTCACCTACCTCATCCCAACACACTGGAGTCCTGCACTTTCTTCCATAAAGTGCCTCATATGGGGCCATACCTATACTGGCCTGATAACTGTTATTATAAGCGAACTCCATAAGTGGTAGGTGTATATCCCAACTACCCTTGAATTCCAGAACACATGACCTAAGCATATCTTCAAGTGTCTGGATCGTCCTCTCTGACTGACCATCCGTCTGCGGGTGAAAGGCTGTGCTGAAATTTAGCCGAGTTCCTAATGCTTTTTATAGACTGGGCTAGAACTTCGATGTGAATCTAGGATCACGATCTGAAACGATAGAAACAGGTGTACCATGAAGTCTTACTATCTCATCAATGTAGAGCTGCGCTAATCTGCTCAGGGGGTAATCACTCCGGATGGGCAGAAAATGGGCGGATTTCGTTAATCTGTCAACTATCACCCATATTGCATCATGCCCCCTCTGACTGCGCGAAAGCCCTACTACAAAGTCCATGGTGCTCTTCTCCCATTTCCACTCAGAAATAGGGAGAGGTTGCAACAGTCCTGCCGGTTTCTGGTGCTCTGCCTTGACTTGTTGACAGGTGAAGCATCGGGATACAAAAGCTGCTATTTCTTTCTTCATCCCTTTCCACCAGTAATGTTCTTTTAGGGTATGGTACATCTTCGTGCTGCCCGGATGCATGGCGTATGCTGAGGAATGAGCTTCTTCCATAATTTCCTTCTTCAGATCCTCTACATCCGGCACACATAAGCGTTGTCCCATCATCATTGTACCATCTTCCCTGATAGCGAAATCTGTTCTCTTTCCATCTTCGATTTCTTTCTTTAATTTGACCAATTGGGGATCCTGTTTTTGCAATTCTCTTATCTGATCCACCAAAATGGGACGAACATGGAAAGTAGCTAACAATGCTCCGGAGTCTGCTACATTTAATTTTACTCTCAACTATCTTAATTCCACCAAAAGCGGAAGATACACAGTCTTCAATAGTGCTAGGGAGCTCGTAGGCCTCCTGCTCAAAGCAACAGCCACTACATTGGCTTTTCCGGGGTGGTACTCTATCGTACAATCATAATCTTTAATTAGCTCTAGCCACCTCCTTTGCCTCATATTCAATTCCTTTTGAGTGAGTAGGTATTGCAGACTCTTATGATCTGTTTACAGATCCGACAGGGAACACCATATAAGTAATGCCTCCAAATCCGTAATGTAAATATCACTGCTGCCAATTCCAAATCATGGGTAGGGTAGTTTTGCTCGTGCTTCTTTAACTGTCTAGAAGCATAAGCTACAACTTTATCGTTTTGCATCAACACACAACCTAAACCCTGTCTCGAGGCATCACTATATACCGTGAATCCATCTGTTCCTGTTGGTAATGTTAAAACAGGAGCTGACGTTAATCTTCTCTTCAATTCATCAAAGCTTTGCTGGCAAGCTTCTGATCACTCGAATTTTTCTTCCTTTCTCGTCAGTCTGGTTAATGGGGTTGCTATCTTGGAAAAACCCTCAACGAACTTTCTATAATAGCCTGCCAACCCGAGAAAGCTTCTAACTTCAGTAACATTTGTGGGCAGTCTCCAATTCGTGATAGCTTCAATCTTTTGGGGATCCACACTAAGCCCTTCAGCTGAAATGACATGACCTAGGAAAGCAACTTTATCCAACCAAAACTGGCATTTGCTGAATTTTGCATACAGCTAGTGCTCTCTCAGAGTCTGCAACACAATCCTGAGATGTTCCGCATGCTCTTCATGACTGCCTGAATATACCAGAATATCATCAATAAACACAATCACGAACTTATCCAAATAAGCTCGGAAGACCCTATTCATTAGGTCCATGAACGCGGCTGGGGCATTTGTCAACCCAAATGGCATAACTAGGAATTCATAATGCCCATACCGAGTTCTGAATGCAGTCTTCGAAACATCTCCCTTCCGAACCTTCAGTTGATGATAACCCGATCTCAAATCAATCTTCGAATACACCTTGGATCCCTGTAACTGGTCAAATAAATCATCAATCCTCGGGAGCGGATATTGATTCCGTATTGTCACCCTATTCAGCTGTCTATAATCAATACACAGTCGTAAGCTCCCTTCTTTTTTTTTCACAAACAAAACTGGAGCCCCCCATGGCGAATGATTGGGCCTTACAAAACCTTTTTCCAATAACTCTTCCATCTGTACCTTCAGTTCTTTCAACTCAGCTGGCGCCATCCTGTATGGAGTAATTGAGATTGGTTCAGTTCCCGGAACCAAATCTATCTCAAATTCTATCTCCCTATCTGGTGGCAAACCTGGTAGATCCTCCGGGAATACTTCTGGAAACTCTCTGACCACCGGAATATCTTCCAATCGAACTTTATCCTTCTTCTGTTCAACCATATAAGCCAAATATCCTTGATATCCTTTACGAAGCATCCTACTGGCTATTATGGCGGTGACCATACTAGTGGCAAGTACTTTTCGAATTCCACGGAATACCACCTCTGGTTCTCCTGGTCTGGCCAATCTAACTTTCTTCCCATAACAATCAACTGTGGCCCGATATCTGGATAGCCAATCCATCCCCAGTATCACATCAAAGTCCTGAATATCTAATACAATCAGGTCAGCTGGAAACTCTTCATCTTCTATCACGATTCTACTATCCACAATCACCTTCTCGGCCAATAAGGAATTTCCAGTAGGAATGGAAACTACTATACTACCCCCCAAGGACTGTAATTTCGCTCTAACCTTTGTTGAAAATGGTACGGACATAAAGGAATGTGTGGCTCTAGGGTCTATCAGTGCATATGCATCATGATCTAGAACAGAAACCATACTAGTAACAACTTCCGGAGCGGTATCTGCCTCTTTCTGTGTGACAGCAAACACTCGAGCCTGGGTGCGGGGTCTACCTGGCTGACCCACGGAAGACACTCCTCTGCCCACTGCACCTGTAGCCGAAACTGAAGAGCCACGTCCTCTGGTTTGAGAGCCTCTACCTCCCTGTCTCTGGCCCATACTGGCTTGTGAAGAGGCTGCTGAAGATCCAACCTCTGAACTGGCTGAGGTGGCTAGCTGCGGACATTCTCTCATAAAATGACCCTCCTGTCCACAATGAAAGCAAGCTGTGCTAGAACTCCTCATCCGACACTCACCTGGATGTCTCCTTCCACATGTACTGCACTCTGGTATCGAACTCCTGGTATCCCGAGAGCCTCCAGGCACTACAGGTGGTCTAGCTGACCCCTGACTAGATGATGCTCCTCGACTCATTTTCCTGCCACTAACCCATCTGGATTTGCTCTGTTTTCCGGGGAATTTGCTGGGTCCTTCCTGTGGTTGATTGGATCCGCTACGTTTGCCTTCTGGTTTTTCCTGTTGAGATGCGGCTGTTTCATTTTTTTCTACTTTAAATGCAGCCTCCACTAGCTCTCCATAATGCGTCTGAGGAACCTATGACAAATGAACTCTGAGGTTGGGATTCAGACCTACCATAAATCTCTTACACCTTTGCTCCTCTTTATCTGAGATGAAAGGGACAATCCGGACCAATTCGAAAAATTTCTTCTCATAGTCGGTCACGGATGTCGAGCCCTACTCCAATCTGAAGAATTCCTCCATTCGGGCATCTTTATAGCTTTTTGGGTAAAACCGATCTGTACACTCTCGTTGGAATATCTCCCATGTCACTCCTCCAGAATGTCGCCTCTCCAAGGCTTTCCACCAATCCTTTGCTCTGTCTTCTAAAAGGAAAGAGGAGAACAGAACTCTTTGCTCATCAGTAGATCCCATTACTCTGTAAATCTCTATAACCCTATCCAACCATGCTAAGGCACTCTCTGGGTTGCCACTTCCGTCAAATGGCTTTGCTCCCAACTTACAAGCACGTTTTATCGAGCGTTTAGGTTCTTCGAGGGCCTCCCGCGGTTGACGCACTACCGCCATTAGTATCTGAGCGACCTGTTCTGCATTAAAACCCCTGCCGGCTGGTTCTACGGGTGCCGACGGTCCCGGACGGCTCTGATCTACAGGGGCATTTATCGACCCCGACGCGTGCTCTACTCCCTGGGCAATTGGTAACTCAGGTATAGGAGCATCTAAAGTGGCCCTACGAGGACCCCTACGACCTCGTCGGTGTATAGTGCTGTGATTCCATAAAAACAAGATAGTGAAACATTTGAAATTTTGAAAATCATATGCATGACAAATAAAATAACCGAAACATGTTTGGGTTGCTTTATTTATAAAATAAAGTAAAATAAATAATTTAATCAATTAAAATCTAAAGCATGAGATCTCATTTCAAAACCCCGCTCTCATACCAACATGACAGACCCCGTTTCTGCACTTCCATTTCCGTACAGACGGCAGCCTGCCGGCAACCCCACGGTAACCCTCCAGCCTATATGTAATCCGACTGAAAGATTCCCGTGAAGCTAAGCCGTTTTTCCCTATTGAAAACTTTTGATTACACATTTATATAATAGATTTAGTAAAAATTTGGGCAGCATAACAGCTATTTTTCTGAGATTACCACCCTACGAATTTGGTAAAAACTTTAAACACTCCTAAAATCAATTAGTTTCCCCCAAACTTCTGGGCCTCAGGCTCTCAATTCATCAATTCACAAGCAACCACAAGCATGTCATCAATTTTCAAAATAATTTAAAACACAAAATAGTATGTCATGCATTTATATTTATTTATACATGTTCAAATATAAGAAAAACTTATATATTATATCATATACAATTAATTAAGTATTTCCCAAAATAAGATACATCTATACAATCACAGCAGTACAAAGCACTCCCGACTCAATCTGCTTAGTCCTGGGCTGGAGTCTCTGATCCTGATGTACCTGTACCTGTACCTGCATCTGCCCCTGAGGAGGTTTTGTTTGTAAAACATAAAACAGTGTAAGCTACACGAGCTTAGTGAGTGTTGTAAGTTTTTATTTTCATTTTATCTTTATAAAAATTCCTCCCTTAGTTTTTATAAACCTCTCATCACTGTAATATGAAAAATCAATTTTTCTCTTAAAACCATTTTTCAAATAAATGCATGGATAACTTATTTATGTAAATATCATTCAATTCCATTATAAAACTAAAGGATACGATAAATTATCGTATAATTTCAGTTCTCTGCATAAAATATAAATAGTGGTGGCATTACTATTTTTGAAAAATCTCTGAATAAAACGAGTCAACCACTAATGGTTCGTACCATATGGTATCCTAGGTATTGAGCGGAATTTTACCTCGCTCCGGCCTTCCCGAAATTTTTTCTCGTTCAGGCCATCTATCCGGTATTACGTAGCAGAATTTTTCCCTCGCTACGGAGCGGTATTTTTCCTCGCTCAGGTGGAAGCTAGCTACTAATATACCCTATACGTGCATGAGGCAACACACTAAACTAAACAATTAACTCGATACAATCCCCCCTGCGGGTTTCCTCCCGCTGTTAGTGACAGACACTCCCAACACTGCCAATGCACGCTTCAGGTGCTCAACCTCAACCGGAAATAACTGTAGTATCTACCAAGCATACCATATGTTCAATATATATTTCCATCAAATAATTTTTCACCATAAATACTTATCTCGTATAAACTTTTCAAATTAAGGAAATCCACATCTCATATAATCATTTATAGTCCATGCAAAATATTTTTCATACAATTTCATTTATTTCAAATTCAAACTATAACATATCATAACATAAACTTTAAAACATTATATCCAAAATATTTTGAATAACACTCACCAATTATTGATTCACAAAATCACACGCTTTCGGGTTTCCTCGATTCCAAATATAATTATCGCCGTCCTAAATTAAATCTACAAAGTAATATAATATATAAAATTTTTAGTACGGCTGCCATATTGGAAAAATAGCCCTAAAAATGAATTTTAGACTTAAAAACGAGTCCGTAGACATGTCGGAAGCTAAATTTCGAGTTCCGAAGATCGGAGAACTTACCTTCGCCGTAAATGGTGGCCGACGGTAACTTTTCGGCGTCGGATTTCGGCGACCTCGATGGTGGGAGGTATGGTTAGGTGGGTTTTGTTGTCCTTGACACACTGATCACGAAAACGAGGTCGATCGGCGTCGGAATTGCTTCGTTTGGCCGGAATCTACAAAAATAAAAGTTGGTTAACCGCCTTACTTCGTCTACAGAAATGAAGACCCAAACAGTGATAAAAATTGATAAAATTGGTACCTATAGAATCTACGTCGCACGGGCTTTCCAACGGTACCAAGATCAGCCAAAACGGAGCTCGAATGAGGTCGGAACGAGAGGTCGAAGTTGAGCTCGCGAAAATGAAAGTTGCTGGAAATCTAAGGAGAGAGAGAGGAATGGTTCGGCTGGAGGAAGAAGATGATGATATAATCCGGCCGAATTGCGATGTGCCCCCTTAACTTTTCAAAAATTACGATTTTAACCTAAACTTTTAAAAATATAACTTTTTAGTCCTTGCACTATTGCTCAATTTTTATAAAATTTTTCAATTTCACCATTTTCTTCAATATTTCTTTTAATACTATTTTCATACCTCTAAATCAATTATTTTACCATTTCTTGAGCTCGAAATCGCATCCATAAATTTCATCATAATCTAATTGTATATTTGGACATTCTAAATTATTATTTTATTCCATAAATGAAACATAACGTATATAATACTAAAATAGGGATGGCATATTACAAAGGTACAAAAATAACAAAATAAAAATTAAGACAATAATCCTAATAGAGTCCGTCAACACAACTTGTTTGCTCATTAAAGTCCTCACAAGCGTAAAAAACCATAAAAAATTACGTCAAATTGGTAGCTTCCAAAGTATCAACTGCATGCCACATCTAACATCAAACAAAACATGTAAATCAACCCAAAATGTAACTAACTAACATGTTTTCAACTTTTGCAAATCATAAAAGAACAAACATATATAAGTAAAATATAAAGTTTTTATTTAAAATAATTATCTTAATATTATGAAAAATAATCAATTCACATTATTTTTTATGGATCCAATGGTATGCTCACTCCAATCTCTATATAAATAGAAGAACAAAATATTAATAATATATAACATTACACATTTAACATTATCATAATAAACAAATCAATAAATTCTTCAATCTAACCTAATCCAACCCAGTACTAGTCAGGTTGGGTTGGGTTGATCGAATTGAATTTAATTTTCCATAAAAGTACAAAAGGTCTAATCTATAATTCTTATAGTCTTAGCAATTTGATCACAAATAAAATAAGTATAAATAAATATTTAATAATTATAAATAAAATATTTATTTTATCATAAAAGTTATCCTTAATCATCATCCCTAACAAGTGTTCTTTTAGAAAGAGGAGAAAACCTTAGATTTAGAATTAGGGATAGACGTTTGTCGGATTCGGGTTGGGTTGGGTTGAAAATTTTTCAACCCAACCCAACCCAACCTAACCTATCTTATTTTTTTTTAAGAATTAACCCAACCCAACCCAATAAAAAATAGTCGAGTTGGGTTGGGTTTGTCGGGTTGGGTTGGAGATGCCCACCCCTAATTTTAATTATGGATATTAATTATCATAGCATTGAAGATATATTGATTGTATTGTTACTAGTTTATCACTAATCATCTCAATATATCTCTTTGATAATGCATTGAACATACTTTTATCTATCAATACCTATCTTTCAATGACTATCAAATAAATAAGTGCTCATTAAGTTAAAGATAATCTGCTACCTAAGTTGTATTGGTCTTTAATAATGAGAATACTCGACTATCACCCTAGTAACTCATGGTCGACTCGGCTATCACACGGGTGACCCATTTTCCTCTCCTAAACCTAGGACAAGCATTTTATCGAGCATATTGTAAGTCATTCCTTTCGAACTCAACACACAACCCTAAATAATGTCTGTGGTGGCTAATCAGATACAAGCATTAAATGTTAAATACGTACTCAACATACATAAGCACTCTCCAAGCAATAATTACCAAATCTATTTCATTTATCAACATCCATCATCATCCCAGCACAACATATATAGAATATTTACATACAAATGGAGAAATTACAAATATATAAAAAAGTACTATAATTTTAATTAAAATAATAAAAAAAAAATAACAAGATGAATTAACTCAACTAATCAACTTTAGTAAGGAAGTTAATTAAGATTACTCTGGCTTATAGAAAGACATTTTACCACTTCCAATATATATATATATATATATATATATATATATGTATATGTATATAATTTTACATTTTAAAGAGATTTTAGAAATAAGTCCTGTACATATAAACATGATAAAATCAATTATTTTGTCATTAAATTATCAATCGATAAAAAAGTAACATTAATATAAAGACATAAGTTTTATTAATTAGTTGTAGTAAACAAAACTCCAATACATTGATTTTATTAATTAACTGATATACTCAGATCATGATTTTAACAACAATGATTATAAATTAAAATGATGTTGTAAGATAGAACACTTTCATCATTTTTTAATAGACAAAATGATGTGGTTTTGACATCCATGATTTTAGACATCGGTTTTAAACTAACCGATGTTTTTAATATATATATATATATTTTCTAAATCAGTTTTAGTTAAACCGATTTATTGCTAGTGATGTCTTTAAGCAATTTTGTAGTAGTGCAATCTGCCCATCAAATTAACATCTCAGATGTTAGCTTTCCATAAAAAGCCGACCGCGTGAGATTTGGAGTTTAATAGAGAAAGTTATGATCTTTTGAGTTTCGAAATGTCAAGTCAAAAATTGGTATTTGCATATTGTTATTGTCGTTTGGACTTAAAACTTGGCATTTCAAGATCAATTGGCCTATCCATCGCTACTTGGCAGAAGATTTCCATTATTTTTTAATCATTGTGTTGTTTGATGATGTCACTTAGAGCAACAATTTAGGGGACCCATTGCCAAAGGCGATGGCATGGTGACTAGCCTATTACCTTCCTTAATGGGAAGGCAACAAAGTTGTCACCTCTTTGTTGTGAGATGCATGCATCATACTTTTTAAATTCATGTGTTTAGGATTATAGATCTTTATATAAATATCTCATTTGTGCACTGATATGAGTAAGGTTTTCTAGAGAGAGAAAGTAACCGTTCTTGAAAAAAAAAAAAAAAACTTATCTAGAGAGAGATTTAATGACAAGGATGTTGCCCTATAACTCTATACCATGAGATTACACATCCAGTTTGATCTTGGAATCTTTCATTGAAGAGATCCAAACTGTAAGTAACATTTGAAACCTTGTTTTGATTGAGCTTCATTTTCTTCCAAATCATTTATTTATAGATTTCTTTTTAAAATCATATCCAACAACTTGTTTTTAGACTTTAGGATTTTTAATTAATTCTATATTTATTTGAATTTAGGCTTAATTTGCTTTGTGCATTTAGTCTTCATAAATTGAATTAATCATGCATTCTACTTTTATGTTTATCATTAATCATCTATTTCTTGAAATATAATTTTACTAAATTTAGGTGAGAATTTGGGCAGCATGAATCAATGATCACTAACTAAATGCATGTGAGTAGATTAAATATAACTGCTTAAGAGTAACTATGAGTATGCGAATCAACCTTGAGAGTTGTATATTTAATCAACTAATGGATTGTGCGACTTATTTGATCAACTAATTGACTTGTGGTTCTTTCCTAGCTATGTTTCAATGTAAAAGTTGTTAGGATTTTTTTATATATTTACTATTATAGGCTTATATATTTAATAACAATTATATTATGGGTTATCTATTTTAATAGGACCAAATAAGTGATCTATTAATTGGGCTCTAAAAATATTTATTGGGTATGAGCTTTAATGTGTAGAAACCTAATACTAATAGAATTAGGGTTAATGAGAACCTAATTAGATTAGTATATAAAGAACATTATAAAGGGTTATGGTCCCCAAGTCAAATCAATATATAATTTTGCTCTCTCTTTCCTCTTTACCCATTCAAGAAGAAGACCATTGAGTAACTAAGGGGATTTGACTGTAAAAGATCCAATCCTATTCAAGTTTATCAACATGGATTCAAGTATGTTTTCTCTACAATAATTTTTAATAATTTAATATGAGTTTATAGATTGTGGAATAGGTTTTCACCTATTAAAGATTTTTACAACAAATGGTATCAGAGCCGACTCATGTTGAATCATTGAGGAATTAATTGGTTTGATTTATTACTGTTGTTATGAAAGTGTGAAGAAAAATATATTGAATTCACACGGTGCCTTCGTGTTTTCTTAAGATTGTTAAAGCAAGAATATATATATATATATACTTTAAAGCAAGCCGCATGTCATCATTCTAGTTCAATTATTAAAAAATATATATATACATATTTTTCTTGGATTCGGATAACTTTGGCAGGTTTGTCTCTCTGTGTGCAGCGCATGTGTTGTCTTGTATAACGTGGCAAAGTCAAATTCTAATGTTATTAAGTACTCTTAATTTTATAGAATAAAAGGAAAAGGGTCACTGCCATATATATATATACATATTTTTTTGTTTTTGTTTTTGTTTTTTATGCACAACTGTTATTTTAATTATTTACTGCACA
Organism: Dimocarpus longan; assembly: GCA_022984855.1. Classification (NCBI taxonomy): domain Eukaryota; kingdom Viridiplantae; phylum Streptophyta; class Magnoliopsida; order Sapindales; family Sapindaceae; genus Dimocarpus; species Dimocarpus longan. Next base: position 23,494,140 of record CM041017.1, read on the forward strand.
ATATTTCAATGATTAACTTTTGGCTTGTGCATTGAAATTCTATGATTCAGTTGTATATATCAGTGCCTATATATATACATATATAAAATCAATGATGCTAACATGATAATTTAATTGATGACAGTTTTATTTTGGCTTGAAACGATTCAGTCTGTGAATATATGTTGTAAAATAAATTATTGAAATTTAGTGCAACAATTATATTATATTGTTTTGATTTGAAAATTCAAAAAAAAAAAAAAAGTCTGATATTTCAAAATAAATTGAATTGAAATTATATGTTGCCAAAATAACATTTATAATGTAAATTTGTTTATTTTGGAATATTAAGATGTGTATGTCTATTATTTATGTGAATAATGACCGGCCCAAAGGAAGGTTTTTGTTTGACCAAATAATAAGCATATATGTGGTAATAAATATATGACGATTATTAGGTTTTCCATGTGAGTAATAAATCGGTCCAAAGAAAGGCTTACTACTTGACGAGATTAATTGTCAATATTTAATTATTACACGGAGAGTACCAGTTACAGTTGATATTTCTATCCAAAGACTAAATGTCAATGTTGTGCTAGGTCTCTTGTTTTAGGGTCAATCATTATAGGAATTGTTGAATCATATCATGTATGAATTTATTAATTGAATATATATATTTTTGACATGATAGTTGATTGTGAGCTTGTATTTAATTTTGTTCTCGATTCAATTACTTCTGCTTCAACAATATTTGCTAATATTAATTCAATTCCTGTGCTTAATGACACAAATTTCAAGAATTGGAAAGAGAACGTTATGATTGTTCTCGGTTGCATGGATCTTGACCTTATGCTTCGGGAAGAACGGCCTCCTTCTCTTAATGAGAATAGTTTCACTGATGAAAAAGTGAGAATGGAGAAGTGGAATCGTTCAAATTGCATGAGTTTATGATCATGAAACGTTCTATTCCGGAAACTTTTAGGGATTCTATGTCCGAAGAAGAAAGTGCGAAGAAGTTCCTTGAGGAAATAAAATAACGTTTTGCGAAAAACAAAAAGGTTGAAACAAGTACCCATTTGGTGAAACTTATTTCAATGAAGTATAATGGAAAAGGAAACATAAGGGAGTACATCATAGAGATGTCTCATATAGCTTCCAAACTAATGGTACTAAAGTTATAGCTATCTGAGAATTTACTAGTACACTTAGTTTTGAATTCTCTTACTGCACAATACAGTCAATTTAAAGTGAGCTACAACACTCAAAAGGACAAATGGACTTTTAACAAGCTCATATCTCACTGTGTGTAAGAAGAGGAAAGATTGAAGCGAGAAGGTGTTCAAAGTGCTAACTTAGCAACTATCTCTAAGGAGAAGAAAAGGAAAAGAGAAAGAGAAACTGTAGTTGGGACATCACAACATAAGGTGCAAAAGAAATAGGATGGAGAGTCTACCTGTTACTTTTGCAAGAAAGCTGAATACATAAAGAAAGAATGTCCCAAATACACCAACTGGCATGTCAAGAAAGGTATGTTTCTCAATCTAGTTTATTCTGAAGTTAATTTAGCTTCTGTACCTAAACACACTTGGTGGATAAATTTTGGTGCTACTATTCACATAAGTGTGTCTATACAAGGTTGCCTGTGGAGTCGAAAGCCAAATGATGCTGAAAGATTCATCTATGTGGACGATGACAAAACAGTTGTAGTAGAGACTATAAGAACTTTTAAGTTATTATTAAAGACTGGTTAATTTTTGAATTTGGAGGAGATTTATGTAGTACCGTCTTTTAAACTAAATTTGGTTTCAATTTCTGTTTTGGACAAATTTGGTTATTCTTATTCATTTGGAAATAATAAATTTAGTCTTTTTCAATATTCTAATCTTATTGGTACCGGTTCTTTATCTTTGCATGATAAACTATATTTGTTGGATAAAATTGTCTCAATTAATGAAACCTTACATATAAATTCATGAGGTATAAAATGAAAATTAACTGACAGGGATTCCGCCACACTATGGTACAAGCGTTTAGGTCATATCTCTAAACAGAGAATTCAAAAACTTGTGTTTGACGGAATTCTTGATTCCCTTAATTTGACAGATTTCGAAGTCTGTATTGAGTATATAAAAGGGAAACATACGAACATTAGGAGATTAGGTGCCAACAGATGTTCTGAAGTCTTAGAACTAATTCATACTGATATTTGCAAACCACTTCCTACAGCCTCTTGGAATGATCAACAGTATTTTATTATGTTCATAGATAACTATTCAAGATATGAGTACCTATATTTAATACATGAGAAGTCTCAAACCCTGAATATATTTAAGGCCTTCAAAGTTGAAGTTAAAAATCAACTTGGCAAGAAAATTAAAGTTGTCAAATCTGACTGTGGTGGTGAATACTATGACAAATATGACGGATCTGGTGAATAACGTCTAGGACCTTTTACAAAATTCCTAGAGGAATGCGGTATCGTCTTGCAATACACAATGCCAGACAAACCTAGCATGAATGGTATTGCTGAAAGATGAAACAGAACGCTTAAGGACATGGTAAGAAGTATGATTAATCATTCTTCTTTACTAGAATCTCTCTGGGGAGAAGCACTAAAGACTACAACATACATCCTCAACAGGGTTTCGAGTAAAACGGTAGCTAAAACCCCTTATGAACTATGCACAAGCAAGAAGCCTAATATTAAACATTTATACATTTGGGATTGTCCAACTGAGGCAAAGCCTATGAAAAGAAACTAGAGTCAAGAACTGTAAATTGCTACTTTACTGGGTACTCTGAACAGTCAAGGGGTTTCAAGTTTTATGATCCCACTACTAGATCATTTTTTGAGACTAGAAATGTAAGATTTCTTGAGGAAGTTAAGCTTGTAGGGGAGATAAGGTTAAAGATATTGTCTTTGAAGAGGAATTTGTTTCTCTTCCTACTATTGCTATTAATAATGATCAGGCTTCTATCCCTGATATTGTTCAAAATGCAAATCCAGAATTACAAGACAATGTAGAAGAGCTCCCTGTGCAAAATAAAGAAATTATACCTGAAGTGCAAACTCAACAACCTCAAGAGGATATGCCATTGAGACGATCCACTAGAGAAAGGAGAAGTGGGATTCCGGATGACTATATCGTTTAACTCCAAGAACATGAGGTTGATATAAGAGTGGTGGAAGATGATCTAATCAACTTCTATCAAGCCAAACAAAGTTCTAATTCTCAAAAGTGGATTGATGTCATGAATGATGAGATGAATTCCATGAAGAACAATGACGTTTAAGATCTCGTCGAGTTGCCTGAAGGTGTGAAATCTATTAGTTATAAATGGATATTTAAGACCAAAAGGGATTCAAAAGGCAATATTGAGAGATATAAGACTCGTCTAGTTGCCAAGGGTTTCACTCAGAAGGAAGACATTGATTACAAAGAGATTTTTTCCCCAGTTTCTACGAAAGACTCTTTTAGGATTATAATGGCACTCGTGGCTCATTTTGATTTAGAGTTACATCAGATGGATGTAAAGACTGCATTTTTCAATGCTGACATTGATGAAATAATATATATGGTGCAACCATAAAACTTTATATCTGGTAATCCAAAGAAAATGGTTTGCAAATTGAAGAAATCCATCTATAGTCTCAAACAGGTTTCCCGTCAATGGTTTCACAAATTTCATCAAGTTATTATCTCATATGGGTTTGAGGTAAATAAAGTTAAAGATTGTGTATATCATAAGTTTAGTGGGAGTAAATACATATTTCTGGTGTTATATGTCGATGACATACTGCTTGCCAGTAACGATATAGGCTTATTGCACGAAATCAAGAGATTTCTGACAAATAATTTTGATATGAAAGATCTTGGGGATGCCTCTTTTGTATTAGGCATTCAGATACAATGAGATCGCTCTCATGGTATCCTTGGGTTATCACAAAAGAGCTATATCGAAAAAGTTCTTGATAGATTCGGCATGAAAGGTTGTGCACCAGGAGACACCCCTGTAGCTAAATGAAACAAGTTTAGTCTAAGTCAATGCCCTAAAAATGAGTTGGAACGAAAAGAAATGCACGCGTCCAGATATTGCATTCATAGTGGGAATGTTGGGAAGATATTTAAGTAATTCAGGGATGGATCATTGGAAAGCAGCCAAACGGATTATACGTTATTTACAGAGAACAAAAGATCACATGCTCACATATCGAAGATCAGATCATTTAGAGATCGTTGGGTATTTTGATTCCGATTTTACTGGATGCCAAGACATTAAAAGATCCACGTCGGGCTATATTTACCTGCTAGCTGGTAGAGCTATTTCCTAGAAAAGTGGTAAATCGATACTCATAGCTTCTTCCACCATGGCAACTGAGTTTATAGATTGTGACATAGGTTGTCACCTATTAAGATTTTTACAACAAAAGTTTCATGTATCACATATCTTTATCCTTTATCTCTCTATTTGTTATTTGGCCATTTGAAAGCAGATCTTTTGATCTATATCTTTATTGATTTTGCACTTGATTGAATATATTGATCGTCCCTACCTTTTTATTTGTATTTTTGCTCTTGTGATTTTTAATCTTCAAAAACTAGATTTATGTTGTGCCTAGGTTTTGTGCTTAATTGGGATTAGACATTGTTTTGATTGATTATTTGTTTTTAATGTTTGACATTTAATCTAGAAAAGATTTTTCCATCATATAGTTGACACGTTGTCTATGGATCAATCCACTTTAACTAATCACTAGGATTTTAATTTAAGTTTTGGTGCATGAAAATAAAATAAAGTATGTGCTTTAGCTCGAGGAAAGAAAAATTGTAAAGCTTCAAGATGCAGGAATCAAATTTTGTGACTAAAACTTCCAATTATTTATTTAGTCTCAATCTTAGTAGTTGAGTTCGTCTTATCTTTATTTTAACGTATTTGAGTGATTCTGATAATTTATCAAATGGTTTAATTTGTTACACATATCCTCAAGGAGGTTCAATATTTTCTCCATCATTTAACAATATATATTGGATGTTACTGTTAGGGTAATGTGCCTTAAGAGCTTGTAATTTGTAAATATTTAAATTAAATAATAAACAAAATATATTTATTTTATTCAATTAAATGTGCATTTATGAAATGATTGCTTCATACAAATATCATGTAACATCCATGGTTAATTATGTAGTCTCAAACTAAGTATATAAATATTATATATAAGAGGATTTAGTTTGAGATCAGTAATTTAAAGAGTCCTTAGAAAGCAAACAAAGCTGGGTACTTTGCTTGTGGTAAATCTATAGCTGCGGTCCATTTTGTATTTGATACGATGATCCTATCCGAGATCGTTCATGTGGTGACATGAAAATGGAGGCACCTTATATAATAGAGATTATATAGGACTGGGCCATGATAAAATAAATTTTTTATTAATATCCGTTAAACAAAGAAATTCATATTTAATAACTAGATGATCATATATGGATTGATCTTAATCCTGAGTGTTTTATGGACTCCTATTTGTTGAGTCATGTCTTTTGATTTACATGGGTGAGACTGTTATAGATTCACGGTCAATAAACTTCGTACTTTGAAGATGTGATTTAATAAGTGGCTGGGAACATTCTACATAATAGTGAAATTCACTCCTTCTTGCAAGAAGTAGATGAGTAGTTCTCTTAAGTGTTGATTCGGGTCTTGAACAATAAGAGCGCTCGACTTTCTATTTGTAAATAAATAGAAAGATAAATTCATAAGTTGTTATGAATATATTGTTCATTAGAGAATTAATGGTACTTAACGGAATAAGAAATAATTAGAGAGGTATAACGGACTTTAATGACCTAGCTCTAATTATGAAATACTCATGGAGGATCGAACCATATGAAATGATTAAATCAATGGACACTGAAAATTCAGATTGTATAAAACATTTATAATTTTGAGAGTGCAATCTTAAGTTTTTAGTGGAGTAACTTTAAGGTTAATAATAGTGAATTAATTAATTAAAGAGCTTAATTAATAATTCCGATATTATTGGAGTTTAAATTATAGGTTCATTTGGTCTCCTTGCTAGCTCACAACCACATAAAAAAACAAAAAGAAGAATATAATTGGATTGTCCAATTATAAGTGTACATACAATTTTATGAACACGTTTACGAATAATTTAAATAATTTGATTATTTAAATATAAGTAATTTTTTAATTATTTGTAGAGGTTAAAACTTTAACTTTAAATGGTGTCATTAAATTATATATGATTTAGAATCATTTAATTTAATGAAAAATCTTTTAATTAATGGAAATGATAATTTAATTTAATTGGAATTAGATTCCATATTAAATTAGATTAAAGAAGTTTTAATTTAATAGGAATTAGATTCCATATTAAATTAAAAGTAAAGAGTTTTAAACCAATAAGAAATTTGATTCCATATTGGATTTGAATTAAGTTTTTCAATTTAATTAGAAAACTCTAACTCACCATTATAAAAATGTGTTTTATATTGGTAACAAGGTAGAGAAAAAGAGAGAGAAATTTTTGGCTACATGAACCAAAAACTTCCATTAATTAAAAAGATTTCGTGATATAATTCTTCGAGATTATGCCTACACATAATTTCTTTTGTGAAGAGTCATAGTAAGGAAGATCGGGTGGTAAAGAATTTACGAATTAAAAGGGATTAATTCAATCTTCATGCAAGGTAAGATTCGATCTTATTAATTTAATTATTAAATTGTTATTACTAGCATCGATCGAGAGTGTTTTTATTTGGAAAAATTTTTAAAATACTCGTTTCCGCATTAAATTCAAAATCAATTTTTCCTTTAGTTACTTCTATATTTGATAGTACTGGCCACTAAGCATCTATATGTATGACGTGCATGTTTGGATCTCGTTTAGGCTTGTGATCAAATACACAAGAAAAATTAACAAGTACTAGTGAGCAACTTTTTATATATTTCGATTAGTTTTGACATAAAAATATTTAATTATCAACTCATAGTTCCTTTATTTTTATTTTTCTATATAGTTACTTTTTACTATGAATGGCACATGCATGCATCTCTGTTTTCCTTCCCAACAAAAGCATATGTGTGCTCACCAGTCACATAGACAAGTTCTACAAGAATTTGGTTATCACTAACAAATTGTTTTTTTAACCACTTCAAATACCCTCAGTAATTCGACATTTTCTTACAAGCACAAAGGAGCCTTTAGAAATGATGCAACAAAATTACACCACATTTTGCATGGTTAATTACCTATTAGAAATAGTAGAATGGCCTCAATATTGTGCATAATTTTTGCAATAAATTTCAGCACCAATATTTCTCTTGATGAAAATAATTGTGTTTCCAGTAATGTCAAAAAAATTGTTTGAACTATTTTTGAGGGCTAGTGGACCATAAGAAATAGTTATAAATATTGTCAGAAATATAAAATTCATCTGGCAGGAAGAGTCGGAGAAAATGTCAAACTTGGTGTTAGTTTTTCTGAGGGAATTTGCTGTTAGGTTAATTCTAAATTATTATTATAATAATAATCATTTCGTACGCAATTTTTGTGCCATATCTAAGGAATAAGTTAAGTTGAAATGAATAAATAATATGATATTTTATATTTATGATTGACTGATTTCAAGTGGGAGAAGTACATTTACGAAAAATTATGATTATTCAAGTTATTGTTAAATTAATATTTAATTAATTTAATTGTTATTATTGATATGAAATTAATTTATTATTATACATTAAATTCATAAGCAAATGTACATTGTATATTGCTAAATTAGTATTTATGATGAGAAGTATACATTGTTTTTAATATCCATTAAACTACTATTAATTAGTAGATATTATGGAAATAGAATTAATTTATTGGTAATGAATTAGTTTTACTCAGAATCTTCAACCAACATACATAGTTGTTGTGCAATCAACCCTAAAGCAAAGGGAAAAAAGAATGGGAGAAATCTAAAATACCCCTTGAAATGAAAAATAATGTCATTCAATGCTAATTTTAGAAAATATTAGTCAAAACCCTCAACCGATGGTGGAAAGGCGGTTTCCATCCAAAATGTGAGTGGTTTTCTCACAAAACCTCAAAAAGACTAAAATGTCCTTACCGTATTATATTAAAATTTTTTAAAAATTAAAAGAATTACTGTAAAACCCAAAACCGCGTTCGTCGGAGAGCGAAATATTTTCCGATGGATCGCATCCGATCGGAAATATATAAATATCGAGTCCGGAAATAATTGGAATAATTATTTTCGCTTTAGAGAAATAAATTCGAGTTCACGATGACGAGTTCGGAATTTTTATTATTCCAAAGGCGAAAGCGATTAAAAAGCGGATTCCAGGACGGACGGACGGAAACGAAAATCCGAGCTTGGAAGTTAAACCGAGAATGCATGGAAGGCTTTAAGAATAATAAAGGGAATGCATGTTGGTGACACGTGTCACACATGCATTGAGTAAAAAAAAAAAAAAAAAAAAAAAAAAAAAGCAAATTATAGCATTCTCGGTCACCAAAGAGAAAGCTAACAAGCTTGGTCAACAAATTCTTATTATATCAAAAACCAAGCAAAGCATTATATTCATCAAGCTCGGTCATCTATGCATTCAAAGACAAAATCATAACCAAAGCCATCATTCGGTCACCATTCATCTTCATTTGAAAACCGGATCCAAGCAAAACATCTGCCAACTTCTTCTTCTTCATTTCAAAACAGAAAACTGAAGACAAGAAAGAAGAGAGCTGTCGTGCATGCAAGGGTCGAGCTCGTGAGGTGTGAGTTGGCCGTAAACGGGGATCCAGAATCTGAACGTGAGCAGGTGCGGCAACGAAGGAGAAGAAGTGCTGTTCAGCCAAGGACTTTGGAACAAACAGATCTGATCGTGCACTGCTGCCAAGTGCTGTCGTCAGGTGCTGTCACCGTCCCCAAGAGTTGCTGTCGCCGGTGAGGAGCTGTTGGGCGTGAAGTTGAGCTGCTGTTGCCATCATTTTAGGTGCTGCCATGAAGCTGGAGCAAGCAAGTTGAGCTGCTGTCGTTGCTGTCCAGCTGCTGGCATGAAGAGTTGAGCTGCTGCCGAGCTGAGTGGCTGCCATCGTGAGGGTGCTGTCACGTTGCTGAAGCTGTTGCTGTCTGACCGTGAACAAGAAGACAGCTGCTGGCGTGAGGTTGTGCTGTCACCTTGCTGCCGTGTGCTGTCTTGTGCTAGCTGTTGAGCTGAAACTGCCTTGCTGCCATTGCCGTTGTCACCGTTGTAAGCTTGCTGCCGTGCCGTCGTCACAAGCTGTCAACGTGGATGTAGTTGCTGCCAATAGTTGCTGTCAAGTTTATTCACTATTCAAGAAACCAATTCCGAACTGAAGCGAAACAACATCAAAGGAGACAGCGTGCGAGAGATTCGTCGCCGTTTCGGAAGTCGTTTCGAAGCCGAGAATAGTTTATTTCTTGGGTAAGGTGCTGTCCCATTTCTTTTGTTGAGTTGTTTCGAGTATTTATAAGCTTGCTTATGAATTAGAACTCAGATTTGGTTGACAATTGATAATTTCTATGTTTGGGTTTAGGATGGAGAACCTCGTTAGTGCGGAGGTTCGTGCGTTTGTTGTTTCGATTGTGTTATCATCGATCGTATTCGTTGCGAGTTTTGTATATGGACTGTCATGCTAAGTTAGGGGCTGTTGAGATATGTTTTTACTTTCGCATTTGTGGTCGTGAAAAATAGATAATATTAGAGTGTTTTAAAGGATCGGATATTCGTTCGGTTATTTAGAAATCGTTTCCGAGCGTTTCGGTTGAATTTTTCCACGAATGCGAACGTTGTTAGTTTATGATTTTCGTTGTCGATTATAAAAAGATTGTGAACGTTATCTCGCTGCCCCAAGATTGATATTAAGCCCGTTAAAGTGTTTAAGTAAAGTCACGAGCTGTTATTAACGATAAGTTTAAGCGGAAACAAAGAAATCGCACGAAACGCGTAAAATCCAGAAATCGCGATGATTAGTGAAATCGCGTAAGCTTTAAGTTCGTTGTTTAATTTCGAATCTTTTGTTTAGTGAATTCATTAGAATCTAATTTTGATGATGTTACATTAGATTCGAATGGCATAGTTGTCGGTTTTATGACCGTAGAGTTTTGAATATTTTAAGTCGCGATAACGAATCGGTTTGAAATCGTTTTCGCGTGCGAATATGAGGTTTCCGTTATGTTATCGTGTGAGGATAATCGCTTGAATTATTGTGTTTATAAATCATCGTATGGCTTAAAGTTTAGTTGCGCACAAGTTATGTTTTAACGACATCTCGATCGAAATCAATTGTAGGTGAATCGGGAATCGAACGAGAGCCGTAGCGGGAAACGGTGATAAGTATTTTGGAAGCAAGTTGTGAGTGTGGATTTTTAAAAGTTTTCATATATTCTACTTTATGAATGCAATCAGTTTTAGCAAGTAAAAGATTTTGAGATTCTAGTAAAAGTTTATAGTTTTCAGTTTATCGTTTATAAATGTATGTATATTTTTATATGAGATGCTATGAATATGTTTATATTCTTTAATAAAGTAATTGAGCAAGTTGAAATTATATACATGCATAGAGATAGTAATTGTGAAAGTTATTTTGCGATATTATAGCATATTGCCGAGATTTCATTTTTATATATATGCCTATGGTTTACCCTAGCCCCTAAGATTACACCCGGCCGAAAGTATTCCATACGTGTACGGTAGATGGGGGGAGTTACTAACTTTGGGGGGATCGAGTCTGTCAGTCACCCTCTGCACATATGGGATAGTGTAGATCTGCCTGATGTTGGAGGGATTCGCGATCCCAGAGTTGTATCCACATCTGCGACTACACATGGTGAGAGTTCCCCTATCCTAGTGGCGTGTTTTCGCACCGTCACGAAGGACAAGATTTCCCTGGGTTGCCAGATAAGGCTAGTAAGAAAATAAGAAAAGTTTTAAGAAAAGTTTGATAAATAACTTTCGCAGCTTTTAAACGAGTTTACAGTTTTCAGGAAAAGTAAGTAAATAATAGTTTTCCAATCTATTTTTGGGAGGAATAGTATTTTTTAAGCAAAAGTACAGTTTATGTAAACTTACCCACTCACTGAGTTATTCTCACCACTGTTTTCCTGTTTTCTTAAAAACCTCCCTCAGGTGCAGGTGCGAGTAGCGCGGTTGACGTATCTCCTTCGGACGGACAGGCCACGGACAGACCAGCTAGACACGCGTGACCAGATTGCACTATTTTCTAGCATAACATCATGTATTGTATTTACTATCATTTTCCAGATTCTCTAGTTTTGAAAAATATTATTTTGAGTTAAGGATTTTATGTAAATATCATGCATGTCGTTTTTAAGATTCATTCAAGTTACTTCCGCTTAATTGCATGATTATGAGTTTGAAAATGGCCGGAGGCCTATTGATTATAGAAATTGTTTGTGAATACAATTATACAGGTCTTATGAGATATTTTACAGGGTGGAATTTTAGAAAAACAGCCGTTGTGCTGCCGGTTTTCTGTGAAAATTCTATTTTCATAAAGTTATTTTCAACGAACAAAATTCCCACCCTTTTTCAGAATAAAAAGGATTTCAAGTATTTTAGAAAAGAAAAGAGGCTTAGCTTCACGGGAACTTTCCAGTCAGAGCAGATCTCTACTGGGGAGCCACCGTGGGGTTGCCGGGCAGGTCGCCTAACTAGTAGTTAGAAAGGGGCCTGTCAATTACAACTTAAATACGCAAATCATGTTGAAATACAAAACATACAAATGAATTATAATTAGAATCCAACCACAACTCATTAAAACAAGGTGACCTGTACTCGTCAATGTTAAAGGCTAACAATGGAGAGGGCCAAAAGGCCTCCTCTGTAAACCCCTATTCGATTCTTGATAAATCACTCACTAGTACTAGAAATTTGATATTTTCAAGGGAGATGTAGGAATTGTAACAAATAACAATAAAATTAATATAAAGTATTAAATATTAATAAAGAGATAAATGTCACGAAGGGCAATATGGTTATTCCATAATGAGAGATAAATGATTAAGTGATAAAGTTGTAAAATTTAAAAACTTAAAGACATTGGTTAAATGATAAAGGATTAAAGATATTAATGAAAGACATAAAAGCCCATAAAGCCCATATGTTAGTTGTTAGTAAAAGAGATTACTAAGGGTAGTAAAGTAATTTAAACCATTTAATCTTTGAAGTGTTATATATTATTGAGAGGGGGAGATGTTGGTCGGCCAACATCTAGCAAAACAAGAAGAGAAACCGAGAGATGTGTGGAGAGGGGGGAAGTGGACGGAAAAAGGGAGAAAAGAGGAGGAAGAAAGATCAAACCACTTCAAGCTAAATTTCTTGCTTTTCATCAAACTTCTAAGTAGATTCAAGCTTGATTAATCAACTCTAGTCAAGCATAAGATATGATGCCACAACCTTGTCAAATCTATGATTGTTGGATTTGAAAAGTTATGTAGAGATTAAATTGTTTGTGGTGTGTTGTGAATGATGTTTATCACTTCAACTAAGTGTAAAACTATAAGTATATGACATGGAATCTTAGGTTTCATGATAGAGTGTACAAGTGACAAGTTAGGGTTATGAATGAGAAACTCTAGATTATGAAATCAAAGGAATGAGTTATTAAAAGAAAAATTTGCACATATGTTGTTTGATGAAATAACTAAGAGAGATTAACTAGTAAAAATGACAAAATAGTGAATGTGTGTGTGTGTCATGGCTATGAAGACTAGTGGAAAACCTCTGAGATTAGATGGTTTTGAACCCAAATTTTACCATAAATAAGATTAGGAAGATAAGTAGAAATGATAGAAGTTCAATGGAAGTAGTTTTGAGCAAATTAGCAATCCCGAGCTTGATGAAGGGTCAGTAGAGACCTGACTTGTTCTAGCTTATTTGGGATTGTTCTACACCTCAAAACATGCCTTGGAAACATAGAAAACCATAGGAATTGGAACAGAATCATTTCGATAAAAATTGGCGAAGTTATGGCCAAAATAATGCGCGTAGAAAGTGTCATAGAGTAAATGTGGAATCCCGAGCTCAAACCATGAGCTAGAGAAAACCTGACCAAGTCTGACATGTATGGGGGTGTTCTACACCTCAAATAATGCCTAGGAATTATAGAAAACCATAGGTTTTGGAATGGATCGAATCTGATAAAAATTACGCAAGTTATGCGCAAAATAGTGCCGTTAGAGAGTCGATAGGTGAAATGACTATACGAATGAAATTTTTATTACATGGGATGAGGTTAGATGATCATAATGAGGTAAATGAAGCTTAGATATGAAAGAAAAACTAGCGTCGCTAGTCTGAAACGAAAAAGTGCATAAAACGCACACTAAAAGTGCCCAAAAATGGGCGTTTTTCTTAGATTTGACATAGCAAACGATAGAATTTTTCAACGAAATTTGACGTGTGACCAGAATGTGAGATAAGTGAACCATAGGAAAAAGAATGAAGGAAAACGGAGCCCCGAGCAGTGCGCTGTCATGCATTCTGTTATGGGCTGTCATTTGAGCTTAAAATTTTGATTTTTCGTTTCGGGCCTCTAACAATTATACGGACAATGTGGGGGTATTCCTAGGGGTCTAAAAGTAAGAATATTGTAAAGAAATTAGAATTTGAGAGTTTCAGTTGAGTTAAAATCGAGTCGAAAAAGTTATAGCGTAACGGGGTTTCAATAGGTTAATTTATATTGAAAACTCTAATGTTACGTTTTATTTGAGTAAAATATAATGGAAAATTAATGTGTAGGTGACAAGCACGTAAGCGAGGCACGAGAGGCTCGTTGAGATCGTTGCATTTACGCGGATTGAGGTAAGTATTACATCACTTACACTAGTTCAATTGTAATTTCAATTATTTTAATTGTTGCTAAAGAGTTTTATAAAATAACTTTCTGATCGTAAGTTTGGTTTAAATAAAAACCTTGGAAGAAAGGAAATTTTGTGCTTTTGCACATAAGAGAAAAAGAGTTGTAAAAACCATGTGTAATCCCTTGATTTTTAGAGTATATATCGATACGTTGCGATGTAGTAAATTCCGCACGTAGTCGCCAAAGTTTGATTTATGGGCACTATGGTTGCGATGAAGAAATTCCGCACGTAGTTGCTAGAATTTTAAAAATTTAGTACTACAAATGTGATGAAGAAATTCCACATTATACATGTTTACAACTGAGATAATTTTACACCACTCGGGCGAGGAAGTAAATTCCGCACGTAGTGGTCGAAATACTATAGTAGCTTCAAGATGCACATGGTTGTTTTATAAGAAATAGTTTGCAAAGATTAACCTTTAAATATTTCTTTAAGTTATGCTTTACTATGAACTTGAAATGGTTGTATTATTATGTAACGAACTAACGATTTATTTTTTCGTGTAGCTCGCTTGTTTTATCCAGTATAATTATAAGTGATTTTGTGGCCGAGAAAGCGACGTTTCACTTATAGGTGGGGATGAATGGATGGACTATGTGAATATTAAATATATTTTGAGATTGTTGTAAATGTTATGATCTAAATGATCGCATGTTTGATATATGAATGTTTGACAGATTGTAACTTATACTTAAATATGTATATATAAAATTGTACATTCACACTTATTGCAGAATACACATGATATATCTGCATAGGTTGTGATACCCATGGAATATGTATACATGTTGTAAATGGTTGGATATGAATGTCATATGACATGTATGGATGTGAAATTTGATGTGAATTGCATGTTTGTGAAAAAATTGAAGTTGGGTGGTGATTTCTATAGTTCGAAGTGTGTTTATTTTTCAGGTAAAATTTGGAAAATGTTCAAATTTATACCGTTATGCTGCTGAATTTTTTTATAAAAGTAGTTAAGACAAAAATAGCAAAAAAAAAAAAAAATTTATCACTCCCAACCAATCTAAAGAAAACTGAGTTACTAAGTTTTAAACGAGTAAACCGGCTAAGAAAATTAGGGTTCGCTTCTAGGAATAATTCGATCCGACGAGTTGGGTTTGCTAAGTCCGTTGAAGTGCCCGGCAAAATCCTCCAGACAAGAGCCTAGAGAAGGTCTGGGAAGGGTCCTGTCATCCTCAGAGAAGCAAAACCTATTGTTGGAAAATTATGAACTTGATGGAGAAGAGCTAGTGTTCTATTGATTGCAGAGAGACTCTACCAAAGCTTGAACCACTTACGTTTTGATGACTCAAAGAAGCTTAAGATATCTCATTCAACATCTACCCAACCTCCTCTTTTCTGTTTCTTTTCATTTTCTCCATTACTACAAGTCTCTTCTTCTCCTTCTCTCCTAAATGATTATACATCATTCAAAAAACCTAAATCAGATATAACTCAGAATCAATACAAAACCTAGATTTTTTTTTTTATTTTTTATCCAATCAGTTCTTCACCAGTACACAAATCGAACCCAAAATCAATACAAATGAAAATACAAACCCAAATCAGTCTAAACAAAACAATAACTTTTAGTATTTAAACATACAAATAAAAATAAAACTTTAATTAACTAAACCCACACCGATCTTCAATCGCAAACAAAACAAAATACAAAAATTGAATGTTTCATTGATTTCAATTAATATAGCAATTGATCAGTTAAATGAAAAAATATGCACAAACTCATTAAAGATAGGAACTTGTTGGAACAAAACCAAATGCAATCCATGACAGTGTCAATAATATGCACTCATAGAGTGAGAGAGTAAAAATACTTCAGCCATTTTTGAACATCGAGAAAGGTGAGTGATTAAGATTGCTCGGGGTTGGATAATCTATCAAATGCTGATTAAGTGTGGAAGATATAGGTAGACTCAGGAGGGCTCCTTTGGATCTTGATGCCATTAGACTCAGAAGGGTTCCTCAACTTAGTTTCTGTTCCATCAGAGACGTTCAACTTGAGTGACAGTGTCATCGAAATCACCACCAACGACTCATTCCTTCCGATTCGTGCGCTTATTTCACTATTGGAGGGTTTCTACGACCTCACCAGCCTCCCTTGGTATAACAATCAGATTGTTTCTCATCTATCTCTACTACTCTGACTACCAATCTTCTTCTTGTTATGACGAATGATGATAATGAAGTCAAAGTGGCAACATGTTTTCATTTCTTTTTTTTCTTAATTTTTTTTAAATTAACAAAATGCCATCCAGCTGGAATGCATTAACTAATTCAACATTCATTTCCTTTATAGCCTTACAATTAACGGGACGGTTAGTTCAACGACGGAATTAAGCAGCTGTATAACGGTTAGGTTATTTTGGTTAATATTTTCAATACCAAGATGATTTGACATTATTTTAAAATTCAAGAGGTAAAATAATAATAATCCTTTCATTTAATTAACAAGTTTTCAAGCTAGCATGAACGAAATCATTCATTCAAGGCATAATAATTTTATCATAATACATGTGGGGTTTACATATAGTTGTTTTGTCATGACCCGAGCCCTAGACCATGGCAGAATTGTAAATTTTAATAGATAGAGATTTTCATTTTTAAAAAAGTATAAACAAAATTTTCCTATTTTGGATACTCCGGAGTACCTAAATAAAACATTGCGGACAATAAAATTAAAAACTTTAAAACATTCTAAAATAATTCTAGTGGAGACCATTCCCACAGATATGTGAGTACCTGCTAAAAATCATGGATTCATAGTAATAAATAAAATCGTAAAACACTTAGCCGTGCAATTAATTCATCATAATTAGCATTCACATTCACTTAGAATCTCAAGCGAAATTCCACAACTCTGGTGTTTTTAATACAATGCCTTAAATACATCGAATGTAAGTCGCTTAAATGAGTTCCAAGAACATCCAACTCTAAATATCAAACTTGAAATAAAATAAACTAAATATCCATATCATGGGCATAATCTCTGATTTCCTTGATCCTTTACCTAATCTGCCTGATAGCCACCTAAGTCATCCTGCATATTCCCTGGAAGGGAAAAAATAAAAGAGAGGTGAGCTAGCGCTCAGTAGGATTTCATTCCCGATAAGATTTCGGAAACTACTTTCAAAAATCATTATTAAAACTCTACACACTTAACAGTTTAACAAATTCAATAAACCATTTCATAAAACGTATAGACTACTAGAATAGCCATACAACATTTAATTTCTTATATCAAGTCAAGTCATTTTCAAAACATGATAAATCCTGTCCCCTGGTCATATACCCGATGGCCTATAATTTCAGTAAATTATTTTGAATAAGAAAATAACATTTGGCACACCGTGACCCTGGTAGCCATACTAAAAAATACTCTGCATAGTAACCCGTATAGTAACCCCGACATAAAATCGTATCATATGAATAGCTATTGATAACATTACATAATGACTAGGACTATGGACTTCTACCTTAATTAAGTTAATAAACAATTTAGATAAGTTACCATGCAATCAATACAATATCTATATAAGATTCGATATTTTGAAAACCCTCCTTTTTATTTATAAAATTTCGGTAGTATAATGGCTGCTAATTAAAATTTATAAACCTATCATAAAACCACAAATTTTCACCAAGCAAACCATATAATAATCCCAAAGCAATTTATAATCTATTTTCGCAAATAATCAACAAACTTTCAAAGTCATATAAATTTTAAATAAACTCTAGTTTTAACATAAAAATTTCTAAAAGATCAAAATTGAACCCCTACGTCAATATAGGCTATTAATCACTCTAATAACCTTGATTCCTAAAGTAATTATCGTCGTTCCGAATCGAATTTACAAAGTAACGCAATATAAATAATTTTTAACATGACTACCGTATAGGGAAAATACCCCTAAAAATGGATTCTACACTTAAAAATGAATCCGTATACGCGTTCGGAACTAAATTTCGAGTCGGGAGGGCTAAAAACTAGCCTTCGCTGTAAGCGGCTGTCAGCGGCGACTTTCTAGAGATGGATTCGGGCAATCACGGTAGCAGGACATACGGCTAGGCAGGTTTTATTATCCTCAACATGTTTATCGTGAAAATGGGGTTGGTCAAAGTCGAAATTGCCCAATTTTGCTAGGATCTAGAAAAATAAAAGTTGGTTAATGGCAGAACTTCCTCTATTAAAACGAACACTCAAACAATCATAAAACTTGACAAGATTGGTGCCTATGGAATCTACGTCTGACGAGCTTTCCAACGGTACCAAATTTGTCTAAAACGGAGGTCGGATGAGGTCCGAATGATGAGTCAAAGTCGAGCTTGCGAGAATGGAGCGGCCCGGCCAAATTACTATTTACCCCTCAACTGTTTAAAAATTATAATTTTTATGTAAAGCTTTAAAATATAACTTTTTGACCCTTGCAATTTTACATAAATTTTTATAATATTTTCAATTTCATCCTCGGTAAAATTTGAGGTTTTACATGTTCCGTGCAAAATAAGCCCCATCCACATTTTATGAAGTATAGAAGAACATAATGGCAACTAATTTATTCTAATTCGAACAAATAACATGCACATACATAATGTGTTTAATTAGATATACAATTAATCATTTAAATGTTTTTTCAAAATGGTTAAAATCTAATTTTAATTTATAAAAAAAAATAATAATAATTAGAATTCCATGTGAATCACGAAGCCGAACCAAGATAACCTTGCATTATCATCTTTTTCTTTTTGGATAAAAGTTATTGTGTATATTTCACTTCAAGTGGATATCTTGCTTTGTACTTATATTATGGTGATTCTCGTAGTTGAACTTTATCAATTGATTAAGCAAAGAGCACATACCATCATGCTTATGGCTGATCTTATATATAGATTGCATGTGTGAGACCATGTGGTCAATATATTGAACCAGATATGATCGATCGACCAGTAGTAGTGATTAAGTTCCTCATGAAAAATATATACCCTCTTACATAGCCTATAAGATCCATTACTGAAAGAAAATCTCTAACAATATAAATATATATATATATATCTATCTATATTGCTGTTTTCATTTTGAAACAGAGAATGGTGCTTATTCTTCCAGGAGCAAAGAATATTTTCAGAGCAGCTTTGGATCAAACCCGGGAATATGTAGAAAAATTCTCTTCCGATTTGTTGGCTTTGATCAGTCCTTTAACAGAGAACAACGACAAGATAATTCATTTTTTGGTACACAGTAAAAGACTTGATCTGCTTGAAAAGATTGTTGATCAGATTTGTTCAGAATTTGATGTCAGTTTCCTAAGCAAGGAAAACGTCTACGGAAAAACAGTTCTGCATGAGGCAGTCATCAGTGGAAATCTTGAGGCAGTGAAGCTTCTGGTTGGAACAAATGGAGAGTAAGTTGAGATGAAGAATGGAGACGGTGAAACCCTGCTGCTTAGAGTTACTGCATTTGGGAAAACAAAAGTAGTCAGGTTTTTAGCTTATCATGATCCTGATCGAAAGGATATGCATTGCAAGAGAAAAGATGGTTCCTCAATTCTTTTGCTGCCCTCCAAGGGATGCGTTTTGGTGTCTCTCTTTCTTTTTGATCTTTAATAAACTTTTTCATTTTTTGTTCATTTATTCTTGATTTAGATAATTGTATAATTCACATTTGCAAGGTTCAATTAACCTTAGATAATTATAAGTACACTTTGCTTTTAGTTTTAGAAAAATCCTAGACAGAGAACATGAATGGTTTGGATTTTTTGTCCAGTTAAAGGAAAGATTTATTATAACTTTTTGAATTCAAGTAGAGGTTTTTAATGAAATCTAAAACCAGTGAAGTTGACTTGCATGTATTCTAATTTCAAACTCTAAGATAGGCCAATCAAGTCAATTAGTTTATGTCTTGGTTTAATGCAATCGCAAGACATGCCATCTAAATTCTTTGTCTTCGTAGGGACGGCTTTAGAGGTGCTGAATCTCTTTGAAAATATTAAACGAAGCGGAAACGAAAACGTGATTAGTCTTCATATGCTAGCCAAAATACCGTCTGCTCTCAATAGTGAAAAACAAATGTGCATATGGAAGAAATTTATGTACTTCTATATGTCCACCGCACCGTGTGTCCCCCCGCGCGTGTGTATATATATATATATATAATACGTTACATAACTTTTAAGTGATAATTTTTTCATAAATAATAAAAGAGAAACCAACATTAATTTTCATTTAAAAAATTATGTCATGTTTCACGTTATTATTGGTAGCATACCACAACAACTTAGTGTTTTATGAAAAATTCTCTATAAAGATATATATTTTTTTCATATTTACTTTTTAACTGTTAACAAGAACATATATTTAAGTGAAGGCTAAAATAGGAGAGGAAGCAAACAAAAATATCATAATGAATTGATTTATTGTTCCAATATCATTAATTTCGTTATTGTTGTGTATTTATTTTCTGAAATTTACAGTCGTTTCAGTTGGTTATGGCCAAGATGATGATGCGGACAACATAGAAATGGCAAAGAGAAACTCGAAGACACAAAGAGTGGCATTTCACGTGAAGGTAATAGCAATCGCAATCCTTGCTCTTATTCTCCAGTAAGGAGATGGGGATTCGAGTTCAAAAATTGCTAAAGTCACTCGCAATTTAATTGATCATGAGTTGTACAAATGACATGTTCATTTATAAATTTAGTATGTAATTGTCATTATCAATGTCCATTTTCTTTTTTTTTTTTTTTTGTCCATTAACTATAGCAATGTCCACCACATGGAAATGGTCCATTTGCAAAGTGACTAGGGAAAGCAAGTGCGCTAAACACTCCTATTTGGTCATCATGAATACTTACGTCATCATTAATTAATCATGGTCATTAATTTTTTTTTAGCTGATGTATGATATGAATTCTTCATTCTTGATGATGTACGTATTAGGGAATTGTTGAAGAGACGACATAATTTTTAGCTGATGTATGATATGAATTCTTCATTGTTGAATTTATTATAATTTTATAAATGAAACTGTCATTGCCGAATGTCTTTTTTTTTTTTTTTCATTTAGTACATAATGTCAACCATACGGACAAAGTGCATTTGAGTTGTGCAGAGCAAGTGTACCGACCACCCCTCTTTGAATTTTCAAAGGATCGTATCATTATACGTAACTGCTGGTTATTTCTGCATCAAATTTAATTGTTCAGCTTTTTGGCATACTTTTGGATAAGTTCTACCCAACCTACCTGTCAATTTGGAAATTAATCAATTAAGGTATTATCTCTATCTTTTAAAAATTCTTTAATGAAATGCGCACATATGCACTATCTTGCCAGCAAATTTAAATTCAACTTGAATTATCACTATCCTCTCTCCCTCTATATGTATATATGAAATTCCATGTGATGTAAACATGTACAGGGTGTCCACTAGCGAGAAGAATCTGGAAAGAGAAGAGAGATAATAAGAGGGGTGTATTCAATCTAAATTTAATTAAAATTTGTTGGAATAATTTTTTAATGATATGTTTTAATGGATTCTATAGATTTCATGAATTCCATCAGATTTTATTAAAATTCTATTTTAAAGTTTGTTGGATTATTTAACGGATTCCATCAGAATTTGATAGAATTCTATTTGAGTTTGGTAGATTTTTTACATAGATTTAAATGAAATTGGATATATTTTAATATGGAATTGTTAATGATTTATCTTTAAAAAAAAAAATTATATGATGAGTAGTATGTTATAAAACTTGGCCCAACTTTCACCGTTTATATAATTATTTTATTTATATAAGTCATATTAATGAAAATAAATATTTAATAAAAAAATATTTTTTTACATTTAATTATCGCGGTCAGTTGTTGAATTAAAAAAAAAAATTGCTAATTTCAGTAATCCCAAACTTATATATATGTATATGTATATATATAAAATCCTAAATTGAAAAATATAACAACTATAAAATGATGTGTATTATAGAAGTTTGAAGAAACTATTTTCCGTAATTGTCATTGTTGTTATTTTGCTCCCTAACATCTCTCCACATATTTGTAGCTATACTAGCTCGCCATTGGTTTGCACTTTCTCACTGTTGTTCTTGTGTTTGAAAAACTGATTCAAATTCCTCTTAATTAGTGGGTGGTGATAAAGATGAAGAAGATTCATTATTGGATTTAATAAAAAATTCATCAAACCGACATTCCTTATGAAGAAAATTATGTAGACATGCACAAGCTAACACTATATCTACTTATATCCGATAAGGGAATGGAGGTTCAAACTTTAAAATTGTGAATCTTGATTTGATATACCAAATATCCTTTCAATAAGATTTCTTAGAGAAGAATGACGAAGGTTGAACAACTCAACTTTATTTTCAAAGTCACGACCTTGGCCAGCAAAATCTTGAAGATGATATCAAACACCTCTAAATGGAGCTAAGAATTAGCGTTGATTTGGAAATCCATAATCCACTAAGAAATATTTGCCTGATTCAATGCATAAATAAGTAATATGTAATGTATAATCTAATGTCAAATTAATTTCTTAACTAAAAAAAATTATAATTAAAATGAATAATAAATTATTACCATGTGATACTTTAAGTCTATCCATTCTTGATAAAGCGTCATTTAGCACTCGTGAATTATGAGCTGACCTTTCCCACCCACTAAGCACACATATGAATTCCAAATCGAACTTACAAGCTGCTAATACATTTTGTGATATTGTTCTATGACGATTACGATAGCTGCTAACATCATGTTCAGTTACATTGCTGGTACATGTGTGTCATCAATAGCTCCAACATAATCCTGAAATACAAATCGAAGTTTACATAATAATAAATTATAAGAATAATTATAAAAATAACAATATTATTATAACTAATAATTAAATAATTATATATAAATAATGGAATGTTTACCCTAAAGTAAGGGTAAAGTTTGTACTTACCCTTATCTTAGATAGCACGATGGATTCAAGTTTGGCCATCAACTCTGGTGCAATCGTATTCAATGCCTTCAAAATGTTGAAATTCTTGCTAGTAGTAAAATGTGATCAACTAAATGTATTATGAGTTTGACAATATCTACTATTTTGGCCAACAATTAGTAAAAATGTGTCAAACATTTATTTTACACAAATATATTTTGTATCTTCTAAAAGTGTTTTTTTTTTTTTCTTAAAATGTTGCATGAAATACATCTGGATACATTCGATACAATTGTCGGAAATCTTGAGGATCCTCATTCAATACTCTGTGTATATAATTATATCCAGTTGTAGTTATTGGTCGTCGAGTTAATAGACGTTCAATACGATAAACATGTATGAGAATCATAAACTCTTGTAGCACATGGACTATAGCTTGAATTGCCATCAATAAATAATTAATGGCTTCATAAAATTCTTCATCCTTTTTTTCATCTTCTTCATCTTCTTCTTCATCCATATCTTCCACTTATTTTCCCTAAATTTCTTCTTCCTCGACTTCCATCTCTTTTATTTCATTAGTTATGCTATGATGATCCATTTATATATAAAACTATCTATAAACAAAAAATAAAACTATATATATAAAATAAGTCCAAGCTAGTCTCAAATTATTACCTTTTCATTATCACCATACTCATTATGTATATAACACTACAAATAATAATCAAACATCTTATATTAATAATTAACTAGTTTCAACCAAAAATGATAAACAAGTCATAATAAAAATAAGTCTAACTAGTAACTAAAAACAATTCAAATTTAAACCTACACCAAAATATTTTAAACTAAATTATATGATGTTCATATAACCACAGTCATTTAGGAATATGTGATCTAAGCTGCACGCTCTTTAGGTGACATTTTCAAAAATGCATGCTTTTTTGTTTTAATAAAAAAACAAGCACATTGTAACAGGCAGAATTATTTAAGTTTGGAATCTCTTTTATGACATCCCATATATTACTTTTTCTTGCTTTTTCTTTTTTTTCTATTTTCCTTTTCTCCCTATCACTCTCCCTCTTTTCCATTAGGTTGTGTACTCTTAAAAAATCAGTGGCAATTGAATCAATGACGAGAGAAATTTTTTTCTATAACTTAGCTTTGGTTATTCTCAAATGAGTTAGATCCTTTATAATCAGTTTTATTCCTCTTTTTCTGATTAGTGTTCTTTGAAGAAACCTCTGAACTCATACCCTAATAGTATTTAGGTGAAGTAGATTGTTCAAATGGTGAAGCTTAGTGTGAAGATTCATGTTGATTTTGCACAAATGCATTATTATTCTTATCATACTTATAATCTTCAATATTGGTATACCTATCTTGAACTCCAAGTATTCTTGCGTTTATATTATCACCTAATCCAATTGTGTATCTTCCTGAAGCAGTTGCATTCCTAATTACAACCTTCAAATCATCAAAACCTATATAATTTTCTGTACGAAACTATCGTTCTTTTGAATGATTCTATAAACAAAAAAAAAAAAAAAAAAAAAAAAAAGCAAAAAAAAAAAAGTTAATATAAAAACCTAAAAAGTTTTATCAAACTAAATATAAACATATATATATAAACAAAAATTCAAAAATCTTACTTTAAAATAGTCTTTCCATATTTCTTTGCTAGTAGTGAATCTCTTTGTGATTGGATCCCATCCAAAGTCAGAGCTATGACACATAAATTCAGTATATCTTTGATATTGTGTCTTAAACCATTTCAATCGACTTTGATAATTATTGTAGGTCTTATTACAATTAAGTTTTTCATTAAGAATAGTGAGTATCGATGTTTCCACTGTTTGTTTGCATAGCAATCCATTAGCATCACGCCATCCATGATTGACTGCTTCAACAATAAGTTACAATAATAAATTGCTCTGTACCACAGTCCAACTATTATAATTTTTTCCAACTTTACCTTTCCCTTTCTCATTTCCTTGTTATGTTTCTTCCATTTATAAGTATATTTGTTATAGGTAATTTAGTGATCAAGTCAACTAGGCCAAAGAAGATCTACAGTACAGGCCCAATGACCCAAAGGCTCGACAATCTACCATTCTTTTTTACCGCTCTTCTGACAATAGACCTGTTCGTTTCGACTGACTCTCCTTTCTGTTCGTATCCTAAGTGCTCCCCTGCTGATTGTTGACCCACCAGCGAACAACATTAATAGCCCTATCAGTGGTCTATCTGTTGTCCTGCATAAGACTGTAGTCGTACCGGTCTCCGATTCTGATCGCTGTATGTGCTTACTCAGGCTAATTGCTGTATCTGCTCGTCTGAGCTGATCGCTAGACTTGTTCGCTGAATCTATTCGCTTAGGCTGTTCGCCGGAATTTGTTTGACAGATCTATCCAGCTCAAGTTTACTTATTTAAAATTGTTCAATCGGTTGCCTGGTAACTTCTGGGCACCCTTATATGTCTACTCATTTGTGAAACTGCTCGCTTGACATTATGCCTAGTCGCGGGGGAATTGATTCATGATACACCGTTTACCCTCAAGACGTCCAGTCCGCCAGAAACTCATCTGTTCGTCGGCTCAAGTGGATATTCTGTTCGCTGGAGAGTCCACCTCCGCCTTGCCTTTCAAACCGTGAGTCAACAGAAACTGGAGACGCCATGCAGGATACAATTCACAGCATGCCATGCACGCCATCTCTGTCAGAGATTACAGCCAAGATTACGATGGCCTCCCCCAACCCGTACAGATCAACTGCCTGAAATCATGCTTGGACAAATCTCAAAAGTGATAGTTTCAGCCGCATATAATGTAGTTTCGATAGCATTGAATGCACTGTCAACTGCATTAAATGAAATTCAGCGCATTAAATAAGTTCATCATTGTAATTACAGTTTACTGTATACTTTTGTCTTATTCCGTTTTACTGTAGCACCTCCCATTTCTCTAAAAATAGGGGAGGATTTCTATTGTAAAAGAGAACAATCTTTTGAGTGCCGTCACTCTGCCAAAATAGTGAGAGAGTGAATAATGGACGTAGGCATCTAATTGGGCCAAACCACTCTAAAATATCCTCGTGTCTTTCTTTTTCTTTTTCTTCCTCGCTTCTGACCTCTTCTCCTTATTTCTTTATCTCGCGTGTTCGACATTCATGACCCGAAATTACAGCTTGGGCCTAGAAACGGACCTCGTTGACTAGGATCCAAATCCGGACGTCAACAATACTAATCACACATGGAAATCCCAAAATTCAATAAAAAAATTAAAAAATTAACAACTAATAGATAATAATCATCCAGAATATATTTTTTATGGCTACAACTAACTTTTCTTAACGCAGTACATATACGTAACCCTGTAATCCTTCATCCTAAGAGAAAACCTTTGAAAGTATTTATTTGTATTTTCATCTTCTAGAATTAGGCAATTTCAATTCTGTTATAATATTATGTTTACAAAGAGGACAAATGATGACGTATGTACATAAAAGAAAATTTGAAGGCAGTGTATGCTAAGTCAAACTAATCTACTAATCATGAAACAATCAAATAAAATTGTTGAAGTAGAGACTACCAAACATACAAGTTTCTAGCCTCATCGATAAGTTAAAATACTGGACATTAGCATCATAAAGCAGGAATCTTGCTTACTGATTTTTTTATGGCTATATAAAACTTTAGTAAAAACAATTTTATTAGGCATTAATTGTAGAGTTTTATTCTAAATTGTGTTTCTCTAGGAAGGACTATCCGTATTGGCCAAATACAAAAGGCCTTTACTTGTACATGTAGAGATTCAACAAGATTCCCACTTACACGTTAAAGATGGTAAAGTTGATGCTAGATCTTATTCAACGTATCTGAAGACAAGGCCGCCTTCATGGTAAGATCTTCATGGTGTTCATCTTTGTGATGCTAGTACATCATTAGATCTTTTGAAGTTATGTAACTTTATCTATTTCAATGTGTTAATTTTTTTTTTTTTTTTTTTTGGGATGGTACTTTGTACTTGTGTGTTGCAATTTAATGATATTTTTGAATCATATTTACACTCAGGAAGCAAAAAGTAATAGTGACAGCATAACTATTGAGACATGCCCCCATTATTTGGCTTTCTCAGCATAAGAGATTAAGAATGGTGACACTCGTTTTAAATGTGCTCCACCCATATGCGATGCAACAAATAAAGAAAAATTATGGGAGGCTCTAATGGTACTAATATAAAGATTTATGGGTGGCATATCATTTTTGTAGGTTGGAAAAAAATAGAACATGCATGAGATGTGTGTTCATATTAATGCTGCAAATAACAAATAACAAATAAATTCATATTAATGATGCAAATAACAAATAACAGAACACAAGCATGAGATGTATGGTTGATCATTCATATTAATATGTGTTCATATTAATGGTGCAAATAACAAATAATAGAACACACATGAGATGTATGGCCAATCATTCACCAGCCATAAATTCATATTAATGGTGCAAATAACAAATAAAAAAAAGAACGCGGAAAGGCATAAAACCAAATTGTTTATTAATTCAATTCTATACAGGGTTATGTATGCATGAGATATGTAACCTCTGTCCTAGGTACTAATTTGTAGCTGAAGCTGTTCACTGATTTTTTTTCATGGTTATATAAAACTTTCATATAAAATCTAGCATAGCATTAAACAAACTCATGAAACCAGCATTGATCATGATCAAATCATCAGAAGCAGCAGTACTGTGCACAACATAGAATTGATTATGGTAAAGTAAATCGAAATTGAATTGTGAAACGGAATAAAAAACATAGCAATTGAATGTAGTAGAATGATTTAATATAGAAGAGAAAAACATATAACGTACCTTCAATTCACCGTTGCCTGTTTCAAGAGGAAAAAAAAAAATAACGCATGAAAAACCTAGAAAATCCATATGAGGGTTTTTATTTATACTTAGAGTTTTAAAAATCCATTACAATCTAGGAAATTCCAATTCTAACAAAATCATTGATTTTTTTAATACATCTAAAAAGTTTAGGATTTCTTAAAAGTTTAAATTGAATATACCAAAATTTCATTAGAATCCTTACAAATTTTAATTGAATACATCCATATTCTAATGGACTTCTAAAAAGTATAGGTTGAATACACTCGAATTTTTAAAATCCTTTAAATTCCAATAAATGTCAAAGTTGAATGCACCCCCCTTAGCCATGCAATCAGCTTATCATTATTAAACATTTACATCCACTTAGAAGCTCAAATAAAATTCCACAACTCTGGTGTTTTTAATACAATGTTATAAATACATCAAAAGTAAGTTCCCTAAATTGGTTTCAAGGACATCTACCTTTAAGTACCAACTTTGAAATAAAATAAACTAATAACTATATCATGAGCAGAGTTCCTGATTTTCTTAATCCTTTACCTACTCCGCCTGATAGCCACCAAACTCACCCTGTACATTTCCTAGAAGGGAAAAACTAAAGGAAATATGAGCTAGTGCTCAGTAGGATTTCATTCCCGATAAGGTTTAGGAAACTACTTTCTAAAATCATTATTAAAACCCTACATGATTAACTATCTTATGTCAAGTCATATTATTTTCAAAACAATGTAAATCTCGTTGGTGGCTTATAATTTCAGTAAATTATTTTGAATAAGAAAACAACGTTTGGCACACCGTGACCCTAGTAGCTATACCAAAAAATGCCCTGCGTAGTAACATCGACATAAAGTCGTATAGTACAAATAACTAGTGATAACATCATATAATAACTAGTACGATGAACTTTTATCTTATTCATTTTGAAGAAAATCTTCAATACATTTGTACTATTAAAGGGTTCACATGCAAGAATAAGTGGGCTCCCTAACAGGTACACCAATACTGTTAACGTTTTTTTTTTTTTTTTTTTGGGTTAAGTGGGGAGAAGTGATTAAATTAAAAGAAAATTATGCATACTTTATATCTTAAGATAAAGGTAAGAGTTCAACTTTTGAACTCTTAAGATTAAAAGAAGTTTCTAACCACTTCCACGAAAGGGTAATGTGTCCAAATACTTATAAGTTAACATATGATCGCCTATATAAATTTTTTGAAAGAATATAAAGAATCAGTGGAATGAAAAAAACAAAAAAACAAAAAAAAAAACAAAAGAAAAAAGGGTGAAATAAGGTAACTGTTAATACTTTAAACCAAGATAAAAACAATAATTTTTAGTTGGGTGGGTACACAATATACTTCTAGCTTTTTGTGGCTGGCAATTGTTCTCTATACAAACTAGCTAGAGCCAAGTGTGATTTATGGTCACAAAGCAAAGAGAAATATTATTTTAGAAACATTGATGAGATTGATTGATTGATGTAATTCCCACTTAATAGAATATGATATTGAAAACAGAAGGTCTTAAAATTTTAAATTATTATAAATAATCCAAAATTTTTTAAAAGATAAAAATGATTCAAATTTATGACCTTAAAATATAGGACGTGAAGAACAAATCATTTTTTTTTTTTAAATAAACTGATATTAAACACAAACGGCCTTATAAATTGAGGGCATGGGGAAAATACAACTAGCACTGATAGAGCACCAATGAGAGACCTCTCTAAAGGATATGGCTAAAGGGACGAGCTTATGAGCCATGAGATTCCACGATTGGGAAACAGTCTGACAACAGATAACACCCACCTCTTTGCATAAAGCCAAAATATCATAAAGAATAAAACCCGCTTCTCCTAGGTTTTGCAAACCAGAATTAACCTGGGAAGCTACTTTGACAGCATCTACCTCAAGTCTCAACAAAGGAAACTGACAGATTACAAGACTTGGCTAAGAGAAGACCTTCCCTAAGTGCCAAAATATCCCCTAAAGAACAAACCATTTTAATTATAGTTAAAATCTCATTTTAAAATATATATATGTATATCACTAAGCAACTTCTCTTTTTTTTTCTCTTTTTCAAACTCAAAATTAAAGTAACTTCTTCCTAATATTCATATTACTCTAGCTCAAGACATTAATTATTCGAAAAGTTCTATAATTTTAAAAGAATTTGAGTACAATATATATTCACTTTCAAAAATTTTTATCTTCTCAATAAGCTCTCTCAAACTTTCTTTTCACCACCTTTGATTAAATTCTAGATCAGAGAGAGAAATTATACTATTTTGGATCACAAAAATACATAAATGATAAAGAAATATTATTGTATTTTCAAGTTCTATTATTCCAAAACTCTTTTATTTTTGTATAGACATTATTTTTTTTGTTGGCAAGTGTTCTAGCTATAACAAAATTATCTTCCTGTCTACTATCAGTTTTTATAGCAACTATATCTAGCTAGTAGTGTAAGCCCTCACCCAAATTTATTATTTTACAGTATTAGAAACATTCGAATTGAGTTACGGTCGAATCATAGGCCTCCTATAGTATTATTTGAGGTTGATTATATTTTCGTATCACAAGTCGGATATCGTTTGACTGACTCCGGTACGAATACAAAGTAATTAGGAAATTCAAATCCAATTAACTTATGGATTTGGTGTGAGTGGTGTGAGTATTATATGGAATGAGCTTGAATAAAAGTCAAAGCCCATGTCACTAGAATTGCACCAATGAATGGAGGACAAATTAAAACTTAAATATGAATTATCATAAATTAGTTGTCATGCAATAATGACTAAATGATTAGTTTCAATTCATGGGTTACTAAAATACCCTTTTATGGAAAATTCCATGAGTTGAGTGAATGGAAATTTTGTGGTAGTATAAAGGGCATTTTAGTCTCATGTAAGTAGCAATAAATGCATATAAGCGATAACCACTTAAACAATACAATATTGATCGGTCAAACAAAGAAAACTCAACAAAGTAAGAGGAAACCAAAGAGAAGTTCACGGCAATCAACAAAAAGAGGACATCATGGTCATTTTTGCAAAAGTCATATATATAATGGACACTTAGCAAAATTATTATAAAACAAGACACAAATGCCGTGAGAAAGATTGAGAGAGTGGGAGAGATAGTGACGACAAGGAAGAGTGGAGAAGGAGAAGTGAAACCAAGCTTTCCTAAGGTCATTTTGAAGCTTCCAAATCCAACTTTGAA
Organism: Dimocarpus longan; assembly: GCA_022984855.1. Classification (NCBI taxonomy): domain Eukaryota; kingdom Viridiplantae; phylum Streptophyta; class Magnoliopsida; order Sapindales; family Sapindaceae; genus Dimocarpus; species Dimocarpus longan. Next base: position 23,525,139 of record CM041017.1, read on the forward strand.
CAAATCCAAGATAGGATAGCAAATCCCAAGCAACAACAAGGTGAGATATTATCACTTTGTTTAAGTTAATGATAGTTGGGAATTTTATGGATATGTTGTAGTGATTAGTTTTTGATGTGTTTAGATGAAGGTTGTATTTTAAAGCAAGTGTAGAATCTTAATCAAGGAAAAGGGTAACTTAGATGGTAGGAAATCATGCATGATATTAAAGTTAGGGTTTATGGAGAAACCCTAGAGATTGCTTGAATTTTATTGAGAGTGAGTTAAGTGATGGATGATATGTTTGATAAAATGCTTGAGAGATTTTTTAAACAAAAATCATACAAAATGAAAGTAGTTGACAAATGGGTGAATATGTGTGAGTCGCGGCCTCAAGAAGGGGGTCTGTCATCTCATCGAATTGGATACTTATGACCTTGAATTGATATATATTTGATGTCTTAAAAATCTCTAGATAAGTTAGAATTGAAAAAGGATAACATAGAGCCAAGTTGGGACTGACGAGCTAGATGAAAGGCTGACATTGACCTGACCTATTCTAGCTTATCTGGGGTTGTTCTATACCTCAAATGATGTCTAGGAGTCATAGAAAACCATAGGTTTTGGAACCGATCGAATCCGATAAAAATTGTGCAAGTTATGCGAAAAATAGTGTCAATTTTTGCAATCCCGAGCTCAAACCATGGGCTGGAGATAACCTAAGAAAAACTGACCTATACAAGGATGTTCTACACCTCAAATGATGCCTAGGAGTCATAGAAAATCATAGGTTTTGAAACGGATTGATTCCGATAAAAATTGCGTAAGTTATGCGCAAAATAGTGCTGTTGGAGAGTCAATAGGTGAATTAGTTATGCAAATGTAATTTGTATTGCATGGAATGACTTTAGTTGATTATAATTAGGTAAAAGGATCTTAGATACGAAAGAAAAACCATTGTCACTCGTTCGGTGCGAAAAGGGAATCGAAAAGTGCCCAAAACAGGGCGTTTTTCCTATATTTGACAAAGTAAACGATAGATTTTTTCGACAAAACTTGACGGGTGACTTAGTTATGTGATAAGGAGATGATAGAAAAAGGAACGGATGTGAAACGAGCGCCAGTTCTAAATCTGTTTTTCTTGGTCAAACGGATCATTAAAAAGTTGACTTTTTGTTTTAAACCTCCGGAGACCAAACAAACCATATGGGGATGATCCTAGGGGTCTAAAAGTAAGACTTTTACAAAGAAATAGGAAGTAGAGAGCCTCGGTTGAATTAAATTCGAGTTAGGAAAGTTATAGTGTAAAGAGTTGTTAATAGAGAAAAGTGTATTAGAAATATTATTTTAAGTTTTGAATTATGTGATTAAGCAAGTAATGATAAGAAATTGACATGTAGGAGACAAGCAGACGAGTGAGACACGAGAGGCTCATTGAGACGATTGAATCCCTATTACTCGGATTGAGGTAAGTATACTTTACTTACTTTATTTTAATTTCCAATTATATTGTAATGTATTTTGTTATTTTGAAATCTTTAAAGTAAAGTTGAGTTAAAAACCATGTGTATACCGTAGCATTAGAGTTTTGGCACTACGCGGCGATGTAGAAAATTCTGCTTGTAGTTGTCGAGATTTATAGTTACTTGCAATAGGCTACGATGTAGAAAATTCCGTACCTAGTTGTGAGTGATAGTGAGAAGTTGCACTATAATACACGATGTAGAAAATTCCGTGTTGTAAATGCCCATAGTTGAGATTATTTTACCCTACGTCGCGAAGTAGTAAATTCCGCACGTAGGGGTCAAGATGTTATAGTAGCCTCACGTTAACGTTAGTAGAAAAATCGTTACGTGATGCGTAGAGTACCCTAAGTATACACATGGTCTTTTTATAAGAAATTATTTTAAAATTGAAACTTTCAACATCTATATAAGTAGAGTACCACTATATAATATTATTATTATATGACGAACTAACCTTTCATTTGTATTGTGTAGCTCGCTCATTTCATCAGGTGTGGTTATAAATCATCTCATGGCTTAAAGATCGTCATTTAAATTATAGGTGGAGGTTGCCTAAATATATCATCGAAAGAATTAAATAATTATGTAAATAAATCATGAATATGGAAGCAATTGTATATTTATGTTTTTGTGATATGTATATAATGGAAACACTCACACACGATATATATATATCTGTTATGTATATGTTAACACTTATGTGTGTTATGAAATTCATTTTGAAAATGCTTATTGTGGCATGTGTATTGTGAAATTGAAAAGAAACATATTGTAGAAATTACATGTTTGTGGAATACAAGAAGTTGGGAGGTGATCAAGGATAGTTCGAAGTGTATTTTTATGCAGATCAAATTTTGGAAATGTTCAAATTACGGCCGTTGTGCTGTTAAAATTTTTATAAAAATTGTTTTGAGGAAACGCCAAAAATTTCCACCAATCCTAACTATTTTTAAAAAGTAAAGAAGTTTTAAAGTTAAAATGAGTAAACCGGCAAAGTATCATAAGGGTTCGCTTCTCGGATTTCCTAAATCAGACGAGTCAGGTTCGGGAAGTCCGTTGAAGTGCCCGGCAGGATCCTCCAGACAAGAGCTTAGAAAATGTCTGGTTCAGGTCCTGTCAAGTTGGTATCAGAGCCCGATTCTCGTTAAGTTGAAATAAAGTTCTAAGAGAAGTTTTAACGATTTTCGCATCAAACGTGCATTAGTGATGCATGAATTATGCATAAAGAGTGAAATAGTTATATGCATTCATGTTTTTCAAGATTATATGAGTTATGTTGTTATTGTTGTACATCAATAAGTATAAGTCATTATATGCATGAGACATGAGCTAGCTTATGCAGTTATATATGAGATATAGAGATTGAAGAAGACAATTGCATGAGTATAGAGTTATTTCATGCATTATAAACGTTCTAACTTGACTTTATGATCATTCCAATTATAGACATGCAGCGTAGAGGTCGCCCCAGAACAAGAAGGGCAGCTGCACAAGTACCCACCCCTGAAGATGGACATGTTGATGAGTCAGTCAATGTGTCGGCTAGTTCTTCACATTCAGAGCCTTCCCAGCCTGAGAGACCAGAGCAGGCACAAGCATAGGTAAATATAGAGCAGATGGCAGAGAGGATGGCACAGGCTTTTGCTGCGGCACTCCATCCGCCACCGCCGCAGTAGCCCTATGAAATAGGGGTATCCATTAAGTGGGCTCGAAAATTAGGTGCAAAGCATTATGATGCCACAGGTGATCCAGAGCATGCAATATCTTGGCTGGACACTAATGAAGAAATATTCCAGATTATGGGATGTACTGAGGAACAGATGGTCTCTTACTCAGCCTTTCTGCTTAAAGATTGCACCAAGGACTGGTGGAAGGCGCATCAGAGAGCACATCCGAAGGGAGTTTCTTGGGCAAACTTTAAGACAGAATTTCCAAGAGCTACAAGAATACAAAAATAGAAGAATTTTTCAGTCTGAAACAAGGGAACTCCTCAGTGCCAGAGTATGAAAAGAAATTTTCGAGTTGATCTGCCTGGTCCTTTTTATTGCAGAAAATAAAGAACAGAAGATCAACAAGTTCCTAGCCGGCTTTAACCCTGTAGTTAGGACCATTGTATCATCCTCAGTACATACGCGATATGGACAACTGGTAAAGGTAGCCACCCGAGTATAACAGAGTGTAGGAACCGTTCCCAAGCCGAAGCCACTATTCAGTCAGAAGCACAGTTGGAGCGGTAGTTAACAAGGGGGACCGAGTAAGGTGGGCAAACAAGATCAGAAGTCCACATGGTCTGAGAGTCGTAAACTGAGCCAGAGGTCCCAAACCAGCCAAAGTTCAATCCAATCATCGGGGGGATCCAAGAGGAGAGTGAGCTGGACAGGCAGACCTACCTGTAGCAAGTGCGGCTGAATGCATCCGGACGAGTGCCTTATGGGCTGTATGGGATGTTTCATATGCGGCCAAGAGGGCCAATTTATGCTAGACTGCCCTAGTGTAGCTGCCTCGAGCCCAACAGAGGCCAGATCAACAGTACAGGGACAACCTACTGGGAGCCGTGGACCCGATCGGAGAGGCCCCCAAACCGGAGGAGCTACTAGTGCAGGACAGCCTAGTAGCTGATTAGGTAAAGGCGTGCCACCCAGAGGATAGCCTGACAGACCTTACATTCAGGCCGCTAAAGTATATACAGTGACCTAGCAGGTGGCAGATGCGACACCAGATGTGGTCACATGTATCATTTCTCTATTCGATACTGATGCTCATGTACTGATAGATCCAGGGGCCACCCATTCTTTTATTGCACGAGAGTTTATAGATAGAATCGGGATAGAGTTAAGACCGACCGAGTGTAGCTTGGTAGTGTCACTTCCCACCGGTGATTCGCTTATTACAGATAGAGTTTACATGGGAAGTAAAGTGACTATAGCAAGTCATGAGTTCGAGGCTGATTTGATAGTGCTCGATATTCATGATTTTGACATTATTTTGGGCATGGATTGGCTATCCAAACATTGTGCCACCGTAGATTGTTATAGGAAAGAGGTTCAGTTTAACAAGTGTGGGGAACCAAATGTAATCTTTTGTGGAGAGAGGAAAATACTCTCTACAAGTTTGGTAAGTGTGATTCAAGCCAACAAAATGCTCCGTAAAACATGCTAGGGGTACTGGGTTTATGCCATTAAAGCTGGTAGTGGTGAGTTGCAATTGATGAAAGTTCCTGTGGTTAATGAGTTCCCTGATGTATTTCCTGAAGACCTACCAGGGTTACCACCAGATAGGGATATTGAGTTGGAGATTGAGCTAGCACCTAGTACAGAACCCATTTCTATAGCGCCGTATCAGATGGCGCCAGTGGAGTTAAAAGAGTTAAAGGTGCAGATGGAAGAACTGTTGAGCAAAGGCTTCATTAAGATGAGTACATCACCATGGGGAGCTCCAGTGTTGTTTGTTAAGAAGAAGGATGGAAGCCTTCGGTTATGTATTGATTACAGGCAGCTTAATAAGGTTACGATCAGAAATCAGTATTCGCTGCCACGGATAGACGATCTATTTGATCAACTCCAAGGAGCCAAGGTATTCTCGAAGATTGATCTACGGTTGGGATATCATCAGCTAAAGGTACGAAGAGAAGATGTTCCTAAGACGGCCTTCAGGACTAGATATGGGCACTACGAGTTCTTGGTTATGCCATTTGGCCTGACTAATGCCCCAGCTACTTTTATAGATCTGATGAATAGAGACTTCCGACCCTACCTGGACAAGTTTGTGATAGTCTTCATAGACGACATCCTAGTGTATTCAGGTAGTCGAGAGGAGCATACTGAGCACTTGAAGATTGTACTACAGACGCTAAGAGAGCATCAATTTTACACAAAGTTTAGCAAGTGCCAGTTCTGGCTAGATCAAGTGGCATTTCTAGGACACGTGGTATTAACAGATGGAATATCCATAGATCATCAAAAGATAGAAGTCGTAGTGAACTGGAAGCCACCCACGAATGTGACAGAAGTGAGAAGCTTCTTGGGTTTAGCAGGATACTATAGAAAGTTCGTGGAAGGGTTCTCTAAGATTGCTACTCCACTGACCAGATTGACAAGGAAAGAAGAGAAGTTTGTCTGGTTAGACGAGTGCCAGAACAGCTTCGATGAATTGAAGAAGAGATTGACTTCAGCACCAGTGCTTACATTGCTATCGGGGAGTGATGGGTTTACGGTGTACTGCGATGCCTCCAGACAGGGTTTAGGTTGTGTGTTGATGTAGCATGACAAAGTAATAGCTTATGCTTCGAGACAGTTGAAGAAACATGAAGTCAATTATCCAACACATGACTTAGAACTAGCGACAGTAGTGTTTGCCCTACGTATATGGCAACATCACCTTTATGGAGTACCCTGTAGGATTTTCACTGATCATAAGAGCTTACAGTACTTGTTCAGTCAAACGGAGTTGAATATGAGACAGAGACGATGGGTTGAACTCATAAAAGACTATAATTACACCATTGAGTATCACCCGGGTAAAGCTAATGTGGTAGCAGATGCACTGAGTAGGAAGCCTACCAGTTCCCTAGCCCAGCTTAAAATGGAATACTTACCCATGCTGATCGAGTTGAGGGCGATGGGTGTTTGCTTAGAGACGACGGATACAAATGCCTTATTAGCAGCCTTTTATGTCCGTCCAGTGTTCGTCGATCGAATTCGGGTTTTACAGCTTCAAGAACCTTACTTGATGAAGCTTAGGCATTCTTCGCGTTGAGAAATGATGAGGCACTAATTCTGGGGCAACGATTATGTGTGCTAGAGGTAGCAGAATTGAAGAAAGAAATCATGGATAAGGCTCATTCATCCACCTATGCCATGCATCCAGGGAGTACCAAAATGTATCGGACTCCGAGAGACCACTACTGGTGGAGAGAAATGAAGAAAGAGATAGCAGAGTTCGTATCAAAGTATTTAACCTGCCAGCAGATCAAAGCAGAGCACTAAAAACTAGCAGGTTTGTTGCAGCCTTTATCAATTCCGAAATGGAAATGGGAAAGGATTACGATGGACTTTATGGTTGGACTACCATGGACTCAAAGCGGATATGATGCCATATGGGTAATAGTTGACAGATTGACAAAGTCCGCTCACTTTATAGCCATCAAGAACACTTATTCTTTGGAAAGATTAGCACAGTTATATGTGGATGAGATAGTGAGATTACATGGCATACCAGTGTCCATTGTATCAGATAGGGATCCTCGATTCACTTCGAGGTTTTGGCCAAAGCTCTAAGAAGCCATGGGTACTAGATTGAATTTCAGTACGGCCTTTCACCCTTAAACTGATGGCCAATCAGAGAGAACTATCCAGACTCTCGAGAACATGTTGAGAGCATGCATAATGGAGTTTAGAAGGAGCTGAGATAATCACCTACCTTTGATAGAATTCGCCTACAACAACAGCTACCATTCTAGCATCGGCATGGCACCATACGAGGCGTTGTATGGCAGAAAGTGTAGAACCCCTGTTTGTTGGGATGAAGTAGGTGAAAGAAAGTTGATTGGTCTAGAGATTGTCTAAGCTACAACCGAGAAGATCAATGTGATTAGAGAACGATTGAAGATAGCAAGCAACCGACAGAAGAGCTACGCCGACAATCAAATGAGAGATTTAGAGTTTGAAGTGGTGATAGAGTATTCTTGCGAATCTCGCCTTGGAAGGGTGTTTTGAGATTCGAAAAGCGTGAAAAGTTAAGTCCACGATACATTGGGCCGTACGACATTGTAACAAGAGTGGGTGAAGTAGCCTACCGATTGAAGTTGCCACCAGAGCTCGCGAACATTCATGATGTGTTTCACGTCTCTATACTTTGCAAGTATGTAGCTAATCCATCGCATACCCTAAAGGAACAGCCGGTACAACTCAAGGAAAACTTGACCTACGAAGAGCAGCCGATAGAGATCTTAGATCGTAGAGATCAAGTATTACGTAGCAAAGTGATTTCGCTAGTGAAGGTGTTATGGCGAAATCACGAATCAGAAGAAGCTACGTGGGAGCTTGAGGAACAAATGCGGAGACAGTACCCTCATCTTTTTTATTTAGGTATGTTATTTAAATTTCGAGGACGAAATTCATTTTAAAGAGGGAAGAAATTGTAAGCCCTCATCCAAATTTATTATTTTACAACATTAAAAACCTTCGAATTGAGTTACGGTCGAATCATAGGCCTCATGTAGTTATTTAAGGTTGATTATATTTTCGTATCGCAAGTCGGATATCGTTTGACTGACCCCGGTACGAATACAAAGTGATTAGGAAATTCAAACCCAATTAACTTATGGATTTGGTGTGAGTGGTGTGAGTATTACATGGAATGAGCTTGAATAAAAGTCAAAGCCCATGTCACTAGAATTGCACCAATGAATGGATGACAAATTAAAACTTAAATATGAATTATCATAAATTAGTTGTCATGCAATAATGACTAAATGATTAGTTTCAATTCATGGGTTACTAAAATGCCCTTTTATGGAAAATTCCATGAGTTGAGTGAGTGGAAATTTTGTGGTAGTATAAAGGGCATTTTAGTCTCATGTAAGTAGCAATAAATGCATATAAGTGATGACCACTTAAACAATACAATATTGATCGGTCAATCAAAGAAAACTCAACAAAGTAAGAGGAAACCAAAGAGAAGTTCATGGCAATCAACAAAAAAAGGACACCATGGTCATTTTTGCAAAAGTCATATATATATATAATGGACACTTAGCAAAATTATTATAAAACAAGACACAAATGCCGTGAGAAAGATTGAGAGAGTGGGAGAGATAGTGACGACAAGGAAGAGTGGAGAAGGAGAAGTGAAACCAAGCTTTCCTAAGGTCATTTTGAAGCTTCCAAATCCAACTTTGAACAAATCCAAGATAGGATAGGAAATCCCAAGCAACAACAAGGTGAGATATTATCAATTTGTTTAAGTTAATGATAGTTGAGAATTTTATGGATATGTTGTAGTGATTAGTTTTTGATGTGTTTAGATGAAGGTTGTATTTTAAAGCAAGTGTAGAATCTTAATCAAGGAAAAGGGTAACTTAGATGGTAGGAAATCATGCATGAAATTAGAGTTAGGGTTTATGGAGAAACCCTAGAGATTGCTTGAAGATTGTTGAGAGTGAGTTAAGTGATGGATGATATGTTTGATAAAATGCTTGAGAGATTTTTTAAACAAAAATCATACAAAATGAAAGTAGTTGACGAATGGGTGAATATGTGTGAGTCATGGCCTTATGAAGCGGGTATGTGATTTCATCGAATTGGATGCTTATGACCTTGAATTGATATATATTTGATGTCTTAAAAATCTCTAGATAAGTTAGAATTGAAAAATGATAACATAGAGCCAAGTTAGGACTCACTAGCTAGATGAAGGGCTAACATTGACCTGACCTATTCTAGCTTATTTGGGGTTGTTCTATACCTCAAATGATGTCTAGAAGTCATAGAAAACCATAGGTTTTGGAACCGATCGAATCCGATAAAAATTACGCAAGTTATGCGAAAAATAATGCCAATTTTTGCAATCCCGAGCTCAAACCATGGGCTGGAGATAACCTGGGCAAAACTGACATATATGAGGATTTTCTACACCTCAAATGATGCCTAGAAGTCATAGAAAATCATAGGTTTTGGAACGGATTGATTCCGATAAAAATTGCGCAAAATAGTGCTGTTGAAGGGTCGATAGGTGAACTAGCTATGCAAATGTAATTTGTATTGCATGGAATGACTTTAGTTGATTATAATTAGGTAAAAAGAGCTTAGATACGAAAGAAAAACCATCATCGCTCGTTCGGTGCGAAAAAGGCATCGAAAAGTGCCCAAAATAGGACGTTTTTTCTAGATTTGACATAGTAAACGATAGATTTTTTCGACAAGACTTGACGGGTGACTTAGTTATGTGATAAGGAGATGCTAGAAAAAGGAACGGACGTGAAACGAGCACCGGTTCTAAATTTGTTTTTCTTGGTCAAACGAAACATTAAAAAGTTGACTTTTTGTTTTAAACCTCCGGAAACCAAACAAACCATATGGGGATGATCTTAGGGGTCTAAAAGTAAGACTTTTACAAAGAAATATGAAGTAGAGAGCCTCGGTTGAATTAAATTCGAGTTAGAAAAGTTATAGTGTAAAGAGTTGTTAATAGATAAAAGTGTATTAGAAATGTTATTTTAAGTTTTGAATTATGTGAGTAAGCAAGTAATGATAAAAAATTGACATGTAAGAGGCGAGCAGGCGAGCGAGACACGAGAGGCTCATTGAGACGATCGAATCCCTATTACTCGGATTAAGGTAAGTATACTTTACTTACTTTATTTTAATTTCCAATTATATCGTAATGTATTTTGTTATTTTCAAACGTTTAAAGTAAATTTGAGTTAAAAACCATGTGTATATCGTAGCATTAGAGTTTTGGCACTACGCAGCGACGTAGAAAATTTCGCTCGTAGTTGTTGAGATTTATAGTTACTTGCAATAGGTTACGATGTAGAAAATTTCGTACCTAGTTGTGAGTGATAGTGATAAGTTGCACTATAATACACAATGTAGAAAATTTTGTGTTGTAGAGACCCATAGTTGAGATAATTTTACCCTACATCGTGATGTAGTAAATTCCGCACGTAGGGGTCGAGATGTTATAGTAGCCTCACATTAACGTTAGTAGAAAAATCGTTACGTGATGCGTAGAGTACCCTAAGTATACACATGGTCTTTTTATAAGAAATGATTTTAAAATTGAAACTTTCAACATATATATAAGTAGAGTTCCACTATATAATATTATTATTATATGACGAACTAACCTTTCATTTGTATTGTATAGCTCGCTTATTTCATCAGGTGTGGTTATAATCATCTCATGGCTTAAAGATCGTCATTTAAATTATAGGTAGGCGTTGCCTAAATATATCATCGAAAGAATTAAATAATTAGGTAAATAAATCATGAATATGGAAGCAATTTTATATTTATGTTTTTGGGATATGTATATAATGGAAACACTCACACACGATATATATATATCTGTTATGTATATGTTAACACTTATGTGTGTTATGGAATTCATTTTGAAAATGCATATTGTGGCATGTGTATTGTGAAATTGAAAAGAAACATGTTGTGGAATACAAGAAGTTGGGAGGTGATCAAGGATAGTTCGAAGTGTATTTTTATGCAGGTCAAATTTTGAAAATGTTCAAATTACAGTCGTTGTACTGCAAAATTTTTATAAAAATTGTTTTGAGGAAACGCGAAAAATTTCCACCAATCCCAACTATTTTTAAAAAGTAAAGAAGTTTTAAAGTTAAAATGAGTAAACTGATAAAGTATCCTAAGGGTTCGCTTCTCGGATTTTCTTAATCAGACGAGTCAGGTTCGGGAAGTCCGTTGAAGTGCCTGACAGGATCCTCCAGACAAGAGCTTAGAAAAAGTCTGGTTCGAGTCCTGTCAAGTAGAAAATATGAACCATCATATTCAAAACATAAAAGAGAATAATGGATAAATTAGCTAGTTCAACCACATAAAGAAAAACACATGATAAATTTATTCTTAATCTGTAAGTTGTAAATGAAAAAAAGAAAAAAAAATTGTTTAGGAAACTCAAACTCGAACACTTAGTTAACAATGTTGTTTTGTCTCAAGAGCAGAATATCATTTCTGTAAAAAAAGATTAATTTAAAAATTATTATTTTGAATATTAGATAGATACAAAATCCTTAAGTTCATGCTTTTCCTCTAATACCCCAAATAACTTTGAATCGTCTCCATTTCTTTATAGAGATGACAACTTATATCAAATTGTAAGGATTTCTTAATTCTTACGATAATTGAACAAGAAATATGACCTGGATAAAACTATCATACCAACCAAAAAGCTTGCAGAAAATTCAGTGTCATTTGTATTAGTTAGTGCATATGCTCTTCTTAGGATGGCAAAAAGCATAGTATAAACAGAAAAAGCAAAACTAAGGAAAATAATAATAATAATAATAACAATATTTGGCCGACAGGCTACACAGTTATCAGAAGATGGAATTTTCTTGTAATTTGATAACTAATCTTTTAATATGATAAATTCCTTATCTCAATGTAGTAGATGAATTAACCGAAATATTTGACTATTAATACGTCGCTCAGACTTTAAACTCTCAAGTTTTTTTTTTTTTTTTTTTTTTTTTTTTTTTGAGAATATAAATTCTCAAGGTCTTGACTCTGGCGATGTGAGCATATAAATATTATAATTAATTGTCTCATCAATCAAGTAGGCATTATCAAATTTGAATCTGTCATGAAGCTGGCTGATTTCGTCACCACCGAGATAAGAATGAGTGAGGTCATTATATGAGCCAATAGACACAAACACGGTGGCTTTTATGCGATTATGTTGTATTATAGTTGTGGGAATAGTTATTAAAATCTAATCCAAATATTTGGTCAAAACAAATTAATTATTAATTATCCCATCCAGTAGGCTAACCTAATTTGTACGCAAATGGAAAAGCCAGACGTTTCATCAGCAGTGTGACATAAGAATAAGTGAGATCATTATGTGAGGTAATAGATAAGATCATTTTTATTTGCATTCATGCTAATATATGTTATCTCTATTATTCTATAGTTATAGAAATAATTATTAGTTTTTGGAAATTCATCTAATAAATTATGAATAAAGATTAAAAAAAATTGTACAATCTCCTAGCATACGTAAATACACATATTCTCATTTACTAAGATGTTGGAGGTTCAGTTCTTATAAAATACATTTTATAAGCCTATGCGGGTGTTTTTTCAATTATTTATTGTAAGAAAAAATATATATATCTCGATTGTAAAAGTAAATATTCAAACTCTATAAATAATTAATTTTGGTGTGTCTTATTAGACTTATGATCTATTTAGTATTAGTATTTGAAAAAATGAAAAATAAAATAAATAACAAAGATTAAAAAATTAACAACTTATCTCTTGTAGGTATTTATTAATTATATAGATTTTGTATGGTTGTTAAACCCATTTTAATAATGCAAGTCATTCTTTAAACATCTTTTCATTTAATAAACATTAATTTTTACAAATGCATGGTTGTTAGTGAGTTCAAGGAAGTTGCCATCGTTGCTATAATTTGACATTCAAATCTATAGACGAAGAAGTACAACATCGTTACTGTTGTCTTTTATGGTGTAAAATGTTTGGATAGAAAGGTGAATGGAAACTTTATTTTAGCTTTTAAGGTTTTGAAAAATATCAAGTATTCAAAACTCTTTTAGAAACAACTATTTTCATCTATAATTTTTTCAAAACTCTTAAAAAAAAGTCTAAACCATCAGTTAACTGACAATCAATCAATAGTGACTTTATTAACTGACAATCAACAATGACTTTAGATGAGTTTACGCAATTTAAATTATAATTTGACTATTTAAATTCATGGATATTTTAGGTAATTTAACTTGTAAATTTATTGTTTTATTATCATAATTCGATAATTTATGTATTACTGACAACCATCAAATGCAAAAATATTTTTTAACGCATTCTGTTAATATTGTTTGGATCTTTTTGAATTATTTTGAAAAAGTTAGGAATAAAAATGACAGGCCCCGTTCACCTTATCTTAGTACGTCCGGTGACCCGTCCGGCGACCCCACAGAGGATTTCCAGAGGATATCTGATCCAACTAGAAGGTTCCCGTGAAGTTAAGCCTTTTTCCTAATAACTTGAAATATAACTATACAAATAGTTTTGGTAACCTAGGATTTATATAAAAGCGGAAGTTTAAATATATTTTCATGCATTTAAAACTTTATAATAAGATTCAAATCGAGTAATTAAAACAAAAGGTATCGAAGTAGAATTCAAAACAGTTTAGAATTCACATATAGATAGGTTTACAACTTTTTCAAAATATAGTTAATATAATTCAAGTGTTAATATTTACAATCCAAAAATATTTATAACAAAAGTCGTAGATAAACACGCACAGTAATTATAATGCAATCAAGTCTTGTTATTCGTGAGTCGGAGTTCCAACGGCTGAAGTTGTAGCACCTAAAGCTGCACCTAGACCTGGAGAATTTGATTTTATAAACATATAATAGGGTGAGTGTAAAACCCAAAACCGCGTTCGTCGGAGGGCGAAATATTTTTCCGATGGATCGCATCCGATCGGAAAAATATAAATATCTAGTCCGAAAATAATTGGAATAATTATTTTCGATTTAGAGAAATAAATTCGAGTTTGCGAAGACGGATTTGGAATTTATTAATTTATTCCAAAAGGCGAAAGCGATTAAAAAGTGGATTCTCGGTCGGACGGAAACGAAAATCCGAGCTTGGAAGTTAAACCGAGAATGCATGGAAGGCTTTAAGATAATAAATAAAATAAAGTATTTTATGCATGGTTGTGACATGTGTCACACATGCAATGGTGGGAAGGACAAGTATCCAAGAGAAACAAAGTAAGGATATTTTTATAATGAAGTTGAAATTGAAGAAAGAAGGGAAACAAATATCAAGCTCGGTCATCTGACAAACCAAAACCAAAGCAATCAACTCAGTCAAACAAAGTTTTAAAAAGGCAATGATCAAGCTCGGTCACCATTCTCTTTTATTATTATTAAAACCGAATCCAAGGGAGAGCAAGACAAAAGCAAACACTCTGTCACCTTCTCTTCTCCATTTCATTCAATACTGAAAGCCCAAGCCGAGTGAAGAGAGAGACCGAGAATGTGATTTAATAAGTGAGAGAGTGATCGTGAGTTAGAGGGATCCGAGTGTGAGAAATGAAAAGAGAGATAGAGAGATAGTGAGAGATAAAGAAGAGAGGTGCAGCTCGTGCATGCAAGCAAAGGTGGACTGAAGAGCTAAGCTGTCGTGAGGTGTGGTCTGACCGTGAGACAGCTGCTGCCATTGTAGCTGGTGAGAAGCTGCTGGCGTGAAGGGCTGATGGCGTGAGGAAAACCAGGTGCTACCGCGAAGCTCCAATTGCTGCCAGTTTCTGCCAGCTGTTACTGTCGAGTGAGGAGTTGAAGCTGCTGTTGCTGTCGTCCTTGCTGCTGGCGTGAAGAGCTGATGGCGTGAGTTGTCTAGTTGCTGCTGTGCTGTCACCGTGAATCACATGCTGAAGCTGTGTTCGAGCTGCTGTCGTCGTGGCTGTTGACGTTGTTGCCGTCACCAGCTGCTGTCACCGTCCCCAAGTGCTGTCTTGTCGTGCTGTCTTGCTGCCTGGTGCTGCACGTGCTGACCAGCTGCTATAAGTTTGCTGCCGAGCTGAGTTGCTGCCATTGTCCAAGCTGCTACCATCGTGAACTTGCTGCCGTTGCTGTCGCCGTTGAGGCGTGTGTTGTCAACGTTGATGTAGCTGCTGCCAAGCAGCTGCTGTCAAGCTAAAATCAACATCCAGACTTGAAGTGGAACAGCAACAAGAGAGGATAGCTGGCGGGTGGAGCGAGACAGCTTGCTGCCGCTAGAGATTCGTCGTCGTCGCACTTGCTCGAAAGTTGTTTCGAAGCGAATCTGGTAAAGTAAGTGCTGCCCCTATTCTTTGTTGAGAAGTTTTGAGTAATTAGTGAGCATCCATGTGATTAGAGTTGAGATAAATTGATAATATTATGTTTGGGACTAGGATTGGAAACCTCGTTAGTGCGGAGGTTCGCTCGTCGATGTTGCGATTGTGTTTTTATCATCGATCGTATTCGTTGAATGTTGTTATGAGCTGTTATGAGATATTTAGGGGCTGTTGAGATATGTTTTTACTTTCACGTTCGTTGTCGTGGAAAATAGATAATATTAGAGTGTTTTAAAGGATCGGATATTCGTTCGGTTATTTAGAAATCGTTTCCGAGCGTTTCGGTTGAATTTTTCCACGAATGCGAGCGTTGTTAGTTTATGATTTTCGTTGTCTATATAAAAGGAATGTGAATATTATCTCTCTGCCCCGAGTTATTTTTAAGCCCATTAAAGTGTTGAAGTTGAAGTTGAAGTTGAGATAGTTTGAGTTTCAATAGAGTTAATCGCATAATTGTTGGTTTCGCGCGAAATCGTTAATTATCGAAATTTCGGAGTTGGAAACGGAAATGAATATGCATTAAGCTTGCTGCCATGTTTTTCTTCTTTGTGCTTAATCATGATTAAATATTCGTTTGCCGTGTTTAAGTAAAGTCACGAGCTGATATTAACGATAAGTTTAAGTGGAAACAAAGAAATCACGCGAAACGCGTAAAATTGATAAATCGCGATGATTAGTGAAATCGCGTAAGCTTTAAGTTCGTCGTTTAATTTCGAATCTTCTGTCTAATGAATTCATTAGAATCTGATTTTGATGATGTTATATGAGATTCGATTGGCTTAGTTGTTGGTTTTATAACCGCGAAGTTTCGAGTATTTTAAGTCGCGATAACGAATCGGTTGGAAATAGTTTTCGCGTACGAGTATGAGTTATCCGTTTTGTTATCGTGCGAGGATAGTCACTTGAATTATTGTGTTTATAAATCCTCGTATGGCTTAAAGTTTAGTTGCGCACGAGTTATGTTTTAACGACATCTCGATCGAAATCAATTGTAGGTGAATCGGGAATCGAACGAGAGCCGTAGCGGGAAACGGTGATAAGTATTTTGGAAGCAAGTTGTGAGTGTGGATTTTTAAAAGTTTTCATATATTCTACTTTATGAATGCAATCAGTTTTAGCAAGTAAAAGATTTTGAGATTCTAGTAAAAGTTTATAGTTTTCAGTTTATCGTTTATAAATGCATGTATATTTTTATATGAGATGCTATGAATATGTTTATATTCTTTAATAAAGTAATTGAGCAAGTTGAAATTATATACATGCATAGAGATAGTAATTGTGAAAGTTATTTTGCGATATTATAGCATATTGCCGAGATTTCATTTTTATATATATGCCTATGGTTTACCCTAGCCCCTAAGATTACACCCGGCCGAAAGTATTCCATACGTGTACGGTAGATGGGGGGAGTTACTAACTTTGGGGGGATCGAGTCTGTCAGTCACCCTCTGCACGTATGGGATAGTGTAGATCTGCCTGATGTTGGAGGGATTCGCGATCCCAGAGTTGTATCCACATCTGCGACTACACATGGTGAGAGTTCCCCTATCCTAGTGGCGTGTTTTCGCACCGTCACGAAGGACAAGATTTCCCTGGGTTGCCAGATAAGGCTAGTAAGAAAATAAGAAAAGTTTTAAGAAAAGTTTGATAAATAACTTTCGCAGCTTTTAAACGAGTTTACAGTTTTCAGGAAAAGTAAGTAAGTAAGTAATAGTTTTCCAATCTATTTTTGGGAGGAATAGTATTTTTAAGCAAAAGTACAGTTTATGTAAACTTACCCACTCACTGAGTTATTCTCACCACTGTTTTCCTGTTTTCTTAAAAACCTCCCTCAGGTGCAGGTGCGAGTAGCGCGGTTGACGTATCTCCTTCGGACGGACAGGCCACGGACAGGCCAGCTAGACACGCGTGACCAGATTGCACTATTTTCTAGCATAACATCATGTATTGTATTTACTATCATTTTCCAGATTCTCTAGTTTTGAAAAATATTATTTTGAGTTAAGGATTTTATGTAAATATCATGCATGTCGTTTTTAAGATTCATTCAAGTTACTTCCGCTTAATTGCATGATTATGAGTTTGAAAATGGCCGGAGGCCTATTGATTATAGAAATTGTTTGTGAATACAATTATACAGGTCTTATGAGATATTTTACAGGGTGGAATTTTAGAAAAACAGCCGTTGTGCTGCCGGTTTTCTGTGAAAATTCTATTTTCATAAAGTTATTTTCAACGAACAAAATTCCCACCCTTTTTCAGAATAAAAAGGATTTCAAGTATTTTAGAAAAGAAAAGAGGCTTAGCTTCACGGGAACTTTCCAGTCAGAGCAGATCTCGACTGGGGAGCCACCGTGGGGTTGCCGGGCAGGTCGCCTAACTAGTAGTTAGAAAGGGGCCTGTCAGCGTTGGTATCAGAGCAAAGATTTTAAATGCATTACATGATTTCTAAGCATTTACATAGTAACTTTTTCAAACCTCATACATTTTATGACTAAGTATCTGGTTCAAGTGCAGTGAGTCATGCGTCGCGTCGGTCGTCCGCGTAAAAGGAGAGCCGCTGAAAATGCTCCACCTCCTGCTCCAGAAATAAGGGAGCAAGTAAATGAGTCTGTCAATGATCCGCAGCCAGGGGTTCCAGTTGAGCCACCAGTAGTAGAACCTGAGCAGGATCCGATCGAGAGATTAGCCCAGGTTATCCAAGGGCTAAGGCCTCGAGCACCAAGCGCCACCGTTGAGAGGGCAAGGAAACTTGGTGCCGATGCTTTTGACGGAACAGGTGGTCCAGAAATTGCAACAGAGTGGTTGGATAATACTGAAAGAGTGTTGGAACAGATGGAATGTACCGATCTCCAAAAGGTGTCAATTGCTTCATTCTTACTTCGAGCGTCAGCTAGAGATTGGTGGGATTCCGTCAAGCGAAGAGCAATCGAACAAGTCACATGGGAAAAGTTCAAAGAAGAGTTTAATGAGAAATTCTACCCCAGGGCATACAAAGACGCAAAGATTGAGGAGTTTTACAGTCTTGTGCAGGGTAACATGTCTGTGGAAGAGTATGAAAGGAAGTTCACTGAATTGTCTCGAGTGGCACCGTTTATAGTTAATGATGAGGTAAACAAGTGCCATAAGTTTGTTCAGGGCTTGAATCCGAAAATCAAGGCATATGTGGTAGCTGCAGAGCATAGAGAGTATGGGCGGTTAGTTGAAGCAGCTTTAAGGGTAGAAAGGACAACAATAGGTGACAAAGAGCAAACGCAGAAATTGAAGCGCAGTCAGGGGTCAGGTTGGTATTCAGGAGGTTTCAACAAGGCACCGAAAACTGGAGACAAGTCTAGATGGGTAGGTAGCAAACAGCGAAGTCAGGGAGTCGCGTCTAGTCAGAGTTCAGTCAAACCTCCATCAAGACCCCAAAACAGAGGTAATACTCAAAGCATAGAGCCGTGTAGGAAATGCAACAGGACACACCGAGGAGAGTGTCATATGGGTATCACTGGATGTTATCGTTGTGGTAAAGAGGGACATTATATGTCTGAGTGTCCGCAGAGAACAAGAGGAGCCAGTGGGTCGAGACCGTATACTCAAGGGCAGTCTAGCGGGGGTCAGTTACAGGATCAGAGAGGTCCACAGATGAGAGAACCAGGGACTACCGTTCAATCCGAAAGAGGTGCTGGGAGAGGTTTGCCACCCAGAGGACAATCAGGGAGACCCCGTACTCAAGCCAGGGTGTTCGCGGTAACGCGACAAGATGCTGAAGCTACACCAGAGGTGGTGACAGGTACTGTAATGATTTTTAATTCTGATGCTCATGTTTTAATAGACCCTGGTGCTACGCATTCTTTTGTTTCTAAAAGTTTTGCAAGGCATGTTAATATGAAGTTAAAACCCTTAGAGTGCGATATGATAGTAGCTACTCCTACCGGAGATTCCTTAGTAGCAGAGAGTGTTTGTAGAGATTGTGATATTGTACTTGGGGGTAGATCCTTTCCAGTTAGTTTGATGTTGTTGGATCTATGTGATTTCGACATTATACTGGGTATGGACTGGTTAGCTATGCATCATGCCGTGGTGGATTGTTTTCAGAAAGAAGTCAAGTTTAGTTCAGTTGGAGAGTTAGATGTAGTATTCCGAGGAGAGCGTAAAATGCTTCCATCCTGTATCATATCAGCCATGACCGCCAGAAGAATGTTAAAGAAGCAATGTGCAGGTTATTTGGCTTATGTGATAGATTCGTCCGAGAGGGAGACTCAGCTAGAAGATATTCCTGTGGTTGCAGAGTTTTCTGATGTGTTCCCAGAAGATCTTCCAGGTTTACCTCCGGATAGAGACATTGAATTTGAGATTAATCTGATGCCGGGAACAGCACCAATTTCCAGAGCACCGTACAGGATGGCACCTCCAGAGTTGAAGGAATTGAAGGTTCAGTTGGAAGAATTGGTAAACAAGGGTTTTGTTAGATCCAGTGTATCTCCTTGGGGAGCACCAGTGCTCTTTGTTAAAAAGAAAGATGGCAGTATGAGATTGTGCATTGATTACCGGGAATTGAATAAGGTGACTATTCGGAATCAATATCCTTTACCGAGGATTGACGATCTGTTCGATCAGTTACAAGGTGCAAGGTTGTTTTCTAAGATAGATCTGAGATCAGGGTACCATCAGTTGAAGATCAAGGGAGATGATATTCCTAAGACTGCCTTCAGGACGCGTTATGGACATTATGAATTCTTGGTTATGCCTTTCGGGCTAACCAATGCCCCAGCGGCATTCATGGCATTGATGAATCGGGTGTTCCATGAATTTTTGGATAAGTTCGTCATAGTGTTCATTGACGATATATTGGTGTATTCGGGCAGTAGGGAAGAACATGCTGAACATCTGAGATTAGTTTTACAGATGTTAAGAGAGCAGCAATTGTATGCAAAGTTCAGCAAGTGTCAGTTCTGGTTGAATGAAGTTTCATTTTTAGGCCATGTGGTTTCAGCTGATGGGATTAGTGTTGATCCTCAAAAGATTGAAGCGATTGTGAACTGGAAATCGCCTACAACCGTAACTGAGGTTCGGAGTTTCTTAGGTTTGGCAGGTTATTATAGGAAATTTGTCGAAGGATTTTCTAAGATTGCCATTCCTTTGACGAAGCTCACCAGAAAGGAAGCAAAGTTTGAGTGGTTAGAAGCCTGTCAGAAGAATTTCGACGAATTGAAGACAAAATTGACCACAGCTCCAGTGCTTACTCTTCCTTCAGGAAATGAAGGCTTTGTGGTGTACAGTGATGCTTCGAGGCAAGGTTTGGGTTGTGTTCTGATGCAAAATGGAAAGGTGATAGCTTATGCTTCCAGGCAGTTAAAGAAGCACGAGCAGAATTACCCAACCCATGATCTAGAGTTGGCCGCAGTAATTTTTGCACTCAGGATTTGGAGGCATTACTTGTATGGAGTTCGATGTCAGATATTTACAGATCATAAGAGCCTTCAATATTTGTTCTCCCAAAAAGAGTTGAATATGAGACAGAGGAGATGGTTAGAGCTGCTCAAGGATTATGATTGCACCATAGAGTACCATCCCGGAAAAGCAAATGTAGTAGCCGATGCATTGAGTAGGAGACCCTCCAGCTCAGCAGCTCATTTAAGAGCTGGGTATCTTCCATTGTTAGTAGAAATGAGATCTTTGGGAGTTAATTAGGAAGTAGGAAATTCAGGTGCATTGTTAGCTACTTTCCAAGTTCGACCGGTACTCGTGGATAGAATCCGAGAGTTGCAGATTCAGGATCCTCAGTTAGTCAAGATCAGACAGGAAGTAGAGTCAGGCCAGCAGGGAGACTTCTCAATCAGGGATGATGGTACGTTGAGGATGAGACAGAGACTATGTGTTCCAAATGTGACGGAACTCAAGAAAGAAATTTTAGATGAAGCTCACTCCTCAGCATACGCTATGCATCCGGGAAGTACGAAAATGTATCATACCTTGAAAGAGCATTACTGGTGGAAAGGTATGAAGAGAGAGATAACTGAATTTGTGTCAAGATGTTTGATTTGTCAGCAGGTGAAAGCCGAGCACCAAAGGCCATCAGGACTTCTTCAGCCACTTCCTATTCCAGAGTGAAAATGGGAGCGTATTACTATGGATTTTGTGGTAGGATTTCCTCGGAGTCGAAATGGTTATGACAGTATTTGGGTAATAGTAGATCGACTTACGAAGTCAGCTCATTTCCTACCTATCAGAAGTACTTATTCCCTGGACAGATTGGCTAAGTTGTATGTCGATGAGATAGTAAGATTGCATGGGGCTCCAGTGTCAATCGTATCAGACAGAGATCCGAGATTTACATCCCGATTTTGGCCTAGTCTCCAGAAAGCATTAGGTACTCGATTACATTTCAGTACAGCATTTCATCCGCAGACAGATGGTCAGTCTGAGCGTACCATTCAAACTTTAGAGGATATGCTCAGATCTTGTGTGATAGAGTTTGAAGGAAGTTGGGATTCTCATCTGTCCTTAATCGAGTTTGCCTATAATAACAGCTATCAGGCTAGTATCGGTATGGCACCGTATGAAGCACTTTATGGAAGACGGTGTAGGACACCGATATGTTGGGATGAGATGGGCGAGAGAAAGTTGATTGGGCCCGAGCTTGTTCAGATGACTACAGATAAAATCAAAGTTATTCGGGACAATCTGAAGATAGCCCAGGATCGTCAGAAAAGTTACACAGATAAGCGTAGGAAGGATTTGGAGTTCCAGGTCGGGGATAAGGTGTTCCTACGGATATCTCCATGGAAAGGAATAATTCGTTTTGGGAAGCGAGGTAAGTTAAGCCCTCGGTATATCGGTCCCTACGAAGTGATTGGCAGAGTAGGTGAGGTAGCGTATCGACTTGAGCTACCAGCAGAACTTTCCAGGATCCATAATGTATTTCATGTCTCGATGCTCCGTAAGTACATAGCAGATCCTTCGCACGTAATTTCAGAACAACCAATGGAACTCAAGGAGAACCTATCCTATGAGGAGACCCCAGTTCAGATTCTTGATAGGAGAGATCAGGTTCTTCGTAGTAAAGTTATTCCGTTGGTTAAAGTGTTGTGGAGGAATCATGCAGTGGAAGAGGCCACGTGGGAGCACGAGGAGCAGATGCGCAGTCAGTATCCGCATCTTTTCGATACAAGTAAGTATCCTCAGTTATTCGAGTTGTGAATTTTTATAATTCAAGAAAGTATTGAGTATGTTTGATAAATTCTAGTGCTGAAATGCATTGCATGAAAGTTGTGTAAATTTCGAGGACGAAATTTTTATAAGGAGGGGTGAATTGTAAAACCCAAAACCGCGTTCGTCGGAGGGCGAAATATTTTTCCGATGGATCGCATCCGATCGGAAAAATATAAATATCTAGTCCGAAAATAATTGGAATAATTATTTTCGATTTAGAGAAATAAATTCGAGTTTGCGAAGACGGATTTGGAATTTATTAATTTATTCCAAAAGGCGAAAGCGATTAAAAAGTGGATTCTCGGTCGGACGGAAACGAAAATCCGAGCTTGGAAGTTAAACCGAGAATGCATGGAAGGCTTTAAGATAATAAATAAAATAAAGTATTTTATGCATGGTTGTGACATGTGTCACACATGCAATGGTGGGAAGGACAAGTATCCAAGAGAAACAAAGTAAGGATATTTTTATAATGAAGTTGAAATTGAAGAAAGAAGGGAAACAAATATCAAGCTCGGTCATCTGACAAACCAAAACCAAAGCAATCAACTCAGTCAAACAAAGTTTTAAAAAGGCAATGATCAAGCTCGGTCACCATTCTCTTTTATTATTATTAAAACCGAATCCAAGGGAGAGCAAGACAAAAGCAAACACTCTGTCACCTTCTCTTCTCCATTTCATTCAATACTGAAAGCCCAAGCCGAGTGAAGAGAGAGACCGAGAATGTGATTTAATAAGTGAGAGAGTGATCGTGAGTTAGAGGGATCCGAGTGTGAGAAATGAAAAGAGAGATAGAGAGATAGTGAGAGATAAAGAAGAGAGGTGCAGCTCGTGCATGCAAGCAAAGGTGGACTGAAGAGCTAAGCTGTCGTGAGGTGTGGTCTGACCGTGAGACAGCTGCTGCCATTGTAGCTGGTGAGAAGCTGCTGGCGTGAAGGGCTGATGGCGTGAGGAAAACCAGGTGCTACCGCGAAGCTCCAATTGCTGCCAGTTTCTGCCAGCTGTTACTGTCGAGTGAGGAGTTGAAGCTGCTGTTGCTGTCGTCCTTGCTGCTGGCGTGAAGAGCTGATGGCGTGAGTTGTCTAGTTGCTGCTGTGCTGTCACCGTGAATCACATGCTGAAGCTGTGTTCGAGCTGTTGTCGTCGTGGCTGTTGACGTTGCTGCCGTCACCAGCTGCTGTCACCGTCCCCAAGTGCTGTCTTGTCGTGCTGTCTTGCTGCCTGGTGCTGCACGTGCTGACCAGCTGCTATAAGTTTGCTGCCGAGCTGAGTTGCTGCCATTGTCCAAGCCGCTACCATCGTGAACTTGCTGCCGTTGCTGTCGCCGTTGAGCCGTGTGTTGTCAACGTTGATGTAGCTGCTGCCAAGCAGCTGCTGTCAAGCTAAAATCAACATCCAGACTTGAAGTGGAACAGCAACAAGAGAGGATAGCTGGCGGGTGGAGCGAGATAGCTTGCTGTCGCTAGAGATTCGTCGTCGTCGCACTTGCTCGAAAGTTGTTTCGAAGCGAATCTGGTAAAGTAAGTGCTGCCCCTATTCTTTGTTGAGAAGTTTTGAGTAATTAGTGAGCATCCATGTGATTAGAGTTGAGATAAATTGATAATATTATGTTTGGGACTAAGATTGGAAACCTCGTTAGTGCGGAGGTTCGCTCGTTGATGTTGCGATTGTGTTTTTATCATCGATCGTATTCGTTGAATGTTGTTATGAGCTGTTATGAGATATTTAGGGGCTGTTGAGATATGTTTTTACTTTCACGTTCGTTGTCGTGGAAAATAGATAATATTAGAGTGTTTTAAAGGATCGGATATTCGTTCGGTTATTTAGAAATCGTTTCCGAGCGTTTCGGTTGAATTTTTCCACGAATGCGAGCGTTGTTAGTTTATGATTTTCGTTGTCGATATAAAAGGAATGTGAATATTATCTCTCTGCCCCGAGTTATTTTTAAGCCCATTAAAGTGTTGAAGTTGAAATTGAAGTTGAGATAGTTTGAGTTTCAATAGAGTTAATCGCATAATTGTTGGTTTCGCGCGAAATCGTTAATTATCGAAATTTCGGAGTTGGAAACGGAAATGAATATGCATTAAGCTTGCTGCCATGTTTTTCTTCTTTGTGCTTAATCATGATTAAATATTCGTTTGCCGTGTTTAAGTAAAGTCACGAGCTGATATTAACGATAAGTTTAAGTGGAAACAAAGAAATCGCGCGAAACGCGTAAAATTGATAAATCGCGATGATTAGTGAAATCGCGTAAGCTTTAAGTTCGTCGTTTAATTTCGAATCTTCTGTCTAATGAATTCATTAGAATCTGATTTTGATGATGTTACATTAGATTCGAATGGCATAGTTGTTGGTTTTATAACCGCAAAGTTACGAGTATTTTAAGTCGCGATAACGAATCGGTTGGAAATAGTTTTCGCGTACGAGTATGAGTTATCCGTTTTGTTATCGTGCGAGGATAGTCACTTGAATTATTGTGTTTATAAATCCTCGTATGGCTTAAAGTTTAGTTGCGCACGAGTTATGTTTTAACGACATCTCGATCGAAATCAATTGTAGGTGAATCAGGAATCGAACGAGAGCCGTAGCGGGAAACGGTGATAAGTATTTTGGAAGCAAGTTGTGAGTGTGGATTTTTAAAAGTTTTCATATATTCTACTTTATGAATGCAATCAGTTTTAGCAAGTAAAAGATTTTGAGATTCTAGTAAAAGTTTATAGTTTTCAGTTTATCGTTTATAAATGCATGTATATTTTTATATGAGATGCTATGAATATGTTTATATTCTTTAATAAAGTAATTGAGCAAGTTGAAATTATATACATGCATAGAGATAGTAATTGTGAAAGTTATTTTGCGATATTATAGCATATTGCCGAGATTTCATTTTTATATATATGCCTATGGTTTACCATAGCCCCTAAGATTACACCCGGCCGAAAGTATTCCATACGTGTACGGTAGATGGGGGGAGTTACTAACTTTGGGGGGATCGAGTCTGTCAGTCACCCTCTGCACGTATGGGATAGTGTAGATCTGCCTGATGTTGGAGGGATTCGCGATCCCAGAGTTGTATCCACATCTGCGACTACACATGGTGAGAGTTCCCCTATCCTAGTGGCGTGTTTTCTCACCGTCACGAAGGACAAGATTTCCCTGGGTTGCCAGATAAGGCTAGTAAGAAAATAAGAAAAGTTTTAAGAAAAGTTTGATAAATAACTTTCGCAGCTTTTAAACGAGTTTACAGTTTTCAGGAAAAGTAAGTAAGTAAGTAATAGTTTTCCAATCTATTTTTGGGAGGAATAGTATTTTTAAGCAAAAGTACAGTTTATGTAAACTTACCCACTCACTGAGTTATTCTCACCACTGTTTTCCTGTTTTCTTAAAAACCTCCCTCAGGTGCAGGTGCGAGTAGCGCGGTTGACGTATCTCCTTCGGACGGACAGGCCACGGACAGGCCAGCTAGACACGCGTGACCAGATTGCACTATTTTCTAGCATAACATCATGTATTGTATTTACTATCATTTTCCAGATTCTCTAGTTTTGAAAAATATTATTTTGAGTTAAGGATTTTATGTAAATATCATGCATGTCGTTTTTAAGATTCATTCAAGTTACTTCCGCTTAATTGCATGATTATGAGTTTGAAAATGGCCGGAGGCCTATTGATTATAGAAATTATTTGTGAATACAATTATACAGGTCTTATGAGATATTTTACAGGGTGGAATTTTAGAAAAACAGCCGTTGTGTTGCCGGTTTTCTGTGAAAATTCTATTTTCATAAAGTTATTTTCAACGAACAAAATTCCCACCCTTTTTCAGAATAAAAAGGATTTCAAGTATTTTAGAAAAGAAAAGAGGCTTAGCTTCACGGGAACTTTCCAGTCAGAGCAGATCTCGACTGGGGAGCCACCGTGGGGTTGCCGGGCAGGTCGCCTAACTAGTAGTTAGAAAGGGGCCTGTCAGTGAGATAATATCATCAGTGAGTGTTATAATATTCTAAATAAAATCCAGTTCAAAATAGTCACCTTCCTATTATTTATGAATTTATTCATAAAACATGATTAAATCATTTCACTTAACTTTAAACATATTCATAAAACATAATTTATGAATTCAGGAACAAAATTCAGCAGTTTATATCATTTCAATATAACATAAACTTATAAATTAAAATGGTGGTAAACGAATTAATAAGAATTCATTTCAATAAAAATATAGTAAATCAACCACCAATACTTAAATCACCAAATGGTATACTCAGACATATGGCAAAATGAAATCCTACATCGCAAGACCATATGATCGGTAACTAAGTAGCGGAATCCTACATCACTCAGGTAGTAAGCTAGCTCATAATATACCATAGGGAGAGGCAGAATCCTACATCGCAACTCTCAAGCGGAATTCTACATCGCTTTAGGGTATCTACCATTATCGACAACATCATAAAATCATCCTAAGGAATACCATAGGCTGGATAAAAGATTTATAAATAAGCTGCACTTCATATAAAATCCACATTTCATTCTTGAACATAAAAATTCGTAAAGAAGGATATCATAATTAATATAATTCATATCATGACATATTTGATCATAGAATATAATGTCATGTAAAACTTTGTAACTTTAAAATCTTATAACGTCATTTAATTTAAATAAGCTCGCATGAAATCATAAGACTTAAAATAAATTCATTCATGCCAAAACGTTTAAAAAAAAAAATCAAATGATTTAAAATTAAACAATAGTTTCAAAACAATTTAATAACACTCACAACTTGCTTCCAAATACTTTATCACCACTACCCGTTACGGGTCTCATCCACTCGCCGGTTCACCTACAATTGGTTTCGATCGAGATGTCGTTAAAACACGGCTTGTGAACAAACTAATCTTAAACCACACGAGGAGTTTCCAATCATAACAATTCAAGCGATTATCCCCACATGACAACAATACGGAAAACTAATATTCGCACGCGGAGACTATCTCGAACCAATTCATTATCGCAACATAAACTATTCGAAACTCTATGATTACAAAACCAACAATTATGCCATTTGAAACTAAAGTCACATCATCGATATCACATTCTAATGGATTCAATAAAAAGATGATTCAAAGCTAAACGAATAACATAAAGCTTACGCGATTTCAACTAGTTGTCGCGAATTATCGTTTATAGTGTTTCACGCGATACCTTCGTTTTCAATTAAACTTATCGTCAATTACTACTCGTGACTTTACTTAAAACACGACAAACGAATATTCAAACACTTTAAAGCACAAACATGAAAAATATGGCAGCAAGCTTAACGAATATCTATTTCCGGTTTCAACTCTGAAATTCGACAATTTAACGATTTCGCACGAAACAAAAACTATCCAATTAACTTTATTATAACTCAAACTATCCTAATATCAATTTTAACACTTTAACGGGCTTAATTACGGCTCGAGACAGCGAGATAACAACATAAACACTTTCATATTCGACAACGAACATCACAAACTAAAAACATTCGCATTCGCGAAAAACTCAACCGAATCGCTCGGAAACAATTTCTCTATATCCGAATGACTATCCGATACTTCAAAACACATTAATACTAACCATTTTCCACGACAACGAACTCGAAACTAAAAGCGTAACATATCAGCCCTTAACTTTGCTATAACAGCCGGTAATCCATTTCAAAACGAAAACAATCGAAAACAATTTCATTCTAAAAACACAATCAACAATATCGAGCGAACCTCCGCACTAATGAGGTTCTGAATCCTAAAACCCAATCATAAATCATCAAAATTCATCCTTAACTCAATCTTAATCATTATTCAACGAAACGAAATCAATAAAATCACAACGCACCTTTCGAAACTCACTTCGAAAGCTTCGAAACTTCGAAAAACACTCGCGAACAATCGCGACGGCGACAACGCTCTCACGGCAGCAAGCAACACCTCCTTTCTCCCTTTCCAACTTGATGAAGAGCCAAAAGAGGATGGGTTGAGGTCTCGGCCTGACCTGACAGCTGCTCGGCAGCAGCTCCCACAACGGTGACAACACCAGATCACGGCTTCAGCTCAACAGCTCGCAGCAGCGACGGTTCACGGCAGCACCTAATTCACGGTCCTTGAGTGACCATGAGCTGCACCAGCACACCTAACAGATCACAGCAGCACTTTAGAACGTCGACAGCACCTGAGGACGGCGATAGCAGCGTCCTCCTCATGCCAACAGGAGTAGCTTCACGGCAGCAATGGCAGCAGCTCAGCTCCTCACGGTTAGACAACAGCTCACAATCCTCCTCTTGCTTGCATGCACGGCTTCCTGGTCCAGATTAGCTCCTGGATTGCTTAGATGTTACATGCATCTGCTGGCCTTGAAGGATTACACTCAGATCTGGTGGTATCTCTCACATGCAACCAGGCAGCTCTCGGTTCTCTCTTCTTCCACGAGCAGCACGCACAGATTCAGCTTGCTTCTTGACCGAATACCTTTTGCTTGCTTTTCTCTCTTTCTCTTAAGTGTTCCCTCTCTCAGCTTTGGATGATAAATGATGAAACATGATGACCGAATGGGCTTTGATGAAAGCTGTCTTACTTCACACTCGATTTTGCTTTGATGGAAGAATGGTGACTGAATGCAATTGCCATATATTCCTTTTTCAATTTTTTTTTTTTTTTTTATATCTATTTGCTTTTTCACTTTGGACACTTATATCTCTCATTCCTTGCATGTGTGACACATGTCACCTTCATGCATAAGTTTTACTTTATTTTATTTCATGCACTCCCGCTTTAATTCCAAGCTCGGATTCCGTTTTCGTTCGTCCGGGAATCCGCTTTTGATTTAATCTCGGGTTCGCACTCTCGGAATTATTTTATTATTTCGAATCCATCTTCACGAACTCGAATTTATTTTTATTCTTCTCAAATAAATATTCCGAGTATTTTCGGACTTGAGAATTATATTTTTCCGATCGAACGCGATCCATCGGAAAAATATTTCGCTCTCTAACGAATGAGGTTTTGGGTTTTACAAAAAAAAAAAAAAAAAAAAAAATTATTTCTAAAAGAGCTTTAAAAAACTAATATTTTTAGAAGCTTTTGAAACTAAAATAAAGTTTTTTCAATTTTTTATTGTAATTTCAACAAATTATTGGATAGGAAAAAATCTGAAAATCCACCTAAAGTGAAAAATGATATTACCAAATCCTATTTTTGAAATAAAAAATAAATAATTTTATATTAATTTCATTTTTAATGGGTATTTTGATAATATCTTTGTTTGATATATACGGACGACCAAGAAGAGATATAATATGGATCCGAGAAAATTTAATCTCTTTGTAAATGCATTGATCACATTAGAATTCTCGTAGAATACATAACATAAAGATAATGTTCATATAAAAGTAATCTTAATTAGGGAATTAATGATTTTTCATATATCTTTAATCCTTCAACCCAAGCAATAGCTTTTAAAGGTTATTCCTATCAGAAAGCATTTATATTATTATTTACACCAATATCTAAAAATTTAAAGTTTTGGATTTAATGTCAAACCTGCCCATATTAGATGTAAAAGAACAATTTGGTATGAGTTTAGTTCCTATACAATTTCTATTATTCTATATAATTACAAGTGATGATTTTTTTGAGTTTTTATTTTATTTTGTTAAATTTTCAAACCCTCCAATTTTATAAACTAGTGGATTACAATTCAGTGAGTACCCATCAATTTCAATTATGTATCGATATTGAATTTGTACTGTAGCATGACACATTTGGAACTAGATAATAAATTCAATGATATAAACCTCCATTTACCTCTTCGTTGCCATCGCCGATTCCCTTGTCTTCTTCTTCGCATATGACCGGCCTCTCTGAAACTTCACCGGTACTAGGTATTTACTGTTTGTTGCTGTTTTGGTGTTTGTTGTTTGTTGCAGACGACCAGCCTCTCTGATAGACTATGTTTGTGTTGTAGTTGCAGAAATCCCTCTCTCTCTTCCATTTTGAGAGTCTCGATTTTTGTTTTTGGTTTTTGTAGTTAAACTGATACACTCTTGTTACACCTGTTCTTGATATTAAAATAGACCCAACAGTAGCAGGCCCAAAAAATGCCCATACTTGATCCCAAAACCGATGGAACCGAATCGAAATGATTGGAACCGAAGGTGTTCGGTTCCAATCAGTTTTGCCGCCAAATTTGTCCATGTTCGGTTCTCAACATTAAAAACCAAACATTTCTCGTTCGGTTTAAAAGGATAATTGAAAGATTTAGTTGTTTTCGAGTTGAAAAATAATTATTTATAATATATATATTATAGATTAATATTTGGTATGAAGTGCGATGTGCTTTAAAAAACATGTTTTCTGAAAAAATTAATCGGATGCGCAAAGAAAGAGGGGTGTGCATACAACCTTTGAGGGGCGGTAATATCGCCACTCAATCAAATATGCATGCACGAAGGGAATGGCATTGGGCCCAATGTGTATTCTAGAAGATCAGTACTTATTGGGCCTAGGTTAGGTAATTCACTAACCCAAACACATCTTGTATAGTTGGACTTATTGTCCATTCTAGAGTCAGGGCCTGTCGGGACAACTTTCCGTAAAAGTTCCTTCCTTTATTTATGTGCTCTCATCACTGTTTGTTTTTATTTTCGGTACATATCAAAATTTCTAGATACCTTTATCAGTGTGAGAAGGACCAAAGATGCCAAGGCTAACTGCTACTAAGCTTAACAAGCCTAAATTCTCCAAAGCTTTTACACGGTAAGTCTTCATAAAGTCAGTTTAACCTGTCTAATGTTATGAGTGGAACCAGAAATTTTTAGTTGAAGGGATTTATATATTCAAAAGATAATTTTGAGAGCCACAAAAATCGTAAAATTGTCTTTCCAAAAAGTTGGTGAAATTTTTTAGAACTTGAAATATATTCTACACAATCCAAAAACCACATCATTAGTCCTTAAACAAGCCATTCATTATATTGAATTTGTCATTACAATATCATAGTATGGCCTAATGGTACAAAGATGGTGTTGGACCGATTATTGTGTAGTAATGCAAGAATAAATGCCAACCACTTACAAGATCTCAACTGATCTCTGTTTACCAAATACAGTCATTAATTAAACAACCTCCCAACCAAACAGATAATAGACACAGTTTGTAAAAAGAAATAAATATATTGAAAATCTTCGTAGAAACTTCATGCCTCTACAACCATTGCCTCCTTTCGACCCATCTATCAATGTAATGAATTGGATGCACTCGTAACTCAAATATCCGCATGCTTTCCACTAAAGTAATGCCAGTATTAAAATTATAAACTTACGAGTAAAATAGCACTGCAAATTAACTCTATAATGTCATCAAGCAAGGCAAGTTATAATTTTTCTCAAGCACAAATTTTATTCTATCTAATCATGCAGAATACTTAAATGAACCCAATTCTAATTACCTGGTCTGCAATACAGGGTGGTTGCATGCTGTTGTAGCCATCTTCACTCATATTGTAAAATAATCAGTTTCTCAAATTATCTATATTTAAAGGGGTCGAACATAAAAAAGAAGGAAAAAAAAAAAAATTTAGATTCGAAGCGTCAGATACAGTCAAACCAAATGTAATAAAACACACTAACTTTTGATTATCTGACCTGAAAACTTCTGCACCAATACACCAATGTTGATTCATAAAACTATGTGGTACATTAGAGTGGAATGAAAACAAGTTAGTTACAGTTTCAATTTGAAGCAGAGGACTAGTTAATAGTTATCGAAAAATGATAATTGCATGGTAATATGTGAAGTATTTAAAATATGTGATAAAAGTAACTCTGTAATATGTTTAACATACCTGAGACTGGAAAATGTTAACATTAGACTAATATCTTATTCCCTTCATTTTCTCCTCTAGTTAGTATAGATAAATTGGCCATCTATCACAACGAAAGGGATGTTCGCTAAGTTGGTTCTCTCTTGTCCTTCAGCAATACTCAGATTGAATGTTGGAGAACAATGAGCCAATTCTAATTTCAGAAGTGAGGATGGCAAGACCTCTGGAAGATTTTGGAGAATGTTTTGGCAATCAGATATTGTGAAATATTTAAGAGAGGCGAGATTCTGAAAACCCGGAAGATATAGGGATGTCAACCCGAAAAAGTTTGCGAGGTACAACTGAGTGAGAGAGGCAGGCAGCATAATCCCTATCCGCGGAGAAGAGACATCACTGGAATGTCCAATAAAGAGTTTTCGAAGAGAAATGAGCCTGTGCAACCCCTACTCAGCCGGTGAAGTGTAAAGAGCATCACCTTCAATTTTAAGTGATGTTAGACTGATGGGAAGACCACTTGGTTGGAAGGCTATGTTCCTTGAACAGTTACGGACTTGTAATTCCTGAAAAGAGTTAAAACTGTCCATGAAGTTAGGTAAGGCATCCAGGTTCTGACAATGATTGACTGAGAATTTTCTTAAGCTGGTGAATGGAAGGCCATCTTGCGGGAATCCATGAAGATTGCTGCAATAAGATACCTCGATCTCGCGGAGGTTGCCAAGATTGTGTTGGCCAATGGGTATGGAATTAATTCCACAAGGACTAATCTCGAGGTGTTCCAATGAGACAGATAACTCATGACCTTTTGATGACAAGGTATCAAGCTTGCCGCAATGCTTAATCTCTAGCCACTTAAGCGTCTCAGATAATTGACCTCTTGACGCTAAGGTTGTGAGGGACTTACAATCGAAGATACACAACTGCTCAAGAAGTGACAGCTTGATGTGGTCGGCATTCTCCAAACCAGGACCAGCATCAACCGTCAATGCTAACACTCGATGCAGATTCTCACAATTGTGTATCTCAAGCCTTTTTAAGGAAAAAGGGTAATGGGCCTCTTACAACAAGTTCTAAAGAATTACAACTTTCAATCTTGAAGCGACAAAGACATGCGCTCTGCTCCATTATGGCTTGTAAAGATGTTAGGCCACCACAAGCTTTAATCTTAAGTGAAACCAGGCTGGAAAGAAAAAACACGTCTAGAAATGTAAAAGGATGTGGGCAACTTTTAACTGTCAGTTGCTCTACTCTCCAAATTGCATCTGTGGAAGAGTTTTGGCAGTCTGCAAGAGGTGTAAAGTTTACTAACCAGGAGTCAGCTGTAGGAGTGTTCCCATACCTCGTTTGATTTCATCAATTTGTAATTCGCAGAAGCTTGAAAATGAAACCACCAATGCTGCACACTGCCGAATCACAGGCTTCTGCAATGATGGGAGACGTTTAGGTAATGTTCCAAAGAGCTTTAGACAATTGATCAGTAAGTCACTCTCTTAAACCTCGACTCTATATTGAAAAGATTTGATCACGATCGTATTCGCATGTGTGTAGCTAAAAAAAATTTTGGATAATTTTAAATGAAAAATTGAATTAAATTAATTAAGAACCAGAAACTTAAGAGTTCAATCCTAAGATTCCTGTTAGATCAAATTAATGTGCCGTGTGCCTTATGCAACAGGCAAAAAACAAAATGTTTCATTAAGTTATTAGACCTAATTATGTATAGGCAATTAAGCATAGATTCTTTATAATTTATAGTGATAGGGTTAGAAATAATAGCCTTTTTCTTTTCATAAAATTCTTAAAACAAATTTTCTGTTGTTTACATTTAATCTCACACAATTTGCGATGGCATTGTGTATATTATATTCGATATCGATCATTAAATATGACATTGTTTAA
Source organism: Dimocarpus longan (assembly GCA_022984855.1). Classification (NCBI taxonomy): domain Eukaryota; kingdom Viridiplantae; phylum Streptophyta; class Magnoliopsida; order Sapindales; family Sapindaceae; genus Dimocarpus; species Dimocarpus longan. Next base: position 23,559,209 of record CM041017.1, read on the forward strand.
TGAAGTAAATTTGTGTAACTTGCAAGTGGTTTGCCAGAGTGGCACATTGCACGAGTACCGTCCACCACAAAAGTAGATAATTTTGTATCAAACACTTGTTTGTTTGTGAGCAATCTACGTAGACTTCTCTTCAATTGGAGGATAGTTTTTTTCATTTAATGTGGGTTCCTTTCTCCCTATTAATAGTTCATTTAATATGGATTCCTTTTTTCTTACTAATAGGAAGTAGAGTTAGGTGTCACCTTCTAGACAGTTTCATTAGTGTCGTAATATTCAATAGATACAAGTGTATTTATAACTAAAAAAGTAAATAAATAAATAACTTGCACAACACTCTGTAAGAAACTGCGGCTGCGATGGTACCTAGGCCTACATCAATACTTTAGTGATAACCAACCTATTTTTACATATAAAAAAACCCTTAATCATTATTTCACATATGCAATCGTACAATAACAGAAACGACCAAAAAAGTTATTTTCATAAAATTTAAAAACATTATACACTCACAATAAATGGACAAAATTGCACGAACATTTTGATAAGTTTTAACACGAATATGAACCGAAAAGGGAAAATGAACAGTGGACTATATATCTACTCGATATATAAATAGATGTGTAGAACCTTTTTATTTAAAAGCCAAACTCGCCAAGTGCTACCAGCCTTGAACTTTCGAAGAACACAAAAATGAAGGTTGACATACTATTTGAGAAGCTGATAAAGCCATCACTACCAACTCCACACCACCTTCGAAACTACAGATTATCTTCGCTTGATCAGTTTCGTAGTCCCATGTACATGAATACGTTTTTGTGCTACCCTTCCGATGGCAGCCATGATCAATCCTCCCAGAGAAGTAAACTTCTAAAAAAGTCGCTCTCTGAAACCTTAACTCTCTTGTACCCTCTAGCCGGGAGATACAAAGAGGAAACCTTAGTGGTTGATTGTAACGATGAAGGGGCACTGTTTGTGGAAACACAAGTAGATTGCAAGCTTTCAGAATTTCTTGATGCAGATGACAAGGTCAGGCAACTTTACAATGATTTAACATCGCTTCGATTCGAATCGGCCACGAGCCCTTTGGTCTTGGTTCAGTTGAATGAGTTTCTGTGTGGTGGTCATGTTATGACTGTAAACTGTACACACAGGATAGCTGATGGGTTCTCTCTTAATAAATTTATTATGAGATGGGCTACTACATGCAGAGAAGGCATCGACAAAGTCGATGATCAGCCTAGTTTGCACTTGCCTTCTCTTCTTCCAGTGAGAGAGAGGATTCCCGTAATAAAAAATTTTCCGAGAAATAATAGACCAGGAAAGTGCAATGTTGTGACCAAAATCTTTGTTTTCAATGGTGAAACGATCTCAAAACTGATAGCTATGGCAAAAGCTGGTGGCAAAAGGCAACTACTAACAAACACGGTGGTGGTGACTGCGGTTATATGGAAAGCTCTCATCAAAATAGCTCAAGCTAGACATGGGAAGCTGAGGCCTTGTGTGGCAACGCATGTGCTAAATTTGCGTGGGAAAACAGAGTTACATGAGCCCAAAAACGTGTTTGGGAACTTCTGCAATCTAGCCATAGCGCGATTCGTCCCAAGAGAAGGCCAAAGCGAAGTGGAGCTACATGATTTGGTCAGCCTGCTCAACGACGCCATAAGAAAAACCTACAAAGACATGGTAAAGCTGAGCAATGGGGATGATGTGTTCTCTTCATTGGTTGATACAGTGAAAGAGATATCTGATGAATATGACAACAGCGAAGGAGACGTCTGTTTGTTTTCAAGCTTGGAGGGGTTAACTAAATATGAATCATTAGATTATGGTTGGGGAAAACCTATTTGGATGGGGGGTGGACTACACGTGCCTGTGGAGATGATAACTCTGTGGGACAGCAGAGATGGTAAAGGCATTGAAGCCTGGGTGACCTTGGATGAAGATGATATGATTCATTTCCAACAACATTCGGATATCATAGCCCTCAATTTAACTATAAAGTAGGTTATAGTTAACAGCGGCCTTAGCATGATTGAATAAATACACGATATTTTCTATTGTTTTGAATTAAGACCTGTCTATCTCATGAAAGCACATGATTATGATCAATTACGTCGCTTGTTGGTTTAAAATTTATATAGATGGTTAATCAACTGTTTGCTTTTCGGGTTTGTATTTCCAAGGACGCTATTGCTATTCGCGCTTCATTTTCACTTTCTCAATGTCATATTGTTGCTGATATTGTTGCCAATAAGAGCACTGACTAGTATCATCACTATTAATCTGCTATTTCATTCATCAAATATTGTTTTCTTTTTTGGTTTTCCATTTCCGGTTTCGATGATTTATCTATCGAAAGGTAGGCTTTTGTTATTGTTTGTGTTGGTTTTAATCGCACTAAATGTTAACTAAATTTTATATAAAATAATAATAATAATACATCTATTTTAGATAGTAACTTTTAACTGAATTAATGTAACTATCCTCGTTATTTTAACTAAACATTTATATTAAAATACAAGGTGAAAGCATTTGATTAGGATTTTTAAATTATTTTATTTAAATTAAATATCAAAGCAATAGGATAGAGAATTTGTCTATAATTTTCTTGATCTCTGCATTTATTTAGTTAGAGCGATTCATTTATTTTTAAATACTTAACAATATGAAAAGTAGTGGTTGAAGTTCATAAAATATCACATCACTAATTTTTTTTTTTTTTTTTTTTTGTTAAAGACAATAGATAATTTATTAGCACCAAAATCAGCATAATATCATTCACCATTACAACCAAGATTTTAGGGGAATGGCTATGGTACAAACAACTTGTTTGTACCACACAAACACATTTGATGGCAGCCAAATGTGTTTGTTGAAACTTGCAGCAACCAGTTTCAACCAATTGCTGCAGTGAAAATTCATAATTTAATAATATTTTAATAATAAAATAAAATATATAATATATTTTTTAATTAATTTATTTTTAATAAAAAATATATTATATTATAATTAAAATAAAATATAAAAAAATAAATTTATATTTTATATTATTTTATTTTAATAATTTTTTATTGCTAAATATTTACATTAATGTCAAAGTTGTTCATTGAACAACTTCAACGTTGTTGTGAACAAGTTGTCGAACGTGAACTTATTGACATCAACGTCGAAGTTGTTCGTTCAACAAGTTGAACGTTGAACCAATGTCCGAAGTTGTTGAGATGGACGTCAGCCAACGTCAGCTCAATTTCAATACTAGAATAATGTTACTTTCATTTGGTAAGTCCCAAATTCTACTATTTAATGTATCTTCCCACTCATCATTTCTCTCTTTGGAGCACAAGAGTCCTCGCCGCTAATGGTAAACCTCCGCACTTGGTTACAACTTTCTCACGAACTGCTTCCATATTTGGGGGTTCACCAATATCTCCAAATGCATGCATTCTGAACACGGACCAGCAATCATCATCTGATAGAAGCTTCAAATCATAATAATCACCTGGTCCTCCCACTGTTAATGCAACATCTACACTGCCTCGTGCTCTAGTCAAAAAAGGAGATTTCAAAGTTTCCCATTAGTCATAGTTGTTGCTCCAAACATCATCTAAGGCAAACAAAAATCTTTTCCCAGCCACCTTGTCTTAGAGCTGAACCTGCACTTCATTTAGATTCTTTAGATCGTGGGACAAGGAAGTAATGGATTCGAGAATTGCTATCATTATTCTGAAAACATCAAAGACGTGGGAAATACACACCCAAACTCTTCGGTCGAAATCCATTATTAGGCCTGATTGAGGAAACACTGTTTTGCTGTCGTTATACACTGACTGTGCAAGCGTTGTTTTGCTAACTCCTGCCATTCCCATAATGGATATTACACCAAAGTTGTCACCGCCACTTGATTCATCCCTTGACATCATTTCAAATATTCTCCTTCTGTCTTCTTCTCTCCCATAAATAGTAGATTTAGCTTGCACACAAGTAGATGCTGGTCGTTGCCATACAGCAGTTCCAGTGGTCCCTCCGACTATCCTCTGTAACTTGTGGAGAAGTATCTTCATATTGATCTATGTTAGCATTTTATTAACGTGGTCCGAGGATGATACTCTGTGGAATCTTCCTCACATTTTATTCGGTACTACACAACTTGTAGATCCATCCAATTTCTATTAATATGAATTCGAATATGTCTCGTGACATAACTTCATTAGTTATAAGTGCTAAGTACGTACTTTTTTTTTTGTCAATGACTAATTATAAATTTTAAATATACTCAAATAAAAGTATAAATTAATAGAAGGTATAAATTTAACTAAAACCGTTATGGGTGGGTTGCTAGTCAACAATCACTGCCAACCCATTTTTTTTCATAGAATAATTGCTTGCATACCTGTCGACGTATTAAATTAGTCGACCAAAGTTTTTGACCCAGTACCTGTAGATAACACAAAAAAGAGGAGAAAAAAGAGAAAGAGAAGAGGAAGAACATTGTTTGCAAAGGGATTTTTGCGTGGTTCGACCCAAAATGATGTCTACGTCTACGATTGCTTATCTGTTTATTTTTTAACAGAGTAGCAGTACGTCATTTCTTGTATATCTTTTTACAATGAACTTTCATCATCTATTTATATAGTGGGAGGCTACTGTAACAGCCCGTCCCATTCTAGGTCGGGGCTTATCTGGCTGTTAGGCCAATCCTCTAAGCCCAGGATATTTCGGTCCCCCTCACCGATTTCCTTTGCCTCCACAGCTGCTTGAACCCATGCCCTATGGGTCTTAGGCAAATGGGAAGCACACCTGCTACCAATTGAGCTAAGACTCCTAAGGCATAGGTTCGAGCACTTGTGGAGGCGAAAGAAATCGGTGAGGAGGGCCAAGATATCCTGGGCTTAGAGGGTTGGCCCAATAGCCAGATAAACTCCGGCCCAGACTAGAATGGGCCGTTACAGCTACAGTTCTAATATGATTGAAACAAGAAAGAAATCTACATATACATTCCCAAGATTGGTGCTCATCGGTGTAGGGTCCAATCCCGCAAAAGTAGGATCTTGGTTTTATCTCCATATTTGATAATTACGTCTTTCCTTAGATTAGACTGTTACCTTTCTACAAAAATTTAACGTGCATGTCAAGCTACAGGTTGAATCTCGCTTTGAACAACTTAGAGCTAGATATTTAGCAGCTCTGACCATAGTTGATTAGCGACCTGAGAACTGAAATAGTAATCAGAGAGCTCGTTTTCACAAGCTGGACGATCTGAGGTCAGTGAACTGGGAACTTGTTTTCGAGACGAATGTTTTGAGAGCTGAGAGCTTGTATTTGCAAATTGTGTGTAGGAGAATTGGACTTCTATCCATTGGGTCAGTCCATCGAATCAGTTTGTTGGGTTTTTACCAGCCCATTTAGGTAGTCCCAAAAATACCCACAACATCAGCCCCTTAGCTTTCAATGCGATCTACGAACTGAGAACTTAAGCTTGCTGGTAAAAGCTGATGTGTCGGGGCCTGTTGCACTGCCTTTTCGAATTCTATCTTATCTCTTAACTCGTGGCGACTTTCTAGGCCATCGTACAGTCTGCACGTCTCGCTTTGTGCGCATTTAATGCGCACGTATCTCAACTGTCAGCCCATGATGATAAAATCCCTAACTCGCATTACACCGTTAGATCGAAGGAGGTTATCCAACCCTTAGATCTAATGGTTGAGGTCTGGCACCTATATATAGGTGGAGCCTCTACATTTTTCCCTCACTCATGATTTTCAAATCTCAGATGTTGCCAAGTCTCTTCATTCTCTCATCCTCGTCTGTCGATGTCATTCTCGACACCATCGAAAATTAACATTTTTGCTCTTAAGCAATGAAATTTTACTACATTTATGGTGATTCCTCACAACCACTTTTAATTTTTTGGTTTCCATTTTTGCACGCACTGTGATTTTTTGCTTTTCTGGATCTGGCTCGAACATCTTGGTGTTCTTGATATTTCATGCTTGTTTGTGATTGTGACTTTTCATTTCCTCTTGATTTGATTCTGTCGATTGGCTCTCCATGAGCTGTTTGTTGTTTGTAACATCTTGTATGCGAGTTGTAGGATAGAATATTAGCTCGTAGGTCGTTAGATCGTAGGTTGAGACCCACATGACCTTAGCGATCTGTGCAGCATTTGTGACTTGTATATTAGAAAGTTCCTTAGATTTTAGGAAACTCAGATTTTTAGTCCTGGTTTACATACCGAGACCTAACTACTCCCGTTTATTTGTAGATGTCTTCAGGTTGCACACGTTGGTCACACAGAATAAGAGATGATGACAATTCCAGCACGAAGGTGCTTAACTCGAGGGGAGTTCTCAGTGCTGGAGAAACGACCTCTTTGAGCTGTGAGGTCGCTGGGGAATTTACTGCTCGAGCTGACCCCGTAATGGTCCGTCAGGCCATTGAACAGCGGGCTCGCGAGATGTTTACTCATTATGCCTCGAAATTAAAATATGATGAATTAAGGGGAATCTCTTTAGAGTATCATCTCCCCAAGGGTTACCGTATTATGCTACCTTCATCTGATAACCATGCAGCCTATCCTCCTCGTGGGTTCATGGTTGCAGCACCCACCATCTTAGGTACGGGGTCAGATTTTCGGTCCCTACCTACCTCATTAACCTTCTAAATAGGCTAGGGCTTAGCCCTTTTCAGCTGACTCCCAACTTATATCACTAGCCTTAGTTTTTATAAAGAACGGTCTGAATGCTTCAAACCCAAGAATTTGTTGTAACCTATATAGCATTAAGGGTGTCAACAACTCAAAAGAAGGGACGCAAGATGAAATTTTCTATTCAACAACTCGAAAATCGGACTTTAAAGGCCTTTTACCTAGGGGTGAGGTAAAATAGAGTTATTTTATCTTTTTAAACTTGAATTCTTGTTTAGTTCTTGATATTTTTATTTTTATTAAGTAAATTATTTCATATTTTTGTATTTTTATTTTCAGAATAAAATTGGTGAAAAAACGCACGTGGACCCCACCAAATGCTATTGTTCGAGACAAGATCATCGCTACAAAATGAATATCATTCGAAGCAGTTCATCGCCTCAAGAATTACTCGAATAAGAGATTGCATAAAGAAGTTATCGCAGTTTAAAGATCGAGAATTCTAAAAATAAATATTATGTCATGCTGATGTAAGAAATGATGTAATGAAAATTATGATATAAGCAATGATGTAATATGAAAGTTGACTTACATGGGGTAGGTGAATCATGATGTAAGCAATGATATAATATAAAAGTTGACTTGAATGAAGTAGGTGAACCATGATGTAAGTGATGATGCAAAATAGTGAAAATTAGAAAAAGATGATGCATGCGATGATGTAATTAGAGGTGAACTTTGCCTATAAATAAGCCTTAGAATCACCATTCCAAGCATCTCATCAAAAACCAAAACAACAAGTAGTTTAGAGAAAGAGAGAGAGAGCTTGGAGAGGAGGAGCAAAGCAGAGGAAGAAATTCTACGATGAAACTTCAATCCACTAAGTTTTCTTATCTTTTATTATGTTTAATTTTCTAGTCTTTGTAAATTTTAATATGGAGTAGATTTGTTTTTCTAAGGTTATGATGTAGCCTAATTTTGATGTTCCAACCATTTGTTCAATTCAATTAAGGATTTTCTATCTTGGTTGATGCATTTAATACTGTTCTTAATGCTTCTAAATAACTTACCGCTATTTAGTTGAATTGTTAATCATAATGATAGCGGAAGCTGATTTATGTGTTTAGTTCATTGTATTTAATGTCATAAATTATATGTAGGATAAGAATATACCTGCACGGTTTATGTAGTCTATAAAAGAGATCCATAAATCTTAATAAATCCTTTAATGTTTTGACTTGCATGGGAACATAACAGTTAAGCTATATATGGTATTTTCCTTAGACTTCGGGAGGGGCTATGTGAATAATTCAGGGAATCTCGACTAGCAACTGGATAGTTAATTTTTATTAAAAAGAACAAATGAGAGGAGCAGATTAGTTATGGTGAAATCATAACCTTAGAGTTTTATTTATTGAATTAATTTTTATTTATTTACAATTGCAATTAAATTTAGTTATAATTTTCACTTTCAATTTCCTTTTCCAAATAAAATATGAGTTATTTTAATTTTAGGCATTAATTAACAATAATCTTCGTGGAACGATACTTATCTTATCACTTTATTACTTGTTCGGCTCATCCACTTGCGATTTTGCATGACAAGTTTTTGGCGCCGTTGTCGGGGATTGTTTGTTTAAATTAATACTAATACTACGTAACTCAAATTTTAATTTGGTCATTCATTTATTTTTTATTTTTTTTTCTTTTTATTTGCTTTATTGCTTGTGATTTTTTTGGTGTATGAGAAAGTCTGGGGGTGAAGTTTTACCATTTGATCCAGAAATTGAAAGAACTTGTCGTAAGAACCGAAAAGAAATAAGGAAGGCTGCAAGTACTGCATTCGTAGATATGGCTGAGGGACCAAACAATACACAAAACATTGTACCAATAAATGCTGAAAATGTTTACGAGATTATGCTCTACCCACAGTGGGTAATGCCTCGGCAATATGGCGACAGACTATTGCTGCCAACAATTTTGAAATTAAGCCAGCAATTATCCAGATGGTGCAAAACAACCAATTCAGTGGGGCTCCGAACGATGATGCAAATGCCCACATTGACAGTTTTTTGGAGATCTACGATACTTTTAAGCACAATGGTGTTACTGATGATGTCATCCGACTGAGATTGTTCCTATTCTCTATTCGAGACAAAGTCAAAAGCTGACTCAACTCTTTGCCATCAGGGAGTATTACCACATGGGATACCTTGACACAAAAATTTCTGGCCAAATTATTTCCACCAGCCAAGACTACAAGACTACGAACCGAGATTGCCACATTCAGACAACTTGATGGAGAGTCATTGTACGAAATATGGGAAAGAGTCAAAGATCTGCTAAGACGGTGCCCACATCATGGAGTTGCTGACTAGTTGTAGCTATACACATTCTACAATGGTTTAGGGAATTCCACAAGAACATTGGTAGATGCCGCCGCTAGTGGAGCATTTTTGGGGAAACCCCATCAAGCCGCTTGGGACTTACTAGAAGAAATGACTATAAATGCCTATCAATGGCCATCAGAAAGAGTAATTTCGAAAAAAGTTTTCGGAATACAAGAAAATGATGTGTTAACCAAACTTTCCACTCAGGTCGATACATTAGCCAAGCAACTCGGAAACTTGATAGCTAATGTTATTCATATTCAGTCAGCATCTTATGATTTTTGTGGAGAAGACCATTCCAACAGGCAATGCGATGAAGACCAGATAGGTTAAGCCTTTTTTTGTGGGCAACAAACAACAAAATAACCCATACTCCAACACATATAATCCAAGATGGAGGAATCATCCAAATTTTTCATGGAAAAGCAATGATTGACCCAGACAACCATATCCGTAACCACTTCAATAGCAGCAGGCCAACAAACCATCGCTTGAAGAAGCACTTGCTCAGCTTACCGTAAGTACTACTCAATTTATGACGAGAACAGACACCATGCTTTAGAATCAAGCTGCTTCCATTCGAAATCTGGAGGTACAAATGGGTCAAATCTAGAATTTACTAACTACAAAACCTTAAGGATCCCTACCAAGCAACACAGAGACCAATCCTAAGGAGCACCTGAAGGCTATCATATTACGAAGCGGTAAAATACTGAAAGAGCCTGTCAAAAGAACAGACGAGAAAGAAGGATCTAGCAAAATAGAAAAAAAAGTAATGATTGAACAAAAAGAAGCAAAAAAGTCAAAGTCAAAGTTATTTCCAGACAATCCGCTGCCATAAAAACCACCATTACCCTTCCTTAAGAGATTTCAGAAGCAGAAACTAGAAAAATAATTTTCTAAATTTCTGAAAGTTTTTAAGAAACTGCAAATTAATATTCCTTTTGCAGATGCTCTGAAACAAATGCCCAGCTATGTGAAGTTCATGAAGGAAATCCTATCAAATAAAAGGAAGTTGGAAGAACATGAAACGGTATCTTTGACTGAAGAATATAGTGCATCTTGGAGAAAAAGCTACGGCCCAAACTCAAAGATCCGGGGAGTTTCACAATTCCTTGTACCATTGGTGATTCATTCTTTGATAAAGCATTATGTGATCTTGATGCAAGCATCAACTTAATGTCATTCTCCGTTTTCAAGAAACTCGGCTTTGGAGAAGCAAAACCCACTACAGTATCGTTGCAGCTAGCTGATCGATCAATCAAGTATCCAAGGGGAATTATAGAAGATGTACTGGTAAAAGTGGATAAGTTCATATTTCCTGTGGATTTCATTGTGCTAGACATGGAGGAAGATCAAGAAATACCAATCATCTTGGGTAGGCCATTCTTAGCAATAGAAAGAACTCTCATTGATGTACAGAAAGGTCAACTCATACTAAGAGTTCAAGATGAAGAAGTGACCTTCAATGTGCTAAAAGCTCTCAAACATCCACATGATGTTGGCAACTGTATGAGGGTAGATATGGTGGATGAATGTATCAAAGAAATACATCAAATCATCACTCCAAAAGATCCACTTGAAGCTTGCCTAAATGGAGCATCAAACTTAGAAAGTCCGAACATTATGGAATGTGTTAACCAACTGGAAGCTTCACCTCCTATCTTTATCAGACAACCTTTTGAGGAGCTTGGAGCGAGTAAGAGACAACCGGTACCTTCAACAAAAAAACCACCAAAGTTGGAGCTCAAGCCACTTCCAGTTCATCTAAAGTACGCATGCTTAGGTACTTCATCTACACTACCTATCATTATTTCATCTTCTCTAAGTAGAGAATAAGAGGAAAAGCTTTTAAGAGTACTACGAGAACACAAGATGGCTATTAGATGGACGATCACAGACATTAAAGGAATCAGCCCATCTTTATGCCAACACAAAATTCTCATGGAGGATAAGTACCGACCATCCATTGAGCACCGATGACATTTAAATCCAAACATGAAGGAGGTTGTCCGAGCAGAGGTACTTAAACTTTTGGATGCAGGTATCATTTATCCTATTTCGGACAGTACATAGGTAAGCCCGGTGCAAGTAGTCCCAAAGAAAGGAGGCATGACAGTAGTCACCAATGAAAATAATGAGCTGATTTCAACACGAACAGTAACCGGATGGGGAGTGTACATTGACTATAGGAAACTAAATAAGGTGACCAGGAAAGATCATTTCCCTTTACCCTACATCGATCAGATGCTCGACAGATTAGTAGGTCACCCTTACTACTTGTTGTGGGTATTTTGGTAAAATGAATAAAGCCCAGGAACGAAGGCCCATTGTATCGCCCTATAAAGAGAAGCCCGAAAAGGGCTGGTCAAAATAGACAGAAGTCAAAGGGAGATAGCAATTAACTTGTGTGCCCGAGGACACCTGATTACGCAGGTGGTCGTTTTAAAACGCCAAGTGTTAGGAAATTGAATGAAGGTTTGACTGGTAGACAAAGACTAAATATAATCTGCTCGGAATCAAAGGGCTGTTCGATGAGTGCCCATTAGGAGCCATCGTAAAGACCAGGAAGTCTACTCGTCCGCTTGATGGATGAACAGTTAAGATTGCTCGTCTGTCCGACAGAGGAAACATTAGCCCAATGAAGCAGTTTGCTCGTTTGAGGCAAAGTCTGATCGCTGGGCAAGTTATTCGCTTGGATTGACTGGTTGACCTTCTGGAAGGGAAATCAATTCAAAATAGGAAGGGTGATAGTTTGCCTATTCTCATGCAAATCAAATACTCTTGGAAATTGCTATATGTGCGGGACAGATAATCTCGAAAGAGATTATCCTAATTAATGTATATTATTTTTTACCTTATCTGTAAGATTTTTAATCGTATTCTGATTGTAACATCTCCAATATAAATAGGAGATAAAATTCAATGTAAAGGACAAAGTGAAATAAAAATACAATTACTCCGAGAGTGAGAATGGGTAATTGTCGTGGATGTAGGCCATTATACTTGCCGAACCACGTAAAAATCTGGTTGTGTCTTGTTAGTTTTGGTCTTGGTATTGTGTGTTTCGTGTGTGGTTTGTCGTATCGCTGATATTGGGCTTGAAGAACCGGGTTGACCAAAATCAAGTGTCAACATTCTGGCGCTAGAAGGAGGGCCCAAACTGCGATATTGACAACTTTTTTTTTTTTTAATACTTTTCTCTTTTGTTGTGATTCGTTGACATGGTCAGGATCAAGACAACCAGGGTTGTTGAGACAGAAGCTGACCAATCTGAAGGACACCAAGGCCAGGGTCAGGCGGCAAGGACGTCTAATGCAGCCTTGCCTCCGCTTCCTCCACATCGAGCAGCCGATGGTGCAGATGCTGCCGCAGCCTGGCAGCAACGTCAAGAAGCACGTCAGGAGGCGTTAGAAAATACGGTGGCACAATTAGCAGAAGCCATTAGAACTCTGACGCAGGCTCGTGCCCAAGAGGCTCCTAGGAACATAAGCCCTCAACCTCCACACCAGTCAGGGAGGAATAGGCCTGATAGAAGAGAAGAGGCTGGTAGGGTAAGAGAGCAGCTGGCGGTTTCTGTTCGTTCCTCAAACATACGCCCTAGAAGGGAAGGACGCCCAGTTCACGAAGAAGAAGTGGCTCCACATCCTCCTGATCGGAGAATCAGAGTGAGTCAAGACGGTAGCCGCCGCATGGAGAATAACAGTAGGGACGAAGGAATTCAGCAACGCAGCGGAGAACGTATGCGTCAACAAGAACCACCCTATGCAGGAAGTTCTCACAGAAGGAATGGGTCGTGGGAAAGAATGTCTCTAGATCGAGGGAGGTCACAAATTCGCTTTTCGGAAGGGGGGAGTAGGAGGAATCGTCGATCCCCAGCAAACAGGAATGAACGACGGGACCCAATGGTGCAAGAATTGATGTAGAGGGTTCAACAGTTAGAAACCAGGCCCGGAATCCACGACCAAGCAGAGAAGCGGGAAGATAGAACTCCGTTTTCAAGAGAAATTGAAACGCAGTGGTTGCCACCAAGATTCAAACTCCCGAACATCCCACTTTATGACGGAGATAGTGACCCGTATGACCATCTGGATACCTTCAATGTACAAATGGATCTGCAGACCTCCAATCCTCTGGTCAAGTGTAGGGTGTTCCCAGCGACATTAGGGAATGTGCCGAGGACGTGGCTGAGGAGTCTTCCGGCCCATAGCATAAACAGCTGGGATGAATGTCAGAGAAAATTCAAGGACCAGTATAAGGCGCTGAGAAAGCAGCTCGCACCGACCTGCCACTTGGCAACTATCTTTCAGAAGCGGGAAGAGACCCTAAGGGATTACATCGCTAGGTTCAAGCGTGAGGTAAACAACATAGAAAACCCTTCTAATGAAAGTATCTTAACCGCAATCTCTGCAGGGCTGAGGAAGGATGGAAAGTTATATAAAAGCATTTACAGGAATCCTGTGAAAAGCTTAGGAGAATTCTATGATCGGGAAGCAAAGGAGATTTGCTGGGAAGATACCTTTGGGCAGAAGAAGTCTAGCGAGCAAAAAAACGGAGTGAGCAGCTCACGCCAAGGGAAAAAGAGGGGTCAGCGCGAGAACGAAGAGAGCGGTCATAAGCACCGCTCCAGCAATCAGGTAGTGAAACGGTCGAAAAACGAATCCCGCAGGAAGACATCTCCACTAAGAGATCGCTATCAGAATTACAGCCTCTTGACTGACAGACAGGATAGAATATTTGAAGGAAATATTGTGCCTACCATAGAGAAAACGGGCATTATACTTCGCAGTGTAGGGAACTCAGGGATGCGATAGAGGAACTGATCAGAAGAGGTCGCTTAAGGGAGTATGTAGCGAGACCAGAAAACCAACATCCCCAGCAAGGGCACCAGCCAGCACAAGAATACCCTGACGCATCTCGTCAGCTTACCCAGCAACAACCTCAGCATACGGCTGATCAAGGCCACTTACCTGCTGTAAGGACCATTTTTACTATTCATGGAGGACCGCACATCGCGGGTACATCCAATAGAGCTCAAGAGCGCTATGTGCGGGAGGCCAGCCGCGTCGTACTAACGGGTCATAATGAAGTGGAAGGGCCGGTCAAGAGGGCCAGAGTATCTTCAGGGGGCATAATGTTTAGTGAAGAAGATGCCAGAGGGGTACGGTGGCCCCATAATGACGCACTGGTCATCAGGGCAAGGATCGGCAATGCTGAGGTTAGGAGGATAATGATGGATACGGGCAGCTCAGTGAATGTGATGTACAGAGGATGTTTTGAACAAATGGGCTTATCTTCCGAACAATTGGCTCCGTCCCCGGAACCCCTCTTCGGCTTTACAGGAGATGCAATTGTGCCGCTGGGGCAGATTAAACTTCCGCTCGCTATAGGAGACTCGGACAAACAAGCTCTTACAATGGTGGACTTTTTGGTCATTGACTGTCCTTCGGTATACAATGTTATCCTTGGAAGACCAGCTATGAATGACCTCGATACAGCAATATCCATCCGAACGCTTACTGTTAAATTCCCTACTCCGAATGGGGTAGGATGTGTCAGAGGGGAGGAGGAAATGGCGAGAAGGTGCTATAAGAAAGCGGTAAAGGCTGGGGTCAAAGGAAAAAAGGTTAGCATGGTGACCGACGAAAAGAAACATCCAGTCAGCACTATAGGAGTCAGTCAGGACCTGGATCCAAGAGAAGTATATAAAGATCGAGCAACGGGCCCTGTGGAAGAATTGGAGGATATGCAAGTTAGGGAGCAGGATTCCAAACGATGTCTGAAGATAGGGAAAGATCTACTCCCAGACCTTAAAGAACAGCTCGCAGATTTCTTAAAAGAAAATTTGGATGTCTTCGCGTGGAATGATGAAGACATGGTAGGAATTAGCCCGGACGTAATGTCACATAAGTTGAACATTAGTCCTCTGCATAAGCCGGTTCGTCAGAAGAGAAGACCAATGACAGAGGAGCGATATGAGGCATTAAGGGAGGAAGTAGAAAAACCTCTGGTAAACAAATTTATTAGGGAAGTTCACTACCCAGTCTGGGTGGCAAACCCTGTCTTGGTGAAGAAGAAGAACGGAAAATGGAGAACGTGTATCGATTTCACAGATTGAAACAAGGCATGTCCGAAAGATAGTTTTCCTTTGCCACGGATCGATCAGCTCGTTGATGGTACTGCTGGACATCAGCTCCTCAATTTCATGGATGCTTACTCGGGATATAACCAAATCCCAATGAACCCTGATGATGAGAAGCACACTTCCTTTGTTACTGATAGGGGGTTTTACTGCTACAAGGTGATGCCGTTTGGACTGAAGAATGCCGGAGCCACTTACCAACGACTGGTAAATATGATGTTTAAACGCCTTATTGGAGGAACAATGGAAGTATATGTGGATGATATGTTGGTAAAATCCAAGCAAGCGTGCGAGCATGTGCTGGATTTAGGGGAGATATTCCAGATTTTGCGTAAGTTTCAGATGAAGTTAAATCCTTTGAAATGTGCATTTGGAGTAGCTTCGGGCAAGTTCTTAGGATTCATGGTCAACAGCAGAGGGATCGAAACAAACCTTGAAAAAATTAAAGCCCTCGTTGACATGAAATCACCCACTAAGATCAAGGAAGTACAGAGCCTAAACGGTCAAGTCGCCGCCCTGAACAGGTTTATATCCAGATCGACAGACAGATGCATGCCGTTTTTTGATGTGTTGAAAAAGGCTAGAAACTTTCAGTGGACCGAAGAATGTGAAGCAGCTTTTCAGCAGTTGAAGGAATACATGGGCCGAGCACCTCTACTTTCTAAGCCAGTTGAAGGGGAGAAACTGGTCGTTTACTTAGGAGTTTCCCAGCATGCCCTTAGTGGAGCTTTAATCCGAGAGGAAAACGGAAAGCAATTTCCCGTATATTACATTAGCAAAAGGTTACTTGATGCGGAAACCAGATATACGCCCATGGAAAAACTTGCATATTGTTTGGTGATAGCATCAAGGAAACTTCGCCCTTATTTCCAAGCACATGCCATCGAAGTTCCAACCAAGTACCCTCTTAAACAGGTTTTACAAAAGCCTGACACCTCTGGTCGATTGCTTAAATGGGCTATCGAGCTCGCCCAGTTTGAAATAGAATTCAAGCCCCGGACTGCAATCAAAGGACAGGTACTGGCAGATTTCGTGGCTGAGTTCACAGGGCCGAGTGATGAAGAACCCGAGTCTTCTGAAGGTCCATTCTGGGAGTTGTATGTGGATGGATCTTCGAGCGAGCGGAAGGCTGGGGCCGGTGTAATGCTAATAAGTCCAGAAGGTCATAAGATTCTATGTGCCCTAAGATTCAAATTTAAAGCCACCAACAACGAAGCTGAATATAAGGCATTATTGGCAGGATTAAGATTAGTCAGAGAAGTACGAGCAGAACGGGTAAGGATTTACAGTGATTCCCAGCTTCTGGTATGCCAAGTCCGGGAAGAATACCAGGCCAAAGGATCAAAAATGGCCATTTATCTGTAGAAAGTCCGGGAACTTTTAGCCGGGTTTGAGAAATACGAGTTACAACATGTCCCGCGGTCACAAAACTCTCACGCAGATGCGTTAGCTCGTTTGGCCACCGCCAAAGATGCAGATTTCATAGGGGCTGTACCAATAGAAGTGTTGCTGGTCCCGAGCACGGAGCCACATGTTGAGGTGATGGCAATTGAGGTGGTGCAGGACTCTTGGATGAATCCTTTAATAGAATATCTGCAAAACGAAAAATTACCCGAAGGAAGGTTAGAATCTCATCGCCTTCGGATGCGAGCGGCCCGGTATTGCATTTATGAAGAAAAACTATACAAGAAAGGGTTCTCAGCCCCGTTGCTTAGATGTATAGATGGCCTGGACTGTCAAGTTGTTCTGAACGAAATACATGCCGGACACTATGGTAATCACGCCGGAGGACTATCATTGGCCCAGAAAGCTCTTCGGCAAGGATATTACTGGCCAACAATGAAGAAGGACTCGGTTGAAATGGTCAAGAAATGTGACAAATGTCAGAGGTTTGCCAAAATACCTCGAGCCTCTTCAACTTTTTTGTAGCAGATGGCCAGTCTGTGGCCCTTTGCCATCTGGGGCATGGACCTGATCGGACCACTCCCCACGGCCCGAGGAAAATGTAAACACGCCATTGTAGTAGTGGATTACTTCACAAAATAGGCAGAAGCTAAGGAACTGGCTGAAATATCTTCCACCAAGGTTGAAAAATTTGTCTGGGAGAACATTATTTGCAGATTCGGAGTTCCACAGCAGATCGTGACAGATAATGGAACCCAGTTCAGCAGCGAGCAGTTTCAAAAGTTTTGCAGGGATCTTGGGATTAAAAAGAGCTTCTCAGCAGTAGATCACCCACAGGCCAACGGGCAAGTAGAGGCTGTCAACAAAATCATCAAGCAAAACTTAAAGACCAAGCTAGAGGCAAGGAAAGGAGCTTGGGTAGATGAGCTGCAAAAGGTATTATGGGCATACAGAACTACTGCTCACAACACTACAGGAGAAACTCCTTTCTCATTGGTTTATGGCTCGGAAGCAATAATTCCAGCAGAGCATGAAGTTGCTAGCCAGCGGAGAACAGCGTTTAACCTGGATGATAACAATCATCTGCTTGCGGCTAATTTGGATCTAGTGGAAGAAGCAAGAGATGAAGCTCAATTGAGGATTGCTACCTATCAGAAACGAGTTGCCAGGTTCTAAAACAGAAAGGTCCACGCCCGGAAATTTAAGGCAGGAGATTTGGTTTTGCACCTTATTTTACCTACTGCTCGGAGATCTAACGATGGGACGCTTGGTCCAAATTGGGAGGAACCATATATTGTGAAAGACAGTTTACAGAATGGAGCCTACCACCTGACTAATCTGGAAGGAGCAGAAGTCCCGCGAGCATGGAACGCAGAGAATCTGCGACCATATTATGTTTAAATTATTCAGTTTTGTTTTAGTAATTTGTTCTGTGTTTTGCATAAGTGCAGTTGAGTCAATAAAGATTTTCTTCGAATGGCAATTCCTAATCATTTCGTATTTGGCTGATTACTATCTCTACTCATGCTTTGGAAGGATCAATTGATACCTGTGAGCGAGTAGACTCTGGAAGGTTCAATTGACACCTGTAAGCAAACGCTCTGGAAGGTGTGGTTACCTGTGAGCTAAAAATGTCCTGGAAGACCTTAGCATAACCTGTGAGTAACCAGGCACTCTGAAAGGAATGCTAATGGCCTGGGGATTTATAAAAACCCTGGAAGGTCTATGTAACCTGTGAGCGAACAACCTCTGGAAGGAACATTTGATCTGTGGGTTTGAACGAGCAAAGGTAAGGGGCCTAAAAAGGATAATTTCAGCACGATTAGCTGTCCCCATACCTACTCTGCTCGAATAAATTTAAATGCTGGGAAGAATTGACAAGTTAAGACCAATTAAAGAAGGTAAATGGAGAATCCAGACAATTCATCGAGCAGAGCTTACACGATTGAACAGAATCATCAACATAGATGCAAATAAGGAGTAATGGCAAATAATTTATTAAATCAAGTAAAATTGTCAAAAATATGTCTATTACAAAAAGACCAAAATTCTCAAGTAGGGGGAAAATTCTCTTGGCCAAACGCCCCACTGTCGTCTATATTGAGTAAGCGAGGAGAGCTGGAGAAAGATCCTGTATGAGCAGAAGCGGTACCAGGAGGATGACCGGATGAAGAAGCCAGAGGATTGGCCTTTAATCGGGCTTGTTGAGCATACAACTTCACCTCTGCTACAGCATCTAGGCCAAAAAATGAGATATCCACGTTTGGACGTTTGCGCCACAGATTATGCAAAAATAAGCTCCCTGTTCGTTCTTCTGCTTCCTGTACTAAGGTCACAGTACGCTCCCGTTCTGAAGCGATCTGTTCCTTGAGTGAGATCGCCTCTATAACTATATTAGCTTCAGATAGCTCATGCTCACGCGAGGACAACTTCCCTTTTAGTTCCTCATTCTCTATTTTCAACTTCTGCTCCGACTCCTGAGTAAAATGAAGAGCGTGCTTCAACTTTTCAATTTCCTTGTCCTTGAAAACAATCTGCTCGTCTTGCATATTCATAGTCTCCCGCAACTCGAGTTTCTGGCTGTGAATTTTCTCGTTTTCTCGCTCCAAATCACGGAAAGCCTCTCTTGATTTTTCGAGCTCCAGTGCATAGGAATTCACCTCCTCTTGCATCCTATTCTTCTCATCCTCCAAGGAATTGACAGTGGCCTGCATGGTCGCTTTTTCCTCAAGCCAATCTGCTATTTCCCTTAGAAGCTTCATGTATGCCATTGATGCTTGAAACAAAGTGTTACTCAAGACATGAAAGAACGAAGAAAGAAGCAGTAGAGATGAATAAAAGATAAGTAAAACTTACAAGCATATTGTGGAAGCCCAAATAGTTAATGAGCCTCTCGCCCTTAATCTCTTCATTGTAGAGAGCAGGTTTTCTCATGCCTAGAAATTGGGGTGCATGATCTAAAAGATCATTGTAATATATCCCTGCATCAAACTCCTGTGTTTGCTCCTCGGCACCAGAATCCGTCTCATTCGTTTTTTGGCGCTTGTTAGGTGGTTCCACTGTTTCTGGGTCAGCGATCCCTTTGCCTTTGTCTACATTTTGAGAAGGAACAGCTGAAGAACTGCTAGAAGGAGCAGATTGAGAAGTAGCATCTCGATGAACACTTTTGTTCGAAGATTTCCTTACTACTGATTTTCGTCTCATAGAGCATGCAGGAGATGAATCAGAATCTTGTTGAAGGGGCGGTTCGGGAGAAGCCTCGGTAGCAGGGGGAGGGTCTGAACTTCTACCTGCTTGATCAGGCTCCTTGGGGGCAGAAGTCTGGCCGGGTAAAGGTTGCTCGAAGTATAGTCTCACCATTTTTGGGATTGATGTATTTGCTGGATGAGGAACCTCCTATCCGGAAGCCTCAAAGGCAGAAGGAATTTCTTTCTCCTCACGAGAGCTTAAATCAGAGCTTTGGTCCAGTAATTCCTGATCAGCCGGGGGAGCGAGACCATGTAGTTGGAGCAGATGCTCAGAAGGCGTTTGGTCGTCTGAGGGGGATTTTACATCCGAAAACTTATCTAGCAAAGAGAGCTCCTGATCAGAAAGGGGAATTTTGCCCCTGGAAACGTGTGCACGAGGAAAACATTAGTAACGAGCAAAATGTGAATAAAGTAATCACAGATATAAATACACTTACTGGGAGAAAGGCAAAAGGAAAAATTTTTTAGAGATGATAAAGATAAGCACGACACATAGAACCATCGTGACTTATAATCTCCCACGTGCGACTTTCCAACCCCTTGAGGGAGGTTTACTTTGTAGGGAGATTTTCGGGCTGAAGTATAGTAGAACCCGTCCTTCTTATCAGATTTCGGACCCGTTATGCTCTTAAATAGAAAAAGATGGTGGATCATTGCGGGAGTAGGAGGAGGAAGGCCGTTTTTAAGAAAAATTGAAGCCAATGCAGTAAGGTGAGCGTAAGAGTTAGGAGTAAGTTGGAAAGGGGCTAGGTTAAGGTCGTTTAGAAGAGCGACCAGGTAAGGGTGAACCGGAAATCTAAAACCGGCTTCTATGTGTTGATGGCTAATAGCAAAAAAGCCTTTAGGGGGGAAAGCCGCATGATCAGAAGCCTTCGGCACCATAGCCCGGCATCCCCTAGGTAAAGAAAAACCCTCAGCAATAGTTTCAAGATCCCTGAAGCTAAGTGAACACTCGTATCGAGAAAAGGGGACGTGAGCAGAAGAAGGCTGATGGCTAGAAGGGGCTGAAGTAGCCCCACCACCTCGTGAGGAAGCATTACTAGTATCCTCGACTCGATCAAGATCCTCCTCGGAGGTGCATCAGTAGACCCCACCTTATGACCGCGACGACTACGACCAGACATCTACAAAAGCAACAGGGACATCAGGTCGCAGAAAGCATACCAGAACTTAGTATTTACGGGTACCCCTACGCGTATAAGGGGGCTACTGGGTATAAGAACAACCCTATTATAAACCCAACATATTGCAAGGAACGTTGGGCAAGCTAATCGACTGCTAAATCTACTACAAAAAGGGGTGTCGTATATAGGCATAACTTGAGACAGCAATATGATTGTTTATTCTTTAAATGAAATCATGTTATCAAGTACACACAAGCGATAATCACGGTGAAGAAAATTAAAAGTTACCTATTAAAAGTTACCTTGGATATAGTATACTTTGCTGAGAAAGGCTTGAGAAGTCACAAGAGGACGAAAACAGTAGAGCGATTGTTTGCCAGAAGCGAGTGAAAGAAGGCGAAAATGGAACGACAGAAGAATATTATATAGTTGATGTCTTGAACCCCAATCGTCAAATCAGAGCACCTCAATCGTTGTCAATAATTTGGCGATTCGGCACGACAAACTGAAGAAATCGTCATCATGAGCAACCATCGAAAAGACGCGCATTTAATGCATGCAGAAGTAATCGCGACGCTTGGAGTGTAAGGAGCCGATGCCCGAGGAAGTGACACGTGGCACAAATAAAAAAGGGTGATGGTTCATATCCCGCCAAAATTGTTTTAGGCATAAGAATATTGATTTCAATACAAAGAATGTATTGAAAACAAGGGGGCTAGTGTTGTGGGTATTTTGGTAAAATGAATAAAGCCCAGGAACGAAGGCACATTGTATCGCCCTGTAAAGAGAAGCCCGAAAAAGGCTGGTCAAAATAGACAGAAGTCAAAGGGAGATAGCAATTAACTTGTGTGCCCGAGGACACCTGATTACGCAGGCGGTCATTTTAAAACGCCAAGTGTTAGGAAATTGAATGAAGGTTTGACTGGTAGACAAAGACTAAATATAATCTGCTCGGAATCAAAGGGCTGTTCGATGAGTGCCCATTAGGAGCCATCGTAACGACCAGGAAGTCTGCTCGTTCGCTTGACGGATGGACAGTTAAGATTGCTCGTCTGTCCGACAGAGGAGACATTAGCCCAATGAAGCAGTCTGCTCGTTTGAGGCAAAGTCTGATCGCTTGGCAAGTTATTCGCTTGGGTTGACCGGTTGACCTTCTGGAAGGGAAATCAATTCAAAATAGGAAGGGTGATAGTTTGCCTATTCTCATGCAAATCAAATACTCTTGGAAATTGCTATATGTGTGGGACAGATAATCTCGAAAGAGATTATCCTAATTAATGTATATTATTTTTTATCTTATCTGTAAGATTTTTAAGCCTATTCTGATTGTAACATCTCCAATATAAATAGGAGATAAAATTCAATGTAAAGGACAGAGTGAAATAAAAATACAATTACTCCGAGAGTGAGAAGGGGTAATTGTCGTGGATGTAGGCCATTATACTTGCCGAACCACGTAAAAATCTGGTTGCGTCTTGTTAGTTTTGGTCTTGGTATTGTGTGTTTCGTGTGTGGTTTGTCGTATCGCTGATATTGGGCTTGAAGAACCGGGTTGACCAAAATCAAGTGTCAACACTACTGTTTCCTAGACGGTTATTCTGGTTACAATCAAATTTCTATAGTACCTGAGGATCAAGAAAAAACTACATTTACATGCCCATATGGAACGTTCGTGTTTCGAAGAATGCCGTTTGGTCTATGCAATGCACCAGCCACCTTCCAACGGTGCATGATGTCAATTTTTTCAGATATGGTGGAACGCTTCATCGAGGTATTTATAGATGATTTTTCAGTATTTGGCTCATCATTTGATTCTTGTTTGGATAACTTAGCATAAGTACTGCAAAGATGCGAAAAGACAAACCTGATTCTTAACTGGGAGAAATGCCATTTCATGGTACAAGAAGGGATCGTCTTAGGTCATAAAGTTTCAGCTAAGGGCATCAAGGTTGATAGAGCCAAGATTAAGGCAATTAAGAAGCTGCAACCACTAACATCTGTTAAAGGCATTCGAAGTTTCTTAGGGCATGCAGGGTTTTACAGAAGATTCATCAAGGAGTTCTCGAAGACCACAAAGCCATTATGCAATTTGCTCGAGAAGGGTGTTTCGTTCTGCTTTGATAATACATATAGAAAGGCTTTTGAGATACTAAAAAAGGCTCTTGTGACAACCCCAATCGTCATTGCACCTGACTGGGCTTTGCCGTTCGAGCTGATGTGTGATGCTAGCGATTATGCTATTGGAGTCGTGCTAGGGCAACGTATTGGTAAGGTTTTCCATACCATTTATTACGCTAGCCGTACACTAACCGAAGCACATGTCAACTATGCTACCACTGAGAAAGAGCTTCTTGCTGTAGTCTTCGCATTTGATAAATTTCGGCCATACTTGATCGATTCCAAAGTCATTGTATTCACGGATCACTCAGCTATCAAGTACCTTCTGGAGAAAAAAGATGCAAAACCACGCCTGATCCGATGGGTCCTTCTGCTACAAGAGTTTGATTTAGAGATTCGAGATAAGAAGGGAAGTGAAAATATGGTGGTTGACCATCTTTCTAGACTAGAGCAACGAGGGGATGAGGATGTTCTCGACATAATAATTAAAAAGACTTTCCCTGATGAACAGCTCTTTGTTCTAGATACAAGCAATGTTCCATGGTATGCTGATTTTGTTAATTTTCTTTCTCACAAGTTTATCCACCTGACCTTTCATGGCAACAAAAGAAGAAATTCTTGGCAGATGTAAAACATTACTATTAGGATGAGCCGTTCTTGTACAATTTATGTCCAGATCAGATCCTTCGACGATGCGTCTCAAAAGATGAAGCACGAGATATTCTCTACCATTGTCATTCTTCTGATTATGGTGGACATTTTGGGACCAATCGAACTGCAGGCAAAATTCTTCAATCTGGATACTATTGACTCACCATTTTTAAGGATGCTCAATCGTATGTTGTTGCATGCAATCAGTGCCAACGCACAGGTAACATTTTGCGAAGGCAAGAGATGCCCTTAAACAATATTTTGGAAGTGGAGTTGTTCGATGTTTGGGGTATCGATTTCATGGGACCATTTCCACCGTCTTTCAAGAATCTCTACATTTTGATAGCCGTGGATTATGTGTCAAAATGGGTTGAAGTCATTGCCGCGCCAACCAATAACTCTAAAGTAGTGGTGAATTTTTTGCGTAAAAATATCTTCACCAGATTTGGAACTCCAAGTGCAATCATCAGTGATGAAAGGAAACATTTTTGCAACAGGTATTTTGATGCTCTTCTAGCCAAATATGGGGTCAAACACAAAGTTACTACGGCTTACCACCCACAAACGAATGGACAGGCTGAAATTTCAAATCAAGAATTGAAATGGGTTTTGGAAAAGATAGTAAGTGCATCTCGAAAAGACTGGTCGAAAAAACTTGATGATGCATTATGGGCTTATAGAACAACATTCAAAACGTTGATTGGGATGTCTCCATACAAGTTGGTATTCAGAAAATCATGCCACTTACCCGTTGAACTGGAGCACCGTGCATATTGGGCTATCAAAAAGTTAAATTTTGACATAGGAGTATCAGGAGCTCTGCAAAGATTGCAACTCAATGAGATGGACGAACTCCGTCATGGTACATATGAAAATGCTAAGCATTACAAAGAACGCACCAAAAAGTGGCATGATCAACGTATCCTAAATGGAGATTTCACTCCAGGACAAAAGATTCTTTTGTTTAATTCACGATTACGTTTGTTCCCAAGTAAGCTACGCTCTAGATGGTCTGGGCCTTTTACAGTTATTCAAGTTTTTCCACATGGTGTTGTTGAAATTCAAAGTACAAATCGTTGATTCAAAGTCAACGGAAAATTACTTAAAGCTTACATGGATGGTGGAGAACCTCAACAAAAATCCACCATCGCGCTTTCAAACCCAACTTAAGACTTTTTCTCAACAGTCAAGCTAACGACTATAAATTAAGCGCTTCTTGGAAGGCAGCCCAAGTTTTTCTTAGCTAGTTTTCTTTTGTTTATGTGTTATTGTGTTCTTTGTGTGTTATTATTTTTCTTTGATAATTTTCTTTTCTCTTTCAGAGATGGAGACAAGTCTTGCAGCACTCAAAAATCATTTCCCTACTCTGCCTCAAGATGTACTCAGAAAGATTTACAAGTGCAGAATCGAAAGAATGAGGGCACTAACATGTTTAGGTCTTCCAGAGCATATTCGGTGGATCATTGAAGCTAAGGTACATCTAGCAGGTGAGTTGAATGATTCATTAATTAAACGTTTACCAGGATTGGGAAGAAGTTCTTACTCAAAGAAAATGAGAGCTAAGAGAATGGGAGTCTGCCATAAGTGTGCAAGATGGAACTGTGACACACGCTGTAAAAATCCTGGATTTTTATCCATAAATCGAGAAGATAAAATTAAATGCATAAAGGATGGACTGAGTAAGGAGTCTTTGGATAATATCCTTGAGACTCTTGAGACGTATCCATGTGGGAAAGTTTAACGCATTCTTTTAGATTTATAAGAGTTATTCAGTAAAGAGAAACAACGTTATAGTCTTGGGAATCTGACTTTAAAAGACCCTGTTTGCCAGTTTATAAGAAAACTGGATGGGAAGCCAATCCTCAACTCATAGAAGGTGTTTAAGCCATTTCTGGACGTAAAGCCAGATGAAGATGTGAGCCACAATCACAACTACTATAGCCGCTTATTTTTTTCTTTGTTTAGCAGCTTGTTTCAAACCTTTTCGATAATTGTGTTTACTTTTTGACATTTCTTTACCTGTCATTTTGGAATTTTAGCTTGCTTCAAACTTTTTAGATTATTGTGTTTACTTTTGACATTTTTTGACCTACAATTTTGGAATTTTTTTGCTTATTTCAAAATTTTTCAATAAGTGCGTTTACTTTTTGACGTTTCGTCACCAAACATTTTGAATTTTATATTTTTAGCGGCTTGTTTTAATTTTTTTTTTTAAGATTGTGCTTTCTTTTTGATATTTTTATACTTCACATTTTATTTTTCCCCTGACCAATACTGTTTAGCATTGTAGAACTGTTCTTTTACTCTTTCCTTTTCTTTAAATAAGCATTCATGACTGATAACAAATAATTAGTTTTGTATGGAAAAAAAAAATATATGACAGAGTCCTCGAGCAGCAAATTCAAAACCATATGTGTTTTTTATAGCTCGAAGTTTGGTTTGAGTATACAATATTCAAAAGCAGCAGTTGAACTTGGTAAGGCTTTAGCTGCCCGAAACATAGATTTGGTGTATGGGGGGAGGCAGTTTAGGACTAAGGGGTTCTGTCGTGGTAATTACAAATGTTGCAGGCAGCAGAATCCTAGGTATTGCAGTAAAGTCTTTGGCTAAAAGGAAAGATATCATCGATACGAGTATAAGTAATGAGTTTCAAGTCACGAGCATACACGGGCGAATGGCGTACATGTTACTCAATGTTGATGCCTTTATCGCGTTACCTGGTGGTTTGGAAACGTTTGAAGAAATCTTCAACATTGCATCCTGGGCCCATCTCAACATTTACAAAAAGCCATTAGGTTTGCTTAATGCTAACGGTTTCTATGATGGTTTATTGGCTTTTCTTGATCGGAACAGGGTTTTATGACTCAAGCAAACCGACGCATTCTAGTCTCAGCTTCAAGTGCTGATGAGCTGATTGACCAACAGCAAGACTTTGTGCCCAAAGTTGATCCAATCATGTCGCAGGTGGTTTGGGATTCTGAAGCAAGCGGTAACAAAAAGCGTGCACTGGATCTTAATCTCCGGTTGTAACTTTCTTATCCTATGGTTTTATTAATAGCATTTTTATTTGTGTTTTTCTTGTTTTTATCTTATTAGACATTAAGGACACTGTCTCAAATAAGTTTGGGGGTAGAGTTTGCTATTATTGAAACCATAAGATTCAAAAACTGGTCCGAGTTGAAACCAAAATATGGCAGAGTAAGGAGTACTTTTGTGCTCTTGATACGCATCTTTGTTTTGATTTAAAAAAAAAAAAAGACAAAAGTTTTCATTATTTTTTCTTTGCCCTAACAAGTTGACTAATTACTTTGTGTTTATTAATAGAATCTTAATGTATGTTTTTGGTTGAATATCTTTACTAAGGAATAGCCATGAACATCTTTGCATGATTTGAGACTTTTGAATGCCATGATCTTAGTTAATTGAGTGGTTGAATACCATGTTTACATGAATTATGGACTATTAGTGGAGATTACCCTTGGTGAGGATTTGAGCTTTTTAAACGTTTCATTTTGAGAGATTTATTTGTTTCTACTCTTAAACACTTTCACTTTGTTCTTAATTGATGATCTCTATAGGTTTTGCATTGAATATTAAAGAACAAATTATCATTGTAGATAACATGAGTTGCTTTGATTTGAAAATTGGATCGACTTCTTAGAAGTAATGTAGGTAATTTTTACTTCAGAAAAGCCTACCTTACTACTTTGAATTGAGATACACCATAAACCCTTTGAAGCCAAACACTTTAAACATTTTTCTTTGTTTACCTTTATTAAATGACCCTATTAATCCTTTAAATTTAGTCATATCTTATGAAGCTTGGGATCATGCTATGAAGTGAAAGAGGAGAAAGGAATTGAAAGGTTAACATTTATATGATATGTACATAGGCATATGCATTAAAAGAAATGTGTTTTCAAATAGCATTGTGAAAAAATATATATGAGAAGCACAAGTTTATAATGCCTAGATGTACAAGGGGAGGTGGAAGTAAAAAAAAATAAAAAATAAAAAAAAATAAAGAGAAAAGAGCAATTGTGATGAATTAAAGAAAATAAATGAAGTACTTTGATATGATCGTAAGTTCTTATTGAACCTGTACCTTAAAATTCCTTACATGTCAATTAACCATAGCCCAAATACGATCTTTAATAAAGCCTATTGATCTTCAAGAGGAAGTCAAATTTGAGAATTGAAGTATGTCATCATGCTCTATCTATATTCTTAGTATTTTATTCCAATCATGAGATCTATTCACTTAAAAGTGCCGTTCTTTTTAAATGTCTATATTCATATGTGATGTAAATGACGCTTGCTATGCCTTTACATAACCTCTATCACATATGATTGCATGAGTGTTTGCTTTAGGATTCATGAGGGTTATGAGAGATATCTTGTGAGGATTAGAGTCGAAGCGAAATAAGTCCATGACATATGAATATGATGTTTTGAAATGAAATTGCTTTGAGAGTGGTGTGAGATTGTTAATGATTTTGTTTTAGATAATTAGTGACTTATCTTTAGTCCTGATACAAGATCATACATGTATGAGACTTCTGTTAATTTGTATTTAGTGAGATGTTGATGAGTTATGGGTGGAATCTTTTAACGTTTATGGGTATCATTGCTGATAAACCCTCAGGAGACACAACTCCTCTTACTAGAGACACCTAGGGGTTCAAAGGCTTGTGGCATACGTTCAATGCCATCGTATTTACCTACGAAGATGGATTGTGTTTTTAATTTTTGTATTTTTAGCTTAAGTTGTTAGTTTTAATTTTGCTTAAGGACAAGCAAAATCTTAAGTTTGGGGGTGTGATAACTCTATTTTTATAGAGTTATTTTATCTTTTTAAACTTGAATTCTTGCTTAGTTCTTGATTTTTTATTTTTATTAGGTAAATTATTTCATATTTTTGTATTTTTATTTTCAAAATAAAATTGATGAAAAAACGCACGTGGACCCCACCAAATGCTATTGTTCGAGACAAGATCATCGTTACAAAATCAATATCATTCGAAGCAGTTCATTGCCTCAAGAATTACTTGAATAAGAGATTGCATGAAGAAGTTATCTTAGTTTAAAGATCGAGAATTCTAAAAATAAATATTATGTCATGCTGATGTAAGAAATGATGTAATGAAAATTATAATGTAAGCAATGATGTAATATGAAAGTTGACTTGCATGGGGTAGGTGAACCATGATGTAAGCAATGATGTAATATGAAAGTTGACTTGAATGAGGTAGGTGAACCATGATGTAAGCGATGATGCAAAATGGTGAAAAATTAGGAAAAGATGATGCATGCGATGATGTAATTGGAGGTGAACTTTGCCTATAAATAGGCCTTAGAATCACCATTCCAAGCATCTCATCAAAAACCAAAACAACAAGTAGTTTAGAGAAAGAGAGAGAGAGCTTGGAGAGGAGGAGCAAAACAAAGGAAGAAATTCTACGGCGAAGCTTCAATCCACTAAGTTTTCTTATCTTTTATTATGTTTAATTTTCTAGTCTTTGTAAATTTTAATATAGAGTAGATTTGTTTTTCTAAGGTTATGATGTAGCCTAATTTTGATGTTCCAACCCTTTGTTCAATTCAATTAAGGATTTTCTATCTTGGTTGATGCATTTAATACTGTTCTTAATGCTTCTAAATAACTGGCCACTATTTAGTTGAATTGTTAATCATAATGATAGCGGAAGCTGATGTATATGTCTAGTTCATTGTATTTAATGTCATAAATTATATGTAGGATAGGAATATATCTGCATAGTTTATGTAGTCTATAAAAGAGATCCATAAATCTTAATGAATGATTTAATGTTTTGACTTGCATGGGACCATAACAGTTAAGTTTTATAGGGTATTTTCCTTATACCTCGAGAGAGGCTATGTGAATAATTAAGAGAATCTCGACTAGCAATTGGATAGTTAATTTTTGTTAAAAAGAACAAAAAGGAGGAGCAGATTAGTTATGGTGAAATCATAACCTTAGAGTTTTTATTCATTGAATTAATTTTCATTTATTTACAATGCAATTAAATTTAGTTGTAGTTTTCACCTCCAATTTCATTTTCCAAATAAAAGTAAGTTATTTTAATTTTAAATTTTAATTAACAACAATCCTCGTGAGACGATACTTATCTTATCACTTTATTACTTGTTCGGCTCGTCCACTTGCGATTTTGCACGACATGAGGCAAAGGGCAAGTCCAATGTAGAAGATTATAAATCGAGCTGGTTTTACATCTCTTGTCCTTCCCTCAAACACCTTCAGCACTTTAGCTTCATCCTTAGCCCAAGTAGACAGATGGGACCGGCTTTTGCGAGCTATTGCATATGTACATATATTTTATTTCATTTTAACATTTCCTGTTTCACATCGTAGGTGGGACAGGAGACAGGGCGGTCATAACTGAGGAGGAGACTGGGCTTTTTAGGACGCTCATAGATTGGGGGGAACGAAGTATGAACCACACGTTTGATGACAAGCTTCTTAGATCTCATCAACTTGCTCCTATTTTAAATAGCGAGCTAATTGACAACAAGAGAGACATAGGAATTTGAGGTGAATGTGACCTTGCCTCCGTTTTTCAAGTTGCTGGTGAAGTGGAAATAGCTCTTACTCCTCAATGACCCCCGAAGATGGTAAAGCTCTTATTCCGTCAGCCTTCTTTCTCTCCACCTCATCAACCCACAACCCCTTCAACTGCTACCTCCATTGAGAGGACCACCTAAGTACCAGTTTCGAGGTTTTCACCAACTCAAGTCCCCCTTTTACTGCTAAAGGCGGTCGAAGTTCAAGATGAGTGGGTGGAAGCTTCAGCTCGCAAGGTTCAAGCTACCCCAAGTAGAGGAGTAAAAAGGAAATCAGTGCCTAAGCATCCTCCAACTAGGCGATCTCGAGTTGATAAAGGTAAGCAGCCTGAGATCGTGAGGAGAGGAGATGAACCACAGGCAGAGTGCAATTTGTAGCCTTGTCGGGAGAGATATACCTCAATGTCGCCCTCGAGAACCTGCCTGAAATCATGAGGAACGCTTCTAGGAGAATGGACAAAGAGGACATGCGAGATGAGGGCTTATCTGGTTACATAGCTCGCCACGGGCTACTGGTAATCTTAAATACTTTTGCTTTCCTATTTTCTTGATTTAAATATTAACCTGTTGCTTTTCAGGTTGTCATAAGGGCGATGAAGCAGATGCAGGAAATCACGACCTTCAGGGAGGTGCGAGAGAAATTCGAGCGTGGAAATAAAAAGTTGAAAGACAAGCTCGCGTTCTTGACCATGGAGGCTGAAAAGGCAAAAAGATAAGAGCAAATTCTTATAGCGAGGCTGAACAATGCTAGAAAGGCTAGGAGAGAGGTCGAGGACGCTCTGGCTCGCGATAAGAGTACCAATAAAGTAGCAAGGTCGCACTTCAACACCAAGCTCTTTAAGAGTGAAGAGGAACTGAGTAAGGCAAAGAGAGATCTGGAGAAAGTGATACAGTGAGCTGAGGTTGCTGAGAACAAGATCGCTCTCTCCGAGGAGAAGATCACCAAAGCTAGGAAGGAGGCAGAATCAGAGACCTCCAGTTTGTTCCTCTACATTCTATAGGAGGTTTATCTCGAATTGGACTTCTCTTTCTTTGGTGAGGAGGCGGTTGCATAGTTGGATAAGTATAAGAGATGGGCCACTCGTTCCTTAGGGATTCCAGATACAGCTCCTCAGGATGTACAACCCCAAGGTACAACCTCCTAAGAAGAGACAATCCATGTCGTAGAGCCTCCAGAAGCACCCTCTAACAATGTAGCTCTTAAAGAGTCAGCCCCGTAAGTCCATGACATCGTGTAGGTTGCCTGCCAAGTTGAATCTCTGTAATATATTTCTCATAATTTGATGTAACATTCACCTCGCTTTGCAGGGTAATTTGTATAAATGTTTTGACCTCATTTTGAGGCTTATTTCGATTATGTTTTGATTCAATGTCATATTGCGTTTTAATTTCGTTTTCTTTGAATTTCCTACGAACTAAGAGGTAATAATAATCGATGTGTAAATCAGTAGTAACAAAAACCTGGTGGTAGGTCGTTGATCTTTATGCCCCGTAACTCATAGATCAGAACTCAATTCGCAAAATTTAAGTCAAGTCATATCTAGTAGGTGGAAACATCAGCTAATAAAGCTTAAAATCTTTGTCAAGCTGTCCAGTATGTCGGAATCTCAGCTAACAGCAAAATTTGGAGGTCGGAACCTCAACTATATCCAGTAAGTCGAAACCTCAGCTAATCTAGCTTAGTTTTCGTCGAGCTGTTCAGTAGGTCTGAACTTTAGCTAACAGCGGAATTTGGAAGTCAGAACCTTAGTTATATTTAATAGGTTTGAACCTCAGCTAATATAGTTTAGTCTTTGTCGGGCTCTCCAATAGGTCGGAATCTTAGCTAACAGTAAAATTTAGAAGTCGAAACCTCAGCTAATAGCTAAATTTGGAGGTTGGAACCTTAGTTATATCTAGGAGGTCGAAACCTCAGCTATATCCAGTAAGTCGGAACTTCAGCTAATATAGCTTAGTTTTCGTCGAGCTGTCCAATGGGTCGGAACCTTAGCTAATAGTGAAATTTGGAGGTCAGAACCTCAACTAATATAGCTTAGTTTTCGTCAAGATATCCAGTAAGTCGAAACCTCAGCTAATAGCAAAATTTGGAGATCGAAACCTTAGCTATATCCAGTAGGTCGGAATCTCAGATAGAGGTGATAATCCGGGTTGGCGGGTCGGGTTGGACACGACACGATTATTTTTAACACGACCCGAACACGACATAGTAAATAAATGGGTCGAACCTCTTGAACACGAACACGACACGATTATTAATGGGTCGACACAAAACCAGCACGATTAACTGATTTATTATCGGGTTATGTATTGACCCGTTTAATAACCCGTTAATGACTCGTTTAGCCGACACGTTAGACCCGTTTATAACTCATTTAACCATATTTAATACATTTAAATTTGAATATAGATCTAATAAAAAAAAAAATTTAAATAAAGATACACAAGACCTCTTAAATCCACAAATACAATCCAAAACCTTAAAAAATATAATCATCCACAAATACAATCCAAAACATAAAAATACAAATGTTCACAAAGATAAGTATAAAAATATCTTCGCAAATATAGTCTTTCATATTAAAAAAAAAAAAAAACATAAAAAATATAACTATAAATATAGTCCTTTATATTAGAAAAACAACATGAACTACTGATTGCATCCATGATCCACCAAACTACAACCTGTCAAAAGATAATAACTAAAAGTTAGCTAATTAGTAAATTATACATTTATACATACAAAAAATAAATAAATTTAACAAACATTTTATCAAAACCAATAAAATTTTACCACTACACGGCAATTTGTGATGAGATAGATTCGATAATGTGTTTACTAGCGCTAATAGTTTTACTATCATCATTCATGTTCATGACGTCTTCGGTAAGGTCATCCAATCCAAGGTTTGAATTCTTTACAATAATGATAAATAAAAAGATTATTCCATTTGAAAAGAAAAATAAAACTCATAATACAATTAGAGTCATCATACACATAACCTAATCTAAAACTACTAGGGTATCAACAAAATTGGTGAGAAACCATCCAACGTAACACATGCAAATTGCAATTAATATTCAAACCATCCAACGTAACACATGCAAATTGCACTTAATATTCCAACCATTCAACTTAACATATGCAAATTGTAATATTCCAACCATTCAACTTAACACATGCAGATTGCAATTAACACTTTTTATAAAAATTACCTTTGCCTCCATATATCCAATCTCAAGTGCAAACTATAGCCTCCACCATATGTGGTTTAAGTGAACTCTAATATTGATTAAGAACTCGACCACCAACACTAAACGCCGATTCGGATGTCACCGTAAATACTAGGATGCCCAAAACATTACTAGTCATCATTGCAAGTTCAGGAAATCGAATTGCATTGGCTTTCCAGAAACTCAAAACATCAAAGTCAAATGTATATTGAAGCTTTGGTTCATTCAAGTACAATTGCAATTGTGTATTTCTTATGAAATCGCTATCGAAGGTATCTTTGTC
Organism: Dimocarpus longan; assembly: GCA_022984855.1. NCBI lineage: Eukaryota > Viridiplantae > Streptophyta > Magnoliopsida > Sapindales > Sapindaceae > Dimocarpus > Dimocarpus longan. Next base: position 23,593,046 of record CM041017.1, read on the forward strand.
AAACGATTCCCACTACTATAAATATTTATTAATAAAAAATAATGTTAATATTATGCAAATAATACATGTATATATATATATATAACAAACCAAATTAAATATATGAACAAACTAGCAAATAACAATTACCTTCATAAGACTAAAAGATGACAGAGCCATAGTAGCTTGTGACGAAGAATTAATGACCAAGTTATGACAACTACCACCCGGATTAGATGTCGAGGTAGTTGAAGCATTTTTCACATACTCATCAAACAATAAAAGCAACTTACTTCGAACATTTTCAAACTCAAATGAATCCTCCACATAAACTTTTCTATAAGCAAAATCAACAAATTTCATCTTATACCGAGGACCCAAAATCAATGCTATGGCCATGATCATACAAAATCATCCCAGTATTTGTTAAACTTAGAGTACATTTAAGTGGCCATATTTTTTAAAAACAAATCATCGCTTTCCAAGTTTTGTTGTAATAGCACATAAATTTCTAATACCTTCGAGAAATACAAATTTGAAGTTAGATACTTCGTTCCCGAAAAAATTCAAGTGACATCATAAAATACTTTAAAAAATAAAGCAATTTTCTCAACCTTTTTCTACTCACTTGAAGAAAGACGATGCTTGAAATTACTATCACTCAACTCTAATGTACACAAAGCACGATGGTAATTAATAGCACTTTCAAGCATAAGAAAAGTCGAATTCCATATAGTTGGAACATATTGCCTTAGCCCTATTTTACAATCGAGAGAAAGTTGTTTCACACATTCTAAAAACTTTTGTTTCCTCACTTGTGACCCCTTCACATATTTCATACACTCACGAAGTTTATGGATCTCCTCATTTGTTTCTTTCAAACTATCTTGAACAATCAAATTTAGAATATGAACACAACAATAAATATGTAAAAAATCACCATGACATACAAGTGCCCCCTTTATGTTTAATTGATTTTTAAAAATATCAATAAAGGATTTATTAGATGAAGCATTGTCCAAAGTGATTGAAAATATCCTATTTTGAATTCTGCACTCACATAATAATGTATTAATTTTATGAGCTAAGGAAACTCCATCATGTTGTGGTGCTATAAAAGAAAAATTCAACACTTTCTTTTGTAAAACCCAATCTTTATTAAGAAAATGTGATGTGAGACATAAATAACTATAAGTAACTATAGATGTCCACAAATCACATGTCAAACTAATTCTACCAAGGGATTCTTCTAGCATATTCCTAATCTTTTGTTTTTCTTTGACATGCATTTTCAACACATCCGCCTTTACGGTATTCCTAGAAACTAAAGTGATATCCTTCTTGATCCACGTTCACTTCACAAATTGAAAAGACAAATCATGACATACAATGGTTGTTACATCGAAATACTTCAGGATCTTTAGGCTTCGTAAGTGTCACACCATCTGCACCAATTTTGTCAATGAACATTTGACTTATATCTTGATTTTTCCTTATCGACAAGTTAATTCCATGTGGCGTTTCGTGTTGCTAGTACCATAATTGCTTTCACAAATATAAATATTGTTGCAGCGCTTACGCTTACTCCTAAGTTTTCCATCTTTACTTCATGGTAGCTTCATAAACATACTCCACACTTTTGATCCAAGCTTTCTTTTGGGGCCAGGTTTAGTCACCATGACATTCATCCCCTTTCCCATATCTTTGATCTCTACTTCGACATACTCATCTCCTTCCTCATCAAAATCCTCTTCCATACTATTGATTTCCCAATCGTCGATATTGACATCATTGAAATCCATAAATTTAAGTTGCACATGAAAAATTGACAAGTAATTTCATAATCAACTCACTCAATTTGAATCATCAAGCACATGTAATCCATAAAAATTATAATGACTCCAACTAAATATATGCAATTAAAATAAAATATTTCAAAATTAAATAGATCTTCAATCAAACAGAAATTAAAAATTACATTATATGAATAATTTAAAAATAAACATTACCAAGTAAAGAGGAACGCAATGCATGTTATCAAAATAAACTGATAGGCTCAATTAACCAACATCATACTTCCTTGGCATATAAATGCTATATATAAGGGTATATAGTACATGTAAGCAACAAGGAACACAATCAAGTATATGCAATAAATGTAAGCAACAAGCAATAGAATGAAGTATATCCATTACAACAAGCAGATTTTTCATACCATACAGTACATGTAAACAATCAACAGTATGCAAACTAAAATATTATCAAGCAACATAATCAAAACACAAAAATTATCAACCTATTATAACAAGAACATTGGCTGAAATAACAAAATTCAAAAATAAAAAAAATCAACAGTAAGCAACAAGTAACACAATTAATAGTATGTAGACTGAAATATTGTCAAGCAACACAATCAAAACACAAAAATTGTCAACCAACTATCACAAGAACATTGACTAAAATATCAAAAATAAAAAATAAACAAAATCCACATACTCCTGCTTATGAAGACTGAAAAGCTCCTAATGATGATAATGATGCAATCACGTCAGAGATGAAGGAGTTGATGACGATGCAATAACCAGCATGGCTGGGTGATGAAGAAGACCGACGATCGTGTCGGAGATGAAGAAATGGTGTGGGGTGCGGCGTGGCTGGGTGATGAAAGAGACCGGCTTGGCTAGGTGACAAAAGAGACGGGCGTGGCTAGGTAACGACCAGCGTAGTGTGGCAGCAATCGAAGGAGATGGAAAGAGATGCATGGCGCTGATTGGAGGAGACGAAGGACGGAAGGAGATAAGTGGTGGAAATGACTAGCGTGGCGGCAATGACTGGTATGGGCCGTGCGACCGTGCAAGCAATACAACTGTGGAGGTGGACTAGACTGTGGAGGTGGATTGGAAGAGGGGTGCAGCGGCTATGGAATGTAGATGAAAAATTGAAAATTGAAATGTTGAAATAAATGTGTGGAGTCTGTGGTAAGGGATATATACCTTCCACTAAAATTACAAGAATACCCTTTTAATATGAAATTATTTTTTTACCCTCATTTAACTGGTCAACCCGTGACACGATTAACACGACATGAACCCGACACGATTAGGTAATCGGTTAGACGGGTTGACCTGTTTATTTACTCATGTCGTTTATGCTCAACTCTAACCCATAATAATCGTGTCGAATTCATGTCGACCCGTCATATCGGTTTCCAAATTGCCACCCCTAACCTCAGTTAATATAGTTTATTCTTTGTCGAGTTATCTAGTAGATCAAAACCTCAACTAACAGTGAAATTTGGGGGTCGAAACCTCAAGTAATATAGCTTAGTCTTCGTCGAGCTGTCCAGTAAGTCGAAACATCAACTAACAGCGAAATTTTTGTCAAAGAAAATGCTTAGCATTTAATGAAGACATCAATGGAGCATAGGAAATTCGGAGTTTTTATTGATTTTCAAAAAGTAAACTTCACATTATAAGTATGCACTAAGAGAGAGAAAAGAAAAGATTACTGAAACTATAGGCGAAGGTGTTTAGCGTTCCAAGCTCGAGGGACCTCAACTCCATTCATATTTATTGGGTGATACGCTTCATTTCCTAGGTTTTCCTTAATGACGTAAGGGCCTTTTCAGTTTGAACCTAATGACCTGTCACTAGTCTTATGAGCTCTAGGTAAGATAAGACATAATACTATATCATCGACTTGGTAGCACCAGACTCAAACCTTTTTATTGTAGTACCTCGCTATTACTTCTAACTCTACAGGGATTATGACCTCAGATTCGCACACCGTAAGAAGGGGGTTTCTTGAGTAGTGCTACGTGCTATGGTTTTGTAGGCTCATAACACTTTTTATAGCTCATTCACTCATGCTTTTTTATTTGCTTCCAGTTTTGCCTTCAATATCTACTTTATTATTTTGTTCACAGACTCGACCTGACCTTTGGCTTGTGGATGGTCTATAGCTGAAAAGTTTTTGACGATCTTTAGGTCGTTACAGAATTTGATAAACTAGTCACTGTTGAACTAAGCCTTATTATCTATTACAATATGTTGAACGATCCCAAACCTGCAAATAATGTTACTTCATACAAATTTTATTATCTTTGTAGTGGATATCTCTGCTAGTTCTTTAGCTTCTGCCTACTTGGTGTAGTAGTCCACTGCGACCACAACGTGTTTACAATTCCCATGAGTTATTGGTAGAGGCCCAATTGGTCAATTCCCTAAATTGTAAAAGGCCACGGGCTCACCATTTGTTGGAGATAAACTGGTGGAGCTCGCGGGACCTTGGAGAACCTTTGACACTTGTCACACCTCTTAACTAAATCGATGACATCTTGCTTCATGGTGGGCTAGTAGAATCCTTATTGGAGCGTCTTTTGAGCTAAAGATAATCCCTCAACGTGATTCTTACAGTGGCCAACATATATTTCCTTTGACATGATCTCGTAATCTTTGTCATCAATACACCTCAGAAGTGGAGCTGAGAACCCCTTCTTGTATAACATATCATCATAAATGCAATATCGAGCTGCTCTAGCTCGCAGGTGACGTGCCTCCTTTTTGTCACTTGGTAGTTTTTCGTCCTGTAAGTGGTCCATGATAAGACTTATCCATGAGTCTAGTCAGATAGATGTGGCCATCATTGAGTCCTCTTTTGTGCTTGAGACCGGTAAAAGCTTTACTGGGATGGATCCCAAATCGTCTTTAGCTCGAGTGGTTGCCAGATGAGCTAGTGTATCTGCATGCGCATTTTGAGCTTACGGGATCTGGTTTATCTCAAACTTTTGAAAGGTGCCTAGCAACTCCTAAACCTTCTGGAGATAAATGGTCATCTTAAACCCTCTGGTCTGATATTCCCCTCGAATGTGGTAGACTGCAAGCTGAGAGTCACTGAAGATCCTTAGCTGCTCAGCTCGTATCTCTTTGGCTAGTTGCAGACCTGCTAGCAATGCCTTATACTCAACATCATTATTGGTAACCTGAAAATCAAACCTCAATGCATATAGGATCTTGTGCCCTTTTGGGATCAATTAGTAGCACTCTAACTCTAGCCTTTTGCTCGTTGGATGAGTAATCCATATATAGCTCCCAAATTAGACCTTCGAAAGATTCAGCCCTCCCTTCTGCAGGCCCCATGAATTCTACAATAAAGTCTGCTAGAGCTTAGGCCTTGATTGCCGATCTTGGCTTGAACTTGATGTCGAACTGTGCAAGCTCTATTGCCTACTTGAGTAATCGGCTTGAGGTATCTGACTTCTAAAGGACTTGTTCCAGTAGATACTGAGTAAGGACCTCAATTTTGTGGGCTTGGAAATATGGACGCAACTTCCTCGATACAGTTACTAGGTAATAAGTGAGTTTCTCCATCTGTGAGTACTTGGTTTCAGCATCGAGCAACCTCTTACTCATATAATATACTGGGAGCTGCATCATTTCCTCTTATCGCACTAAGGCTGCGTTTAGGGCGTGCTGAGAAACCCCCAAGTATAAGATGAGCTTTTCTCCTTTTATTGGTTTGGATAGGAGTGGAACTCGGCTCATATAGTCTTTCAGTTGTTGAAACACCACCTCGTATTGCTCGGTCCATTCGAAATGTTTTGCTTTCTTTAGTACATCAAAGAAGGGTATACACTTATCAGTGGCATTTGAGATTAATATACTGAGGGTTACAACCTAGCCATTGAGGCTTTGCACGTCCTTGATCTGAGTAAGGGACCTCATGTCAATTAATGCCTTGATATTTTTAGGATTGGCATCGATCCCTCTGTTATTTACCATGAAACTGAGGAATTTCCCGGAGGCCACTCCAAATGCACACTTGAGCGGGTTCAGCTTCATCTGGTAGTTCCTCAATATCTAAAACATTTCCTCCAGGTCGCGTACATGGTTAACATCCTGCTTAGACTTTACCAGCATATCATCCACATACACCTCCATTGTCCTTTCGATCTGTCCATCAAACATCATATTAACTAGGTGTTAATAGGTCACCCCAGCATTCTTTAATCCAAAAGGCATCACTTTATAGCAGTACAAGCTACAATCTGTGATGAACAAGGTGTGCTCCTCGTCCTCTAGGCTCATGAGTATCTGATTGTAGCCCACGTAGGCATCTATAAAGTTTAGGAGCTGGTGATCAGCTATTGTGTCCACGAGCTTATCAATTTTGGGTAGGGGGAAGCTATCTTTTGGACATACCTTATTTAGGTCCGTGAAGTCAATATAGGTTCTCCACTTCCTGTTTGTCTTCTTCACGAGTACAAGATTGGCAACCCAGGTTGGGTAGTAGGCTTCTCAGATGAATTTGTTGGCCAACAATTTATCGATCTTCTCCTTCAAAGCGATATAGGGTTCTGCTGTCATTGGCCTCTTTTTTTGATGAACTGGTTTGTGGTGGGGGTTAATGTTTAGCTTATGTGACATGACCTCAAGATGTATTGCATTATATCCTTATGGTTTCAGGCAAAAACATATAAGTTTGCTCTAAGGAAGTCAACGAGCTGGGATCTCATTTTCGGAGTTAGACCTCATCCCAACTTGAGGCTAACTTGGACATCTTTTAGCTCTTCTACAGGCTCAGTTGCTCTGTCCTAATCTACCTCGCATAGGTTGAGGTTATGGCTCACCCCTTTTTCACTCATAACACATGGTTCACCTCTTTATCTTCTTTTCTTTGATTCCTATCTTGACTGCATCTTCATTGCAGCGTCGAGTCAGTTGCTGCTCACCTCGTACATAGTCTATCTTATTGGGGGTTGAAAATTTGACTGTGAAGGTCTTGGTTGAGGTGACCATATCCAAGTCGTTTATTACAGGTCTCCCCAAAACTATATTATACATTGAGGGACAGTCGATTATGAAGAAATCTGCCGTCACAATGGCCTGATGACCTGAATCCCTAAGCGTGAGTATGAGTCTAATCTAGCCTATTGGAGTGATAGCACCTCCGGTGAAGCCGTAAAGAGGTTCTGGGGATGGCCTCAACTGATCTACTCCTAATCCCATCTGGTCGAAGCACCTCATGTACATTACATTCACTGAGCTCCCTATGTCGGTCATGATCAGTTGAACCTTAGTGTTGCTAATTTTTGCTCGAATGACAAGTGCATCATTGTGAGGCCATCTTACGCCTCTGGCATTCTCTTTAGTGAAAACAATATCACCTGGAGTCATTCTCGCCTTCTTCACAGACCTTTCCAACCCATCATGACCTATGAGCAAGACGTAATTCGCTTCCCGTATGTATCATTCATGTGATCTATTGGATGTACCTATGATACGAGGGCAACCATGTTTGGTGAAAATGGTTCTTACTGTGGGCTCATGCTCTTGTTTGGAAGGTCGCTAGGACTATGGCTATGCTGACTGTGGTGGTTTTTGAGGTGATTACTGTTGAGATCACGGAATTACTGGTCGCACCACATAGTCTCTTAAGCGACCTCTTCTTATTAGATCTTCAATGGCATCTTTTAGTGCCCAACATTCTAAAGTATTGTGTCCGACCTCATTGTGATAGACATAAAACCTGTTCTTGCTCCTGTGGTTAATAGGAGACTTCATGAGAGTGGACTTCCCGAAGTCCTCCATGTCCCTCTCTGTGGCAAAGACTCTATCCTGTGTATCCAACAGGACGCTGTAGCTATCATGACGACCTAGACGTTGAGGTCGCTCATTTCTAGGTTCACTTTTGGCCTTTTTAGCGACCTAATAGTTTCGACCTTCGCCTCCATCCTCGCCGTTATTTCTTTTCTTCAATTGGTTGTAACTAATTGCTTCACCCTTTTGGTTAGGCTACTTTGGATCAAAGTTCTCCTCCTATCTGATCTCCTTGGCAGCTCGCTTATAGAACTCGCACAAGTTTTTCATCGGAGATTTGTTAATACTCTTATGTAGCTTCCTATCCTTACGAAGCCCAGTTGAGATCGCAGTTAGGATGCTCTCATCTAAGGGGTTCTCCACATTGTTGATTTCACACCTGAACCTGGTAATGTAGTCTTTCAGAGATTCATTTCATCGCTGGAAGATTATGGCAAGGTAGCAAGATTACGCGAGCTACCTCGTCAGAGCCTTGTACTGGATGGTGAATTTTCGTTGGCATTCCTCTCAACTATCTATACTGCGAGCCGAGAGACTCTTGAACTAAGTTCGCGAAACGTCCCCCAGGGTGGCTGGGAAAACACGGCACTTGACCAAATGATCGATCGTTTGAAGGTCTATTTGGACGTTGAGTGCATCCAAGTGATCGTAAAGGTCACTAGCTCCAACGTATTGAGGGATGTTGGGGACCTTGAATTTACGGGGGAGAGGTCGTGTCTCAATCTCCTTGATAAATGAGGTCCTTTTCCTATGCTGATCATACTGATTTAAGGTACCAGGATATGCCTCGAGCTGTTGAACCCTCTGAATGAGCTCTTTTATCCTTTGGTCTTGAGGCCTATGTCTACCCTTGCACTCGCGACCTAAAAAGCGGTGGTCTGATACATACCCCTGACTAGCCCTCTAAGAGTCATCAAGTCGGTGCGACCTTGCACGTCGTTGATAGTCGACTTCATCTTCATACCGAGATATGGCCCGAACTCAGTTGCAGCCATCCTCCACGTGGCGGCTCCCATCCTGGCTCACCCTTACTCTTAAGCTCATAGGACGCGAAACTTCCTCCTCTATGCTAGTTTGGCGACCTTCAGCCCTCGAGCGCGAGTTGGAGAAACTGGCTGAATCGGTAGGTCGTAACACCTTTCTGATAGGTTGCCTAGGGGATCTCACTTCTCTGGGAGCAGCAGCCTCAGGTTTGGGCACGTTTCATGCTTGGGTTTGTGCCTGTGCCCTGAGTGCATCTGTAAGTTGCCACATTGTGTTCTCTAATGCCTCCTGTAGCCGGTGCCATCCCTGTAGCACATCAACTGTAGAGACTACCGGTGCTGGTCGGTGAAGGGTCAGTAGAGGCATACTTATAGTAGCACCGTTTGTGGGGACATGGGATGCACCTACCATAGACATAATTACATTCCCCATCATCTGTATGTCATGTTGTTATTGATCCATCTGCCTCTCTGATCGATCAGCTACCGTGTCAAAACTTCTGGCTGTTCTTTCTTTTATCATGGCAGTTGAAAAACTGAAAAAATTACAGTCTGGGCCCTTCTTCTAGCGCCAAAATGTCAACGTCTGAAATTAGTCGACCCAAGTTCTTGACTCAGTACCTGCAGATAACACAAAACAGAGGATAAAAATGAGAAAGGGAAGAGGAAGAACACTATTTGCAAGGGGATTTTTACATGGTTTGGCCCAAAAAGATGTCTACGTCCACGATTGCTTTTCTATTTAATTTTTAACAGAGTAGCAGTATATTATTTCTTGTATATCTTTTTATAATGAACTTTCACCCTTTATTTATAGAGTGGGAGACTACAGTTCTAATATGATTGAAACAAGAAAGAAATCTACATTTACATTCCCAAGACTGGCGCTCATGGTCAAATCCCATAAAAATAGGATCTTGGTTTTATCTCTATATTTGGTAATTGTGTCTTTCCTTAAATTAGGCTGCTACTTTTATGGAAAAATTTGACGTTCACGTCAAGCCACTGGCTAAATCTCGCTTTGACCAATCTGGAGATATTAAGTAGCTTTGACTATGATCAGCAACTTGAGAACTGAAGGAGTAATCAAAGAGCTCGTTTCTACGAGCTGGACAACCTGAGGTCAATGAATTGAGAGCTTGTTTTCGAGATGAATGTCTTGAGAGCTGAGAGCCCGTATCTATGAGTTGCGTGCTGGCGGACTGAGCTTTTGTCCATCAGGTCGGTTCATTAAATCAGTTCGTTGGACTTTTACCAGCTCATTTTAGCAGTCCCAAAAATACCCACAACAATACCTTTCTCATATTGTAAATTTTCTAGTCTCAACTAACAAGGTCCTTCATGTAAACTCTAATTACACTTCGAAAATTTCAAATAATACTTGTCTTTAACATTACTAAAACTAAGTGTTTAAGATTTATTTTATTTATATTCTCTTTCTAAATTATAAAGAAAGAAATAAGCAGCCAGATTGGTTGAAGACCAGAGAAATACACATAATTTCCACGGTCTTCCACTCTACAAAGAACCAAAACATCAAAAACCTTGAACGATGAACCATGCATTAATTATTGTACTATTGGTGGACTAAGTCAACACTATTGGACACATCACATTATAAATTCTCTGCTCATTTTATAAATTCATAATAAGACTTTGTTTTTGTAATTCGAGTGGAACGAGTCAATTGGTTTGTACATTATGTCGTAGACTTGTAGTTTGTGTATTCGATTGTAAGGTCGAAATCAACAGCCACAAGTGGTCCTATAACTCATGTTTAGTTTTAGGATTTATATATATTATTTTTTAACTATAACTCGTTTATATTGTAACTGGTGCTTCGATCTTATTTTAATATTACTTACAAATATTAATTACAAAATTGTTTCATATATCACATATTAATTAATTTGATTATGGTTCATGGATTGAAAAATAAATTTAATTGTCTAATATCATTAATTAGGATATACCACGATATGATGTTTGTGCGAGTGTAATTCATAAAACTTTACCTGGATCTTGGTTAAAGAATGGTGTAGTCTGGATGCCTTAGGAAACGAGCAAAGACATCACTTCCATTGTCTCTTTCTCTCAATTTTAAAAAGTTTTGTATTTGTAATTGATGTGATTGATTATTCGTATCATATATGATATAATTTGAATATACAATTAACTTATTATAGTCGTAAATATTTTTCATAAATCTAAACTATTATTCAAGTATCAATATTAATAAAAATTAATTTAACATATGTTCGTACGATTATTATCGTCCAATGTAATTTACTAATAAAAAACCCTTATTCAGCTTAATAATGGTCTGAGTTTGGGTGACATTACCTTAGCTTATATTTATCCATATTCTACAACAAATAAATATTGTTTGGACATTATTTTCCACTACAAATTTTCTTGTATCTAGAGCTTCTCCATATTTCTACCAATATTAACATTTGACTAAGTTTTACAAATCTTACAACACATTAAGTATTTAGGATTTTTTAACAATTGTTTGCCCTTATTAACAGTAAGTGTTTAATTAGGATCTTCCTTTTTATGTTTTTGGGGGGTCAGTTTCAATTGTATATAAACCATTTATTTTAGTTGAAAGTTAGAGAGTCCTTTTCTATCGGCTGTCTTCTCTTCCACATGGTTACAACTTACAAATAATAAAGAACCAACCAAATTCATAAATGACAAGCCACCATTGTACTATAATGGAGTCCATAAAATTTAAAAATGATTCCGGACATTAATTCCATGGTCATTCTGATGCAGAACGGAAGAATAAAAGGATTACAAAGGCAAACCTTAAGAACACATTCACTGGAATTCACCAGAAAAATATAATAGCAACTCAAAAAAATAATATTCTTCTTGCCTCCAAAAGCAAAGGACAAAAAGGTTTAAATACTCTCTAAATACCCTAATTAAGCAAAAATACTAAAATAGACATTACATAATTAAATGGCAACTAAAACAAACTAATTAAAAAAAAACAATAAATCTTCAACCACCCAACAGCCTGCCTAAAACAATAAATTTTAGGATGCAAACAGCATCAATCAGGAAACTTGGGTTGCCACGTTATGGAGCACGAAAATCTCATTTTGAAAACATATTATAACAGGCAATCTGACAACCGAGCAAAAAGTTATACTCGTTTCTTCGAACCAGCTCTTCTAGCCAATTTCCTATCCATCTCTTCTTCGAATTCCAAAACTGCTTGTCCTACCTCAGTCCTTCTCACCTGCGAAGAACTCTACCTCGAGTTATAATCTGGATAAAGCGGAACATCATCACAAAACTCATAAAGATCAACTACATTGAAAGTTCAAGAGATGTTTATATCAATAGGCAAGTCAATCACATAGGCGTTATCATTGATCTTCTAGATCACTTTGTACGACCCATACTTCCTTGGCTTCAACTTGTTATAAGAACTAACCTAGAATCTTTCCTTACGCTAAAACACCATAACTTGATCTCCCTCAGCAAACAATTTCTCATGCCTTTTAACATCTGCTGCAGCTTTATACTTCGCATTCTTCTCCTCCAACCGAGCTTTCACTTCAGCTTGGACATCGCGAACCTGTTCAGCCATGTTCTCAGTAGCAGTACTTACTCCAGTAACCTTGGGAAGACGTGCCAGGTCTAACGCATGCTTAGGTAGCTGCGTATACACCAAAGCAAAAGGAGACTTGCCAGTGGTAGTATTAACTGCATTGTTGTATGCGAATTCAGCTTGTGCTAGTGCCACGTCCCACTGTTTAGGCTTAACACCACAAATGCTCTGAATTAAATTTTCCAGTGTTCGATTCAGATTCTCGGTCTGTCTGTCAGTTTGTGGGTGCACAGTGCTACTGAACTTTAGAGTAGTATCCATATGTCGCCACAAAGTAATCCAAAAATGGCTAAGAAATTTTGAATCCCTATAAGAAGTGATAGATTGAGGGACGCCATGTAAACGAACCACCTCACAGAAGAACAATTAAGCAATATGAGATGCATTAGATGTTTTCCGACAGAGAATAAAATGCCTCATCTTTGAGAACTTGTCAACCACAACAAATACAGAATCAACTCCATGCTGAGTCCGCGAAAGACCCAAAACAAAATCCATCAACAAGTTTTCCCATATGCCATTCGATACAGGTAGGGGTGTGTAGAGTCCGGTATTCTGAGCTTATCCCTTAGAAGTCTAATAAACATAGCACTTGCGAACAAAGTTACTCACATCGCGTTTCAATTGAGGATAGAAATATCGCTCGGCTACCCCACTGATAGTCTTGTCACGTCCCAAGTGAACACTTAAACCTCCACCATGTATTTCACGAATCAGCTTCTCCCTCAAAGAGCTCCGTGGAATACATAACTGACTGCCGTGGAATAGGTAGCCATCGACCATATGAAATTCTCCCTTCGTTTGAGAACACACTTTGCCCAAATTGCAGTGAAATGTTCATCATCTGAATACAACTCTTTCAGAAACTCAAATCCAATAATCTCTTGCTGCATAGTGACCAACAACTACGCATGTCGACTCAACGCATCTGCCACCTTATTCAGAACACCTGACTTGTGCTTTAAAACAAAAGAAAATTTTTGCAAATAGGTTGATCACCGAGCATGCATATTACTTAAACCCCTCTGACTGTTCAAATACTTTAAAGCTTGATGATCCGTGTAAAGAATAAATTCACACTGAATCAGATAGTGCTCTCAATGCTTCAAAGCACGAACAATGGCATAAAATTCTTGGTCATAGGTACTCTATTTTCGTCATGCATCACTGAGCTTTTCACTGAAAAATGCTACTGGTCTCCTTTCTTGTGACAAAACTGCTCCAATTTCAATTCTACTAGCATCACACTCCACCTCGAATAATTTGTCAAAACTGGGTAAAGCAAGAACAGGAGTAGTACATAATTTTTCTTTGATGATTGTAAAGGCTGTATCAGCCGTTTCACCCCATGAAAATTTGTCCTTCTTTAGACATTCTGTAATGGGTGCCACAATGCTACTGAAATCTCTAATAAATCGACGATAAAACGTCGCCAACCCATGGAAACTCCTCACCTCTCCTACCATTTTTGGTGTAGGTCAATCCCGAATGGCTCTCACCTTTTATTCATCAACCAAGATACCTTCCGAACTGACCAAATACCCAAGGAATAACAATTGTTCTGTCATCCAATTGCACTTCTTAAAATTAATAAAATGCTTATTTGTTGATAACATCCTTAACACTGCCCTAAGATGCTCCATATGATCTTCCTTACTCCGATTGTAAATCAATATGTCATCAAAATAAAACAACAACATATTTTCCAATGAAAGGCCGCAATACTTGGTTCATCAATCGCATGAAAGTACTAGGTGCATTGGACAATCCAAACGACATAACTAATCACTCATAGAGCCCATCATTTGTTTTAAAAGCTGTCTTCCATTCATCCTCAGGTTTGATCCGAATCTAGTGGTATCCACTTCGTAGAACTATTTTGGAGAACAACTTCGAACTCTCTAGCATGTCATCTAACCTCGAAATTGGAAAAATGTATCCGACAGTTATCTTGTTAATTGCGCGACTATCAATGCACATCCTCCAACTGCCATCTTTCTTTGGAACCAATAATATGGGAGCAGCGCAAGGACTTATGCTCTCTCGAATAAATCCCTTCTTTATTAACTCTTCCATTTTCTCTTGCAAAATCTGATCCTCTTTGGGACTCATCCGATAGTGGGGTAAATTGGATAAACTTGCTCCTGGAACCAAATCAATATGGTGCTGTATATCTCTCAATGGCGGGGGGTCACTCGCTAAATCTTCAGATACCAACTCACTAAACTCAGCCAAAAGAGATTGTACCCTTTCAGGTACTACCATTCTCTACTCTTCCTTGCCTTCTATCACTAGAGCCGACACAACCACAACATGTACCTCTTATACTTCTGTAACTGCAGTTTCCAAATCTGTTATTAAAGTGACGAAAGAAAGTAAGGATAGTTCTACTGTATTGGAACTATTTGAGCCACCTAAACTTCATTTCGAAACTATTGCAATCTTTCTGTAGTCCTAGTAAAAATCATAAACATTATCGCACCCCCTATAAGTGACATCCATATCAAACTGCCAAGGACGTCCCAATAACACATGACTAGCACCCATGTCGACTACATCGCAGACCACCTCATCTTTGTAATGTTGTCCGATCGAAATAGGAACTTTGCAAACCTTCGTCATGTTCATCTTAGGCCTGTTCTGAATCCAACCAATAACATAGGGCTTCAGATGTTTTTCTACTCATAACTTCAGATGTCCCACCAATTTCTTGGACACAAAATTCTCACAACTTCTGTTGTCAACAATTAAGTCACATTCCTTTCCCTGAACACTGTAGCAGGACTTAAAAATATTGTTCCTTTGTTAAAAATCCTCCAATTTCGTTGAACACATGACTCGCTGAATCACACAGTTGACATGATCTCTCTGTTCCTCTGTAATTTCTGCACCCTCCAAGAGTTCATCCATGGCTACACCTCCTTCAACATTCTATTCATACTCATCATTATCTTGCACATCCACGAAATTCATTGATTTTCTGGCTGGGCACTCATTCAAACGATGGCCTTGTTGTCCGCACCTATAGCACTTCAAACCACCTGGTCTAGCATACAAGTTTGGTGCCCCTCGTGCTTCCTTCGTAGTTACTGCTGTAGGATGCATCCCAGCAATATTATTACTAGGAAATGTTACATTTTGAGTCTGGTCTCCAGTAGTTTTAGGTTGATTCTGACCGTTGCCCGATGTAAATCTGTTCTTATTTGCCAGTGCATTAGACGTTTCAGCCATGTCTTTCTTGTAGTAAGAAGAACGATTGGATGTTTTCTCTAGTAACTCTGTCTTCAAGGCCATGTTATGTGCCCCATCCACTGTCCAAACGACCTGCAATCCAATTTTATCTTGAATGGTAGACTTCAATCCTGCCAAATATCTGGAAACCTGCTGTCCCTCAGTTTCATTCAGGTTGTTATGAACTGACAGCTTGGATCATTTCTCAGTATAATCTGTAACAGTTCTATTACCTTGCACATAATTCTGATAACTCTAAAAAATAAATTGATCATAATTTGGGGATCAAAACTTGCTTTTCATAAGTTGTTTCATTCGCCTCCAGGTTCGTATGGGAGCTTTGTCTTGTCATCGCCTTTCCATCTGCAACTTCTCCCACCAAACAGCAGCCTTGCTTCTCAACTTGTATGCTACCATCTTAACTAGTCGATCCTCCGTAACTTTTGTCATTTTAAAGAACCTCTCTACTTTCGAAATCCAGTCCAAAACCTCTTCAATCTGCAATTTACCATAAAACAACAGTATGTCTGCGTGAATTCTATAGTCGAGTTGATGTTGGTTCCAGTTTTGTCGACACAGCCTTTGGTAACCCACAAAATCCTCATTAGAGTCTTTATCACTCAAATCTTCGAACTGCTCATGTCTCGCCATTCTTGACGGATGTCCACCTCCAGGACGATCAAGGACAACTCCCTCAAATCCATCTCTATTAACAGGGGCAGAGGCGTTGGCAGCAGGGGCGTTGAGACTAGGTTACTGCTCCAACAGTTGCTATAGCATGGCTTCCAACCTTACCATCGTCTGTCACTGTTCATCAATCGCTGCCCATAATTCACTATCCCCATGACCAGCAACAGCAGGGTTGGCTCTTCCAGCTTCGTTGTTGGCCATCGAACAAGACAAAATACAGTGCTCTGATACCATTTGACGCAGAATGGAAGAATAAAAGGATTGCAAACACAAACCTTAATAACACATTCACTAGAATCCACCAGAAAAATATAATAGCAACCCAAAAAAATAATATTCTTCTTGCCTCCAAAAGCAAAGAACAAAAAGGTTTAAATACTCTCTAAAAACCCTAATTAAGCAAAAAGACTAAAATAGACATTACATGATTAAATGGCAACTAAAACAAACTAATTAAAAAATAATAATAATAAATCTTCAACCACCCGACAGCCTGCCTAAAACAATAAATTTCAAGATATAAACAACATCAACCGGGAAAACCCGATTGCCACATTATGGAGCACGAAATCTCATTCCGAAAACATATTATAATAGGCAATCTGACAACCGAGCGCAAAGTTATGCCATTTTCTTCGAACCAACTCTTCTGACCAATTTCCTATCATTCTCTTTTTCAAATTCCAAAGCTGTTTGTCCTACATCACATTTCTTGTCTCTTTTGGGATTCACCACCATTGTTAGTTTAGTAAAGGTACACAATATATTACTTCCATTAATTAAACCCATGAAATGTAATCAGGATTTTGCTACATTTTTAATTGAGAAATAGTAATAATTAAATTTTCTTAGTTGGGGAACTATTCTAAAGTGCTTATTTGTCAAATTGCAAATTTGCAATGAAAAGAAGTTAGTTGTCTTGGTCTATCAATTTCCATTGTTTACCGCTGTTTCTCCGTGGACTTGCAAACAACCTGCATTTGCTACTTGAAGTAACATTGTATTTTACGTCTTATGATCATGGCTTCCCTTTGTCTTTATATAATGTTTCATTTTTTTTTAATTATCTTGGATAAATAAAGTTTTTCTGACTATTCAACATATGACTCATTTTTGTGATCAAGAGTATTATATGTCAACTTCAAGTTATAAATATTATTGAGCTATTTTCTTATCAGTTTAAATTTTTAAGTTTAATAGTAATTAACTTAATATCAAAACTTAGAGGTCTCTAATTCAAACTTTCTCTCCCCTATTTATCTCAAATTCTTGTTAAACTTTCATGAACCTATGAGATGACCTTCATTGTTATGATTTTAAATTCACGGTCATTCAACTTTGAACAGTTTCAATTGTTGAATTTTCCTTTTCTTCTTCTTTTGTTTTACTCTCCAAGGACTTGCAAACAACATGCATGTGCAACTTGCAATAACTTTGTATTTTGCCTGTTGTGGTCATGAATTTTATTTGTCTTTATATAATGTTTCACTCGGTTTTAGAAAAACAATGCCTCTCTGACTATTCAAAACATAAGTGATAAGACTTTCTAATTATTAGGATATTTCAGATTTCAATTATTACAAAAAATAAAACAGTAAATGCACTTTTATATAGAAAATTCTTCAGTGTGACGTACATATTACGTTATGATACTTACTGAAAAATCTAACGAACGCAAACTTCTATGAAATTGTAAGATGACCCTGACTAGTTGCTCAGTTAGTTGTGGCTGTCATTTACTCTTGGAAAATTTAAATTCTTTTTTGCTCCTATTTATACTTAATAAAAGAAGAGATTTTCATGAGATTATATATTGTAAATTGCCAAGGAGGAGAATTGCAATACTTTGTTCTTCCTCCTCAAGTCAAAGAGAGTAACAATTTACAAAAATGGCAGATTTAGCTGTTTCAGCAGCACTACATCTGTTTCAGGAAGTGTCATCGTTTCTTGGCCGGGAAGCAAACCTTCAAAAAGATGAGAGCGATACTGTTCAAAAGATCAGGTCATTGCTGCTTACATTACAAGCACTTTTAAAAGACGCGGGTGGAAATATAGGCAGTGAAATGCGGGAAACTCTTATAAGCCAAGTTCGAGATTTAGCTTATGATGTTGAGGATGCTCTTGATGAATTCAAACTTCATGTGCCACAAAAATTTCACCGGCACAGACTCACCAGAGCTGTTCGTCCTTTCGAACACTGGCATGCACTCCACAAGTTGTCCTCTAAGGTACAAGGCATCAACGGGAGGATGAATGATATCATAAAATTGGATAATTTCAGTATATATTCTGCTGAAGAAGGCTCAAGTTCTGGTACAAGTGTGGAATTGTATCATCAAACACCTAAGGAAGATGAGATGGTAGGCTTTGAGGAGCACAAAGAAACACTGATCCATCATTTAGTAGGAGATTCAAGGTCAATGCTGAAGAAAATTTGGGTGGTTGGGCTTGGTGGCTCTGGAAAGACCATTCTTGTGAAAAATGTTTTTGAAAACAAGAATGTTCTGAAACAGTATGATTGCCATGCTTGGATTCATGTGTCGCGTTCCTGTAAAATCAATGAGGTTTTATGGAGTATGTTGAAGCAATTTTGTAAGCCGAGGGAGGAATCCAACCTTCCAGGTGAAGACACAGGAGCTAGATTGAGAGACCATCTGGAGCAGAGAAGGTATCTTCTCGTCTTAGATGATATTTGGAGCAAAGATGACTGGGAACGTATAATTAATGCTCTACCCCAAGCATCTGGTGGCAGTGGAATTGTTACTACTTCTCAAAACCTCAATGTGGCGCAGTCCTGTGGAGCAACATCTTCTGATACCCTTAAACTTGAGGGGTTAGCGTGGAAGTAGGCTTGCGATCTCTTCTGTAAGAAGGCTTTTCCAAGCAAGAAAGGAGGTTGTCCACGAGAGTTAGAGGAGCTGTCCCAAAATATCGTGAAGAAATGTGAAGGACTGCCCTTGGCAATTGCAGCAATTGGTAGTTTGCTATCAACGAAGAGGCAAACTCCTGCAGAATGGACGACATTGCTTGACAGCCTTGGTTCTGAGATTGGTCATGGTTATAATCTTGCAAGCATTAGCAGAGTATTTTTATCAAGTTATAAGGATCAGTCAAACAATCTCAAGAATTGTTTCTTGTACTTTAGCATTTTGCCAGAGGACTATTCCATTGGACGAGGAAGGCTAATTCGCTTGTGGATAGCCGAAGGATTTATTAAGGAAAGAAGCGGCAAAACCTTGGAGGCTGTTGCTGAAGATTACCTCAATGAGCTCGTAGGAAGGAATGTGGTTGATGTAAGCCAATGGGATTTTGATGGGCGAGTGATGCTGCCGAGTACGAAATCTCATCAGGGAATTCATCATGTCGAAATCTCGCGAAGAAAATTTTGCCAAAATGCTTTCAGAATCACATTCAAGCAGTTCGGTTGAGTACAAAATTCGACGTTTATCTATTCAACATTCTAAGACTGGATGGTCAGACATGAGTGGCTTGCGCTGTGTTCGCTCCTTATTCATGTTCGGATGGGACGATTCTTTTCATTCCGGGAGGATTCGGAAACTCCTCCATAAATTCAGGTTGATGAGGTCTCTGGACTTGCAGGGAGCACCTTTGACGAAATTTCCTAAAGAAATTGTTAAACTCACCCTTCTAAGGTATCTAAGTCTGAGGGGAGCAGAAGTAGCAACAGTTCCAAAGTCTATAAAGAAGCTAGCGTTCCTTGAAACCTTAGATCTTAGACATACAAGGGTAACCGAGTTGCCAGTTGAGATCTATCGACTCAAAATTTTGAGGCATCTTCTTGTTTATCGCTATGATGTAGAAAACTATGTCACTTTTGACTCTGTACAAGGAGTAGAGGTTCCTGCAGGTGTTGAGGATTTATCTGCCATACAAAAGTTGTCACTTATTAAGGTAGGCAAGCACAAAAACATTATAGTAGAGTTGAAATTTTTGGTTCAACTGAGGAAACTGGGACTAGTAGGTTTGGAGAGGGAAGATGGAAGGGTACTGTGTGCATCAATTCAAGAAATGCAAAATCTTTCGACTCTGGACGTGCGTTCATCAGAAAAGGAAGAGTTTCTCGAGCTAAATGATATGAATAATCCTCCTCGTCATCTTCAACGCTTGTATCTAAAAGGCCGCCTGCGCTCGTTTCCAGCATGGGTTTCCTGTCTTGACTGTCTGGTCAGGATCTATCTAAGGTGGTCTAGACTGGAGACTAATCCACTTGAGGCCCTTCAGGATTTGCCAAATCTTGTTGAGCTAGAAATGCTTGATGCTTACACAGGGGAAGGACTGGAATTCAAAGCTGCAACATTCAAGGAACTGAAAATTCTACATCTTGAACAACTTGAGAGGCTTAATATGGTGATAGTGGAGGCAAATGCAATGCCTAAGCTCGAAAAGCTAACAATTTGTAAGTGTGAAAACATGGAAATGCTTCGACAAGACATCTCCTATCTTACTCAGCTTCGGGAACTGCTCGCATATGATATGCATGAGAGCTTCATCGCAAGACTTCAAAAAAATAGTGAAGATGATGATCGCTACATGACTGAACACATTCCGGTCATTCGTTATCAGAACTTGTTGCGATAAACAAAACTTGTAAGCATTCAATCCTTTATTTTATATTCTTCATTTCAATTATATCCTGAGATGTCAACATGGGTGAATTAACTTCGGTTATTGTTGTTTGATTAGTAGGTAATTCTGCATTCAGAGGTGGAATAAAACATCACCAAACTCTGCTGCAGCCATATTTGATTCACTTTAATGTTACGTTCATATAAATTTCATGCTTTACAATTGTCGTTGAACTTTTATCTTTTCAAGCACTAGGGTTAAAGTTATCATGTTAACTAAGCTTGTTTCCTATCATGATTTATAATAAGAGAGTTTATTGCAGTATGATATTCATTGAAATATGCACCTTGTATACTTTTATGAGAATCAAGTATCAGGAATGTACAACCCTCACCTCCAAAACTTCTTCGAATAGTAGCATCTTTTGTAGTGTTTAGTGTTCTTTTCTCAGATTATATTGGGTTCATAGTTTTCTAAGGCTCAAGTTGAGGTATTACATCTAGTTAATATCTTCATCTGTTTGTTCAAATCGTTCACAGAAAAATTTGGAAGCAACTCATGTGAACCTGTTACCTTGTTCACTAAGACAAAATATGCTCGATATCTTCAATTGTTGGAAAAAAGTAGTTTCCAAATTCATTAGAAAAAACTAGTACTTAATTTTCAAAACAATATTCTGACAGACAAAAAAGGGACAAATGTTATCGGAGATCAGTAAACATGTCCTGAAGGGGAAGTAGATTAATCAAAAGTCATAAATTGTTTCTTATATTTTAATGTAGTCATGGAATAAATGATGAAATCATCTTGTGCAGTTGTACCTGAATAAAATAGTTTGTCAACTAGTCTGCTTGCCAAAATGGACCTTTACAAGTTTACAACATGTCTACCAATAAGCTGAAGCACAGAGAAAAAGTTAACAATTTCAAAAACAAAATTTGGTAACTTTCAAAGGATTTTACAAGAACATTAAATTATGTAAGCAAAACAATAAATTGAATTGATAAACCATTTAAAGTTTGTCTTCTAAAAGTTCCTAGAACTATATCGACCCCACCACTATTAAATAATTTTCAAAACAAGTTTGTCTTATCTAAAAACTATCCCATATTAATACATTAATTTGTAGCTTTTATTTATTAATTCCAAATCAACTACTAAGTCTTCCTAAAACTCACGATTGGGAACAATAGTATATTGAATTATTTTCTAAAACATATACTTAATTATTTTGTAACTTATATCTCAACGTTATTTTATTATTAGTTGACATTAGCTACAAAATTATTTCACTTTCCGAAGTTTAGTTAATAATCAATCTAACTAAAGGTAGTGTAGTACATAACGATACTCAACTTTTGACAGAGGAATTGTTCTGCTTGAAATGTCCAAGCATGTCGAACATCACCCTAGCAAATTCAAGTTTAGAAAATTTGACACTAATTATCTCTTTGTTAATTTCCATATTCCCGTAAAATAAAAATGGCATCTACTAATAACATCTTTAAAGAAAAATGGTTATGGGAATTTGCATTTATGTGTTGCATATCAATTTAATATAAAATGTACAACTCTTATTACTTAATACTTGCTACTGTTTAAATGCAATCCAGAGCTTTTATTCCTCCAAACCTCTGATCTTACCTATTCATTTGAAATAAATAATTTTGGTGCTTCAATCAAGCATCTTTATGTGTTGAAACTTTCTTAGTAGTTTACCAAATAATTTTTAATAGTTTTTCAGCTTAACGAGAAGACAAGCTAATAAGCTCACGATTTGTGGACATGGCATGTGTTGAAATTACTCTATTATTGTAGAGTCGTTTTTTACAGCAATTCAAGCCAGCCACTAGCACTTAAGTAGTTGAGAAATTAATGTAGAGGACAGGCAAGTCTCTCTATATTGGACAAAAATTCTTTGTCAATGTTGATATGATGTTAATCTTTTTATTAGAACAATTTAAGTTTGAGTGATGTATGAGAGAAAAAAAATCTATCAATCTTGATCATTCATTTTTTCAAATGTTAATGTGTCACTAGATTATCAAAAGATTAATAAAAAAAAAAAAGATGGTAGAGAATCCTTATTCCTCAATATTACCATGGAAATTGAACACCACATTCCTTTCAACATGTTTTTTTCTAAAAAAGAATCAAACCAAATGAAAAGATATTAGAAACTTGTGGAGCAGTATCTTCATTTTGATCTGTGGTAGCATTTCGTTAATGTGGATGAATATCTATGGAATCTTCCTCACATTTTCTTCTGTACATAACTTGTAGATCTGTCCAATTTCTATTAATATGGATTCTGATTGAATTAATTTTTAAAAATCTTGTGATATAACTTCACTAGCGATAAGTGCCAAGTATGTACTATTTTTTTTTTTTTATTCATACCATCACTGGACCGGGAGCCCCACACCATAACCAAGTCACTGAGCATAGTTTCCGAACTCTTCCCATGGGGGCGGCCTTTCCTCATGACCTAAATGGGTACCATCTTTACTATACTCAAAACCAACTATGGATGGGGACCGTAGTCATGGACCGTAGCATCTGTTTTGATATGTAGGATCCTCACTTGAGGCAAGCACAGAGCATACTTAGATCATGACAGACTGTTTGTTCATTATAAGTATAGAAGATTATCAACCCTAAAGATCAAAGAGAAATTTAGAAGGCCATTGAGAATAAAACACGCTGATATTATTGAAGATAAACTGACTCTGCCTAAGAGTCTGAAAACATACATATTTATAGGTGAAGGATCAACTGAAGCAAAAGAAAAGACAAACAAACTTTCGGTGCCCGACAGGTGGGACCGTTACAACAGTAGATAAAAGACTATTACAATGCCAGAGAAAAAGTAAAAGAGAAACGTAATGATAAAACAGCTTTCGGTGCAAAAGTAAAGGTAGAGAGCTGGTACATGTATCAAGGTGTAAATGAGAGGTTACAATTGATGTGGTCTTCATCATCTGAATCGGTGGCCCCGCAAATACGACAAGGAAAGTCACCAGGGGTATCTAGATCCATGGGGTCTTGAGAATCTTGGAGAGGCTCAGCATCTTGGAATGGGTGCCAGTTGAGGGATGGATTGCGAGGAACATCTAGAAGGATGAAGAGTTCATCAGTGACTGCTCTGTTCACATCACAGAGAAAATTGAGGAGAGAGGTACGCCTGCTTGGGTATAAAGTATCAAAATTAAATAAAGTGTCCCATTCATAAATTTGATTATGGGACCAGGTCAAATGTCTTTGTGAATTATGGAAATAGGGACAGTGAAGGATCCAGATGCATGCGACTTCTCGAGCCATGTCTGGAGAAAGTTTCCAGAGGTTGTAGTATCCCATCATTCTGGTGAGTTCTTAGCGCCACAAAAGCAGAGGAGTGAACCATTGAAGAAAAGTCCAGAGATAAGAGTCTTGTTGATTTGGGTCATGGAGATTAGCATATAGGGCTTGCACTTGAAAGGAGATAGCAAAATGATGAGTGATAGAGAAACACCAGAGAAACCAAAGGACTTCAGGAGAGAATTGAGAAAAGGGCCATAAGGGAAAAATATCTAAAAATGGTCTAAGAGGATTATTCATTTGGTAAGGATGGTGATGAAGACGAAGTCTGGAATAATAGAACAGAAGGTGTCCTTTAGCAAAAGTATTAATTTGCTGGATGGTAGGAGAGGTGTTTGGTGGAAGAGTTCTTATAAGTTCAGGAGGAAAAGTTTCAATAGTAGTAGCAGAAAGTTCTGAGGGATCTGGTGGAGAAGAAGATGAAGCCATAAGAACAGAAGGAATAGTATGTTTAGAAGTAAGAAGCTTACTCTGGGAAGGACGAGATAACATATCAGCTATTATATTAGTAAAGTCTTTCACATGTTTCACAGTAAAATCATACCGAGAGAACCAATCTTTTAGGCGTAATAATAAGGGAGTAGAAGGAATCTTATTTTTAAAATCTAAAATGTTAGGGAATGATGAATTGTCCATGTTGATTGCAAAAGTGGTGGTGCGTAGATAGAAGTCAAATTTTTGAATAGCATATTTCACAACAAGGATTTCTTTGTAAATGATATGGTAATGTTTCTGAGACTCATTGAATTGGCCACTGGTATGACCACAGTAAAATTGAGTCTGGTTTTTGGCTTCTAGAAGAATGGCACCTTAATAGTGGTCACTGGTATCAGTTTGGAGAATCAATAAGCCAGTGGATGGAATAGTCAAAGGTGGCGGATGTTGACTAATCTGCTTTAGGTGTTTGATTGCATTAGTATGGACCAAGGACCAATGAGGTGGGTCATTTTTCAAAAGAGCTGATAGAGGAGATGTATGATGAGTTACATGTGGGAGAAAATGGCAGACATAATTGACAATGCCTAAGAGTTGTTGTATTTGTTTGACTGTTAGATGGGAATCGGGAAAAGATAAAAACTGAGTGGTAAGATGTGGGCCAGGACTGAAAGTGCCTTTTGAAAAAGCATCCCAAGAAACAGGATTTCTGGTCGGCCAATACTGCTTTTCTTTTCAGAAAGCATAATACCATGAGAGTGGACCAGAGCATAAAATTGTGACAGCAAAGCAGCATGGGAAGCAGTGTCGACAGAGAAAAGTAAAATATCATCTATGTAGATGAGAATAGATGATAGGATTGGGTGAAAAATACGTGTCATGGCCTTTTGGAAGAGGGAAGGAGCAGTTTTTAACCCGAAGGGCAAAACCGTCCATTGATATTGTGCATCAGGGATACAAAAGGCAGTTTTGTATCGATCAACAGGATCAATCCCTATTTGACAAAATGCTCCTTTGAGGTCAAACTTCGAAAAAATTGTGGCAAGAGCCAGCTGAGCAAACAGTGTGTTGGATTTTGGGTTAGGAAATTTGTCGTCTTGTAAGAAATGATTAAGGGGCTTGTAATCAATAACAAGACGTTTCCTCCCTCGAATTTGTTCAGCCCGTTTTTCCACATAGAAGGCTTGACAAGCCCAAGGAGATGTAGTGGGCTCAATGAGGCCTTGGCAGAGTAACTGTTGGCATTCAAGGCGAGCCATGTGGAGATCTGAAGGAGTCATTCCTGTATGGGTGGCTTTAGTAGGATTGACATCTTCATTGAGTTTGAAAGGGAGTTTGATGAAAAACTCAAGATTGTGCCAGAGAGGATGAGGATGATGAAATTCATCATGTCGGTCAGCACAATGGGTGAGGAGTTTATTGGTAATGGTTTGAAACTCAGGTGCAACAGGGGTTAAAGGATAAATTTTCTGGAGAGACACAAAAGGGGTAAAAGATCTTTTGTGTTTGAGTCCCTTGGGAATGATTTGCAAATAATCTGCTTTGGTTAATGTATCCCAGCCAATCATAATATCTTTATCTGGAAGATGAGAACCGAGAACTTTCATCCAGATGACACAATCAGGAAATAATTGAATACCAACCTCATGTGAAGTAATAAGATTAGTAGCAAATAATTTCCCATCAGCAGCTCAAAAATGCTGAGAATGATATGTCCAGGCATGACGAGGGAGGATGGATGGATTCATTATAGTACAATGACAACCTGTATCAATAAGGGCGATGACAGTGATAGGCTTGACATACTTTGTGAGAAGGATAGAGGATGGGAAATGTGGTTCTGTTTGTGAAGGATGACTGCTGTGAGGTGTGACAGCATGAATTTTTGGAATAGAAGAACCAGAAGATGGTGAATCACTATCGAAAGATGAGGGCTGGATCATCAAAATCGTAGCCTCATCATCAAAGGAATACTCAGAATAGAGTGATTCAATATCTGCATCAGAAGGGATTTGTTCTCCCGTAGCTTGTTCTAGATGTTGAACCATTTTGACAGATTTGGTGGGGTTATTAGGACATTTTTTGGCAAAATGACATTTTTGGCCACAAATGTAACATCTGGTAGACTTTCGCCAAGAACGAGAAGTTTTCTTTCTATAATATTTGAATTTTTTGTTCTTTTTGTGAGGGAAAGAATGCTGGAAATGCTTCTTTTTCTTGGACTTGCATTTGATTTACAGGTTGGGTTGCCTGCATTGTTTGTCATAATGTTGTCCTTCTTTTAGCATCTTGGAGAAAAACCGTTGAGTGGCACAAAGCTTTTCAAGACATTGCAGAAAGAGCATATGAATCTCTCCCAGAGTGATGTCTCGGAGAGGACGGTTAAGGGCTTCAATCCGTCTTTGAAGCTCGTCTTGAATTTCAGTAGGTAAGGAATTGATGAAGACCTGTCGAAGGCTTTCATCATTAAGACCACCAAGAGCATGATATCTGACAGTCATGCGATGATAATGTTTTTCAAGATCTTTTCGTTTAAGAGAACAACTACGCATGTCAAAATATTCCTGTCTGGTTTGTCTGTAGAACTAATTTGCATCACCAAGGAATTCTTTAAAAATAATTTCCATGGCAGTGTTGACTGAACCAGAACGAACAAATTGTAACTGTCTGTATTCTCCAAGGGTCTGATACCAGTCACGGAGAGTACCCGTGAATCGAGAGACAAATTCTCGTAAAATGTGTTCCAGGTTTTGATAAGACTTGGTGACTTGAAGATCAAGCCATTCACTCATTTCTAAAATCATTTTTCTCCAGTGGATGGACTATCAAGGGAAAACCAAGGGTCATTGGTTGGTTTACGTGGAGAATGATGCGATGCAGCTTCAGAAGGGTCTTCAATAATTGGGGAATCATCTCGCTGGAATTCATGTGGAGGATCATGATCAGGAGGGTATTGTGGTGGAGGCTGAGAAGCTAGGAATGCTTCAGGCAAAGGAGATGAGGACTTTGAACTTTGCAAGTGATCATAAGACCGGGTAGACTTAGAAAAACCAGAAGTGGCTGAATATTCTGAGGAGGACTTGGATGATTGATGGTGTGTAGAAAGCTGGGATGTCATCATGGCAGGAGAAGGTTGTCTAGATGTAGAGGCGTGTGCAGAGGTAAACTTTTTGTGAGGCTGAATAGGATTTTTTCGAAACAATTCTCCAGTGGATTTGAAATAAGTTTCATGCAAATCTTGGGAAGGAGATAATACGGGAGGGGAATCAGGGAAAACCAAAGAAGAAGAATAAGGGTAAGCCCTAGGGACATATGAAGAAGAATTATGAAGATCTTTTCTCATGTGTTGTAATTGATCTTGTAATTGTCTGATCTGATACTCTTTTTCAGCAAATTTAGGGCCATTATATCCGTGATGGATATAGGTACGAAGATCAGAGTCTAATTTGGCAAGTTGGGATTGAAGATCAATATACATGTCTCGGAATTGAGACCCCATAGAGAGCAATCTTTGGTCAAAATGAGAAACATGATTAGAAACATGGGAAAGTTTTTGATCAATTTGTTGTAAGACCCGATTCTGAGATCTGGAGTTATGAGTTTGCTAGTTAAGAACCTGTTCAGCTTGAGTTGGAATTTTTCTGCCATCAGGGAGAATTTCTGTTGGCTGGATGTAAGGTCGGGAAAACAGATGAGAAGATCGATCTTCTTGAGGTTCCAAAGGGGGAAACTCATCATTATAGGAAGAGGCTATAAAACAGGGCAAAGGTGTTGGTAGGATTCCAGAAGAAATGATGGGCTCTGGTTTATTAGATAATAAACCTTCATCTGTTAGAATCTGAAGAGCTTCATCATAGATGGACATGGGTTTTTTAGTTGGATGGTGAAGACCAATCCAAGGACTGTCAGGGTCATTAGGCTTGTACTGTCTGCGGAAAGGTTGGCAAGGAGAGTCTGGACAAGTGTTTGATGAGTATCTGCAGGGACAGGATTTGTCACACATATTAGGATCAACATCCCATATGAAATGACCATTAATTTTACTGACATAGGTGGCAGCACCGAAAGGTGAAAAACTATGTATGGGTATGGATGGTTCTGTGGGTACAGGGCGAACTATAAGGGCTTGAAAGATAGGAGCTGAGGAGGATGGCTCCTTGTAAGGAGGTTGGAAGATGGTCTTGACAGTACCATCTGGTTGTGTAAGGTTGACAGCATCAGAAGTCAATATGGGTTGATCATTTTGAAATAATTTTTCATAACTGGTAATCCATTCCAAGGGCATGATCTGGATGAGTTGCTCACAAGACAATTGCTTGGGGATCTGGAGAATAGTTGGAATATCTCCTTCCCGTTCAGCAATAATCATGATGGTATCACCGGTATGGCCGGGGATAGGAAGATCAAGAGCATGATCTTGTAGTCTATAAGCAATTTGATGATGGAGGATGGCAGCATAAGAGGAAGCTACCATGGGAGCACCACTGAGCTGAAGCTGTACTTTCAAGTAGGTAGACAAGTTTTTATCCCGAAGTGGGATATTGAAATTTGGTCTAAAGACAAATGAGATACTACCGGCATGAAGGGAAGACAGACACGTGCCAAGGACAGCATGTTCATATTTAGTGTAAATGGTGTTGAGCAGGGAAAGTTTAGCCATAACAGAAAGACCTTTACGGCCATGAAGAGAAAGGATAACACGGATAGCACCAAAGTGAAGGTGAGAGTATCCTTCAGAAATCCATTGATCAATTAAAGTCTGGGGGATTTCTATATCCATGTATTGCTCAGTAGAAGTGGAAGGGATCAAGCAACTGTTTAAAGAGGTAG
This sequence comes from Dimocarpus longan, assembly GCA_022984855.1. Taxonomy (NCBI): domain Eukaryota; kingdom Viridiplantae; phylum Streptophyta; class Magnoliopsida; order Sapindales; family Sapindaceae; genus Dimocarpus; species Dimocarpus longan. The sequence goes on from CM041017.1 coordinate 23,622,364, forward strand.
CTTGTATATACTCTTTAGGAGGAGGTGTATGAGAAATAAGGATTTTCATTTTTCTGGAGAAAGTGTTTGTCCTTTTGAAGATATTATAGGGGTTAAGCAGAGGAAGATTGGTTTCAGAAATCTAGAAGTTTTCTAGAAGATAACTAAATATATAAATATATATATATTTATACTCAAATAAAAGTATAAAATTAATAGAAGGTATACATTTAACTAAAACCTTATGGGTGGGTCACAAGTCAACAATCACTACCTAACCCGTATTTTTCTCAGAAATATTTGCTTGCATACCTTTCTCATATTGTAAATGTTGTATTCTCAACTGTCAACATCCTTCAAGCAAACTCTAATTACATTTTGAAAAATTCAAATAATACTTTAACATTATTAAAACTAAGTGTTTAAGGTTTATTTTTATTTTATTCTCTTTCTAAATTATAAAGAAAGAAATAAGTAGCCAGATTAGTTGAAGACCAGAGAAATATTCTTAATTTCTACACTCTTCCACTCTACAAAGAACCAAAACATCAAAAAACTTGAATGATGAACCATGCATTATTGAACGATTGGTGGGCTAAGTCAACACTATTAGACACATAAATTATCTGCTCATTTTACAAGTTCATAAAGACTTTGTTTTTGTAATTCGAGTGGAACATGTCAATTGGTTTTGTACATGATGTTGTAGTGTTTGTATTCGATTATAAGGTCGAAATCAACAGCCACAAGTGGTCCTATAACTCATGTTTAGTTTTAAGATTTATATATACTATTTTTTAACTATATACTCATTTATATTATAACTGGAACTTCGATGCTATTTTAATATTAGTTACAATTACAAATATTAATCACTAAATTATTTCATATACCACATATTAATTAATTTGATGATGTTTCATGAATTAAGAAATAAATTAAATTGTCTAATATCATTATGATCTTTGTGTGAGTGTAATTCACAAAACTTTACCTGGATCTTGGTTGAAGAATGGTGTAGTCTGGACGCTTTAGAAAAGGAGCAATTAAAATGTCACTTTCTCTCAATTACATATGACATAATTTGAATATACAATTACTTTTCAAAAAAAAAAAAAAAAAACAATGAATATACAATTAATTTATCATAGTCCTAAATATTCTTTATAAATCTAAAATATTGTTTAAGAATCTAAACTATTGTTCAAGTATCATATTCTTTATAAAAAAATATATATATTAGTCCATTGTTGATACTTGATCAATAAAATTATATTAAAATATGTTCTTACGATTATTACCACATAATGTAGTTTTCTGATAGAAAACCTTTATTCATCTTAATAATGGTCTGAGTTTGCTTGACTATACTTTGGCTTTACTTACCCATATTTTTCAATTAACAATTGTTTTACATTATTTTTCACTGCAAATTTTCTTGTGTCTAGAGCTTCTCCAAAGGATTTTCTAAAAATTGTTTGCCCTTAATAACATTAAGTGTTTAGTTAGGATCTTCTTCTTTTTTTTTTTTTTTTTTTTTTGCCGGTTTCAATTGTATATAAGCCATTTATTTTAGTTGAAAATTAGAGAGTCCTTTTCTATTAGTTGTCTTCTTTTCAAGAATAAAGAACCAACCAGATTCATGAATGATGAACCATCATTATACTATAGATGGAGTCCACACAATTTAAAAATTATTCCAGACATTAATTCCATGGTGTATGCTTGTCTCTTTTAGGAGTTATCACCATTGTGAGTATAGTAAAGATGCACAATACTTCCATTAATTAAAGCCATGAAATGTAATCAGAATTTATTAAATTTTTAATTGACGAATAGTAATACTTAAATTTTCATAGTTGCGGAACTATTCTAAAGTGTCTGATTTATCAAACTGCAAATTATATATCATAGCATTAATAAACTTATCCTATATAACACAAGAAGAACAGAACTGCAAAAGCAACACGCTCTCTTTATTATCCAATAGAAGTAGCTGATACAATTAATATTTTGCATCATTAACTATTGCAGTGCAAAGATATTGGAACTAGATAAAATACAGAAATCTAACAACAAGAGTACTGATCTTATAATCATCCAGTCTTTTTCAAGGAAACAGTGACATTGACAAACTCAGTCTTCTCCTTAGACATGCGATCTGCAATAATTTCTCTGTACCTCTCAAACACCTCATCGATGATTGCTTCACCAAAGTGACTCACAAGTAAGGGTTCTGCCACCGCTCTCATGCACTGTGCAACACTGTATCCTCCTCCATCCTTCAATGCACCATCACCGTTGAATCCATTGCTGTTGTATGCATTCCAGTTGACTTGGGAGACCTCAAGCCGTTCCACGGTGAAGGATCCTTCTTTCAGGACTTGAGATTTAACCTCAAATGGTGATGGTGTGTATTGTGGAATGTTGAAGGAGTCCATTTTCTCCTCTTCTATCAGTCCCTGTGCATGGTTAAAATGTTCGATATATACAGTTATGTTATTTCCATACAAACAAAATTAAAACAAATTTATAAAAGAAATATAAAGATATCAAATACAATTGAAATCGATTGGCAAAAGCTGTCAGTTCTATCCTCTCATGTTTTGGAAATTTAAATACAATTTTTTTATAATTTTCCAAAAGTAATAAACCTCCTTAAAGTACATTTTTAGAATAAATATATATATATATGTATGTATGTATGTATATACACTATGTAAAATCAACTTCTCATGGTATATGGTATAAATCATTAATCATATGTAATTTCATGTTATATGGTGCATTATATGAGTGAAAATTGTGACATGCTATACCGCATGTTGGAGACACAGGAAAATCAAATTGCTTTAGATTTAGTCATCTGGCGGGCCAACTCAAAGTCTGTTTGCTATAGTATGTTGGCTAAGGATTCAGGAATATTAAGTACTTAGGCAGCTGGCAAATTACTGGAATTAAACTCAGGAATCTTCCATGTTTCGTTTCAAAGGGAGAAAATAGTAATTTTACTTTTATCCATTGACACGAATTTTTATTTTGTTTATCTGTAATATTTTCTTAAATAACATAATATCAATGATAAATATTTTGGCCCGTAGTTGAACGTGAGTTTGTTCCTTCATAAGCAAATACACACTGAAATGGGCAACCTGCAGCAAAGTGAAGTTATATATTATGCAGGATTGTTTCCATGAGTAATGTTAGAGAATCGGAGAAAATAGAATTGTATAGACTTTAGATCCTGAGAATAATAAAAATTTTATTTTTCAGTTAATATGTAACGTTAGAAGTTTTGTAATTTGTGAAACAAGTGTGAGCAGGATCATATTCTGTATAAATAAATATTGTACCTCAGTGACCATATCATTGAGAGCCATAGCCAGAAGCTCCCAAATGTAACAACACTCTTTGCTGGAGGGATCATCACTTTTTCTTCCCAGAAATGTTAGAACCATTCGACCACCTGCCACCAGTTCCTCCGAACGACACTTCAAAAACAATAAAAAGTCATTTTGAAACTGCTTATAATATGCTATAAGTACACTTGCTGGACTTGTACTGCTCATGTAAATGTTCCCTTTGTTTATCTCTAGCCCTTCAGGAACCTGTCCATGAAATTATTTTGTTAATTAATTACAGGATTAATCAGCAAAATTTAATAAATATGTATATATATCACGACAAGTTTGGTCACCTGAGAGAGCCAATGGAGACTGTAAGAAGAGTGGACGAAATGTAGACTCTCAGATGAGAAGATCCTGCCATAGAAAGAACCAGGAACCCCTGCAACGAAACAGGACCCAGCACCAGGACCCATTTGTGCTTTCAGTTCTTCTTGAAAGCTTGGCAAGGACCTGAATATTGTGTTGAAGTCATTCCCGGGAAGGTCGTTCAACAACACTTGACATTCTGGCCGTTGGTTTCCATACTTGTTGCAAATGTTGTTGACTATTTTGATAACTTCAGATATCACCAGCAAAGTGTTTGGTCCTGAAGAACAACCCAAGTCTGCTATGGCTAACTTTTCAGGAAAGTTGCTGCTGACGAGGTTGGCTACCGCTTCCTCTAAGATAGGCTTTGTCATGGATATCACTTTTCGCTGTCCAAAAATCAAATCAACAAATAAACATATAATGGTGGTCAAAAGGTTGGTAATAACGTCTTCTAGTAAAACTGAAGTACAAAGTTCAAATCTTTCTCTCTTAATAAAATATATATATAATTGATCATTAATTAGTTGTGAAGAATTAGTTTTGGCAAATAAAATTTCTTTGAAAAGCATCAACCGCTTGGAGAGTTACCTGAACTAATGAGTTGTTAGCGTAACTTGCTTCTCCAACTCCTTCATTCATGTGAAGAACCTGAACCACTTCCATCTCTCTCTCACTCTTTAATTTGTCGTCTTTACTCTATATTTTCTCTTGTTTGTGCTAGATTTCTTGATTAAAATGATCCTCTATTTATAGGCATCCAATCATCCCAGTACAGAGGGCAAAACGTTGATAGTTGATACAAACTGTTAGTTAGGTAAAGCCATTTAATGGCTAAAATGGACATAGATGGGTAGCAAATTTCAATTTGAATTTGTGAATGTGTGATCAATAACTTATATATGCATACAGTAACGGATCCAGAAAATTCATTTAGGGGGTACATTAATAAAGTAATAAAGTAATAAGAATATCGAAAATCAAGAACATACTAAATATATAATGTTTTTATATAAAATAATATTCGATAATACTATATAATTTAAATAAAATAAAACATACATAATATTTAAATAAAACAAATAATCTTATACTAAAAATCTTAATGAACATTAAAATAAATAATTAAAAAAAAATCAATTTAGTAGGTTAACCTAGTAAGTGACAAGATGTTAAAGTGCCAATGGATTTTGTATAATACACAAAAAATAGAAATAAATAGTATTTATATAGGTGAGAATTAAAAGGAACAAATAAAAATAGGAAAATATTAATTAATTAAGAGTAGAAAAAATATTAAAAATAGAAAAATTAGGTCTAATAAAAGCAATGGAAAGGAAGGATGTTAATTATATTGAAAATAGAAAGGATAAATAATAAAGTTAAAAAAATTAATGAACAACTGAAAAATGGAAAGAGCTAGTAGCTAATATAAAGGCTTTTGAAGTCATCATCTGTCGAATACCCATATCAGCATGCAAGGTAAGAAGGTATGTCATCTCAATCCTCTGTTCCGAGTTCAAAAGCCACAACATGCATGTTTTCATTTTTTTTTCTTAAAAAAAATTGGAGAAAAGTAGTTGTAGGGATTGGGGATCGAACCTGATTTTGACAGAAACAAAAAGACACTTCGTACCACTAGAGCTGGTGAGTCAATTGTGAGGTAATTTTCATTGGAAACTATATATAAAGATTATCAATATTTAAATATCTAATCACTAATATTATAAATTTAATAATTTTTTACAAAATTTCAGGGATGGCACATGCCCCCTCTGGCCCTAAGCTAGGTTCGCGCCTATATGCATGAAAGCCATTACAAATATTAAAACTTCATGTTGAAGTAAATTGATTTGCACCCCACATTTTTGCATCACATTGTCTATGACCACCATTGTTTGCCTATATGAAAGCATAAGTGTTAGTCGTTTTAAATGGTCGAGTCCTAAGTCCCAAGTCCCATGTCCTAAATCTTGGTATATTTGAAAGTTCTCTTTTCCCTAGTTCTCTTCTAAAATTTTAGAGAGTGATTGTATTGTAGTTGTTGGTGTAATAAAATTGTTCTAGTCTTGATCCGTGGATGTTTCCCTCACATTAAGAGTTTTATCACGTAAATTTCGTATCCACCATTTTATTTTATTTCTTCCATTTTTTTTAATATTATATTCAATTTTATGTTTACATTAAGATTAAAATAGTATCGAGTCGTCATAACACAAACTCAATTATTGAGCAATTGGTGCAGACTGCAAAGAAGCATCTTATATCGATATGCATTTAGCATAAAATTTCAAATCATCAAAAGAGACTTTTAAACATAAGAAATTATATTGAACTTCTAGCACCTTTAAAAAAAATGAGATTAACAGTAACTTAATAACATTGCTTTTACATCATCGTCCAATATAATTTGGTAATAAAAAGTCCCTATTTAGGCTGGCAATTATTTAAGTTCGAATGGCAACACCATGGTATTATATATATATATATATATAGCATTGCTTTTGTAGTATCTAAAGTGGTTTTGGACAAAATTATCCCTATAAAAGTTGTATATTGGACGAACAAGTTCCACTTTCCTCTAACATGGATTTGAAATCTGGAAAGAAGAAGAGAGAGAATAGATTAAAAAAACTTAGTTTACATTCTCCTTTTGTTCTTCGACATCAACCAAAAATAAAAATTTTCTTTTTTAACTTGACATCATTACGAGAATAGTCATTTTCATGTTAAAAAGAATTTACGTTTAAGTGAGAAAACTCAAATGATTATATGTACCATTTTATTATAATATTTTATTCTCAAATATATCATTTAATTTATTACTACCAAAAGGTTTTATATAGACATCATTATGTGAAGTAATAGATATAATAATATGACTTTATTTGCATTTATGCTTCTGACATAAATATATATATATATAACTCATCCCTATGGTGACTATCTACTAACTATAACCATTAGATTGGGAAGCCTCAGTCAATAATGTTACCTATGCAGACACGTCTTTAATAGATTATGAAGTGATAGTTTTAACCCCAAGGATTTTAATATTTTAATTGTTTATAGGGATTTTAATATTTTAATTATTTATAGGGGTTCCTATGTTACACTAGAAAAATATAGGGATCTCAAAGGGTGTGATTCACCATTCTAAACATCCATTTGGTTGTGAAAAATGAATGTTACTGTGCTCTCTAGATGTAAGAATAACATTGATAGTCGAATTACGTATAATTTTCATGTCTCTTTTATATCTACTTTTCAATGTGTTTGATTTGTTGTTTTGCAATGTCCACGTTTCTACAATATTTTACCTATGTTTGGAAGAGCATTTTTTTTTTAAAAAAATGATAATAATAAAATAATAAAAACTTGTAATAAATCTTTTCCTAATATAGCTTTTACAAACAAATATTTAGATTAAAAGCTCTTTTGGTAATGTAAATTTGTTATTTAATTTTGAAAGAGTTTTTATGTAGTTATTTAATTAAAAATAACATATAAAATTAAGATTAAACAGGTTTATAAAATATTTTAAAGATGTTTGAGATATTTTTAATATTATAAAAATACTCTAGAACACTACTTGAAAAAAAACTCAAAATTTAAGTTTTCTTCCATTGGTGTATATTAGTTTTTTTTACTGTATAAATTTTTAATTTGAGGAGATCCAATCAATAAAATAACAAATTTAAAAACAACTTTTGAATTTCAAAAATAGAAAAAGAAAAAAAAAACAACTTTTGAATTTGAAACAGGCCGAGTTGGCACACATCTATTGTTTAGAAGCTAAAGTCATTTTCTAATGATTAATACAAGTCACTCATTAGTCATTATATAAACGTTTTAATTTTATAAACATTAACTTTTAGGAATGCGTGGTTGTTAGACCGTCTCCAACGTAGCACCAAAATAGTGTAAAACACTAATTTGGTACTAAAAGACAATCCAATGTAGTATGAAAATGGTGTGAATGCATGAAAATTGAGAGAAAATTTGGTGTTTATGCTATAGTTTGATACCAAATTTGGTGTCAAACTATAGCTAACACCAAATTTTCTCTTTGAGCCATGTGCATCTTTTTTTTTTTTTTTTGTTCTTTCAAAATTTTAACAAAGCCCCTCTTATAATAACTACAACAATTTTTATTCCGTTTATATTCTTTACCACATTTGATATATTTGTATAATTTGATTAATAATTATAAATAGAAATTAAATTATTACAAAAAATTTATATCGTTGGAAATATTTCATTAAGATCTTTAAAATGAGTATATTATTGAATATGTTTTATTATATTTTTAAGTGTTTAATATATATTATAAATAATATATTAATATAAAATGAATTAAATTATTTAATGTATATAAAAATTTATTATTTTAATAATTACTTGATAGAATTGGTAATATTTTTAATGCAAAAACTCAATAATGTTTTAAATAGAAATAACATTAATATTACCATTACCTTAAATTAAAATTACATGATAAAAAAAAAAAAAAAAAAAAAAAAAAAGAAAACAACAACAACACCAACAACAATATAATATAAAAATAAAATATTTGACATAAATACTTCTAAACAACCATTTAGAAATTTGAAATATCATCTCCACTTCTTCCATAACCGTCAAAATAGTTGTCAAATGCATTGAAACCACAATTAGGTAGATAAACAATTAGTTGAAAAAATTAAATGACTAAAAAATTAGTTGAAAAATTAATGATAATAATATTTTATAATAAATTAAAAAATTATGTGAGAAATCGTAGAATTTTTTTTATATGTTATGCGTAATTATTTGAGAATAAGATTTTATAATGAGATGGATAATAAAATAATTGGATAAAAAATTAGTTTGAAAAATGAAATGGATAAAAAATTAGGTGGATAAACAATTAGTTGGATAAAATTGAATTGAAAAATATTAAGTGACTAAAAAATTAGATGAAAATATAATGAGAATAATTTATTGTAAAACATTATAAAAAAAAAATTGTGAGTATGTAATAATTTTTAATAAATTGAGAGTAATTATTTAAGAATAAAATTCTATACCAAATAAATTAATTAATATTAGTTGAAGAATTATATATGAAATATTCTTGAAAGATACCCTTTATATCGATTTGGTGTCACATATATTGGAGTAAAAAAAAAATTGATGTTAACACCAAAATAGTGTCAAATTTGGTATTGTATACTGGAGATGATGTTAGGGCATACAGATGTTAAAGGGACATAGTAATCACCGGCCATATAATTTGATGTCCGAGTCTGTATATGTCTGAAAGTGTAGTTTTGGGTTGTGGACACGTTTGAAAATTAGAATACTTTTAAAATTTGATAAAAGTTGCTGCCCATTAAATAACATATGCATACTGCCAAGGTTGGACTAGGTGGATCTTTAATTTGTTTCTTAAATTCTGCTGTTTCATCGAATATGTTTCTCTTTCTTTTTCCGGTTATACTTTCCTGTGTGAAATTGAATAGAGAAATGTGATGTGAAGCACAATATTGTTAATGTGGACAAAAGATATAAAAAATTAATCAAACATTATCTTGTCCTATTTTTTTTTTTTTAATATTAATATCTTATAGATTGAATGACTATCAGAATTAAACAAAATCGATTGATACTAATATCTATAATCTATCGAGATTAATCATTATTTCTATATTTGAGAGATTATATTTATTAAGAGAAAACTTTAACTTATATATTGTATTTTAATAAAATAAAATAAAATTTGAATCCTTGATGGAAGAGATACTTATCGACTTTATTTTTTTTTTAATATGTACTGTGTCATTCTTAAATTTAATGGTCGTACCATGTTTTGTGTGTGATGTTAGCAGTAAAGGTCCAACCGTCCATGAAAAATCCATGCAATCGTACAAAATATTGTGGGCCTAGTCGAAGATTTATAATTAGAGAAATTATGAAAAATAACCCATTTGAAAAGGTGGATTTCAAAACTAAATTTTTTTTTTGTGTGAAAAAAAAATCTCAACCTTAAAGTTGAGATTGATTTAAATTAATATTATGATTCACAACCTAGAAGTTGGGATTCCAAACCTAGAGGTTGAGATTCTTTACCTTGAGGTGGAGATTTAAAAAAAAAAAGTTGGTGTGCAAATGAGTTATCAAAAAAGGGTTATTTTTCAACAAAACCCTTATAATTAATGACACAGTGTCATGTCAGCAATAGGCCCAAATAAAGTAACATGCATGCAATCGTACCATGTTTTCTAAGAATAATACAGGTCTTTGAGTGCTGGTGCCATTGGTTGGACGTCGACGACCTCCGTTTCTCTTGAATGGCATGGGTTCTATAACCCCGTCTAATCCAAATATATATGAATATAATACCACTATTAATAATAATATTGATTTAATCACAGTCTCTCATCTTAAGTATGAGTTGATCTTCTACTTTTATATGAATCTCTTCCCTATCTCTGTACGAGTGGATTCCTTTCAATTTAGAGTTATTCCTCGGACCGCACCACAAAGTTTCTATCCTTGTTAGTCCCATGAATAAATTCCAAGCTTTTCAAAAATAATAATAATAATAATAATACAAGACTTCTACCCTATGTTTGGTACGTAGAATTTGGAATGAGATTGAGATTCATTTTTTTTCATTCTCCCAAATCTCACGTTTAGAGCTAGTGATAGAAATGGATTTTTCATTCCCAAACTCCCCTCTATTCCCATTTAACTTGGGAAATGGAATCTCAACCTTACCTATGTCTTTCCAAAATCCCAAATTCATGGGATTCCCTTTTTTTACTTTTATTTTTTCATTTCATCTCGTTTCTCTCCACAAAGCTAGAAACTCTTTCTCTCCCTCATCTTCAGCATGTGACCCACCACCACCACCACCACAAACTACTCTTCGTCTTCTAATCTTTTCCTTGATCCAAATGAACTAGCTCTATCTTTTTTTTTTTCCCTTATGAGTTGGGAACCTAGAACCATCTGGTTTGACCCAAAATCATTTGGTTCTAGGTCCATTGGATCTAGAATCAGGTGGTTTTGGGTTTGATGAACCCAAATATGTGTTTTGGTTGTAGGTCGTCGAACCCAGAACTAGGTTCTAGGTACATCATCGATTAACCCGAAACCCAGTTTTAGGTTCATCGAACTCAAAACCAAATGGTTATAGGTTTGACAATGAATGGTTCTGGGCTTGAACAGAACCCTCATTCTAATTTTTTTTTTTTTTTTTTGGTTAATGTTATGATGTTTTAATATTGTTGTTGTGAAAGATGATAATGTTGATGAATTGGATGGATGATATTGATGAATTATGAGTTGATAATATTGAACTGTGGGAGATGATGATATTGATAAACTGTGAGATTTGATAATGATGAATTATAGAAGATTATGTTTGTTTGTTTTTTTGTTTTTTTTAAAAATTTTTTATAAAATTAATTTAATAAAATAAAAAACTTAAATTAATTTTATTTTAATTCAATCCCAATCTATACCAAACATATGATACAATTTTTAATCAAATCCTAAGTTCTACCAAACATGGGATAATCATTTTCTATTCAATCTAATCCAATCTATTCTATTTTATTTCAATCTAATTCCTCACGCCAAATGGAGCCTTAGTTCTTCCAGTGTAAGGTCTTTTGTTATTCATGATGATGTTATATACATCTTAACATAAAATAAAGTCATCAACACATAAGTCGCAAGAGTTTGGTGTTAAATCAATTTAAGAATTATTATAGAATATATGAACGAGGATGATAGAAGAAATTAGGCAAACGATGAAAAGTTTCCATCATTCATACATCAATAATTTTTTTAATATAGATTCACTTTGAATATATATATATATTTGTTTTCAATATATTTATCTAAAATAAATATGAATTCATTTTTGATCAATTATAAGAAAATTTGTCATCATTTTCTTTTTATATTAATGGAAGAGAGAGAGTGTGTGAGAAAAATTCTTCACATTTTTAGTTTGTTGGAAATGTGAGAAATCCTAGTTGAAAAACCTATCTCCATATTTTCTTAAAATTTTTTGTCATATCAACTCTATATTTAGGCTGATTTGATAATTGCATTGAAGACGATTTTCCTTCCTCATTATCACTCTATTCTACATGGTAAGAAATTTATCTCAAACAGATAATTATCTTGGAGATACTCCAAAACTTTTGATTAATTCGGTGGTGATTAGATCTATTTTTAAATATATATACATTTTGTTTTTATAAACAAAAAAATGACTGTAAAATATGTTTAATGAGTTATTTTATAAAATATGTTATTGAAAATGAAAAAGTGATTTTTAGTAATTATTATTAGAGCAAATTGCACAAAAACCATTGACATTAAGTAAAATTGTAGTGAGTATTTGAGTCTAAGGCATAATTACAAAAACACTACTTGACATTTCATTAACATTGCAGCTATATCCCTTTTCATTAATTGTAGTGCATTGATAGTTAATCAAAGAAATAACATTAAAATAACCCATTATTTTTGTATTTTTTTTAATTATTTTAATGCTTTTTAATATTAAATTTAAAATGATGAGTTTTTTTTTTTTTAATTATATTTAGGTTCTATTGGTTACATAAGTCTGAACTGGGTTTGGATAATTTCTAATCCAAACCTACGTTTGGCAAGAGCTATGTATTAGATAGCCAATCCCATGCTTATTCTTTTTTTATATTTTTTTGTTCTTATTATTTATATCCGACTGTGATGAGTTTATTTATACCCACCACAATTCATGGGACAAAGCAAGAAACAACCCCTAATTACTTTATCATTTTTAATTTTTTTTTTCAAATAGGATATTAAATTAATATATATTCATTATTTCAAAAATTTTATTTTGTATATTAATTATAAAATAAATATTATGTTATTTAAAAATGATAATGTAAAATATATTTATTTTCTAAAAATAATTTAATATGTTATGTTTTTTAAAATTAATTTAATTATTTTAAATATAATATATATTTATTTCATTCTTATTTTTAGTCAAATCCCAACCTCCAAACAAAAAATTGTAATATTTTTAACTAATCTCATACCGTATGAACATATCACAGGATTAATTTATCTAATTCAATTTAATGTTATCCTATCAAAGTAATTTAATCCAATACCATGTGCCAAACGGACCTATAATCGTAAAAATGAAAGGTATTTTAATCTTGTTTGCCTTTGATTAATGGTGAATTAAACATAAGTAATAGTAGAGCGTGTACATAGTTGCAACACTTAAACATCAAGTAGTGTTACATAACTATTCCATAAACTCGTATTCGTGAGACCAATAAAATTATTGGGACGAAAACTTATTCTTGGATTCAATTCCAAAAGTCCAAAAAAATCAAATATTTATTAATAAAAAATTTAAAAATATAACTCATTCTTATAAGTCATAACTGTTTTCTGGTATGAGTACTGTTCCAGTAGTACCGTTGCTATACCCACTATATTATTTGATCACCCACGCATTTTTACTATTGAGATCTGTGCAGAAAAAGCAACCATGCATGCTTGCTTGTTTAAGTTTTGAAGTATTTAATTAACCAAAATATTGAATACAAAGTGAAATAAGATTTGAAGAGAAATTAAGTTAATTGATTAGTTTATATAATCACTTATTACAATTTAGGGTTTGAGGATGAAGAATATAAATTGAATCTAAACTTTTATCAATGTTGGTGTGAGTGGTATGCATACAAATAAAGAAAAATAAATTGTATAAATGAAGAGTAATAATACTTGCATTTCAAAAGAAAATCAATAACTCAATTGAAGAAGGATAATTTTAAATCTTTATTCAATGTTATAGAGAATTAAATAGGAAGATGGTACAACAACAACAATAATTATCTTTGCTTCTCTCCAAGCCTAGGGACAAGATCCAGTAGGAGTAGGGTTAATAAGTCCCACCTTTGTTTGAGCAACTATCTGTCATTCTCCGTATGTCGTCATGCGTGGGAGCAGTTATTTGAACCGTAATTCTGGAGTCTTATCTGGGTTGGTCTTAGCACTACTTTGGAGTCTTATTTGGGTTAGTCTCAGTACTATTCTAATAACAATTGGATTTCAAAAGAAAATCAATAACTCAATTGAAGAAGGATAATTCAAAATCTTTATCCAACGTTATAGAGAATTAAATAGGAAGATGTTATAACAACAACAATTGTCTTTGTTTCTCTACAAGCCGAGGGACAAGTTTGAGTAGGAGTAGGGTTAATAAGTCCCACATTTGTTTGAATAGCTATCTCCTATTTTCCTCGTGTCGTCATACATGAGAGCAGTTATTTGAGCCACAACTCTAGAGTCCTATCTGGATTGGTCTTAGCACTACTCTAACCCAAGTAACATGTCTGTGAATCTAAAAAATAAAAATAAAAACTATCAGCTTGAAACAGAAAGCGTTTATAACTTTCCTTAAAACTAGAACATTCAATTGCTGAAGATTTATTTAAGACTTTGAGGCTACAGTCTACAGGGACCAAAATTCCAACGGATGTCCATTACACAACTATGAATTACGTGTAGTTAAAATCAAAATAAAAATCAAGACAGTGCATCAACGAAGACTTGAGAGTTAAGACTGGGACCGAATACTCCAAGAGTCAACAATTAATAGCCCTCCATTACACAACTATGAATTATTTGTTCGTAAAATCAAAATCAAAATTATGCATCAATGCCCGTAACAACCACGTGACAACTACACCAACACGATTATATGTGCAGGTTCTTCCTAAAAGTCAGCTTTCTTGTGAACATTACATACGTAATAATAGCCGTGAACAACTGGCATATTCATATATTGAAATAGCTGACTAAGCGTACCACATTTTTCACCAATGTTACATGACAATAACTGTGTAGTCACATGTTGATATTTTAATCAATCAAATGAGTCACTTCTTTCATTAATACCATGTAAGAAAGCAACTAACATTACATATTAAAATCTGATTAATCAAATGCGTATCATCTTCATTGAAGTTAAACAGTATGAATAGATATCACATTGAAATCTATTTACTTAAAACTTATATAAGGTCATATACTAGGAAGCGAATGTTCCATAAAAAATCACATCGACAACAGTTGTCATCGTTACGTATACGGCCCTGTTCTTTATCATCTATTGCTATCATGGGGCCGAGAAATTGCGGATCAGAATTGAAGGTTTAGGAATTATCATCGTCCCCTACACAGCCTTCTTCTGTAACATTTATCCTATCATGGGGCAGAATAATTGTGGATCAGATTGGATTTGATCAGAATTGATTTCTATCAAATCCAATCTGACCCAGTGGCATCTAATTGGGCACTTTGTTGTATTTTTGTTTTTGTTTGAGAATTGTTGTTTTGTTTTTCACCTTCTAATTTTTAGGATCTTGCTTGTACACGTAAACTTACTCAATATTGGGATAATTATATATATATATAAGAAGAATTTTCTTTTTTCAATTTTCAAATCATGAATTTTTTTGGAGCATTGAATATGAAGAAATCTAATAATTTATAGAGAAAATACCCCATTAGCAATAGAGATCCTGGAGAGTAGAAGAACACATAATTTTATTAGGAGGCACTATTTGCATCCCACTAAATTTGTATGTACACTCATTTCATATGTACACCTTATTAAAAATTGCTTTAAAAAATTCTAACTCACTTAAATTTTATTATATTAAATTGTTATAAATAAATCTCACTAAAATAATGAGTTTTAAAAAATAATTAATATTTCTTTAATAATTAATAATGTCTCATATGATCACACACATATTTTACAATTGGGAACTGTGCATAAGGAGCAAACGTGAATGCATGCTTGTTTAAGAGTACTGTTTTGAAGTTTTAATTAAACATTATATTGAATACAAGTATGGGTGAAACCGTGTAAAAAGTGTCATTCATATATGTTGCCTGTTTTTAATTTCAATTGATATCCTCTTTCTTAACATAAAATTTTAATATTTATGTAAGTTTTCAAACTTTAAAACTAATACTGAAAGGTACTAATTTACCTTGATTGTCGTATATCGAAATTCTATAAAAACTAATATTTTTCCGATTTTATACTTATTTTATGTTATCTATTTTAAAATCTAATTGAAATCCTTTTCTCAAGATAAAAACTCTAGTGTCTAATTAAGTTTCTGAGTATTAAAAATTTTATTTGACTCTTCAATAAAAAGTACTATCTTTATTTGACTTTCATTAAGTACTATATGAGATACAAACTTTTGCTAACTAGCACTGATTGAAACTAATTGAGAAGTGTGATTTTTTTTTTTTTTTAGTTTTACAGTTGATTTATATTATCTATATTTAAATCCAACTAAGATTCTACTTTTTATGATAAAGTTTTTATATTCACACAAGCTTTAATCGTTTAAAACTTCATTTAACCGTCAACTAGCACTAAACATGCTATATTACGTTGATCGGCAATATCAAAATACAAAAGTTACAAAACACTTAAACACAATTAAGGCATGGTTATTCTTGGAAGTTAAGGGATAATATCTAGAATTAAATTGCAACACATGTGACCATGTGATTAAGTTATTTAGTTAAAAAAAATAAATGAAATAAAAACCGATCGTTACCTTAATTGCTCACTATCTTTATTGTCATGCTGACTTAAATCCTGCACAAAGTTCTGCAAAGCTCAACAATGACTAAGCTCAGCAGAGAATTAGAAGGCACTCATTCATGTATACCAACCTAAGCAGATAAGTAGGAAGTTATTACAACAACTTGGCAATGAAAGGTTGCAACTATCCACTGAAAAATAGACATAGTTTGTCACTTCCTTTAACACTTGTTGTCGCCACAAGACTGGGACAAATACTCCAACTATTCATTACACAATTATTTGTTCGTAAAATCAAAATCAAAACAATGCATCAATGAGAAAATAGTAACCATGTAGTAACTCCATCAACACAATTCTTCAGTTCCTCCTCAATCCTGTGGCTTAGGTGTCAAAATTATACTTGTATAGGTATTGATGTCATATGTTGACATTTGATCAATTAAAAGTGTTACATCTTTTACAAAAATCACGTGCCAGCAACTGACATAAACACATTCTGAATTCTAATTTATTAAATGTATCACATCTTTTACCGTAAGTTACCTAACAGACCACTAGTATCATGTATTGAAATCTTATTAACCAAATTTATCACACTCTTTTATTAAACCCACGTAACAACTACCAATCACATCATTCAAGTTATTGTGCCTTGATGGTAGAACACACCTGCATTGCCTTTACCCAACAAAAAGTGTACAGATTCAAGTATCAGACTGCACAAATGCGATCAAATTACCACTTAACCCTCCTATATATGGATAAATTACGTTGAAGTTTTTTTAAAGTGATAAGGACAATTTTCCCCTTAAAATGAGGCTTCTCTCTCTCGATTTCTTGAGAGTAGATTATAATAGCAATGTTATGATTTGAACCGTATCATCAATGTCTTAACATAGAGGTTCCGGTAATTGTAATTTGTATGAGTAATGTTAAAAAAAAAAAAAAAAAAAACGATCACATCACCTATTGCAATCTAATTAATCAAAAGTATCGCATCTTCTATTAAAGTCATGACATGTATTACATCATATATAAGGGTGGCAAAATGGGTTGGCGTGTCGGGTTGAATCGAATTCGATTTGATTCGTTTATAAATTTGATCAATTCGACACGAATTCGTTTAAAAAGCGGGTTGACATTTTTGAATTCGACATGAATTCGTTTATACGCAATTGACACGACACGAATTCGTTTAACCCGTTTAATCGTTTAAATCGTTTAACCCATTTAATTCGTTTAACCTGTTTAATTTGTTTAATTCGTTTAACTCATTTAATTCATTTAACTCAAATATAATAAATAATATTTCAACTAAATATTAAATCAACTATAAAATTTATACATTAAATCAACTATAAAATTCCATATCATCCACATTTAAAAACCATAACAAAATCAAACTCAATTAAAACACAAATATAACAAATAATTCACAATCAAATATTTAAACACCTAATTCAACACATAAAAACCTAAGCAATAGATCAAATATGTAAAATTCTATATCATCCATATTTAAAAACCATAACAAAGTCAAACTCAATGCAAACACAAATATAATAAATAATTCACAATCAAACATTTAAAAACCTACTTCAACACATAAAAACCTATAACATTAATCAACTATACAAAATTCCATATCATCCACATATAAAAATCACAACAAAATCAAAGTTAATGTAAATCCATATAAAGTAAAAATGACATAACATTATTATTCTCCAACATCAAACTTTTGTCATTTAAAATTTTTTCCTCATTGATCCCAAACTCCAAAGGAACCTTCAAGCTACACAAAAACACAAAATTAGATATCAACATTCACAATCTTAAAATTAAGAAATATAATGGAGATATATATATATATATATGAAAGCTGACCAAAAAAAAACTACAATCGAAATACATAATGTTGTCAAAAGACACTTTGAAAATTTGAAAGGAATTTGTCAAAAGCTACGCAACGCAGTCCACAGATGCCCCCAGACATGTTATATATATATTTATACAAACACACACACACGAAGCCACCCTATAATCACTGGCCAACACCTTATAGCAAATACAATTCTGGATCTGAGTAACAGAACACTTGACCAATAGAACATAGAAAGAAAAGAATATATGTTTTACAAGAACGAGGAACTCATTCCATGCTATAGCTACCAGATACCATGTAAATATCAACAACTAATCATACCTGTTCAACCCGATTTGTCAACCTTGTCATTGCACTTTTCAACTTGCGCACCCTATCCAAATTTCGACTGCTAATCTGCATAGAAGTATAATTGATCTTTTAGCAAATAGTGAAAAAGAATAGAATTCTAGTTAAAAGTTAAAACCTACCAAAAAAGCGAGGAACATTAAATATAGGCACAGCAAATTAGATTGCAAACTAAAAACTATAAAAGACTAGAAAGCAATCAAAACTTTAAATGAAGTTGCTTTGTCCAGCAATTGCAAACATAGTTATGAACACGAATTCGCTCCACAAGTTAAATCATTTAGAATTCATCTAACTACCTAATCAGCAGGATTCAGGACAACACACATGCAATCAAAAGACATTTAATCATTTTAGTTCATTGAAAGCGGCATTTACCTCAGAGATCAATTCATCCAAAGCAGGATATGTATCGGTCTCCAGTTCTCTTGTACGCGCATCAAGAAAAATACAAATGGCTTCTAAAGTAACTTCTAATGCATGGAATTCAAATGGAAATTCTACATTGCATAAAAGAGAGATAGCCAATACACCATTACAATTGTATAAAATTTATAAAAATACAATTTCTCTATGCTAACAAGAAATACATAATACACAAAAAGAAAATGAAAGAGAAGGAACCTGAATTCCTGAAGCTGATCAAGGTGGTGACTAGACTAGATGGCTACCAAGAGCGAGACGGTGGTGACTAGACTAGATGGCTACCAAGAGCGAGACGGTGGTGATGGGACAAGAGCGAGACGGTGGTGACCGGACAAGAGAACGGAGTGATTTGATGGGATGGATAGGCTCGTCATCGGTGTTGTCAGGTCGATGTTGGTGTCGTTGGCGTCATCGCGTCGTTGGGTCGTAGCCTATGTTAGTGTCGTCGCGTGTCGGTTTCACGGTGTCGTCGTCGCTTGGATCAGCTCGTCTTCGTGTCATCATCGCTTAGATCGGCTCATCGTCTTGTCGTCGTGCTAAGGAAGAAGGAGGAAGATGGTAAAGCGGTGGACCGATGGACGGTGGGTGATTAGGTGAGTGGGTATGCATTGTGTCGGCACTAGGGAGCTGACACAAGCAAAAATTGCTAAAGAGCAGCTAGGGATTTGATAAGTGTATATATATATATATATATATATATATATGTATAATTACACTTTAATCCTCATAATATGCTAAATTATAAAATGACCCCAATTTAAATCGTGTCAACCCGTGATTCATTTAACCAAACCCGATTCGATTCGTTTAATAAATGGGTTAGACGGATTGACACGATTACGATATGAATTCATTTTACTCCAACCCATGCCCATTCGTGCCAACCCATCGTATTGTAACCCATATTGTCACCCCTAATCATATACTGCAGGCACCATGCATCGGGTCGAATAATTATGGATCAGATTTGAATTCTATTAGATTCACTCTGACCCAATCACATGTCATCGGCCCATTAATTTTTACCCTTCCAAATGAGAAGTTGTCATAATCAGGCCCAAGTCCAATAAAAGCCCATAATGTTTCACCATTTTATCTTCTCTTAGTTCTCCGTTAAAGAAGAAATAACGATACCAATCCACTCTAACGAAATTTAATCAAGAATTATTGTTAAGCAACTAACCAACATAACCTTTAAAAACCCTATGCAATGGCAGTAAAATTATTCCCTGACCTTTTATGTTCCATGCCCAATGTCTTACAATCAAAGTAAATATTGAAGTAACCAATTCTAGTTTCGGTTGATTCAGCTACAAAATCAAAAGCTAATTGACCTGACCTCCAAACTGTCTAGTCTCTTCAACTCTTCCAAACCGTGAGACCCTTTTGTCTTCGAAATTCTATCAACATTAGATTTTGACTCGAATATTGGCCTGCCTAGATTGCTTTGTTTATTTTATTATATTTTATTTATAGGTTTGGCTACCTTACGCAATCATTAACCTTACCCATCAATTAGAATTATTAGATTGATTGTAAATGTGGTTATTGAAGTCAATTTAGGAGTTCTAATCGATAGATAAGGTTAGTATTTGGGTAAAGTAGTTGAACTCTTTATTCACTGGTTTTTTTTTTTAGTAAGAATTAAATTGTTTTGTATTAATTTCATATTTTACTATCCAATATATTATGATAGTAGAAAACACGCATTCAGTTTTGATAATATTTCAAGTTTAAATTATTATGCTATATAATTGGTTTTTTAAAAATATATATTTTAATTTAGTGTCTCACAATAGAAGAAATTGAGCTTTAAATATGAACATCCTTTTTGAGTTTGTAGGTAAAAATTAATACTGCCAAGTAATTATTGAAATTTGAGGAACTATTTATACTTTTGTTGTGCAAATTTTAGTACTCGTAAGTGCACGAGTCTATTGTAAATTAGATTATATAAGTACGAGGTCGATCCACAGAGATTGAGAAAATATTAATTTAAATCTAAATTAAATTTAATTCTAATCTAGTTAACAATGTTTGAAAATTGAGAATTAATTAGAACTAAAGCAAATAAAATTCTAAATTAACAAAACAATATTAAATTGCAAAATTCAAACAATGGACGAGAAATCTGAGGTTCAGAATCCACCATTATCAACTTGTAATGTTTTACTATTCAAAATATTATTATCAAAAATTAAAGAAACAACTTAGAAATTAATCTGTTATTTTCTCAAGATTTGTCAGTTAAGCTCTGAAAATAAATTTTATGTAAATTCTTATTTCAAAACTTGAAATTTATAAGATCTAAATATTATATGTATCAAATATTGAAAAACACATAATCAAAAATCTTATTTTTAAACCTTTCAATTCAAAGTCAAATTAATAAAATAATTTTGTAACAACAAAAAAATATTTGATATTAAAGGTGAAACAATTTTTATTTTATTAATTGATGAAACTAAGAATTATTAAACATTAAAAATAAAATTGATAATAATATTCAAATAGCAAAATCATTACAAAGTTAATAACAGTTTCATCCTACACATCAAAAAGAAAATTAAACAAACATGGTGATGACAAGAACAAAAAGAGAATTAAAACCCAACATCTTGTCAAAACTGTTAATGTAAATTTGGTCTAAGTCCACATCTGAATTTGCTCCAAATCTCAGTTCAATGCAATCCTGCCAGCTTGCTCTTCTTTTGACTTGTCTTCTTCTCTACCAAAGCTGCTCTCTTGTCTTCTAATATTTTCTGTCTCTAAGCTCTAGCTGCTTCTCCAAAAATCTCCCTTTTATATGTGTCAAACCCTTCAAAAATAACTTAAAATTGATTTTTTTCCAAATTTGTTTTTTTTTTTCCTACATTGATTTATTTCTTTGTTTCAACTAATTTTCTAATTGTTTGACAAATAATTTTGGACAAAACTTGAATCCTTGATTGATTGGATTTTGATTTGACCAAAATTGTAATTTTTCCTCATTCAACATGCAAATATTCTTTTATTCCTGTTTCACCAAAAATATAACTAATTAAAATAAATTCAACATAAAATTGGACTAATAAATCTATATTAAAAGGTAATAAATATATGTAAATTATGTTTATCAACTTTATTCTTGACCTCTGCAGAAATCTGTCCGACGTTCAAAGTGCACTTTTCCCGTCTTTGTTGAACTGATGATGTTGTTGTCAATGTGTCTTTAATTTATACTCAACATTTAGATTGCAACACAAACTCAAGATATAATGTAAGTGTTTGTATCTATTTGATTTTTTTTATGCTCTATTTTATTTTTTTATGCTATGTATTTACAACTCTCGTTACTTTGATGTAAACTTTTTAGGTTAAACCCTTTATAAAAACATCCTCATTAACTACTCTTGTTATTGAATCCACATTTCACAATTTGGAATCAATTGCCAAATTAATCAGAAAATGCCAGCAAAGTTGTTGCCACAACCAGAACTAGTCGTGTCAAAAATGGTCCGTCACACCAGGACCGCCTCCTGACTCCTCAGGTAAGTTGGTTCTCTTTTTTTTTTTTAATTAAAAAAAGGATCAGTAGTTATTTATATACATTTAAAATATTAGTAATGATTTAGGATAGTCTTGATACGTTTTAATTTTCATTAACTTCTATCGAAAAAGGAGACCCCTTGGATAAATTAATGGGTGCTAATGACCTCACTCTTGTTTATTTATTTATTTTTATAAAACTGACACCTATTGTCACGACCCGAGCCCTGGACCGTGGCAGAATCATAAATATTGATAAATAGAAATTTTTAATTTTTAAAAATATAAATTTTTTTCCTGTTTTGGATACTCTGAAGTACTAAAATAAAACATTGTGAACGATAAAATGAAAATATTCAAAACACTCTAAAATAATCCCAATAAAGATCATTCCCACAGATTTGTGAACACCTGTTAGGAATAATTGATTCAGAGTAAATAATAAAATTATAAACACTTAGCCGTGTAATCAACTTATCATAATTAAGCATTCACATTCATTTAGAGTCTCAAATGAAATTCCAATACTCTGGCGTTCTTAATATAATGTCTTAAATACATCGAATACAAGTCCCTTAAATAAGTTGCAAGGACATTCAATTCCAAATACCAAACTTGAAATGAAATAAACTAAATATCCATATCACGGGTATAATCCCTAATTTCTTTGGTCCTCTACCTAATCCGTCTGATTGCCACCTAAATCACCCTGCATATTTCCTAGAAAGGAAAAAATAAGGAGGGGTGAGTTAGTGCTCAGTAGGATTTCATTCCCGATAAGGTTTTGGAAACCGCTTTCTAAAATCATTATTAAAATTCTGCATACTTAACTATTTAACAAATTCAATAAATAATTTCATAAAATATATAAGTTACTAGAATAGTCATACAACATTTAAGTGTTTATATCAAGTCATATCATTTTCAAAACAAGGTAAATCCAGTCCCTTAATCGTATACCCGGTGACCTATAGTTTTCAGTAAATTATTTTGAATAAGAAAAACAACATTTAGCACACCGTGACCCTGATAGCCATACTAGAAAATACCCTGTGCAATAATCCGTGTAGTAACCCCGACATAAAGTCATATCATATGACTAATAGAAAATACAGTGACTCTGGTAGCCATACCAAAAAATACTCTACACAGTAACCCGTGTAGTAACCTTGATATAAAATTGTATCATATGAATAGGTATTGATAACATCACATAATGACTAGTACAGTGGATTTTTGCCTTATTTGAGTTAACAAAACAATTCAGATGAGTTACCATGCAATCAGTACAATATATATATATATATATATAAGATTCGATATTTTGAAAACTTTTCTTTTTATTTATAAAATTTCGGCAGCCTAACGGCTGCTAATTCAATAAATCAAAATTTATAAACCTATCATAAAGCCACAAATTTTTACCAAACAAACCACAAAATACTTCCAAAGCAATCCACAATATATCTCCGTAAATAATCAACACACTTTCAAAATTATGTATATTTTTTTAAATAAATTCTACTTTAACATAAAAATTACTCAAAAATCAGGATAGAACTCCTACCTCAATATAAGTTATTAATCACTCCAAAAATTTCGATTTCTAAAGTAATTATCGCTGTTCTAGATCGAATCTACAAAGTAACACAATATAAATAATTTTTAACATGGCTGTTCTATAGGGAAAATATCCCTAAAAATGGATTCTACACTTAAAAACGAGTCGTTAGACGTGCCCGGAACTAAATTTCGAGTTCGAGAGGTCGGAAAACTCACCTTCGTGGTACGTGGCAATCGGTGGTGACTTTCCGGCACAGATTCCGACGACCACGGTGGTGAGACGTATGGCTAGATAGGTTTTATTGTTCTCAACACCCTTGTCACAAAAATGGGGTTGGTTGGAGTCGAAATTGCCTGGTTTCACTGGGATCTAGAGAAATAAAAGTTGGTTAATGATAGAACTTTCTTTGCTGAAACGAACACCCAAACGATGATAAAACTTGACAAAATTGGTACTTATAGAATCTACGTCTCACGAGCTTTCCAACAGTACCAAATTTGGCCAAAACGGAGGTCGGATGAAGTCAGAACGACAAGTTAAAGTCGAGCTCGCGGGAATGGAGCGACTGGAGAGAAAATGATGAGAGAGAGAGAAAATGACCGGCTGAAGGTTGAAGAAGACTGTGTAATCCGATCAAATTATAATTTGTCTCCTCAACTATTTAAAAATTACAATTTTAATGTCAAGCTTTAAAAAGCTAAATTTTTAACTCTTATATTTTTACACAAATTTTTATAATATTTTCAATTTCATCCTTGGTAAAATTTGAGGTTTTACACCTATTTAATCATAGATTTATTTTGAACAACTAAAATTAACTACTATTTAAGCAATTCAGGTATTTACTTCTACAATCAAAAGATAACTACTCCCATGATAAGAGACGAATTATCCACACAAATTAGAAAACGTATTTAGCCAAATTCGAATTCCCATCACATGGGATGAGAAGTGATATATTTTACTAATCTTCTTTTTTTTAAAAAAAAAAAAAAAAATACCGTCGCGATATAAGCATATAGCTACTCAAATGTGAGTCATGGTCAGATTGAATGTAAACTCTTCACCGTGAACTCACACTGGGTGGTGGTTGTTTGCGAGAGGCACAATTTTTATATACCTTAATTAGGTCACCATTGAAATGTACTGCTACATACAACTCCTTTAAGAATCTAGCTACACGGAATTTTAATGTGTAAAATTTGTTTAAGCTTGTTTAGTAGTCAGTCCAATTTATCTGAATTGTTTGATTCAATCCAACATATCCATTTTGATTGGAATTGATATATGACTGATTTCTGGCCATCTAACCATTTCAATTTAAAATTCTTAAATCAAAATTAAATAGCAAAACCATATATCATATATATTTGATATAAATTATTATTATTCTTTAAAATAAAATACTAACACAACTTTTTAATTTTATTTAATTACCTCACTAATTCACGTTATGTGCATGTCAACTATAAATCATAATCGTTACATCATTTAAAATATAAATCTAATTAAATCTAATTATCCCACTAGAGTTGCTGGTGCAAGCCCTCCATCCTGATCATTGAAGTTCGAATTTATCTTGACTCAGAAAAGGTGTGAGAGATTCTCTCCTTATTCGTCTACTCAAATGCAATTATTGTAATATTTGGCATATAATTGGTGTCAACGAGCAATGACAGTCAAATCATCAAACTTTTTCAACCTCTCCACCTCTAAGCTGAACCAATTTAAATGGGTTGATTTGATTATTTAAAGCAAAATAAGTCTATATGGTTGCTCTTTTATGTTATTAGTTTAAATCTTTTATTATTAAGTATCCACACATTAACAGGTTTTATAGCAATATAAAATTAAATAACAATATAATAATGTATAATTTTATGACTGTTAAAATTTTATAGCACCTAAAAGTTTGTAACACCCAAGAGATTTCAATTATATATATATATATATTGAAAAGTAGAAAAACTTTATGATTTCAATTTTATATTATTGGTTTTAAATCTTTTATTAGGATATGCTTACTTATTAACTCTTTTTGTAATGATATAAAATTAAATAATAATAATCTTAATAAAATTTTTTAAATATTATTATAACAACTACATTAATATAGTTAAAAACTTTTGTAACTCCTTATATTATGACTTTTAAATTTTTATAACACCCAAAATATGAATCATCATCATCATCATTTTCATCATTGTTATGGACATTTTTGCGATCATAGAAAATAGACTGATAAAGGTCTAAGGATGAGCCCAGTATGTTATCTTATAAGAAGAAGCCCAAGAGGCTAGTCCATTAGGCAAAAGTCAAAGGAGGGAATGTATGGTCGTTTCTTAGCCTATGAATTTGATCACATCTGATCGCATGACTGATCGTTTTAATTGCTGTGTGGCTGATCGTATCATTTGACCGTTTATTCGATCATGCGTTTGATTGCTAAGCTGACCTGATCGTGAACCAAGAACTGTTCGATAGTGTTCTTCAAGAGGCAATTAGAGCGATCAGGAGGCCGTCTGTTGTACGACTAGATGTCATGACCTTTCTAGAATGCTTGACAAGTCATGGGTTAACTGTTCATCTCTTCATCTGCTCGCTGTGAGTAATATCTAATCGTTTGAATAATCTGCTCGTCCAAAATGCTCGTTAAACTTGACTAGTTGACCTTCTAAAAGCCTGGAGCGATTCAGTTAAGGAAAGAGTCAACTTGCCTATTTTCATGCAAATCAAATTACGACATTCTTGGCAATCGTTGCTGATATGGTGGAGAGAATCTTGGCAAATATTATTTTAATTAATGTATTTTATTTTTTGCCTTATCTGTAAGATTCTGAAACCAATTCAAATTGTAACATCCCCATCTATAAATAGGGGATCAAATTCATTGTAAAGAAAAACGGAGAAGATAAATATATACTGTTACAATGCAGAAATAAGAGTGACAGTCGTGGATGTAGGTCATTACTTTGCCAAACCACGTAAAAATCACTGTGTCCAATCTGTTTTGATCTTGGTCTTCCATATTTTTCTTTGTTATTTGTTGTTTCGCAAGTATTGGGGCTTCAAGAACCAGGTTGACTAGAAAAACGGTGTCAACATCTTTTGGCGATAGAAGGAGAGCCCAAACTGCGATTCTGCAATCTTTTTTAATACTTCTTTTTTACTATAGTAGTAATTTGCTAATATGGCTAGGATCAAGACAACCAGGATTGTTACGTTAGCGGTTGACCAATCAGAAGGTTACCAGGATCAAGGTCACGCTGCAGGAGCTTCCAATGTGGCTTTGCCTCCTTTTCCCTCGCATCAGGCTGCCACCGGTGGGGATGCTGCACTAGTTTGGCAGCAGCGCCAAGAAGCACTAGAGAATACGGTGGCATAGCTGACAGAGGCGATTAGGGCTTTGACACAGGCCCAGGCTCAGACAGTCCCCAAGAATACAGATCCCTAGCGCCAGCCAATTGAGGAGATGCCAGCCCAAAGGGAAGAAGCTGTTAGAGAGAGGGAACATCCAAAAGCTTCAATTCGCTCCTCAAATTTATGTTCTATGGAAGGCAGACGTCAGGTTCTTGAAGAAGTAGCACCTCACCCACCTAGCTTGAGGGTCAGGGTGAGTCAGGATGGGAGCCGCCATGTAGAGGCTGGTCGTGGTAATGAGCGAGCTCGTGAACGCAATGAGGAGCATGTGTGCCAAGGAGAATCGTACCAAGCAGAGAGTTCACGTAGAAGAAACAGGTCGCACGAAAGGATTCTCATTGACCAAGAGAGGTCACGCGATCGACTTTCTAGAGATAGGGAGAGCAGGAGGAGCCGTCGATCCCTGCGCGAAGAATTGAACGGCAGGACCTAATGATGGAAGAATTAATGCAAAGGGTCTAGCAACTGAAAGGGCGACCTGGGTTTCAGGGTCAAACAAAGTTACGTTAAGAAAGAACCCCTTTTTCAAGGGAAATCTGTCCTACTCTACAATGGGGACAGTGACCCGTATAACCATTTCGATGCTTTCAATGTCTAGATGGACCTGCAGACGTCTAATCCTCTGGTCAAGTACCGAGTGTTTCCAACCACGTTGGGGAATGTGCAGAGAGCATGGCTGAGGAGTCATCCAGCTCGTAGTATCAATAGCTAGGAAGAATGCCAGAGGAAGTTTACAGATTAGTACAAGGCACTGAGGAAGTAGCTTACGCCAACTTGCCACCTAGTGATAGTTTTTCAGAAGCGGGACGAGTCGTTAAAAGACTATATTGCTAGGTTCAAAAGTGAGGTGAATAATGTGGAGAACCCCTCAGATGAAAGCATCCTAACAGCAATCTCAGCGGGGCTTAGGAAAGATGGGAAGCTCTATGAAAGCCTTTATAAGTCCCCTGTAAAGGATCTTGGCGAGTTTTACGAGCGAGCAACAAAGGAGATCCGCTAGGAAGAAGCTTTTGGGTAAAGGATACCCAACAATTAGAAGAACGGAGCGAGTAGTTCTCACTAAGGAAGGAAAATGAGTCAAGGTGGGAATGAGGAGAACAATCACAGAAATCACTCCAATAATCAAGTAGCTCGTGGGCAAAGAATGAGCTCAGAAGAAAGCAATCTCCACCGTAAAATCGCTACCAGAATTACAGCATCCTGACAGAAAGACAGGACAGAATTTTTGAAGCCGAGAAGAGACGGGAGAATTTTGGGAGGCCAAGTCCCATAAACATCCCAAGTAGGTTTTAAGACTCGAAGAAGTATTGTGCCTATCATAATGAAATGCACTATACTTCCCAGTGCAGAGAGCTCAGGGACGCAATAGAAGATTTAATCAGAAGAGGTCGCTTAAGGGAGTATGTGGCACGACCAGAGAATCAGCGTTCCCAACATAGGCATCAGCCAGCGCAGCAACGTTCTGATCCGGCTCAGCAACCTGCCCAACAATAACCTCAGCAAATGGCCAATCAGTACCATATGTCTGCGGTAAAAACCATTTTTACTATTCATGATGGGCTGCACACAGCAGAGACATCAAACAGATCGTACGAGGGATATGTACGGGAGGCCAGTCATATTCTGTTGACGGGGCATAGCGAGGCAGAGAGACCCGCGAAAAGAGCCAGAATGACTTCGGGTGGCATCATGTTCAATGAAGAAGATGCTAGAGGAGTACATAGGCCTCATAATGACGCGCTGGTCATCAAGGCAAGGATTGGTAACGCCGAAGTAAGAAGAATCATGGTGGATACGGGCAGCTCAGAAAATGTGATGTATAGAAGTTGCTTCGAACAGATGGGCTTGAAGCCCAAACAGATGACACCATCTCTTAAGCCTCTTTTCGGATTTACTAGAGATGCAGTCATACCATTGGGGCAAATCAGACTTTCTCTTTCTATTGGAGATTCGGATCGACAAGCTATGACGTTGGTTGACTTTTTGATCATTAATAGTCCATCGGCATACAACGTCATCCTCTGAAGACCAGCCATGAATGACCTAGACATGGCAGTATCGACCTGAACCCTCACGGTCAAGTTTTCAACGCTAAATGGAGTAGGATGTGTGCGAAGAAAGCAGGAATTGGCTAGGAGATGTTATAGAGATGCAGTAAAGGTAGGGGTTAAAGGGAACAAGGTCAACATGGTGGCCGAGGAGAAGCCGTGGTCAGTTAGTACAAGGGGGGTAAGCCAGGACCTCGATTTAAGAAAGATAGAAGCAAAACGAGCAGCAAGTCCTGTGGAAGAGCTCGAAGAGATGCCAGTCAGCGAGCAGGATACTGAGCGGTGTTTGAAGGTAGGAAAGGATTTGTCTCCGAATATTAAAGCACAGCTTACTAACTTTTTTTAGGAGAATTTAGATGTCTTCGCTTGGAATCATGAAGACATGGTGGGGATCAATTCGGATATTATGTCACATAAATTAAATATCAATCCTCACCATCGGCCAGTTTTCTAGAAGAGAAGGCTAATGACGAATGAGCGTTATGAGGTGCTTAGAGAAGAAGTAGAAAAACTCTTGGCGAACAGATTCATAAGGGAGGCTCACTACCCAGTCTGGGTAGCAAATCCTATTCTGGTAAAGAAGAAGAATGGGAAGTGGAGAACTTGTATTGACTTCATCGATCTGAACAGGACATGTCCAAAGGACAGTTTTCCTCTGCCAAGGATTGATCAGCTTATTGATGGTACTGCTGGTTATCAGCTCCTTAGTTTTATGGACACTTATTCAGGATATAACCAGATCCCGATGAACCCTGATGATGAAGAGCACACTTCATTTATTACTGATCGTGGGCTTTATTGCTACAAAGTAATACCATTCGGGTTAAAGAATGCTAGGATAACCTACCAGCGGTTAGTTAACATGATGTTTGAAGATCTTATTAGCAAAATGATGGAGGTATATGTAGATGATATATTGGTGAAGTCAAAGTAAGTATCCAAGCATGTACGCGACCTAGGAGAAATGTTCCAGAGCTTGAGGAAATACCAAATGAAGCTTAATATTTTAAAGTGCGCATTTAGAGTGGCTTCGGACAAATTTCTGGGTTTCATGGTCAACAATAGAGGAATTGAAGAAAACCCCGAGAAGATTAAAGCTTTAATTGATATGAGATCACCGAAAAAGATTAAAGATGTGCAGAGCTTGAATGGCTAGGTCGCTACCCTCAGTAGGTTTATATCTAGGTCGACAGATAGGTGCATCCCCTTCTTTGATGCGTTGAAAAAGGCAAGGAACTTTCAATGGACTGAAGAATGTGAAACGGCTTTTTAGCAGCTAAAGGAATATATGGGTTGAGCACTGTTGCTTTCTAAACCAGTAGAAGGGGAAAAGCTGATCGTTTATCTGGGGGTTACTCGGCACGCCCTCAGTGCAGCCTTAGTTCGTGAAGAGAACAGGACACAACTTCCTATATATTACGTCAGCAAGAGGTTGCTCGATGCAGAGACCAGATATACCCCCATGGAGAAACTTGCATACTATCTAGTGGTGGCATCAAAAAAGCTTCGCCTCTATTTCCAAGCCCACACAATTGAAGTACCGACCAAATATCCATTAAAGCAGATTCTTCAGAAGCCTGACACATCAGGTCACTTACTCAAATAGGCAATCGAACTCGCCCAACTTGAAATAGAATTCAAGCCCCGAACAGCGATTAAGGGGCAGGTGCTAGCAAATTTTGTGGCTGAGTTTACATGGTCGGCTAGTGAAGAAACCGAATCCTCTGAAGACCTATTTTGGGAGCTCTATATGGATGGATCTTCCAGCGAGCAGAAAGCAGGGGTCAATGTGATGTTGATTAGCCCAGAGGGTCACAGAATTTTATGCACCTTAAGGTTCGGTTTCAAAGCTACTAACAATGAGGCCGAATATAAAGCACTGATAGCAGGATTAAGATTGGCGAAGGAAGTACGAGCTGAGCGAATAAGAATGTACAGTGATTCTTAGCTCATGGTGTGCCAAGTTCGAGAAGAATATCAGGCCAAGGGGTTTCAAGATGGCCATTTATATGCAAAAGGTTCGAGAGATGTTGGCGATGTTCGAAGGATGTGAAGTGCACCATGTTTTGTGATCTGAAAACTCGCATATAGACGCCTTAGCCCGTCTTGCCACAACAAAAGATGCGGATTTCATGGGAGCTATACTGGTAGAGTTTTTGCCAATCCCAAGTACAGACCCATGATATGAGATAATGGCAATAGTTGTGGCACAAGAATCTTGGATGAATTTTTTTGTTGAGTACTTATAAGATGGGAGATTGCCTGAAGACAAACTAGAGGCTCGTCGCCTTCAAGCCCGAGCAACTCAATACTGCATTTATGATGATAGGCTTTACAAGAGAGGGTTCTCAGCTCCATTGCTCAGGTGTATTGACGACTCGGACTGCCAGACTGTTCTGGAGGATATACATGCGGGACACTGTGGCAATCATGTTGGGGGGCTATCTTTGGCTTAGAAGGCTCTCCGACAGAGATTCTATTGGCTAACGATGAAACAAGATGTGACTGAAATAGTCAAGAAGTGTGATAAGTGTCAGAGATTTGCCAAGGTTCCACGAGCTCCACCAGCTTTCTTACAACAGATGGTCAGTCCATGGCCTTTTGCCATTTGGGGTATGGATCTAATCGGTCCACTCCTAACAGCTCGGGGAAGTTGCAAGCATGCAATTGTGGTAGTGGATTATTTTACAAAGTAGGCAGAAGCCAAGGAACTCGTCGAAATATCCACTGCAAAAGTAGAGAAGTTTATCTGGGAGTACATAATTTGCATATTTGGAGTTCCTCAGTAGATCGTGACAGACAACAGAACTCAGTTTAGCAGTGAGCAGTTTCAAAAATTTTGTAAAGATCTGGGAATCACAAAGAGTTTTTCAGCCATGGACCATCCGCAAGCCAATGGTCAGGTTAAAGCAGTTAACAAGATCATCAAGCAAAACTTGAAGACCAAGCTGGAAGCAAGAAAGGGAGCCTGGGTTGATGGATTGCAGAAGGTATTGTGGGCTTACAGAACAACTACTCGCAACACCACCAGGGAGACTCCCTTCTCGATGGTGTGTGGATCAGAGGCAATGATTCCAGCAGAGTATGAGGTCACTAGCCAACGAAAAGCAACTTTTAGGTAGAAAGATAACGACCATCTGCTCACAGCTAATCTAGATTTGCTCGAGAAAACAAGAGAGAAAGCTCGAATAAGAGTTGCTGTTTATCAATAAAGGGTCGCCAGATTCTATAATAGGAAAGTTCGAGTTGGAAGCTTCAAGCCTAGTGACCTGGTCTTGCGTCTCATTTTACTTGCTACTCGGAAAGCCAGTGATAGAACTCTTGGTCCAAATTGGGAAGGCCCTTATGTTGTAAAGGGTAGTCTGGAAAATGGAGCTTATCACCTGGCCAATATGAATAGGGCTGAGGTCCCACGAGCGTGAAATGTCGAGAATCTTCAGCCATATTATATTTGATTTATTCAGTTTATCTGACTTGTATGAATGCATCTATTCTATCAATAAAGATTCTCCTGGTAAAGCAATTCTGATCGCGTTTGTTAGTGCTCTTTGTTCGGTAACTCATTGTTTTTATTTCTACTCATGCTTTGGAATGTGCGATTAATACCTATAAGCTAATGTCCTGGAAGGCCCCAGTATAGCCTGTAAGCGAGTAAGCTTTGGAAAGAATACTTATGGCCTGTGGACTTATAAAAAATATCCTGAAAGGTCCCAGTATAGTCTATGAGTGAGTAAGCTTTGGAAGGAATACTTATGGCCTGTAGACCTATAATAATCCTGGAAGATCTAAATAACCTGTGAGCTAGCAAGCTCTGAAATGAATATTTAATCTGTGGATTTTCATGTTTTGGAAGGTGCCAGCACTATCTGTGAGTGAGCAAAGCTCTGGAAGATGTGCTTATTATCTGTGAACTTTTATAAACCCTGGAAGGTTCAAATGATCTAATTATCATATGACCTATGGGCGTCTATGTTGAAATTGCAACTTAATTGATACTTGTTTATTTAAGCAATCAGTTCAGATATTTTATTATAATCAAATTTGATTAGCGATCAGAGTTGCTCGTCATTCAACATCAGCAAAGAACGAGGAAATGAAAACAGATAAAAGAAACAAATTGCATTTATTACATTAAAGTTCATGAACTGAATAACTTGTATTACAAATCAAGTAAAAAGAAATAAAAATTTCCTAAGTGTTGCTGGAAGGAATGTTTTGAATGCCTAGAGCTTCTACTGAGACTTTACCTTCATCATCAAGAGCAGTTGGCTATGAGGAGCTTGAAGAAGGCCCTAGATGAGCTGAAGCACTACCAGAAGAAGGAGCTGGTATTGGTACATTTGAAGGAGCCGGACCTTGAGAGGTTTCACTTTGCGATGCTGTAGGAGTTGGGCCTTTGGGCTGAATTGAGGGCACCTCAGAAACAGAAGGGCCTAAGCCCGATTGAGGGGCTAAGAAGTTAGCCTCTAGTTGGTTCTTTTTTGCAACTTGGCGAGCAGCCCTCGCTGCATACATTTTCACCTCCTTAATGGCTTCTTGCCCAAAAAATGAGATATCTACATTTGGGCGCTTCCGCCACAAATTGTATAAAAACAAACTGCCCGTTCTTTCTTCTGCCTGTTTGACTAAGGCTTGAGTGCGGTCTTGTTCCCGGGCTAGTTCCTTTTTTGTTGAAATTACCTCCTGCTGCATCAATTTCATATTCTTCCTAGCTTCATCAGCTCTATGCTTATGCAAAGCCAACTCATCTTTCAGCCTCTTATTCTCCTCCTTCAGTTTTTTGCTCTCTTGTTTTAGCTTTTCCTCTAGGTCTTAGGCGTTATTCTACTTCTTCTTTAAATCATCGCCCTCTTTCTTCAGATAGGCGATATTGTCATCTCGAAATTTCACAGCTTCCCTCAAACCTATTCTTAGCTCTTGAGAATGCTTAAGTTTTTCATCCAGGACGTGAGCGGTCTTTTCAGACTTGTCAGCCTCCAGCTTGAAGAACTCCACTTCGCTCTGGATTTTACTCTTGTCACCCTCCAATGTTTTTATTACCTTCTCCATGTAAGCCTTCTCCTCGGACCAGTTAGGAATCTTCTTGAGGAGCTTCATGAAAGTCATGGAGGCCTGAAACAAGATGTTAGCAAAGCAAAAAGGGTAAAGAAAGCAATAAAATGTACTAGCAATAAAAAAAGCTTACAAGCAGATTGTGGTGACCAAAGAAGTTGATCAGCTTCTCGCCCTTCATATCTTTCCTATAAAGATCAAGCTTATCAGAACCTAGGAAGTGAGGCACGCGATCCAAGAGATCATTATAATATATCCCCGCATCAAAGTCCTGGGTTGATTCTTCAGAACGCAGGCTTTTTCCCCAGCATTTTTTGGTGCTTTGGGAGAGGTTCAGCGATCCTCTTGCCTTTGTCAACATTCTGAAGACGCGGAGCAGGCAAACTACTTGGGGGAGGAGCTGATCATGTAGGGGACTCCCTTCGAGTATCTCTGCTCGTGAATTTTCTCCCTACTGATTTATATCTCATGCCGCAATCAGAAGGTGTGGCAGAATCTGCTCAGGTTAGCGACCCAGTGACAGTTTTTGAGGTCGCCTGTGAATCAAGAGCACTTGCAACTTCAGTAGTTTTCTTTAGAGGTGGAGGTGGAAGATCAACAGTTTCTACCACTTGGACATCTTCCTCATCATCAGGAAGGGGCTCGTCAAAGTGAAGCTGAACCATTGGTGTAGATTGACCCTCTTGTGAGCTCGGTGCTACCTTGCCAAAGGCTTCAAAAACGGAAGGGATTTCCTTCTTTTTGCGAGCTCCTAAGTCCAAATGCTTATGAAGTAATTTGCTACCCGTAGGATGAGCAAGACCGTATATCTGAAGGAGGTGTTCCGATGGCGGTTGGTCATCCAGAGGA
Organism: Dimocarpus longan; assembly: GCA_022984855.1. Lineage (NCBI taxonomy): Eukaryota > Viridiplantae > Streptophyta > Magnoliopsida > Sapindales > Sapindaceae > Dimocarpus > Dimocarpus longan. Next base: position 23,657,822 of record CM041017.1, read on the forward strand.
TTTTTTACCTTCGAAAATTTTTGCAGTAATGCTAACTCCTCGCTTGTCAGCCTAATCTCACTCTTGGCAACGTCTACACAAAAGCAAAAAGGATTAGTAACCAGTAATATATATGCATGGCAGCAAGATGAAGATATACTCACCAGAATAAGTACAGAATGCAAAATGTTTAAGATCGGCTAAGGAGAGGCAGAACGCATAAAACCACCGCGACTTGTAGTGGCCTACATTGGATTTACCAACCCATTTTGGGAGAAATACTTTATAGGGAGAACCAAGGGCTGATGTATAGTATAACCCATCCCATTTCTCTGATTTGGGGCCCGTGGTGCTTTTAAAAAGGAATAGATGTTGAATCATTGATGGGGTTGGTGGAGGAAGACTGTTTTTGATAAAAATTAAGGCTAGGGCAATAAGATGAGCATAGAAATTGGGAGTAAGCTGAAAAGGGGCGAGCTTAAGATCGTTTAAGAGATCGATCAAGTAGCGAGGAATCGAAAATCTGAAGCTAGCTTCTATGTGCTAACGACTAATGGAAATGAACCCCTTAGGAGGGTGAGCTACGTGATCATAAGTGGCTGGCACCATTGCTTGGTACCTAGAAGGCAGGCGAAAATCCTCAACAATTGATTCGAGCTTGCTGGGGCTGTAAAAGAATCACATCTGAAAAAAGGGAGCGAGCAGAAGGATTATTATGCCTTACAGGTTATGATACAACCTCACCGCTCTGAGAGGTCCCGTTTTTAGTAGTTTTGACTTGGACAAGTTCCTCTTCAGAGTCCCTATCAGCAGCCCCCACTTTATGATTGCGACAACTATGACCAAACATTTACAAAATTAATGAGGAGGTCAGGTCACGAGTTGCAGACCAGAATACAATACTTAAGGCTAATTTTATTTTCCTCTAAAGATCAAGTCGCACGTGCAGGGGGGCTGCCGAGTTCATAGAAGCCCTGGTTGCAAGCCAAACAGGCTGCAAATGTGACGACTCGACTAGAGTTGGGATGTCAAACAGTTACAAAACAGAGAATGACACGTACATGTGTAACTAATACGATCAAACAAGACTTTTGTTCAAGTTCTTCAAGTTTTATCATGCCTAGGATGCAAAAAAGAGTCACATGATATACATGCGTGCATGAAGACAAATTCATATATGTAACCTAGCATGATGTAAGTAAAAATCATAACTTAAAAAGTTGTGAAAATGTGTGAAAGTTTACCTTAAGCACAATGAAAAAGTTGATGAAGAACAGCAATGGCGGACGAGAGAAAATAAAAGATAAAAGGGCGTCGATTTTTTTAAAGTGACTGGTAAAAGTAGAAAGTAAAACGACTAGGTTTATATATAATTTAAACTCTAACCGTCAGATCAAGGCAGCTGCGTAACCGTCATTAATCCAGCGGTGTAGCGCGAAATCTGTGATTTTGTCATTATACGTAACCAGTAAGGGACGTGCTTTAAATACGCATTAATAGCGCATGACAGGAGATGTGCAGTGAATTGACGCCTAGGGAAGTGCCGCGTGTCGTGGGATAACTCAGTATTTGAAAAAGCAACATGATGGATCCCTCCAAAATTGCCTCGAGGATGAGCTAGTTGCTTCCAGTTCAAGGAATATACTGAAAGTAAGAGGGCTAGTGTTATAGGCATTTTTGCGATAATAGAAAATAGGCTAATAAAGGCTCAAGGATGAGCCCAGTATGTTATCTTATAAGAAGAAGCCGAAGAGGCTGGTCCATTAGGCAAAAGTCAAAGGAGGGAACGTGTGGTCGTTTCTTAGCCTATGAACCCAAGCACATCTGATCACGTGGCTGATCGTTTTAGTTGCTGCATGGTTGATCGTATCATTTGGTCATCTATTCAATCATGCGTTTGATCACGTGGTAACCTGGTCGCGAGTTGTGATCGCTAAGCCAACCTGATCGTGAACCAAGAACTATTCGATAGTGTTCTTTAAGAGGCAATTAAAGCGATCAAAAGGCCGTCCGTTATATGACCAGATGTCATGACCTTTCCAAAATGCTTGACAAGTCATGGGTTAACTATTCATCTTTCCACTGCTCGCTGTGAGGAATATCTGATCGTCTGAATAATCTGCTCGTCTAAAGTGCTCTCTAAATTTGACCAGTTGACCTTCTAGAAGCCTAAAACGGTTCAGTTAAGGAAGGAGTCAACTTGCCTATTTTCATGCAAATCAAATAACGATACTCTTGGCAATCGTTGCTGATATGGTGGAGAGAATCTTGGCAGATATTATTTTAATTAATGTATTTTATTTTTTACTTTATCTATAATATTCTGAAACTAATTCAAATTGTAACATTCCCATCTATAAATAAGGGATCAAATTCATTGTAAAGAAAAAAGGAGAAGATAAATATATACTGCTACTCTGTAGAAATAAGAGTGACAGTTGTAGACGTAGATCATTACTTTGCCGAACCATGTAAAAATCATTGTGTCCAATCTGTTTTGATCCTGGTCTTCCATATTTCTCTTTGTTATTTGCTGTTTCACAGGTATTGGGCTTCAAGAATCGGGTTGACCAGAAAACGGTGTCAACAATCATCAAAACAATAAAAGTGATGAATTAATATTATGGCTTTCCAAGTTTTATAATTCATGATAATAATTTCATCTTTTTATGATATATTATATTATATTATTTATGATCATCTTAAATAACAATATATTATTGTATAGAGCAAATTACAATTTAGCTACCCGGTTTAAACACTTTTATAGGCGAAGCAAATGTTTTTATGTTATTGCAATTTACCTCCCTACCGTTAGTAAGAATCGTTACACTTGACGGTAAACGATACCAAAACGGTAAAAAGACGAAATTACCCTTTGACTGTAGTTGACAGATTGACTAAATATATAGCCTGGTCAATTACTCACTCACTCATTCAGCTGTTCTCTCTCTTCCTCTCATTCTTCTTCTTCTTCTTCTCCTCTTCTTCCGCTTCTTCTCTTCTTTCGCTTCTTCTTCTTCTTCTGTTATTCTTCTTCCTCTGAGCTCCGATCTGGGTTCGATGACGAACCCAGCTAGGTTCATCACGAACCCAGATCTGGGTTCTCAGGAACCCCGATCTGAGTTCTTGACAAACCCAGCTGGGTTAGTCACCAAACCCAGATCTGGGTTCCTGAACCCATCTGGGTTCGCTATGGTCGTCTAGGAGTGAACCCAGATCGGGTGCACTTCGATCTGGGTTCGTTGACGAACCCAACTAGGTTCATCAATGAACCCAGTCTGGGTTCACGAACCCAACCCAACTGGGTTCATTCGTGAACCCAGCTAGGTTCGTTCGTGAACCTAGACTAGGTTCACTGATGAACCCAAATTCTGGGTTCATCGTGAACCCAGAATCTACGTTCACTGATGAACCCAAATTCTGGGTTCACGATGAACCCAGAATCTGGGTATATATATATTTTTTCTAGTTTGATGGTTTTGATTTTAGATGATGTTGGGTTTGATGGTTTTGTGGGAGATTGATAATGTTGGGTTTGATGGATATGTTTGAGGTCATTTTTTGGGTTTTCAGAAGTGGATTATGATGTTGACTAGTTGATTGATGATGTTTGGAATTATTTTTACGGTTGATGATGTTCTCGTTGATGATAGGTTGATGATGTTTGGGATAAATTAAAAATTAAAAAAAAAAAGTTAATATGAAAAGACAATTTTACCCCTCGCTCAGTTAAATGTAACTGAATTCATTAACGGTAGGGGGGTAAATTGCAATAACATAGAAACATTTACTCCGGCTGTGAAAGCGTTTAAACCGGGTAGCTAAATTGTAATTTGCTCTATTGTATATATGTTAAGAAAAATATATCACATGACAAAAAGACTACAAAGTGTCAATACAAAACATATCATGTATCTGAGAATTGGTCTTCTGCATAGAGAAATAAAGCTAATTCACGAACGACCTTCAGAGCATGCACGTTTATAATTCTTCCCATCCTCTCTTCCATGTGTTCCAGCACTCGCAAGTTCTTGAATTGTTGCATGTGTAAAGATTTTTACAACATAGTTCCACATTAAAAAGGTTATGACGTAATTAGAGGCCACGCGAGCAAGAATGTCTGTGAGCAAGTCATTTGGAAGAGACTTGATGAAAGGGCCAACTTTGTGGTTGGTGTGTTTGGTTCTCTTCATCTTAACGACTACCATGGGATGAAATGGCCAACCACTAAAAAATAAACAAAAAAGAAAATTGAAGAGAAAAATTGGTGTGCATGGTTTTGATTTGAGAGGACTATATATATGTTTATATAATGGATTGTTTTGATAATTTAAATATTAGGCCTTATAAATCAATATGAAATTGCAAGCTTTTGGGTGTTATAAAAATATAAAAGTCATAATATTATACATTAATAAAACCAATAATATACAATTAAGAACTTTTAGGTGTCACAAAATTTTGGGTGTCATAAAAATTTAAAAGTCATAATATATATTAACTTATTATTTGATTTTTATTTACATTTTTATCATTACTTTTTTTTTTATACAATATCATTGCTAAATCTAGATATAACTTAAAATTGTGACACTTGGGAAGTTTTCACTTTAGTAATAAATGATTACTTAAATTATTAAGCACATGGTGGAAAAAGTTACAAGTATTCATAAAGAAATCAAGCAGAAATTGGAAGAATCCGCTACAAGATACAAAATAGCAACTGACAAACATCGACGACTGAAGACTTTCAATATTAAAGGAATGGTTATGGTTCATTTGTGCAAAAAGAGGTTGCCAATGAGAGAACATGGAAAACTCAAGCTCGAAAGGATTAGTTTGTTCGAAATTTTAGAAAAAATAATTAAATAATAATGCCTTCATAATAGATTTTTCAAAAGCATTTAATATCTTCAAAACTTTCAATGTCCAAAATCTATATGAGTAGCACATATCAGACTCCTACCTTCTTCCTTTTGCTCACTTGAGGATGAGTTCTTTTGAAGAGAGAAGGATCTGATGTAGGAGCAACCACTCTACAGCCACCCTACTTTGCCCAACTACCTAAAGCAACCAATCAACCACCCTACTATCCAACTAATGCTATAAATTCTTGTATTTTTTTTTTAAAAAAAAAATTTTGTAACTCTATAAAAGGTTTGTAATTTATAGTTGAAAGACAACCAAGTTATCAATCAAAATCCAGTTTGTAAACTTCAATTTGAATTTGTTTATCTTTCTAAAGGTATTTAGAATCATATCTAGCAATTGCCAAATAATTTTTAGAGCAAGACTGCCTTGCCTAGAAATTATCTTGCATTAGTTTGTTAGGTTGTGGCATCTATACATTTATAAATTATACTCTTAGTGTGAGAATATCTAGTTTTATCTTTATTAATTTTTTATGGTGATTATCTAGGTTCAACTTAGTTTAGCAAAGAAAAGATGCCATTTGAGTTTATGTTTTCGTTGTTCTATATATAAATTTATTTTATTTATCTTCTTAATGATTTGGTCTAATTAACAGTCAAAATTCTTTGTAAGTTTTGTAAATTTATCATATAGAACTTCCTTATACAAGGATGCTTCTAATGTATCATGACTAGATATAAATGAATGTATAATTAAGGAATTTTATAATTTAAAACCAATATATACTATTTTACTCAAACTTAAATTACCATAGCTAAATTACTGACATTAATTTCATCTGAATTAATTCTATGTAAGAGCATATTGTCTATATATATATATATAGAGCCAGTCATGATCAACTAGTTACATTCACTCCCACATGAAACATATACACGAGAAACCGCCAGACATTTAACGTATATAGCTGAGATCCATTATTTACACATAAAATCTTAAACTTTTTTTTTTTTTTTTATCTTATTAGTGTTTTTCATTTTTACATAGGGAATGGACATTCAAAGACGAAAGAAGCTCTACGAAGCAGTTTCCAATACATACTGGGAAGCTGTAAAGTAGGACTTATGCGGTAACATATAGAACTATAAATTGGCCGTGTCCTATAATGATGAATGGGAATAGTATCATTCATTTGGTACACTACAAGTACGACAGCATGTACAATGTGTTGCTAAAGCCTTTCGCAATGCGTACCCTTATGTACCGAAAGAGCATGTAGCCCAAAAGTATACCCATTTAGCAACGTTAAACTCACGTTGCTTTATACTAACAACAACATTATGATGTATGTTGCTATAAACATTATAGCAACATGCACTGCAAGTTGCGAAACTACACATATTATTTAAAAAAAAAAAAAAATGAATGAGGTGCAATATATATATATTAAATAGATTATACTGCTTATAATATTAATTTTAATTTGTAAAGAAATTAAGGTATTTATTAATTTCATTGTAATATACAATCCCCATTTTAATATTGTAAACGTATTGTACGAATATACCCTTATTTATGAAATGAAGAAATAATTTAAAGTGTCCGAATGCGTAATCAAATTTTGATAGAATTTTTGGAGGTGAAATTTAGTTTCGATAAAAGTTTTTGAGTAAATCGGAAACGATTTCAAACACGAGAAGTGATATGACAATCAATTAAGGTTTAACATGAAATAGATATTAAAGTAAAATTTCAAGAAAAAGGCAATAGTAATTAAGTTAGTTAGAAAAAAATGTACAAGGCTATTTTTGGAAAAAGATTTAAGCATGGAAGAGTGTAGTGACAAAGGGGGCAAATTTGTAAATTTAAATTAATGGCATGCTTGTAATTAAATGTCAAACTTGAGGGGCAATTGTTAAGGCAAGGTTAAGGCTATATATATGTGTGGAAGTGACTGAGAACATGAAGAAAAATTTAGAGAAGGGAGAGAGTGCATCTTGGCCAAAAAACTAGAGTAGAAAAACAACAACTATCCTTCATGTTTTCAAGTCATTTTTGAGTAGATTTCAAGCCTCCAAAATGTTATATACAAGCCTATGAGTGATATTCAACAAGAGTAAGTGATTTTCAAGTGATAAATTTCAAGTTTTCATGGTGTTGTTGCGTGAAAAATTTGATTCAAATCTATCAACTTACAGTTAGTGATGTTAATGGAATTTTCATGCATAGGTTTAGAGTGAAGCTTCAATCTTGAAGGAGTGATCCAAGGCAGTTTGGTAAGCAAACTCACAAAGCTCATCTTGTAATTTAAAGTGAGATTAGTGTTGTTTAAGATGATGATTTGCTGCCATGATTGTTGGTATGATTTTAATTGAATTTTTAAGTGAGAAATTTGAAGAAGTTTTGATGATATGATGAGTATGGTGCACGACCAAAGAAAGGATGGTGTGATTCAAGTTATGTTTGATATATTTGAAGTGAATTCATGCATGAAATTATGCCAAAATATTAAGTTAGATTGTTAAAATGAAAATAAAAAACATGGTAGACTATTATGCTATGTATTCAGCCAAGAGATGCTTGGTGTGATGGATGATTGTTTTAATGGTTTTAGATGAGTTCATGGGTTGCTTTAGTGATGAGTTTGGTATGGAGTTAAAAAGAATTCAATTGGATATCCAAGGATGCATGTCACAAAAAATCATGTTAGGTTGTTAGATTGTGAGTTTTATGAATTTAAATTGGTTTGACATTATTTTTGCATGTGTTGGAATGTGATTTGTTGAGAAAAGTTGAATGAAATTGATGGTGCAAAGTGTGGTGTGAATTTGGCCAACATGGGGGTAAAATAGTTCAAAAGTTTGTTTAATGCATCGATGAGAAAATTGAGCTTCTATTGTGATGTTTTGTATGTTTAAAAGTTTAGAAATTCAAACGGAAATTATACGCGAATAATCGGAGTCGTTACGGTGTAAACATAGAGGTTTAAAATCGTTGGATAGTTAAATATTTATTAGTGTGTCGATATGCCAATGGAAATGTTTGTATATAAGTCAATTTTAGTTACGATGTTTTCTAAATGTAGAATACAAAAAAAAAAAAAAAAATGTAGGCGACACGAAAATCGAGGAAACCCTAAAGCGCGTGTTATCGTGAGTTAATAATCGGTGAGTGTTTTTTAAAATATTTTGACATGATGTATATAAGATTGATTTTGAAATAAATGAACTTTATATAAAAATGTTTTGCATGGACTGTGAAATATTATACGAAATGTGAAATTCATGAAATTGAAAAGTTTATATAAAACATGTAGTTTATGATGAAAATACAGTTGGTTGGAAAAGTATTTGTGAACTTATGGTATGCCTGGTAAATATTATAGATATTTTCGGTTGAGGTTTGAGTACCCTAAGCGTGCATTGGCAGTGTCAAGGACGTATGTCACTAACAGTGAGAGGAAACCCATAGGAGGGATTGTGTCGTATTAGTTCATTCTTATGTGTAGCTCAATGCACGTATAGGGTATATTATTAGCAAGTTTCCACCTGAGCGAGGGTAAATTCCACTTCGTAGTGAGGGTAAATTTCGCTACGTAAAACCGGATAGATGGCCTAAACGAGGGTAAATTTTGAGAAAGCCAGAGCGAGGATAAATTCCGCTTCATACCTAGGATACTATATGATACGAACTATCAGTTAGTGACTCATTTAATCAGAAATTTTTCAAATGCATTATTGCCACCACTGTTTATATTTTATAGTAGAAAATTGGAATTATATAGCATGCTTTTTCATTATTCGGTTTTACAATGCATAAATTGTAAATTATGATAATTGTTTATCCATGCACCCAATTGAAATATGATTTTCAAAGAAAAACCGATTTTTGTTATTATATGGATTAAATGTTTATAAAATGTCTTCAAAAACTAAAGGGAGGTTTATTTTATAAAGATAAGTTAAAATAGGAACTTATGACACTCACTGAACCCGTGTAGTTCACACATTGTTTTATGTTTTATAAATAAAATCTCCCTAAAGATAGGTACAGGGACAGGTGTGTCAATAACAAGGGCCCTAGCTCAATATTAGATGGATCAAGTCATGTGTATTGCTGTGATTGCATGAAATTTTGTGGTTATATTTGAAATTTTGTGTATTAATAATTATATAAATTTTTCCTATAGTTTGAAAAGTGTGTAAATAAATATATGCTTGACTTGTAAATATATTTCCATTCATTTTGATTTGATAACATGTTTGTGGTTGTTTGTGGATTGAGAAAATGAGGGTCTAATGCTCAGAAGTTTGGGGAAATTGTTTGTTTTAGAAGTGTATAGTTTTCTGTAAAATTTTGTAAAGTGACATTTTCAGAAAAACAGCCGGTATGCTGCTGAAATTTTTGTAAACCTGTTTCGTAATCATATGATAAAAAGAAAAAATTTCCACCTATTTCCGTAATAAAGAGATTTCTTAAAAAAAAAAAAAAAAAATCAATAAAGGGAAAATAACTTAACTTTACGGGAACCTTCTAGTCGAATTAGATATCAGTGGAAGGGCCATCGTGGGATTGCCAGCAGGCTGCCGTCTGTACGGAAATGGATGTATAGAAACGGGGTCTGTCATTAATAATCTATCACAACATTACATATAATTCCATGAAGTTACATACATAACAAAGACTATGTATTAAAAGCTACATTGAAAATGTTAAGATTATGAACAAAATTGAACACTATATGCCCATCATTTGAAACCACAAGCCGTGAGACTATGAACACTACGCAATGGAAATGAGTGGGTAGTCTTATTCAAAATCGAACTCGCCCTATATTTATTTCCTTTGGGGCATTCTCTAGCTATGATTTTGCCTTTGGGTTAAGATCATTCATGAGTCTTAATTGCAAGGACCACATAAAAGGCTCTGCTTATGAAGGGTTCAACCAGGCTGCACATGCTTGATTATTATGGTATTACCCATTGAAACCAGCTGCAACAGATACAAGAGCCCCATTGTGTACGAGGATACGGACACACTCCGACCTTCCATATTGGGCAACCAAGTGCAGCAGGGTCGCACCACCTTCATCCCTTGTGTTTACAAATCTTGAAAATCCCTTGCCAATGCCATCTAAAATAATCATCAATGATCACAATGAAATACAAACCCACACACATATTATAAGCCAGACAGAAATAGATACCAAGAATCTGCTACAGGTTTGGCACAGGCAGCAATAATAATTGCTTCTAGATAATCAGAATGACCATAGCAGGCTACGTAATGCAAGCAAGTTCTTCCATATAATGAATCAAATTTCAGAATCTAACAAAATTATAAACATAATAGTGATCAATTTCTTGGATAAAAATAAAAATAAGAGAATTTAAAGTAGAAATAAATTTAAACTCTGTTAGTAAGAAAACATACAAATGTGCCACTTTCAATGAGGTGTTCCTAAAATCATTCTTGCTTATGTTGTAAACTTGAGGCTGAGGTTGCTGCCTGTTAGCATTATTATTAGAAGCAAAATTAGGATAGTGCAACGGACCCTTCCTAATATTCTTCCTTATCATATTCACACCCAAATGATCACTATTATGACCGTTTCTTGAGCCATCCATTTCGAGAAACTCAACTCAGACTTTAATTATAACAAAATCAGTAGATGCTTCCACAATCAAATCACTGAAAAGATTCGACGCAACATCCCAACATCAAAACTCAACCTCCAGCATTGTAGATCCTCACAACAATTATGCGCCAGACAGCCAATACTCACCATATAAATACTAGTGTCAAACCATTTAAAAGCTTCTAAACAATCCCCACCAATATCAGACAAGTAGCAACAACAACTCTTTGAGATATACTAAAAACTTGATTCTAACAACCCAAATACTAGATTTTTACCAAACACCTACAAAGTAAAACAACTTCAAAGCTTGAAAAATAGAACAACCCTATCTTCAAAATTCAATCTTAAGATCAAAATTTCACAGAATATCACCAAAAGCAATAAAATCCACAAGCCACGAATTGAATCAGCCTTAAAATCACAAGCTTAGACTTGGGTACAACCCAAATCGAAGAAACCCTAAATTCGATTGAACCCGAAAAGATTCCCTTAACATAATTCAAAGAAGCACAGAGAGTCAAACCACTTATTCTTCGGTTTCACATACAAGACGAAGAAAAGAGAGAGCGACAAAGTAGAAAAGTTAATGCTTACAAAATTAACGGAGTCTAAATGCACCAATCACCAACACATAAAAATCCAAACCACACATAAAATGTACAACCAAAAAAAGAAATTATGCAAAAAAAAAGAAAAAAAAAAAAACTATATTCCGCATATTGTTCATAACTTATCTTGTATTGTGGATAGAGGAGCAACAGCGAGGACGATGAGACCAACAACGACGCAATGACCAACGAAGATGGCTTGAACTGACAAGTCTTTAGGTGAGTCGAGTTGGCAACGAGTAGCAAAGTGAGCGACGTCGACTGCACCTAACGACCAACGGTGATAGCGGCGCCCACAGCTACAACGAGTACCAGCGTCAGCGGCAGTGGAAGGTCGACACGGTGTCAGGCTGGTCGATGATGAGTGAGAGTGCAAGGATTTTATGGTTGACGACGGTGATTGATGGTGAGGGGTGAGGGGTGAGTGTGAAGTGTCGACTAAGACATGTCAAGTGAGAATGAGAGAGCTTTAGGGATTTTGTGGTGGCTTTTATATTTCTTTTTTTAAAAAAAAAGTTAAAAATAATTTATTTGGCAACATTGATCATCACCAAGTTGCTGTATATGTTGCAATAGCAACATTGCTGAAAAAAAAAAAAAAAGTATATGTTGCGATAGCAACATTGCTGAAAAAAAAAAAAAAAAAAGTTGCTGCGTGTGTCCTACATTTGGCAACGTAAATTACGAGTTGTTGTCCGTTGCTTCTGCAACACACATTTTTTCCATGTTGTGTTAGATGTTTACGGCAACATGTAGCTTGCACACATTTCTATCTAATGTTGCTATATTGGTTATTTCTTGTAGTGATAGTACCAAGTGGAAGCAAGGAACCACTCGAAGAGATTTTTTATTGTAAAAAATCACTGCATTTTAGATGACAGTTTCACCGATGCAGGCGCCTTCAATGCATAGAGAAACACGGTGCTGCATGAGGTAGTGGTCTGTGGGAATCTTGAGGCAACAAAGCTCCTGGTTTTGTGTGATAAAGGGTTACTTGAGGAACAGAATGATTTTCAGGAAACCCCGCTGTTTAACGCTGCTGCATTCAGGAATGCAAAATTACGTACTCAAGTTCTTGGCTTTTCGGCCTGGTCAAATGGTTACTTCTGATGGTACTAAATTCCAGTTGAATGATATTCATAGCCAGAATAGAGATGGTGCCTCCATTCTTCATGCCGTCATCCAAGGGAATCATTTTGGTCTCTATCTTTCCTTTTGATTTCTAATATAATTTTTTTTTTTGTTCAACTCTTTTTTATTTAGGTACTTTTTATTCACCTCTTCTAAGGTTTAATCTATATTATAAGTAGATTTTACTTTCAAAAATACTAGTTAAACAGTTACCTATTAAAAAGAATCCATCCCGACTTCTCACTTAAGTATTAAACAGTTACCTATTTAAAAGAATCCATCTCGACTTCTCACTTAAGTATGAAAGAATCCTGTGAAAATTAGGGTCTTTCTAATTGAAATCTGGATTTACTAAAATCTTTTAGAAAAATTCTCATAAATGACATGGTTGCCTCATAAATTCAATATGAGCAGATTAAACATTTGTATATTTCTCGTGTTGGACCACTGGACTGAAAAATCAAAATAGACATTAAATATCTAGAAAAAAGATATTTCATCTGAAAACATATTTACGAAATCTGGTTAATAAAAGAAATAATATACACAAAATGCAACTATTCCTCATCATGTGACATTCCTTACGATATGCACTAATCTGCACGAACTTGCAGTGGATACCTAAAAAAATGGGTTATAAAGAGTGAGCGCTAACGCCTAATGAGTAGATATAACAATTTTTTTTTTTTAAATAAAATATCAAAATTATCACGGGTAAAAAAGAAACAATTCTCAACAATTAAAAAACAATCATATTTGAAAATAAAACTGAATATAAATTCCATATCGTTGTAAAACTGTAAACTTCTATATAAATTATTATTATAACTTGAATAATATAAAATATGAAAATCTATAATCTATAAGCTTTTTCTAGAATCTCTTTTTGTAAATTTGTTATTTTGTAAATCTCGTTCTATACTGATCAAACTTAAAATATAACATTTATTAACTAAAAATCTACAACAACTAGTATCAACGGAAATCTATTATACGTAGTGAATATACTCAATACACACATAGAATGAGGGATAATATCTGTTATACACATACTAGGTGACTTAATGACTCTTCTGACATCTACCATACACGTGCTGGATGAATTCGAGACTCACACAAACGTAGTCTATTTGACCGTTAAAGGGGAGGGTACAACCTTAGTGTTCTAAAAACATATTTATTTTTCATTTCTCAAATCTTTTCTGAATATCCATATAATTTTGGATAAATACTTTTCTTGAAACACAAATAAAAAATTAAATAATATTTAAAATCTACTGAAATATTTCTTATCATAAAGTCAAACTACTAACATCAAATTCTGTATAAAATTTCAAGACGTATATAAAATAAATTCTCAAGTCAATCGTAAAAGCATAATCAATAAATCATAATACTAATCGGATAATTTTTTTTCCTAATAAGAATTTATTTATATAACTATAAATAATTAATTCAATTTAAATAAATAATTCACTCATATAACTCCTATACTTATTTTTAGATTTAAAACAGATTCTCATATGATTTCTTATATTTTTGGATTCATCCTAAAATCACATAAAACTCAATTTAAAACTTATATATAAAAAATTTAACTAATATTTTGGATTCCTAATCTCAATGATATAAAAATCACTTATCTAAATAAATCAGACATCCAAATATTTTTTACAAACATCTAAAATTTTTCTTCATTTTTTCTCTTCGGCTTACTATTTTCTTCCTTGTTGTCTTGCCGCTCTGCTCAACTTTACTTACTAAATTGTTTCTGCTTCTTCTAATCTCTCTATTAGTTTCTAATTGCACCTATATATATATATATATAGATACAGATACAAGAGAAAAAAAGCCACCGCCTCACGCCTCACGCCACAGCCATTTCTTTTTATTTTATTTTATTTTATCATTGTATTATGTCTTTCCTAACCCCCACTTTGATTTTATTATTATTTTTTTCTTAATCGACACCCACCATTAACTTTTATATATATATATTATTTTAATAGACACGACAGACCACCTTATGTTATTATTATCTTAAAAGAAAACTTTGAATTTTTTTTCCAACATATGTAAATTTTCATTTTACAACCCAATGGACTTTTTCCTTAGCCCAATTTCTTAATTTATTTTTAAAAAAAAAAAAATCCTTTTATAGGATATTTATCCACAAATTTCTTTACTTCTAAAATTTGAATTGGACTAAATTAATGACAATAAGTTGGATTTCAGTTAATCTCTTGGATCCATTATGATTCAGACCTTACAATTCATCTTCCCTTATAAAATTTCGTTCTTGAAATTTATGAATAATTTCAATTCAAGATATCTTACTCTAAAACTGTTGCTTTTATTATTATTTTATTTTTATCAATGACACAATAATTCTATTCTCACTTAATCTCCAATTTCTCCACATATATAAGAACATATATTCAATACTATAACAATTCACAACTACATAAATCACCATTAAACAAAACTGTTCAATAATCATAATTGTACCCTTATGGAATATTTCAAAAATGTTTTCATATATAATATCCAAAACCATAACAATTAACACCTAATGATGGGCCCCGACTCTTATATTCAAAGCAATCCATTCGGCAATCCTACGATGGCCTTCCATTCGAGAACTGCTCCAGCTGAATGGTTCCCGTGAAGCTAAACCTTTCGAAAACACTTTTTAGAAATTATTCATTTAGCGAAAATGAGTGGAAATTTTTTTTTTCTCATTTTAAAATATACATTTACAAAACGGAATTTATAAAAATTTTAACAGTACAACGATTGTTTTTCTAAAAAAAATTTCGCCTTGTAAAAGTTCACTAAAAACCTATACACTTCGATATCCAAACAAATCTCCATTACCGGGCCTCGAACCCTTATTTCAAAATCACAACAACCACAATCATGCTTTAATTTAAAAGATAATTTGAAATCATAATCAATTTATGCATATATAAGATTTCCAAAAGTTGCAAATAAGTATATATAAAATTGTTTCATAACTTTTCAAAACATAAGTGGCATACATGTATATTTGTAAATTTTTCATAGCAATACTAAACTCGACAATGGCTGACTACTCAAGGGCTGAAGTCCCTACTACTGTAGTATCCGCACCTGTATCTGTCCTTGGGAGATTTTTTTATTTTTTTAAAACATAAAACTAGGTGAGTTACATAAGCTCTGTGAGTGTCATATATATATATATTTCCATTCAATCAATTTTCAAAATATCCTCCCTAAAATCTTTAAATCATGCTGTAGTAATTAAATATATTTCTTGAGTACCACATAAAATTTAAAAGCATGAATAAACATTTATATCAATATAATCCATGCATCAAAAATCTGTAACGTATTAACGAATTGAAAAGTAAATTTTCTGATTTCGGAAAATGATTTTGAAATGCTTTTCAAATATAGAACGATGCATAAAATAATATATTACATGATTTCATTTTTTTGCCATAAATTATAAACAGTGGTGATATTTTAGTTTTCGAAAAGCTTTTTAAGTAAACAAACCAACCATTGATAATTCATTCCACATGGTATACTGGTATATGGTGGAGCGGAATTTATCCTCGCATAAACCATCTATTAGGTATCTACTAGCAGAATTCAACCTCAGTAAGAGCAGTATTTATCCTCGCTCAAGATATCAATTCGGTAATTTCCTGATTTTGGAAAATGATTTTGAAATGCTTTTCAAATATAGAACGATGCATAAAATAATATATTACATGATTTCTTTTTTCTGCCATAAATTATAAACAGTGGTGATATTTTAGTTTTCGAAAAGCTTTTTAAGTAAACAAACCAACCATTGATAATTCATTCCACATGGTATTCTGGTATATGGTGGAGCGGAATTTATCCTTGCATAAACCATCTATTAGGTATCTACTAGCAGAATTCAACCTTAGTAAGAGCAGTATTTATCCTCGCTCAAGATATCAATTCGGTAATTGCATAGCGGAATTTAACCTCGCTACGAAGCGACATTTATCCTCGCACAAAATATCAATCCAGTAATTGTGTAACGGAATTTAACCTCACTACGAAACTACATTTATTCTCACTCAAGACATCAATTCGGTAATTATGTAGCAGAATTTAACCTCACTACAACGTGGCATTTATCCTTGCTCAGGACATCAATGCAGTAATTGTATAGCAAAATTTAACCTCGCTACGGAACAACATTTGTCCTTGCTCAGGACATCAATCCAGTAATTGTGTTGCGGAATTTAACCTCGTGACGGAGCGACATTTATCCTCGCTCCGAACATCAATCCGGTAATTGCGTAGCAGAATTTAACCTCGCTACGGAGCGGCATTTATCCTCGCTCAGGTGGAAGCTAGCTAATAATATACCCTGTACGTGCATTGGACAACACATGGGACTAAACCAATGGACACATTCCCTCCCACTGTTAGTGACAGATGCTTCCGAGACACACTGCCAATGCACACTTAGGGTACTCAACCTCAATCGGTAATGTCGGGATACCTTTAAGGTATACCATTGGCTCACAAATCATTTCCATTCATTTTGCTTTTTATCATTTCATTCACATTTTATGCAAGATATTCAATAATTCATGCATAAAGATTCTCGTATGATAATTCATCAATCATAAAAATTAATTTTCATTTATAAATAACTTGAATTTAAATTCATCATATAAAACTAACATGAATAGAAACATAAATATTTCGAAACATTTTTATTAGGACACTCACTTTATTTCCTAGTTTGCAACAAGCTTAAATCAATGGATAGATTTTCTCGTCTCCGCGTAACCTAAACATTTTCGTATTCTATTTTTAGGTTATGTCACAACCAATGTTATTCATTCGAATATTCTATAATCACATACTAATATACCAACAATTTGCAACGCCCTTTTTAAAGTCATATCAATGCAAATTCTTTACATTTATTATCTGAATAACTTAAACTTAACTTAAACCATCCTAAAATCATGGTTTAAAATTTTTAGCACTCTCAACGAAAACCATGGCAGCTTATATATACATTTAATTTGACTTCTCATTTCATCATTCAATTAATCCATAAATCATCCGAACAACCCGAAAATAACTTTTGATTATCAAGACAACACCTCGAGACTTTCAAACACATCGAATTTCATTATTTTCCATGGCAACGAAATCAAAAGTAAAATTGAACCATAAAAGCTCTTACATGGCGGAATTTGGTAATCTTTCCAACATCAAAATTCATCCATTATCATACCAAAATCTCATGCAATTGAATCTCCATACTAATGAGGTTCTAATCCTAAAACCCAATCATTTCATCATGTAAATT
Organism: Dimocarpus longan; assembly: GCA_022984855.1. Classification (NCBI taxonomy): domain Eukaryota; kingdom Viridiplantae; phylum Streptophyta; class Magnoliopsida; order Sapindales; family Sapindaceae; genus Dimocarpus; species Dimocarpus longan. The sequence goes on from CM041017.1 coordinate 23,675,409, forward strand.
CATCCAATATCACCACCTAAACATTTTCAACAAAATGAAAATTATAAAAGCACAAACTTACCTCTTAAATTCAACTAAAAAACAACTCAAACAATACATGTAACTACTGCCCATATGTTTTCCCTTTGTCTGAATGCTTTTTCTTGATTCCTTTCTTGACTGAGAGCTCCCTTCAATCCAAAGGTTTGCATGAGTTAAGATCGCTCCAAAAATGGCTTCATTATCAACATGCAAGACTGTCCTCTTTGGTTTTCCTCTCGGTTTCAACTCTCTCTCTCTCTCTCTTTCACTTGTAAAACCAAATGCCACACTCTCCTAAATCTCTTCTCTTCTTGGTTTTTGGGTGCTTGACCGAATGGGATGAAAATGGTGGCTACTCTTGCTTCTCTTCCTCTTTGCTTGGTCTCTCTTTTTCTCACACTCTCTCTCGGGTTTGGATGTGAGACCGAGTGGGTGCTCTCATTCACTTGCTCTCACTTTTGAGTTTAGGGAGTGTGAAGACTGAATGAGAAACTTGAAGCTCTCTCTCTCCCTCTTCTGAGCTCTCGGGTTTTGGGTGTTGAATGTCTCTCTCTCTTGTTTTGATCTAATCTTGACCGAATGGCTTTTGTGATTTAGCTTCCAATTTTTCTTCTTTCAATTGATATATATATGCTTTCTAAATGCTTGCCATGTGTCCTTCATGCATAAGCTCACTATGCCACTTGTTTTGTTTTCTTTTTGCATGCATGACATGTGTTCATTTCATGCACCATTCATGCCACGTGTTATTCCTTGCATTCGCCCATTCCGATTCGAATGAGAATTCGTTTCCGTTCGTCCAGGATTTCGATTATAACTCTATCTCATCTTCGAAAATTATTCTTGATTTTGATTTCACCTCCGAGCACTCTAAATCATTTTATTTCTCTAAAAATATTTTATACGATCATAAATCAGAAAGGATATTTCCATTTGATAAATTTTTGGATCACTCGAAATCTATCCAAATGGATTCGTTTTCGATCCGTTTCATTTTTCTTTAACTCTAATATTAATTTCGAAACATTTTGTTTACGAAGTCCGTTTTTTGAAAAAATTATTATTCCCACGAACACTTTCTGTTCAGAAATACGATCTACTGAAAAATAATTTATTTTCTATCGGACAAAGTTTTGGGTTTTACATTTCACCCCTCCTTATACAAATTTTGTCATCGAAATTTGCATAACGTCTCTACTTGATACGATTCAGTTTAAAATCATAGCCTAAAACATCACTGCTAATATTTCTCATAAATTTTACACAATTATCACCAAACTCAAGTCTATCATTCATACTCAATTAGAAATCTAGGAATTATAAAGCTTATAGTTAACGTGCGAACTGCGATTCTTGCAAAGCTCATAACCGTTGAACCCCTTTTGACCCCATAAGGTCGCGTCCGAAGTTAAACCCATAACTTTATAAGCATAGAGGTTATAAGACTCTTATCACCACACAAATCGTCAAGTGTTGATGGTCACAAGCTTTGCAAGAATCACAGCTCGTATGTCAACATTAAAAATGCATGTTTTTAATGTTGAGGTTATGTCCCGGAGGCCTCAACACTCCACGATTTATGTGGAATTGACCTGCGTATGAGCTGCTATTCTTATAAAGCTCACGACTGTTAAACCCTTTTTGGCTCTGTTGGATCGTGTCCGAAGTCGAATCCATAACTTTATAGATATAGAGGGTGTAAGACTCCTACCACCAAGCTAAATATTATGGATATTTTTAAGACAACCTAAAGCAGCTAATAAAAGCCCAATGACCCGATCTAGTGGACCGAACTAATGGACAAAGACCTAGTCAAGCCAGCATCCATCTCGTAGAAGCAAACTCTCAGATCATCTCACTTTCAGCTCGTAGATACGAGCTTTCATGTGTATTAGATGTTTAGCTCACACAAGTTTGCCCTCAATTTGTTTATTATAGTTCCCAGGTCGCCATTCAACTAGGGTCAGAGCTACTCCATGCCTGGCTATAGGTCGCTCAGAGCGAAGTCCAGCCCGTGACTTAGTGTGTACGATAAAATTTTTTCAAACACACAGTAGCTTAATTTAAGGAAAACTCAACTGCCCAGACTGAAGATAATTTCAAGATCCTACTTTTACAGGATGAGGCCATACTCTGACAAGCGTTAGTCTTGGGAATGTAATCCACGAAGATTTTCTTTCCTATTTTAATTGTAATACTACTGTAGCCTCTCACTCTATAAATGGAGGCTAGAAATTCATTATAAAAGGATACACACATTATATAATATACTGTCTTTCTGCCAAAATAACTAAAGAACAACAGTGGACGTAGACATCTTTTTGGGTCGAACCATATTTTTTCCATGTCCCTTGTCACAAATGTCAGCTTCTCATTGGTTATTCATGCTAACTCATCTTTCCATTAATTTATTTAATCACATACTTGTAAAGTTTCAATTAGTTTCCATTACTTTTAGCTTTTGTATTGGCAATTTGCTGTTGGCCTAAGATTAATTTCTATGTAATGCATTCTAATTGCACTCATTTTCTTATCCAACAGTATTTTTTTTTTCCACCATTCAATTTCTCCCACCAAATCTCTAATTTGAATCCCAATTATAAAATGCTTCCAAATCATTAAATTCCTTAAAATAAAAATACCTTTCCTCATATATGCAATAAATTTCAATTTAATATATACAACTTTTTGCGCACTTGATTTAGTGAGTTTAAATGAAATTGATGTGGGTTATGTGGATGAGTTGTTGCCATGTTAAGTTAGTGTTGTTTTGAATGAATTTTAAGTGAAAAACTTGAGTAGAACTTGATGTGTGTGTGATAGGTTGCACGACCAAGGAAAATGATGCGAAATTCAAGTGTGTTTGATGTGTTTGAGTGAGGATTATGCATGAAAATTTAGTTAGAAAATCAAATGGAAATGTTGAAAATGAAAACTAGAAATTTAGTGGATTAGTTTGCTTGTTTTAGGCCATGATAATCTAAGGTGAATAGATGGTTGTTTTAAAGGTTTTGGCATAATGTATGGGTTGTTTTGAATGATATTTATGATATAAAATTGAAAGAAATTGATTAGAAGGAAAAAAAGGCTGATTCACGACCAAATATGCATTAGTATTCAAATGTAATGTTTTGGTGAAATTGGTTTGTTTATATATCATAAAATATACTTGTTGAATATGATTATAGTAAGGAAAATTGAATTGAATGGATGGTTTGAGAGATGGGTTGCATTCGGCCAAGAGGGGATAAAATGGTCCAAAAGTTTGTTTAGTGCATGGATAAGAAAATTGAGCTTCCATTGTGATGTTTTGTATATTTAAAAGTTAAGAAATTCAAATAGAAAATATATGCGAATAATCGGAGTTGTTACGACGTAAATATAGGAGTTCAAAATCATTGGATGGTTAAATGTTTATTAGAATGTTTATATGCCAATGGAAGTGCTTTTATATAAGTCGAATTTAGTTGCGATGTTTTCTAAATATAGAATGTGAAAATATGTAGGTGACGCAAAAATTGATGGAACCTTAAAGCGTGTGATTTTGTGAATCAATAATTGATGAGTGTCATTCAAGATATTTTGAATATGATGTTTTAAAATTTATGTTATGATATGTTATAGTTGATTTTGAAATAAATGGATTTGTATGAAAAACGTTTTGCATGGATTATAAAACGGTTATATGAGATGTGTATTTTCTAAACTTAAAAAGCTTATATGAAATAAGTATTTTATGGTGAAAAATTATTTGATGGAAATATATTTATGAACCTATGGTATGCCTAGTAAATGTTACAGTTATCTCCAATTGAGGTTGAGTACCCAAAGTATACATTGGCAGTGTCAGGGGTGTCTGTCACTAACAGCGAGAGAAAACCCACAGGGGGGATTGTGTCGAGTCAGGGTTCAGTTTAATGTGTCGCTTAATGCACATACATGATATATTATTAGCTAGCTTCCACCTGAGTGAGGAAAAATGCCGCTTCGTAGCGAGGGAAAAAGTCTACTATGCAATACTAGATAGATGGCCTGAACGAGGAAAAATTTCGGGAAGGTCGAAACGAGACAAAATTTCGCTCCATACTTAAGATATCATGTGGTACGGATTGTTAGTGGTTGGCTTGTTTTATACAAAAATTTTCTGGAAACAATAGCGCCACCACTATTTACATCTTTCAGAAGAAAACTGAAAGTATACAGTATTTTATTTTATTATTTAGTTTTATAACAAAATCGAATGATAATTAAGAAAATTATTTATCCATGCAACTATCTGAAATATGGGTTTTCAGTGAAAAACCATTTTAATTATTATAGTGATTAAAAGTTTATACAATGTTTTTAAAACTTAAAGGAGACATTTTATAAAGTTAGATTTGAATTGAAAACTCATGACACTCACTGGGCTTGTGTAGCTCACATTGTTTTATGTTTTATAAATAAAACCTCTCAGGGGCAGATGCAGGTGCAGGTACGTCGATAGCAGAGACTCCAGCCTAGAATTAGGCAAATCGAGTCAAGATTACTATTGTGATTGTATAAATGTATTCTGAACATTTTTAAAACAATTTGTATATAATTGATTGCATAACTTTTCTTTGGTTTCGAAAATGTGTAAATAAATATATATGCATAACTTGTGGTTGTGTCTTAAATTATTTTTGAAATTGGATGACATGTTTGTGGTTGCTTATGAATTGATAAATTAAGGTTTGAGGCCCAGAAGTTTGAGGGGAAAATATTTGATTTTAGAAGTGTATAAATTTATTCAAAGTTTGCAGGGTGGCATTTTCGGAAAAGTTGTCGTTATACTGTCGAAATTTTTATTGTTTTGAAATTATATGATAAAAAGAAAAATTTTTCCCACCCGTTTTCATGAATAAAAGACATTTCTAAAAATTTTAGAAAAGAAAAACGGCTTAACTTTGCGTGTACCTTTCAGTCGGATCAAATATCGACTGGAGGGCCACCGTGAGGTTGTCGGTGGGTTGCCGTCTATATTGAAATGGGCATGTAGATGGGGCCTGTTAGGTTTTGGTAGGAGTCACCACCCAGAGAATAGCTAGGGAGACCACATGCTCGGGCCAAGGTGTTTGTAGTGACACAGCAAGAGGCTAAGGCTACACCCGAGGTGGTGACAGGTACGGTGACAGTTTTTGGTATTGATGCTTATGCTTTGATAGACCCGGAGCTACGCACTCTTTTGTATCTAGGGATTTTGCTAGATAGGCTAGTGTGGAGTCAGAGCCCTTAGAATGTAGTATGACAGTAGCTATTCTCACGAGAGACTTATTAGTAGCAACGAGTGTTTATAGAGATAGTGACATTGTGATTAGGGGTAGAGCATTTCCAATCAGTTTGATTTTGTTAGACATTTGTGATTTTGATATCATATGAGGCATTGATTGATTAGCTATGCATCATGCCGTTGTGGATTATTTTCAGACAGAAGTCTAATTCAGTTCATCGGAGGAGCCAGAGGTAGTATTTGGAGGGGAGCGTCAAATGCTTTCATCTCATATCATATTAGCCATGATAGCTAGGAAGATGTTGAGGAAAAAATATGTAGGTTACCTAGCTTATGTGATAGATACTATAGAGAAAAAGGTGCAGATAGATTATATTTCTATGGTTGAAGAGTTTTCAAAAGTGTTCCCAGAAGATCTTCCAAGTTTACCCCCAGATAGAGAGGTTGAATTTAAAACTAATTTGATTCCGAGAGCAGCGTCGATTTCTAGAGCACCTTACAAAACGGCACCTACTAAGGTGAAGGAGCTGAAAATTCAATTGAAAGAATTGGTAGATAAGGGTTTTGTCAAATCAAGTGTATCTTCTTAGAGAGTACCAGTGCTTTTTGGTAAGAAGAAGGATGGAAGTATGAAGTTGTGTATTGATTATCAAGAATTGAATAAGGTGACTATTCAAAATTAATACCCGCTTCCGAGGATTAATGACTTGTTTGATCAGCTAGAAAGAGCAAGGGTATTTTCCAAGATAGATTTGAGGTCAGGATATCACTAGTTGAAGATCAGGGGTGATTGTAATATACCCTCCCTATTTTAGTATTGTAAATATATTGTACCTTTATACCCTCATTTATGGAATAAAAAAATAATTCAAAGTACCCTGAAGTGTAATCGGATTTCGGTGGAAGTTCTGGATGTTAAATTGGTTACGATAAAATTTCCAAGTTAAACCGAAAACGATTTTGGATACGAAAAGTGGTGTAAAATTTCAGATGCTAAATTGAATTACGAAAAGTAGGGTGGGCACGGGTCGGGTCGGGTCGATTTTCCCTAAAACCGATTCGAAACCGACATAGATCGGTCTTCATGTCTGAAGACCGAACCGACCCAAATTGATGATACAACCTGGCATGATTCGACTTGTTCGGGTCGGTTCATATCGGTTTGGGCTTGTCAATGGGTCTCCAAGAAACAAAGAAGCCTAATGTAAAACTCAAACAAAAACCCAAGCTCGTCACTAACAACCCCCACCAACTCTTCTGTCATTACCCACGATTACCCCCCACCAGCTCACTAAAGCCCGTTACTAACTACCCCCACCAAGTCTTCTATCATTACCCACCACTAACCCCCACCAGCTCATTAGTCAACTCACCCCCACCGGCCACCACCGATCAGTTCCTTTTTTCTCTTCATCTTTTTCCATCCCCAGCCTCTATCTTCTTCTCTCTCTAAATCACCAACTCGTAACCATTAGCATCATCACTGATTCACCATCCATCATCAGTCATCACCAACGAGTAGCATCCCTCTGCTTCTTTTTATTCTATCTCTACCATCGCCAGTGGAAGAGATCGATGTCAATCTCCTCCCTGTAAAAGAGATCGGCGTCGATCTCCTCCGATCCAAGCAAAACAACAAAAACAAAACTTAACCCACAGATTCAAGACAACGGCAACATAAGAAACTAAGGGTCTTACATGACCGTTTATAGTGACCACAAAAAATGAAGAAGATGGAAAAAGGTGGTGAGGAGAGAGAGAGAGAAAAGAAGTGGCTGAGGCCTAAGAGAGAAAAGGAAAGAGAAAGGAGAAAAAAAAAAAACAAAGATGAGAATGATGAATGATGCGGCAGCTAGGGCAAGTTTGAGAAAGGATTGGCTTTTATATGTAAAAGTTGGTTTTTGAGTCGGGTCAGCTTATCCGATCTGAAAATCGAACCGAGATTGATTTAAATCGGTTTTTATCTTTTTAATCTGATCCGAATAACTAATATAACCCGATAATACCCCATAATTTCGGGTCGAGTCGGTCTCTGTTTTTTTGCCCACCCCTAACGAAAAGTGGTGTAATGATTTAGTAAAGTAAATGATACAATTAGTGTTAAGCAAAATTCCAAGAAAGGGCATGAGTAACCAAATTAATTAGAAAAATGTGTAAGGCCATTTTTGGAAAATCTTATGGTATAGAAAAGTTTGGAGAAAATGATGGCAATTTTGTAAAATTATGTCCATGACATTGCTTGTAATTAAGTGACAAACTTAAGGGGCAAATTGCTAAAGCCTTTTATATATATATATATATATATATATATATATGTAGTGAAGAATAGACTAGAAAAATGAAGAAATTTTGGGAAGGAGATAGAGAAAGGCAGTCGGTAGGAACAGAAAACAGATTGGGGACAATAGCTAATCTTCAACCATTCCAAGCCACTTTCAAAAGGTTCTCAAGCTATCAAAAGATCATAAACAAGTCTAGGAAGGTTTTCCGTTAAGGATAAGTGATTTTCAAATAAAAGGATTTAAGTTTTCATGAAGTTTTTGTATGAAAAAATTGATTTAAAGCTACCTATGGATTGCATATGATGTTGATGAGATTTTCATGTGTTGATTTAGAGTTGTTGTAACACCCCTCCCTCGATCCTCGGTGGTATGAGAATCGAAGCGAAGGGTATTACCTTTCTCGTTTTCAAATTCCTTATGAAAATTCTTTTAAAAAACATTGATTTGATTTTCATTGAAAATCCGACAAAATTTCTTCTGTTTTTCTGAAACCCCAAATTTAAAACCTACAAAGAAAACTACGATTCTAAATAAATTCATTTCTCAACTTACATTTCAGACCTCTTGTTCATTTCCAAATCACTTCTCCACACAAGAAAATATAATAAACACTTTTTTTAAATTTCAAATTATGCGGATATAACACAACACACAACATATTTGACAAATAATATACATACTTTACGATATAAACTTTAATACAAGTTATTCTTTACAAATTTTACACTTTAGAGAGATACACACGTTCATTATGGTGCCCATGAATTTATACAGATATGATACAAACTGGTCATTACCAAAAATGATATCGGACGTCACTCATAAGAAAACTGTAGATTCTTCGTCTTTGTCTTTAACTTCGAGTCTGACTCAACTACCTGTGCATGATAAATCCAACGTGTTAAGTATTTCTACTTAGTAGGTGTACATATAGAATATTGAAATCAAAATTACTTTTGAGAACATAATAATGAAATCGAATAACATGCATACAGAAATCAACTATTTGAAAACATATACCTCATACTTTACCCAAACTAAAAATCAAACCATACAAGTTTTTTTGAAATCTTTTGTTAACCGCATTTATGAAATTACCCTTACAAAACAAATCGTCATACATATTTACGATTTTAATCCTTAGTATACTTTTCAGAGTCCTTTGTAAAATCTAACACAATACCATGGATCGACAACAAGTTTCCTCGGTATCGGACACTCGATGCTTGCTCGCCGGAGCACAATTCACGAACTTTTACAGATTCTGGACTGGATACTCGGTGCCTCTCAGAGTCCGTAATTCAACGTTGGTAAGCAATCGTAACGGTGCAGTACTGCTAATAATTATCTTATTGCTATGTCAACTATCAATCCCCACCTATCGGTGACTAGTTTTACACGGGCCATTTACTTTTTCAAAATTACAAAATTTTCAATTTAAAACTAAACTTTTAATCGTGTAACGGTTTTATAGTATTTTTTAATTAATTTTTTGTAGTTCTTTAAGGCGTCACTTTTGGCCATTACAAATAACCATTTTGCCCCTAGTTTTGATGACAAAGCTCAACAAAACCCTTCCCCTTTTTCTCTAACATAGATTCGGTCAAAAGGGGGTATTTTCAAATTTTTCTTTTCGTTTTGATTTTTCATCGTATGAATCATTCAAACATCATCCAATTAACACATAAATAAGCTTGAAATAATGAAAATACCCCTAGATTACTCTAGCGTATGCATTCGGCCTAAAAGGGTCAATTTTTCAAAATTCTGCTCCACATGATTTTTCATCACAAACTTCATTCTAAAGACATTCAATTGGCACACAAATATCATTCAAATATGTTTGTCACATTAAAGAAACCAAATTATCAAATTTCAAAGAAATTTTCAAATTTCAAACACACTAATAAATGTAACTTTTCAAGATATGTGTACACCAACCTTTTGGGTTTGTTCTTTAGCTTTTCCACACCTCCAAGGAGAGTTTATGGCTTCCTCTTATCCTTCCCTAAATTTCCTTGAATCAAACCCTCACCTAGGGTTTCAAAGAAAGCAATTTTCACTATCAAAGTCACACACACTTAATCAAATGCAAAAATAACCTTATCTACATGCTTATGAGAGTATCTAAATCCTTTCTAACACAAACCCATCATAAAATCAAAAATCCATATCAACTTACCTTACTTTGTACCCTTACTAGTAAAAATCCACTTTGAATCTTGGTGGGTTTTTGGTGGATTTAGGGTCTTGGATGGGTGGATGATAGATGAAGCAAGAATAATTGATACTTTTAATTTTTGTTTTTGTTCTTGCATTGATACGACAGTGACTTCAATATGGACTAGTCTGCTGCATTCGTGTTTCTGTTAGTAGAATTGTTTGTTTTTTGAGCTTAGGTTGCTTGTTCCAGAAGTGTTGGATTTTTCAAACATGTTATTGAATTCTCCCTATATGATATGTTGTTCTGTTAATTCAAAGTTGTTTCTGATCATTAAAAATATGTTGCACTGTGTATTCCTGTCACCTTTAATTGTAAGTTCCAATTTTTGTACCAGTACTTAAATATGAAGTCAATTTTGACCACATATCAGTAGGCGTGTGATGGTTATTGTTGTTATTGAACATTATTGCAGAAAAGGACAGGGAGTTAGGGGCTGCTCAGGGTGAAATCAAGGCGTTGAGAGCGACTGAAGTTCTCAAAGATAAGGCTATAGAAGAGGTACAGCGAATGTTTTTTGTTTAATATCTCCTGGATTAAAGTATATGCTTATATATTAATGTCACAGGACAAAAAACGAATTTGTAATTACAGCGCGATGTGATTTTGCTGTCATAATATTCAGCAGAAATAGTGTTTGAAATTGTCTTTTATGCTTTGCAGCTCAGAAATGACGTTGATAAAATGTTGTTGAGCGTAAGGTTGGTGAAGGTCTTCATAATATTTCTTGAAATTCTATGCAATTTATAGATGCTGAATTTTTGTCTAAATCTGAATTAATGTAGAATCTTGAACTCAAGAAGCTTACACACGAGAAAAAAGATGCATTGGCAGCGCAGTATGCTGCAGAAGCGACTCTTAGAAGGGTTCATGCAAATCTAAAAGATGATGATTCTGTTCCTATTGATTCTATTATTGCTCCTCTAGAGGCAGAAATTAAAATTTACAAAAATGAGGTATGGATTGGATTGGCTAAGGGGTGAAAAAAGGATCTGCTTCTGAAAACGAATGCATAATAGAGGATGTAATTCATTTACTTATACTGCAAGCTTTTTTTTTTTTTTTTTTGGGTCATTTTAAATTGCAGCACTGCAAGAGGATAAGAAGGCTATGGAACGTCTTACTAAGTCGAAAGAGTCAGCTTTGCTTGAAGCAGAAAAGATTCTGTGAAGCGCGTTAGAAAGAGCTTTAATAGTTGAGGAGGTTCAAAACCAAAACTTTGAGTTGAGGAGACAAATTGAGATCTGCCAGGCATGAATTGGTTTTGATCATATGAACCTCTATCATATTGATGTATATATTGACAATTGAGTAACTTAGTTAACACAATATACACTGTATATGCAGGAGGAGAACAGACTTCTTGAGAAAACAAATCGCCAAAAGGTCTTAGAGGTTGAAAAGCTTAGTCAGACTATTAATGACCTTGAGGAGGCCATTCTAGCTGGTGGGGCTGCAGCCAACACTATTCGTGACTATCGGAGACAAATTTCTGAGTTACAGGTAATGATGATTTTCAGGATTCAGATCAAGTCATTGATCTAAATATTGAATTTGATGTATTATAACTTATCAGGAGGAGAAGAGGACCCTGGAGAGGGACCTAGCCAGGGTAAAAGTTTCAGCCAACCGCGTAGCAACTGTGATAACTAATGAGTGGAAAGATGAAAATGATAAAGTTATGCCCATCAAGCAATGGCTGGAAGAGAGAAGGTTGCTACAGGTAATTTTTCCATGAAAAACGTCTTTTGTATTATCAGATTCTCATTCATTTCCCATTTTTGTGATTGAATTGATATATATGTATGTATGTATGTATTTGTGTGTGTATATATATATATGGCTTTCTTTTTCAGTAATGTCTTTAAACATGAGAACCTAGAATAACGTTTAGTATGAAAACACTGAATTGATTAGTTACATTTCTTGTACGATGGACGACTTCATTTTTGTATATGCAGGCAGAGATGCAAAGATTGAAAGACAAGCTAGCTATATCAGAGAGAACAGCTAAATCAGAAGCGCAACTAAAGGTTTAAATTTGATCATTTTCACCTACCAATTGGTTTGTGTAGATATTCTCCTTTTTATATTCTCAAATTTGTTGAATTGTTTGGCGATGGAAATGAATTTCAGGATAAACTCAAGCTGAGGCTAAAGACATTGGAAGAATGTCTAAAGCATGTATCAAGTTTCTCAGCCAATCCCAATGCATTTTTTGGGTTGCCAAAAGCAGCAGAAAAATCAAGTAACATATTAGGATTCTTGACAAGCGGTAGTGGACTAAGGAAGAGGTCTACATCGCAGCCAAGGGGTTCGACTATCATTAGAAACTCTGTATTGCAGCAGCCAAACATAGAGAATGGAACGATCAATGCTTCTGCTGGCCTAAAACGGGCTGATAGCTTCAAAAAGAAGTATGCTTCTGGGGAGTTGCTAAGAAAGGGCATGTGGGTGTCTAGAAGTAAAGTTGCGGATAGCACTGGAAAGGAAAATGCTGAAGTGAAGGCAAATACAGATGCCAATGTTGAAAACTGTAAGGATGATGATACAACAACCATCTCAGCAGAAGTCAAAAACAAAGGCGGTTTCAAGGAAGCCTCACAAAATAAGGACAATGCCTCCTATGTTGACAGTGAAGATGTGGTTTCAGGATTCCTGTATGATAGACTTCAAAAGGAAGTCATATGTTTGAGGAAGTCGTGTGAATCTAAAGAATGTGGCTTAAATGCAAAAGATCAAGAAATCAAGGTAAAACATTTTCTTCCTCCCTCTGCCGAAAGCATTCGAAGCGTGAAAGTACTAAATTATGATGGATACATGTTGTTTCAGATGCTCATGAAGAAGATTGATGCATTGAACAAAGCCATGGAAGTTGAGTCCAAGAAAGCTAAGAGAGAAGCAGCTGCAAGAGAAAAAGAAGCTTCATCAATAAAACCAGATGACACCAAAAAGATCAGAAACACAACTCCCTCTACAAGGTAACGTTATATATAAAAATGGTTTCTTCTTGTTTATTTCTCTCCAACTTCCATTAACGTTGTGGTTGGTCTTGCATTGCAGCAGAGTAAGCAAAGCACCATGAAGATTTACTTTGCTTGGTTTCAGGAATTTGTTTGATTCATTATCAAAATTTATCCTTATTTTCCACCCATGTCTATGATTTTTCAATGTAAATATGAAATGTTTTATTGGTGACAGCTTGTTATATAATAAAGTCATGATCAAATGAAAAAATAATTTGTGAGAGTATGCTGACATTGTAACTTCCTGGGAGATTGTATTGAATTGTGTCTTTCAATGTCCAAGTGAAATTTGAATTGTTTGTTTACACAAACAGCAAATGAGCAAAATATACATTAATTTCATTCACAGCATTATATAGAGCAGACTACTGGTTTCATAGCAAAATATTGAAATCATGTCCATTTACATGTATGTACCTGCTTAAAATTCAAAGGTACCAATTTTTTCCTACCTAAATTGACACACTAGAAAGACTAGTGATCTTCACAACCATAATTCTCAAATAGAGCCAAAAAGTTGCTCTAGTTTGAAGGATAAAACCTGACACAAAAACCTCCCCAGCTCCACCGCATATATGTTCATATAACTATACCATCTTGTGCACTATACAATTTCTGCAGTAATATCTGATGATGCAACACAACTGGAGAAGAAAATGACAATGCTAATGCAAATAATATGTCCATCAAAAGTCATCCACTTCAGGAATGGAAGCCAAAGAAGGCCTCCATTTCTGAAAATCATCCTTAAAATTCTTTGAAAATCTGGTAGAAACCTTAGCAGACTGGAACTTGTTTGCATTTCTCAGCAGTAACTCCAGCTGCTGCCTTGTGATCATAATCTTCACTCTCTGCCTCTTGCAACTCTCCTGTCCTGCTATTTTTCGATAAACCAATGGGTCTGGCACAAGATAGTAAGCCTCTTCAGGCACAAGCTTGGTGTCAGGATGTAGTGGCAAGTGCGGCTTGGCCTGGTGCACCAACTTATGGCCTATAACGACCAGAAGTGATTCTTTTGATTGGTGTTGAGGCCTTGAACTGTTTTTCTCTACCATCTGAAGTGATAACTCTAACTCTCTGGTGGGATTCATCTGACAGAACATGTATGCAGTTTCCCATTTTGTTCTTGCACTAATGATTGCTAGAACATGAACCTCTCATCAATTTATAGAGTGACATGACATGCTCTATTTGTTGTCCAATTGTTTTCACGTTGAAGACAATTTAAGGTGCAGGCCATCACTCTGATTTTCAAGTAGTAGGATTAGTTTACTAATTGACACTAACTTGTTATGGTTTGTCGAAGCAAGTCAATGGCGTTGGTGGGTCGGTTTCTCAGAGCATCCATTCCTGAAAATGAACATGTTTGATAACTTTATTAATTTTTTTTGAGGTCAAAGGTCTGTTAGTGGTATCATGCTATACGTTCATTGTACTAGTAGTAATATGCTCTTTTAGAAGTCAACTTGTTACTATTTTTTAATGCCACATTTTTGCATTATGTTTAGAAATACAATTTTATTCCAATTGGTTGACAATTTTATGCCCAGCTCCATGGAATCAATTCAAAGATTCTGATTTCAAAATAGATGTGCGCAAAACCACAATAACTGGCTCAGAATTGATTGAAACAATCATATACAACAATCAATCCATCTAAAAAGTTAATGAGTTCAAAATCTTTTCCTTGCTCCATTTTTTTTCCCAGAGCTTAATACAATAGAAGTCTATGGAGACACAGCACTGACTCATGATTCCTCTACTTTCATTAAATCTGTAACACATAAACGTATATAATCAAAATTACAAAAATTTTCCCCCAACGAGGAGAGACAATGCTAAAAAAAGAGGAAAGTGGAGGTTTGACAAGGTTACATGCTCGTGTAAAGAGCTGATTATGTACTACCAAGCCATCGTCAGTCCACCAATTAGACAGCAACTAAATCAGCTGAGCTTCTAGACTCTAACCATGACTTGGCAGCAGCATCTGTTGTTAAAAACCAGCCAACTTTATCTGAGGCCTCATGAAAAGGAGCGTTTAATTCCTTCAAATGTGACTCGAACACAGTCGCTAAGGCCTTGTCTGAATACTTGTGTTTTCCATGGCCAGTATTGATAGCAAGTGATGGCGGAAACTCTTCTCCAGATTCCAGAGCCTTTGCTAGGTCATTTATCCAAACATGTAATGCAGTCAAAGCCGCCCCAAGTGAGAGACTTTTCAGATGTAAGGACCACTGAGTTGGAGACCTGGACTGTATATTTCCGTAGATCTCCAATGTAAGCCCGAGGTCTAGCAGCTCACAAGCTTTCTCCAACAGATTAAGATTGACTCAGAGATCGATCAAGCAATTGCAATAAGCCTTTTTCACATCATGGCTAATAGCATTCAGAATCTAACAAAATTATAAACATAATAGTGATCAATTTCTTGGATAAAAATAAAAATAAGAGAATTTAAAGTAGAAATAAATTTAAACTCTGTTAGTAAGAAAACATACAAGTGTGCCACTTTCAATGAGGTGTTCCAAAAATCATTCTTGCTTACGTTGTAAACTTGAGGCTAAGGTTGCTGCCTGTTAGCATTATTATTAGATGCAAAATTAGGATAGTGCAACGGACCCTTCCTAATATTCTTCCATATCATATTCACACCCAAATGATCACTATTATGACCGTTTCTTGAGCCATCCATTTCGAGAAACTCAACTCAGACTTTAATTATAACAAAATCAGTAGATGCTTCCACAATCAAATCACTGAAAAGATTCGACGCAACATCCCAATATCAAAACTCAACCACCAGCATTGTAGATCCTCACAACAATTATGCGCCAGACAGCCAATACTCACCATATAAATACTAGTGTCAAACCATTTAAAAGCTTCTAAACAATCCCCACCAATATCAGACAAGTAGCAACAACAACTCTTTGAGATATACTAAAAACTTGATTCTAACAACCCAAATACTAGATTTTTACCAAACACCTACAAAGTAAAACAACTTCAAAGCTTGAAAAATAGAACAACCCTATCTTCAAAATTCAATCTTAAGATCAAAATTTCACAGAATATCACCAAAAGCAATAAAATCCACAAGCCACGAATTGAATCAGCCTTAAAATCACAAGCTTAGACTTGGGTACAACCCAAATCGAAGAAACCCTAAATTCGATTGAACCCGAAAAGATTCCCTTAACATAATTCAAAGAAGCACAGAGAGTCAAACCACTTATTCTTCGGTTTCACATACAAGACGAAGAAAAGAGAGAGCGACAAAGTAGAAAAGTTAATGCTTACAAAATTAACGGAGTCTAAATGCACCAATCACCAACACATAAAAATCCAAACCACACATAAAATGTACAACCAAAAAAAGAAATTATGCAAAAAAAAAGAAAAAAAAAAAAACTATATTCCGCATATTGTTCATAACTTATCTTGTATTGTGGATCGAGGAGCAACAGCGAGGACGATGAGACCAGCAACGACGCAATGACCAACGAAGATGGCTTGAACTGACAAGTCTTTAGGTGAGTCGAGTTGGCAACGAGTAGCAAAGTGAGCGACGTCGACTGCACCTAACGACCAACGGTGATAGCGGCGCCCACAGCTACAACGAGTACCAGCGTCAGCGGCAGTGGAAGGTCGACACGGTGTCAGGCTGGTCGATGATGAGTGAGAGTGCAAGGATTTTATGGTTGACGACGGTGATTGATGGTGAGGGGTGAGGGGTGAGTGTGAAGTGTCGACTAAGACATGTCAAGTGAGAATGAGAGAGCTTTAGGGATTTTGTGGTGGCTTTTATATTTCTTTTTTTAAAAAAAAAGTTAAAAATAATTTATTTGGCAACATTGATCATCACCAAGTTGCTGTATATGTTGCAATAACAACATTGCTGAAAAAAAAAAAAAAAGTATATGTTGCGATAGCAACATTGCTGAAAAAAAAAAAAAAAAAAGTTGCTGCGTGTGTCCTACATTTGGCAACGTAAATTACGAGTTGTTGTCCGTTGCTTCTGCAACACACATTTTTTCCATGTTGTGTTAGATGTTTACGGCAACATGTAGCTTGCACACATTTCTATCTAATGTTGCTATATTGGTTATTTCTTGTAGTGATAGTACCAAGTGGAAGCAAGGAACCACTCGAAGAGATTTTTTATTGTAAAAAATCACTGCATTTTAGATGACAGTTTCACCGATGCAGGCGCCTTCAATGCATAGAGAAACACGGTGCTGCATGAGGTAGCGGTCTGTGGGAATCTTGAGGCAACAAAGCTCCTGGTTTTGTGTGATAAAGGGCTACTTGAGGAACAGAATGATTTTCAGGAAACCCCGCTGTTTAACGCTGCTGCATTCAGGAATGCAAAATTACGTACTCAAGTTCTTGGCTTTTCGGCCTGGTCAAATGGTTACTTCTGATGGTACTAAATTCCAGTTGAATGATATTCATAGCCAGAATAGAGATGGTGCCTCCATTCTTCATGCCGTCATCCAAGGGAATCATTTTGGTCTCTATCTTTCCTTTTGATTTCTAATATAATTTTTTTTTTTGTTCAACTCTTTTTTATTTAGGTACTTTTTATTCACCTCTTCTAAGGTTTAATCTATATTATAAGTAGATTTTACTTTCAAAAATACTAGTTAAACAGTTACCTATTAAAAAGAATCCATCCCGACTTCTCACTTAAGTATTAAACAGTTACCTATTTAAAAGAATCCATCTCGACTTCTCACTTAAGTATGAAAGAATCCTGTGAAAATTAGGGTCTTTCTAATTGAAATCTGGATTTACTAAAATCTTTTAGAAAAATTCTCATAAATGACATGGTTGCCTCATAAATTCAATATGAGCAGACTAAACATTTGTATATTTCTCGTGTTGGACCACTGGACTGAAAAATCAAAATAGTCATTAAAAATCTAGAAAAAAGATATTTCATCTGAAAACACATTTACGAAATCTGGTTAATAAAAGAAATAATATACACAAAATGCAACTATTCCTCATCATGTGACATTCCTTACGATATGCACTAATCTGCACGAACTTGCAGTGGATACCTAAAAAAATGGGTTATAAAGAGTGAGCGCTAACGCCTAATGAGTGGATATAATAATTTTTTTTTTTTAAATAAAATATCAAAATTATCACGGGTAAAAAAGAAACAATTCTCAACAATTCAGAAACAATCATATTTGAAAATAAAACTGAATATAAATCTCGTATCGTTGTAAAACTGTAAAATTCTATATAAATTATCGTTATAACTTGAATAATATAAAATATGAAAATCTGTAATCTATAAGCCTTTTCTAGAATCTCTTTTTGTAAATTTGTTATTTTGTAAATCTTGTTCTATATTGATCAAACTTAAAATGTAACATTTATAATCTAAAAATCTACAACAACTAGTATCAACGGAAATCTATTATACGTAGTGAATATACTCAATACACACATAGAGTGAGGGATAATATCTGTTATACACATACTAGGCGACTTAATGACTTTTCTGACATCTACCATACACGTGCTGAATGAATTCGAGACTCACACATATGTAGTCTATTTGACCGTTAAAGGGGAGGGTACAACCTTAGTGTTCTAAAAACATATTTATTTTTCATTTCTCAAATATTTTCTAAATATCCATATAATTTTGGATAAATACTTTTCTTGAAACACAAATAAAAAATTAAATAATATTTAAAATCTACTAAAATATTTCTTATCATAAAGTCAAACTACTAACATCAAATTCTGTATAAAATTTCAAGACGTATATAAAATAAATTCTCAAGTCAATCGTAAAAGCATAATCAATAAATCATAATACTAATCGGATAATTTTTTTTCCTAATAAGAATTTATTTATATAACTATAAATAATTAATTCAATTTAAATAAATAATTCACTCACATAACTCCTTTGCTTATTTTTAGATTTAAAACAGATTCTCATATGATTTCTTATATTTTTGGATTCATCCTAAAATCACATAAAACTCAATTTAAAACTTATATATAAAAAATTTAACTAATATTTTGGATTCCTAATCTCAATGATATAAAAATCACTTATCTAAATAAATCAGACATCCAAATATTTTTTACAAACATCTAAAATTTTTCTTCATTTTTTCTCTTCGGCTTACTATTTTCTTCCTTGTTGTCTTGCCGCTCTGCTCAACTTTACTTACTAAATTGTTTCTGCTTCTTCTAATCTCTCTATTAGTTTCTAATTGCACCTATATATATATATATATAGATACAGATACAAGAGAAAAAAAAGCCACCGCCTCACGCCTCACGCCACAGCCATTTCTTTTTATTTTATTTTATTTTATCATTGTATTATGTCTTTCCTAACCCCCACTTTGATTTTATTATTATTTTTTTCTTAATCGACACCCACCATTAACTTATATATATATATATTATTTTAATAGACACGACAGACCACCTTATGTTATTATTATCTTAAAAGAAAACTTTGAATTTTTTTTCCAACATATGTAAATTTTCATTTTACAACCCAATGGACTTTTTCCTTAGCCCAATTTCTTAATTTATTTAAAAAAAAAAATCCTTTAATAGGATATTTATCCACAAATTTCTTTACTTCTAAAATTTGAATCGGACTAAATTAATGACAATAAATTGGATTTCAGTTAATCTCTTGGATCCATTATGATTCAGACCTTACAATTCATCTTCCCTTATAAAATTTCGTTCTTGAAATTTATGAATAATTTCAATTCAAGATATCTTACTCTAAAACTGTTGCTTTTATTATTATTATTATTTTTATCAATGACACAATAATTCTATTCTCACTTAATCTCCAATTTCTCCACATATATAAGAACATATATTAAATACTATAACAATTCACAACTACATAAATCACCATTAAACAAAACTGTTCAATAATCATAATTGTACCCTTATGGAATATTTCAAAAATGTTTTCATATATAATATCCAAAACCATAACAATTAACACCTAATGATGGGCCCCGACTCTTATATTCAAAGCAACCCATCCGGCAATCCTACGATGGCCTTCCAATCGAGAACTGCTCCAGCTGAATGGTTCCCGTGAAGCTAAACCTTTCGAAAACACTTTTTAGAAATTATTCATTTAGCGAAAATGAGTGGAAATTTTTTTTTTCTCATTTTAAAATATACATTTACAAAACGGAATTTATAAAAATTTTAACAGTACAACGATTGTTTTTCTAAAAAAAATTTCACCCTGTAAAAGTTCACTAAAAACCTATACACTTCAATATCCAAACAAATCTCCATTACCGGGCCTCGAACCCTTATTTCAAAATCACAACAACCGCAATCATGCTTTAATTTAAAAGATAATTTGAAATCATAATCAATTTATGCATATATAAGATTTCCAAAAGTTGCAAATAAGTATATATAAAATTGTTTCATAACTTTTCAAAACATAAGTGGCATACATGTATATTTGTAAATTTTTCATAGCAATACTAAACTCGACAATGGCTGACTACTCAAGGGCTGAAGTCCCTACTATTATAGTATCCGCACCTGTATCTGTCCTTGGGAGATTTTTTTATTTTTTTAAAACATAAAACTAGATGAGTTACATAAGCTCTGTGAGTGTCATATATATATATATATATATATATATTTCCATTCAATCAATTTTCAAAATATCCTCCCTAAAATCTTTAAACACATTTCATAAATATAATCATGCTGTAGTAGTTAAATATATTTCTTGAGTACCACATAAAATTTAAAAGCATGAATAAACATTTATATCAATATAATCCATGCATCAAAAATCTGTAACGTATTAATGAATTGAAAAGTAAATTTCCTGATTTTGGAAAATGATTTTGAAATGCTTTTCAAATATAGAACGATGCATAAAATAATATATTACATGATTTCTTTTTTCTGCCATAAATTATAAACAGTGGTGATATTTTAGTTTTTGAAAAGTTTTTTAAGTAAACAAACCAACCATTGATAATTCATTCCACATGGTATTCTGGTATATGGTGGAGCGGAATTTATCCTTGCATAAACCATCTATTAGGTATCTACTAGCAGAATTCAACCTCAGTAAGAGCAGTATTTATCCTCGCTCAAGATATCAATTCGGTAATTTCCTGATTTTGGAAAATGATTTTGAAATGCTTTTCAAATATAGAACGATGCATAAAATAATATATTACATGATTTCTTTTTTCTGCCATAAATTATAAACAGTGGTGATATTTTAGTTTTCGAAAAGCTTTTTAAGTAAACAAACCAACCATTGATAATTCATTCCACATGGTATTCTGGTATATGGTGGAGCGGAATTTATCCTTGCATAAACCATCTATTAGGTATCTACTAGCAGAATTCAACCTCAGTAAGAGCAGTATTTATCCTCGCTCAAGATATCAATTCGGTAATTGCATAGCGGAATTTAACCTCGCTACGAAGCGACATTTATCCTCGCACAAAATATCAATCCAGTAATTGTGTAACGGAATTTAACCTCACTACGAAACTACATTTATTCTCACTCAAGACATCAATTCGGTAATTATGTAGCAGAATTTAACCTCACTACGACGTGGCATTTATCCTTGCTCAGGACATCAATGCAGTAATTGTATAGCAAAATTTAACCTCGCTACGGAACAACATTTGTCCTTGCTCAGGACATCAATCCAGTAATTGTGTTGCGGAATTTAACCTTGTGATGGAGCGACATTTATCCTCGCTCCGAACATCAATCCGGTAATTGCGTAGCAGAATTTAACCTCGCTACGGAGCGGCATTTATCCTCGCTCAGGTGGAAGCTAGCTAATAATATACCCTGTACGTGCATTGGACAACACATGGGACTAAACCAATGGACACATTCCCTCCCACTGTTAGTGACAGATGCTTCCGAGACACACTGCCAATGCACACTTAGGGTACTCAACCTCAATCGGTAATGTCGGGATACCTTTAAGGTATACCATTGGCTCACAAATCATTTCCATTCATTTTGCTTTTCATCATTTCATTCACATTTCATGCAAGATATTCAATAATTCATGCATAAAGATTCTCGTATGATAATTCATCAATCATAAAAATTAATTTTCATTTATAAATAACTTGAATTTAAATTCATCATATAAAACTAACATGAATAGAAACATAAATATTTCGAAACATTTTTATTAGGACACTCACTTTATTTCCTAGTTTGCAACAAGCTTAAATCAATGGATAGATTTTCTCGTCTCCGCGTAACCTAAACATTTTCGTATTCTATTTTTAGGTTATGTCACAACCAATGTTATTCATTCGAATATTCTATAATCACATACTAATATACCAACAATTTGCAACGCCCTTTTTAAAGTCATATCAATGCAAATTCTTTACATTTATTATATGAATAACTTAAACTTAACTTAAACCATCCTAAAATCATGGTTTAAAATTTTTAGCACTCTCAACGAAAACCATGGCAGCTTATATATACATTTAATTTGACTTCTCATTTCATCATTCAATTAATCCATAAATCATCCGAACAACCCGAAAATAACTTTTGATTATCAAGACAACACCTCGAGACTTTCAAACACATCGAATTTCATTATTTTCCATGGCAACGAAATCAAAAGTAAAATTGAACCATAAAAGCTCTTACATGGCGGAATTTGGTAATCTTTCCAACATCAAAATTCATCCATTATCATACCAAAATCTCATGCAATTGAATCTCCATACTAATGAGGTTCTAATCCTAAAACCCAATCATTTCATCATGTAAATTCATCCAATATCACCACCTAAACATTTTCAACAAAATGAAAATTATAAAAGCACAAACTTACCTCTTAAATTCAACTAAAAAACAACTCAAACACCACATGTAACTACTGCCCATATGTTTTCCCTTTGTCTGAATGCTTTTTCTTGATTCCTTTCTTGACTGAGAGCTCCCTTCAATCCAAAGGTTTACATGAGTTAAGATCGCTCCAAAAATGGCTTCATTATCAACATGCAAGATTGTCCTCTTTGGTTTTCCTCTCGGTTTCAACTCTCTCTCTCTCTCTCTTTCACGTGTAAAACCAAATGCCACACTCTCCTAAATCTCTTCTCTTCTTGGTTTTTGGGTGCTTGACCGAATGGGATGAAAATGGTGGCTACTCTTGCTTCTCTTCCTCTTTGCTTGGTCTCTCTTTTTCTCACACTCTCTCTTGGGTTTGGATGTGAGACCGAGTGGGTGCTCTCATTCACTTGCTCTCACTTTTGAGTTTAGGGGGTGTGAAGACTGAATGAGAAACTTGAAGCTCTCTCTCTCCCTCTTCTGAGCTCTCGGGTTTTGGGTGTTGAATGTCTCTCTCTCTTGTTTTGATCTAATCTTGACCGAATGGCTTTTGTGATTTAGCTTCCAATTTTTCTTCTTTCAATTGATATATATATGCTTTCTAAATGCTTGCCATGTGTCCTTCATGCATAAGCTCACTATGCCACTTGTTTTGTTTTCTTTTTGCATGCATGACACGTGTTCATTTCATGCACCATTCATGCCACGTGTTATTCCTTGCATTCGCCCATTCCGATTCGAATGAGAATTCGTTTCCGTTCGTCCAGGATTTCGATTATAACTCTATCTCATCTTCGAAAATTATTCTTGATTTTGATTTCACCTCCGAGCACTCTAAATCATTTTATTTCTCTAAAAATATTTTATACGATCATAAATCAGAAAGGATATTTCCATTTGATAAATTTTTGGATCACTCGAAATCTATCCAAATGGATTCGTTTTCGATCCGTTTCATTTTTCTTTAACTCTAATATTAATTTCGAAACATTTTGTTTACGAAGTCCGTTTTTTGAAAAAATTATTATTCCCACGAACACTTTCTGTTCAGAAATACGATCTACTGAAAAATAATTTATTTTCTATCAGACAAAGTTTTGGGTTTTACATTTCACCCCTCCTTATACAAATTTTGTCATCGAAATTTGCATAACGTCTCTACTTGATACGATTCAGTTTAAAATCATAGCCTAAAACATCACTGCTAATATTTCTCATAAATTTTACACAATTATCACCAAACTCAAGTCTATCATTCATACTCAATTAGAAATCTAGGAATTATAAAGTGTATAGTTAACGTGCGAGCTACGATTCTTGCAAAGCTCGTAACCGTTGAACCCCTTTTGGCCCCATAAGGTCGCGTCCGAAGTTAAACTCATAACCTTATAAGCATAGAG
Source organism: Dimocarpus longan (assembly GCA_022984855.1). NCBI lineage: Eukaryota > Viridiplantae > Streptophyta > Magnoliopsida > Sapindales > Sapindaceae > Dimocarpus > Dimocarpus longan. The sequence goes on from CM041017.1 coordinate 23,699,493, forward strand.
GTTATAAGACTCTTATCACCACACAAATCGTCAAGTGTTGATGGTCACAAGTTTTGCAAGAATCACAGCTCGCATGTCAACATTAAAAATGCATGTTTTTAATGTTGAGGTTATGTCCTGGAGGCCTCAACACTCCAAGATTTGTGTGGAATTGACCTGTATATGAGCTGCTATTCTTATAAAGCTCACGATCGTTAAACCCTTTTTGGCTCTATTGGGTCGTGTCCGGAGTCGAATCCATAACTTTATAGATATAGAGGGTGTAAGACTCCTACCACCAAGCTAAATATTGTGGATATTTTTAAGACAACCTAAAGCAGCTAATAAAAGCCCAATGACCCGATCTAGTGGACCGAACTAATGGACAAAGACCTAGTCAAGCCAGCATCCATCTCGTAGAAGCAAACTCTCAGATCATCTCACTTTCAGCTCGTAGATACGAGCTTTCATGTGTATTAGATGTTTAGCTCACACAAGTTTGCCCTCAATTTGTTTATTATAGTTCCCAGGTCGCCATTCAACTAGGGTCAGAGCTACTCCATGCCTAGCTATAGGTCGCTCAGAGCGAGGTCCAGCCCGTGACTTGGTGTGTACGATAAAATTTTTTCAGACACACAGTAGCTTAATTTAAGGAAAACTCAACTGCCCAGGCTGAAGATAATTTCAAGATCCTACTTTTACGGGATGAGGCCATACTCTGACAAGCGTTAGTCTTGGGAATGTAATCCACGAAGATTTTCTTTCTTATTTTAATTATAATACTACTGTAGCCTCTCACTCTATAAATGGAGGCTAGAAATTCATTATAAAAGGATACACACATTATATAATATACTGTCTTTCTGCCAAAATAACTAAAGAACAACAGTGGACGTAGACATCTTTTTGGGTCGAACCATATTTTTTCCATGTCCCTTGTCACAAATGTCAGCTTCTCATTGGTTATTCATGCTAACTCATCTTTCCATTAATTTATTTAATCATATACTTGTAAAGTTTCAATTAGTTTCCATTACTTTTAGCTTTTGTATTGGCAATTTCCTGTTGGCCTAAGATTAATTTCTATGTAATGCATTCTAATTGCACTCATTTTCTTATCCAATAGTATTTTTTTTTTCCACCATTCAATTTCTCCCACCAAATCTCTAATTTGAATCCCAATTATAAAATGCTTCCAAATCATTAAATTCCTTAAAATAAAAATACCTTTCCTCATATATGCAATAAATTTCAATTTAATATATACAACTTTTTGCGCACTTGATTTAGTGAGTTTAAATGAAATTGATGTGGGTTATGTGGATGAGTTGTTGCCATGTTAAGTTAGTGTTGTTTTGAATGAATTTTAAGTGAAAAACTTGAGTAGAACTTGATGTGTGTGTGATAGGTTGCACGACCAAGGAAAATGATGCGAAATTCAAGTGTGTTTGATGTGTTTGAGTGAGGATTATGCATGAAAATTTAGTTAGAAAATCAAATGGAAATGTTGAAAATGAAAACTAGAAATTTAGTGGATTAGTTTGCTTGTTTTAGGCCATGATAATCTAAGGTGAATAGATGGTTGTTTTAAAGGTTTTGGCATAATGTATGGGTTGTTTTGAATGATATTTATGATATAAAATTGAAAGAAATTGATTAGAAGGAAAAAAAGGCTGATTCACGACCAAATATGCATTAGTATTCAAATGTAATGTTTTGGTGAAATTGGTTTGTTTATATATCATAAAATATACTTGTTGAATATGATTATAGTAAGGAAAATTGAATTGAATGGATGGTTTGAGAGATGGGTTGCATTTGGCCAAGAGGGGTTAAAATGGTCCAAAAGTTTGTTTAGTGCATGGATAAGAAAATTGAGCTTCCATTGTGATGTTTTGTATATTTAAAAGTTAAGAAATTCAAATAGAAAATATATGCGAATAATCGGAGTTGTTACGACGTAAATATAGGAGTTCAAAATCATTGGATGGTTAAATGTTTATTAGAATGTTTATATGCCAATGGAAGTGCTTTTATATAAGTCGAATTTAGTTGCGATGTTTTCTAAATATAGAATGTGAAAATATGTAGGTGACGCAAAAATTGATGGAACCTTAAAGCGTGTGATTTTGTGAATCAATAATTGATGAGTGTCATTCAAGATATTTTGAATATGATGTTTTAAAATTTATGTTATGATATGTTATAGTTGATTTTGAAATAAATGGATTTGTATGAAAAACGTTTTGCATGGATTATAAAACGGTTATATGAGATGTGTATTTTCTAAACTTAAAAAGCTTATATGAAATAAGTATTTTATGGTGAAAAATTATTTGATGGAAATATATTTATGAACCTATGGTATGCCTAGTAAATGTTACAGTTATCTCCGATTGAGGTTGAGTACCCAAAGCATGCATTGGCAGTGTCAGGGGTGTCTGTCACTAACAGCGAGAGGAAACCCACAGGGGGGATTGTGTCGAGTCAGGGTTCAGTTTAATGTGTCGCTTAATGCACATACATGATATATTATTAGCTAGCTTCCACCTGAGTGAGGAAAAATGCCGCTTCGTAGTGAGGGAAAAAGTCTACTATGCAATACTAGATAGATGGCCTGAACGAGAAAAAATTTCGGGAAGGTCGAAACGAGACAAAATTTCGCTCCATACTTAAGATATCATGTGGTACGGATTGTTAGTGGTTGGCTTGTTTTATACAAAAATTTTCTGGAAACAATAGCGCCACCACTATTTACATCTTTCAGAAGAAAACTGAAAGTATACAGTATTTTATTTTATTATTTAGTTTTATAACAAAATCGAATGATAATTAAGAAAATTATTTATCCATGCAACTATCTGAAATATGGGTTTTCAGTGAAAAACCATTTTAATTATTATAGTGATTAAAAGTTTATACAATGTTTTTAAAACTTAAAGGAGACATTTTATAAAGTTAGATTTGAATTGAAAACTCATGACACTCACTGGGCTTGTGTAGCTCACATTGTTTTATGTTTTATAAATAAAACCTCTCAGGGGCAGATGCAGGTGCAGGTACGTCGATAGCAGAGACTCCAGCCTAGAATTAGGCAAATCGAGTCAAGATTACTATTGTGATTGTATAAATGTATTCTGAACATTTTTAAAACAATTTGTATATAATTGATTGCATAACTTTTCTTTGGTTTCGAAAATGTGTAAATAAATATATATGCATAACTTGTGGTTGTGTCTTAAATTATTTTTGAAATTGGATGACATGTTTGTGGTTGCTTATGAATTGATAAATTAAGGTTTGAGGCCCAGAAGTTTGAGGGGAAAATATTTGATTTTAGAAGTGTATAAATTTATTCAAAGTTTGCAGGGTGGCATTTTCAAAAAAGTTGTCGTTATACTGTCGAAATTTTTATTGTTTTGAAATTATATGATAAAAAGAAAAATTTTTCCCACCCGTTTTCATGAATAAAAGACATTTTTAAAAATTTTAGAAAAGAAAAACAGCATAACTTTGCGTGTACCTTTCAGTCGGATCAAATATCGACTGGAGGGCCACCGTGAGGTTGTCGATGGGTTGCCGTCTATATTGAAATGGGCATGTAGATGGGGCCTGTTAGGTTTTGGTAGGAGTCACCACCCAGAGAATAGCTAGGGAGACCACATGCTCGGGCCAAGGTGTTTGTAGTGACACAGCAAGAGGCTAAGGCTACACCCGAGGTGGTGACAGGTACGGTGACAATTTTTGGTATTGATGCTTATGCTTTGATTGACCCGAGAGCTACGCACTCTTTTGTATCTAGGGATTTTGCTAGATAGGCTAGTGTGGAGTTAGAGCCCTTAGAGTGTAGTATGACAATAGCTACTCTCACGGGAGACTTATTAGTAGCAGCGAGTGTTTATAGAGATAGTGACATTGTGATTAGGGGTAGAGCATTTCCAATCAGTTTGATTTTGTTAGATATTTGTGATTTTGATATCATATGAGGCATGGATTGGTTAGCTATGCATCATGCCGTTGTGGATTATTTTCAAACAGAAGTCCAATTTAGTTCATCAGGGGAGCCAGAGGTAGCTATTCGGAGGGGACTGCCAAATGCTTTCATCTCATATCATATCAGCCATGATAGCTAGGAAGATGTTGAGGAAAAAATATGTAGGTTACCTAGCTCATGTGATAGATACTATAGAGAAAAAGGAGCAGATAGATGATATTCCTATGGTTGAAGAGTTTCCAAAAGTGTTCCCAGAAGATCTTCCAAGTTTACCCCCAGACAGAGAGGTTGAATTTAAAACTAATTTGATTCCGAGAGCAGCGTCGATTTCTAGAGCACCTTACAAAACGGCACCTACTAAGGTGAAGGAGCTGAAAATTCAATTGAAAGAATTGGTAGATAAGGGTTTTGTCAAATCAAGTGTATCTTCTTAGAGAGTACCAGTGCTTTTTGGTAAGAAGAAGGATGGAAGTATGAAGTTGTGTATTGATTATCAAGAATTGAATAAGGTGACTATTCAAAATTAATACCCGCTTCCGAGGATTAATGACTTGTTTGATCAGCTAGAAAGAGCAAGGGTATTTTCCAAGATAGATTTGAGGTCAGGATATCACTAGTTGAAGATCAGGGGTGATTGTAATATACCCTCCCTATTTTAGTATTGTAAATATATTGTACCTTTATACCCTCATTTATGGAATAAAAAAAAAATTCAAAGTACCCTGAAGTGTAATCGGATTTCGATGGAAGTTCTGGATGTTAAATTGGTTACAATAAAATTTTCAAGTTAAACCGAAAACGATTTTGGATACGAAAAGTGGTGTAAAATTTCAGATGCTAAATTGAATTATGAAAAGTAGGGTGGGCACGGGTCGGGTCGGGTCGATTTTCCCTAAAACCGATCCGAAACCGACATAGATCGGTTTTCATGTCTGAAGACCGAACCGACCCAAATTGATGATACAACCCGACATGATACGACTTGTTCGGGTCGGTTCATATCGGTTTGGGCCTGTCAATGGGTCTCCAGGAAACAAAGAAGCCTAATGCAAAACTCAAACAAAAACCCAAGCTCGTCACTAACAACCCCCACCAACTCTTCTGTCATTACCCACCACTACCCCCCACCAGCTCACCAAAGCCCGTTACTAACTACCCCCACCAAGTCTTCTATCATTACCCACCACTAACCCCCACCAGCTCACTAGTCAACTCACCCCCACCGGTCACCACCGACCAGTTCCTTTTTTCTCTTCGTCTTTTTCCATCCCCAACCTCTATCTTCTTCTCTCTCTAAATCACCAACTCGTAACCATTAGCATCATCACTGATTCACCATCCATCATCAGTCATCACCAACGAGTAGCATCCCTCTGCTTCTTTTTATTCTATCTCTACATCATCGCCAGTGGAAGAGATCGATGTCAATCTCCTCCCTGTAGAAGAGATCGGCGTCGATCTCCTCCGATCCAAGCAAAACAACAAAAACAAAACTTAACCCACAGATTCAAGACAACGGCAACATAAGAAACTAAGGGTCTTACATGACCGTTTATAGTGACCACAAAAAATGAAGAAGATGGAAAAAGGTGGTGAGGAGAGAGAGAGAGAAAAGAAGTGGCTGAGGCCTAAGAGAGAAAAGGAAAGAGAAAGGAGAAAAAAAAAAAACAAAGATGAGAATGATGAATGATGCGGCAGCTAGGGCAAGTTTGAGAAAGGATTGGCTTTTATATGTAAAAATCGGTTTTCGGGTTGGGTCAGCTTATTCGATCTGAAAATCGAACCGAGATTAATTTAAATTTGTTTTTATTTGTTTAATCTGACTCGATCCGAATAACTAATATAACCCGATAATTTCGGGTCAGGTCGAGTCGGTTTCGATTTTTTTGCCCACCCCTAACGAAAAGTGGTGTAATTATTTAGTAAAGTAAATGATACAATTAGTGTTAAGCAAAATTCCAAGAAAGGGCATGAGTAACCAAATTAATTAGAAAAATGTGTAAGGCCATTTTTGGAAAATCTTATGGTATAGAAAAGTTTGGAGAAAATGATGGCAATTTTGTAAAATTATGTCCATGACATTGCTTGTAATTAAGTGACAAACTTAAGAGGCAAATTGCTAAAGCCTTATATATATATATATATATATATAGTGAAGAATAGACTAGAAAAATGAAGAAATTTTGGGAAGGAGATAGAGAAAGGCAGTCGGTAGAAACAGAAAACAGATTGTGGATAATAGCTAATCTTCAACCATTCCAAGCCACTTTCAAAAGGTTCTCAAGCTATCAAAAGGTCATAAACAAGTCTAGGAAGGTTTTCCGTTAAGGGTAAGTGATTTTCAAGTAAAAGGATTTAAGTTTTCATGAAGTTTTTGTATGAAAAAATTGATTTAAAGCTGCCCATGGATTGCATATGATGTTGATGAGATTTTCATGTGTTGATTTAGAGTTGTTGTAACACCCCTCCCTCGATCCTCGGTGGTATGAGAATCGAAGCGAAGGGTATTACCTTTCTCGTTTTCAAATTCCTTATGAAAATTCTTTTAAAAAACATTGATTTGATTTTCATTGAAAATCCGACAAAATTTCTTCTGTTTTTCTGAAACCCCAAATTTAAAACCTACAAAGAAAACTACGATTCTAAATAAATTCATTTCTCAACTTACATTTCAGACCTCTTGTTCATTTCCAAATCACTTCTCCACACAAGAAAATATAATAAACACTTTTTTTAAATTTCAAATTATGCGGATATAACACAACACACAACATATTTGACAAATAATATACATACTTTACAATATAAACTTTAATACAAGTTATTCTTTACAAATTTTACACTTTAGAGAGATACACACGTTCATTATGGTGCCCATGAATTTATACAGATATGATACAAACTGGTCATTACCAAAAATGATATCGGACGTCACTCATAAGAAAACTGTAGATTCTTCGTCTTTGTCTTTAACTTCGAGTCTGACTCAACTACCTGTGCATGATAAATCCAACGTGTTAAGTATTTCTACTTAGTAGGTGTACATATAGAATATTGAAATCAAAATTACTTTTGAGAACATAATAATGAAATCGAATAACATGCATACAGAAATCAACTATTTGAAAACATATACCTCATACTTTACCCAAACTAAAAATCAAACCATACAAGTTTTTTTGAAATCTTTTGTTAACCGCATTTATGAAATTACCCTTACAAAACAAATCGTCATACATATTTACGATTTTAATCCTTAGTATACTTTTCAGAGTCTTTTGTAAAATATAACACAATACCATGGATCGACAACAAGTTTCCTTGGTATCGGACACTCGATGCTTGCTCGCTGGAGCACAATTCACGAACTTTTACAGATTCTGGACTGGATACTCGGTGCCTCTCAGAGTCCGTAATTCAACGTCGGTAAGCAATCGTAACGGTGCAGTACTGCTAATAATTATCTTATTGCTATGTCAACTATCAATCCCCACCTATCGGTGACTAGTTTTACACGGGCCATTTACTTTTTCAAAATTACAAAATTTTCAATTTAAAACTAAACTTTTAATCGCGTAACGGTTTTATAGTATTTTTTTAATTCATTTTTTGTAGTTATTTGAGGCATCACTTTTGGCCATTACAAATAACCATTTTGCCCCTAGTTTTGATGTCAAAGCTCAACAAAACCCTTCCCCTTTTTCTCTAACATAGATTCGGTCAAAAGGGGGTATTTTCAAATTTTTCTTTTCGTTTTGATTTTTCATCGTATGAATCATTCAAACATCATCCAATTAACACATAAATAAGCTTGAAATAACGAAAATACCCCTAGATTACTCTAGCGTATGCATTCGGCCTAAAAGGGTCAATTTTTCAAAATTCTGCTCCACATGATTTTTCATCACAAACTTCATTCTAAAGACATTCAATTGGCACACAAATATCATTCAAATATGTTTGTCACATTAAAGAAATCAAATTATCAAATTTCAAAGAAATTTTCAAATTTCACACACTAATAAATGTAACTTTTCAAGATATATGTACACCAACCTTTTGGGTTTGTTCTTTAGCTTTTCCACACCTCCAAGGAGAGTTTATGGCTTCCTCTTATCCTTCCCTAAATTTCCTTGAATCAAACCCTCACCTAGGGTTTCAAAGAAAGCAATTTTCACTATCAAAATCACACACACTTAATCAAATGCAAAAATAACCTTATCTACATGCTTATGAGAGTATCTAAATC